>OX940984.1:1942061-2691867 GCA_954871275.1 Leptopterna dolabrata | reverse complement strand
ACGGTGTATTCAATCAGTCCGGTGTGGAAGAGGGGTAAACCCAGAGCTGTGAGTTATGGAACTCCACAGTCCTTGTGTATTCCCCGAGTTTTTATTTGAGGTTGTTTTTTTCGTTCTATTTTCTTCACGTTCCTTTCTCGCCTTCTCACGACCCGTAGCCGAAAGGGAAAAATCCAAATCGAGAAAAAGGAGGAGAAAAAAAAAGTAGATCTACCGCGGTTGAAAATTGAGTTTGAGAGCAAAAGGCGCAACACGGAGAAGGGCATTCTGATTGAAATATTGTCCTCATTAGTACAATATTTCTAAGCAACAGCTCTCCAGTGCCTCACGAATCATGTTAGAGAAACGCGTTAAGCAGCTGTATCCTTGGAGGCGTTGTTGAGGATTTATGGTTTAACCCTTGTGCAGCCGATAGAAAATTAGTAAATGGATTAAACTCCCCGCAGTGAGCGGGTGGTAACGGTACAAAACGAATACCCTGTTGGTTTACGTTTCTCTGTTTGGAAATCGTGACTCTGTGGGGCAGGAAAACAATTCTATATACCGTAGACCTGACGCGCAAGGAGTTGCGCTATGTGGACTACAAGTGAAATATGACTATACTCGGGTAGGTAAGTATTGCATGATGTAATCTATGAAGAAGAAGAATAAGAAGTATTTATTGGCATTTGAGAAATAAAAATATAAAACAAATTAAATAAACTCTGCAAAATATACCAATGCCTGCCAGTTAAAAAGTTCATAAGAACTTGTGTAAACTGGCAGAGCCACTTAATCTTGGCTGAGCGGAGGTGTCTGTATCACATCGGCATCAAATCATCAAAAAGTAAAATTACATTTACAGCTGAATATTATTAAAGCAAAAGAATCTGAGATAATAAATACTTCTTTAAGTGACTCACACTCCAGGATTAATATTATTGGAATAAAGCAATTTAATAGCCTGCACAAAAGAACCTCGGTTGTAGAACTCAGTTCTGGTTAAGGGAATTCTTAAATTGCTATTGTTACAAGTTCTGGTATAAGGGAGGTTAGAAACACAATAGTTAAATGCACCTAATTCAAAAACTTTTAGACAAGACAAAAGCAAAAAACACTGTTTAATTTTAAAACATTAAAGTTTTTATAGAGAAGAGCCGTTGGATACCGCATAGGTTTACATAACATTACTTTAATTAGGGCATTTTGAACCATTTGCAATGGTTTCAAATGAGATGCGCATGTTCCACCCCACACGACAATGCGATAATTGATAACAGAACCAGCCAATGCCAAGTAAACAGATCGCAGCAGGTACGTTGGCAAAAAATCGTGAACAACTTTGAATACGTAAAGTAGCTTTCTTAAACGGTTAATTACTGAGCTTATATGGTGTTTAAACTTTAACTGGTAATCAAACCAGACTCCCAGATATTTGCAAGTATCGGAAAAAGATAAACTGTTGCAGTTACACGTAACATCATGCATGGAACAAGTTAGTGTACTGTGTAGTTTCAGCTTTTCAGAACTGGGGCGGGGAACATTGGAAATTGAAAAATTCACAATTGACGTCTTTAAACATTTAAACAAAGCTTGTTTCTATCCAACCATTGCTTAATTATGCTGAACTCGACGCTTGATTTACTTAATAATTCACTGAAATCATCCCCACAAAAATCATCGCTGTATCATCTGCAAACCCAAAGATATTACCCTCAGTTTTAATATCCATCAGTTCATTTGTATAGAGTAGAAACAAAAGAGGTCCAAGTACACCTCAAATCCCTTGTGGCACTCCACAAATAACCTCCCTCTGATCACTCAACACATTACCAACTCTAGTACGTTGCTGACGCCTGTGTAAATACGATTTTATTAACTCGAGAGTAATACCACGAACACCAAATTTATACAGCTTATCAAACAGCAATGTATGATCAACTGAATCAAAGGCTTTACTTATGTCCAAAAAAATCCCCACTACATAATTATTTTTATCAGTTTCTCAGAAACTAAATGATTCAACTTAAACAATGGCTGCTCTGTACTAATACTCTCTTGGAAACCGTATTGGTTCTTAGAAATGATTTTGTGTTTATTTATGAAACCTAAAAATCTGGATTTTATGCACTTGTCTAGGACCTTTGATGAAGCCAGTGTCAAGGAAATCGGACTGTAATTACCCATATCTTCTCGTCGTCGCGTCTTATCGCCATTTATAAACAAAGGGACGACAATAGAACTTTTAAACATTTCTGTATATTTACCAGTCACAACTTAAATGACTTAATAGACTTAATATTAGACTTAAATTGAAAACATGACATCGGATTACCAATATGCTCTGCCATTTTAATGATAATTTGATTGTAGCTGTAATTGGTTTCATAAAAATTGAACTGGTAGTCTTTCATTTAGAAGCTCATATTTATAACCATCCGGTACACCAATATTATTCTTGGTTCTAGCACCAACTTCAGAAAAAAACGTGTGGATTGACATTAATGCATTTGTTTTGGCTTCGTGGAGTGCAGACTGGGTACAGTGAAAACTGGCCAACAGTGACCGAATAGGTAAACGCTGCAATATCCTTGTGACGTGGGTATGTTAATCTACAGAAACGTTGGCTGTTTATTTATAGTTTCTTTCATGTGCAATTATTGAAATAGCTATTTTTGATGGTTTCCACCGATAAATTTTGAAAGCTGAACCTACGTTACAATCTCAATTCTTCACTATTCGGTCAAAATCAACTTAATATTCGGTCTTCTCGCCCTAAAAAAACATGGAATACGATACCTCACAAGCTCATGTTCACTAAAACCTCAAAAAACGTCAAGAAGCCCTTTTTAACCAATGTTTCCCCCATAACAAACCCCGAGTGTATTCCGATCGGGCTGCCGAGCTTCGGAGCGCAACTAAGACCCAAATGTGTTCCCAAATGGGGACCAAAACTGTGTGCGGAAGAACAACGATTTTAGGCCAAAATGTAACGTGAATTTAAGGCTCAAACTTCGTTAGAACCTCAATTTTTCATTCCTTGGTCAAAATCGACTTCATATTCGGCCTCCTTGTCCTAAAACATATAGAAGACGATACCTTACAAGCTCAGTTACTAAAACACGAAAAACCCTATTTTTACGCCCATTGTTCACTCATAACACCCCTGGGTATATTACGATCGGGCTGCAAAGTTTCTGGACACAACTAGAGCCCAAACGGAGCATGTGTGCGAAAGAACGACTTTTTTACACCTAAAATAATGTAAATATGCATTTGAGCCCTAGTTGTGTCTGGCGAAACTTTGCAGCCCGATCGGAAAACACCCATGGGTGTCATGGGAGAAAAATGGGTGTAAAAATAGGGGTTGTGAGGTTTTATTGAGGTTTTAGTGAACATTAGCTTGTTACGTATCGTTGTCCATGTTTCTAGAGCGAGGAGACCGAATATGAAGTCGATTTTGACAACGAGCGAAAAATTGAGGTTCTAACAAGGTTTCAGCCTTAAATGTACGTTAAATTTTGGTCTAAAACCGTAGTTCATTAGCGAACAAGCTCCATTTGGGTCCTCCTTTTGCTACACTGCTCGGCAGCCCGATCAAACACACCCAGGGGGGGTTATGGGTGAAAAGTATATGTGTAAAAATAGGGTTTCCGAGGTTTTAGTGAACATAAGCTGCGAGGTATCGTTTTCCATGTTTTTTAGTGCGAGAAGACCGAATATGGAGTTGATTTTGACCAAAGAGTGATGAATTGAGGTTGTAACGAAGGTTCAGCTCCCAAAATTCATTTTTTATGAGCCAAAAACGTTGGAAATTATCTGAAATCACCATAAACATGTATGTATAATAACACTAGAAGTAGTTTCAACAGGTGAATCAATGCAATTGAATGGCTCTAGCAATGATCGATGATAATTTGTCGAAAATAGGAGCTTATATCGTGTTTTTGGCGTCCAAAATTGATGGAAACCATCAACATAGCTATTTCAATAATTGCACATGAAGGAAACAATAAATGTATTTCCAGCATTTTTGTAGGTACGTCCAGTAGAATAATAAACCCATTTGACAACGACTTTGAAGCGTTTTAAAATGATCTCGATCTTGAGAATTCCCTAAGACCACCCGGAGCATTCACTGTACGACCAGCCGTTCGTTGCACTGAAAAGCTCCGCCAACATGACCGTGAATGAAACGGTATGCATCCAGCCCAGATATCATCGCTAGGAACAGGTGGAATGAAATAATATCTACCACGGAACAAACAGCTCGATTTCATTCAGCCATGCGTGATTATAACTCGAGTGAAATCCAGTTGGTTGTTCCGTGATAGATATCATTTCATTTGAAGAATGATGGATCTTTTGGATTTACTTATAGGTACTTTTGTAACTTGAACAAACGTTATGCTTCATGAATGACAGCAAATAATAAATGGTAGTGGTTCGGTGGTATCCATCGAATATTTATGATACCTTAACTGCATGGATGGCTACAGTACTTGATTTTGGACTTTCGTGGTGGGAGGGCGAGGATAGGTATAGACTAAAGGAGGGGCACCTACAGGTAAATAATAAGCCGTTGTGTAATAGTTTGTGGCGTTTTTGGAAAGCTCTCTGTTTGATCTGCAGTTTGAACTAGGTAATAAAAAAGAAAGTACGTACTGCTGTGTAAAATTTACTAAGTGTATGTACTAATTACGTCCAAAGGGGTCCCTACAAGACCCAACAAGTTCGTCACTCACCGTCTGAGACCGTCCCACAATATTGTTCCTGCGATTACTTTGTATTCAACTTGACTTACAATTCAAAGGCTGGACAAGTTGATGCAGGATCAAACTTGTTTGTCAGGCCGTCGAGCTTCAAACACATCTGTCGTAGGCAGGGTTGCCAACCGTACCGTATTTTACGGGACAGTCCCTTATTTTGTCCATTTGTTCCATGTCCCGGCGAAACCCTTCCCGGGACGCTATTTGTCCCGTATTTCAGGGTATCGTGATTTATTATTTTCAAGTGATTTAATTTTAGAAGTGTGATGCGTTTAATATTTTGTTTGAAGAAAAACGTATTTTGGATTAGAAATACTAAAAACAGAACGTGATCTATTATTTTATATTAAAAAAGAAGTGCAGAATACACATTATTATGATGCCTTTTATATATTGTTTTGAAAAATTATTTGGAATTGACTGAGAACAGAAAGTTACCTGTTATTTTATAATTTGTTCCTGTCTAGGTATTTTGTTCATGCCATTTTCTCGGTAATTTACTTGTAGGTAGGTCCTTTCCTTACCTAAAATGTTTCCTTTCCTTTAAAAATATACTTAGGTACCTGAAAAATAAAACGTTGAAACAAAGGTATTCCGTCTATTTTTTGTTTGTCTCGCCTATTTGACCTGAAGTGATTAGTGTGCTGTTCAACATTATTATAATATAAAGGTTGAGGTGTTCATTACTCACCTAGCAACCAGTACCAGGTGTGTGTATATGTATAGTGTCCCGTATTCTTCTGCCAGCGAGTTGGCAACCCTGGTCGTAGGTGACAGACACCAGTCAAGTTAACAGTCAAACTAACGGCCTGCATCAAAACCAGAACAGTTCTTATGTTCTTATGTTGTTTCATCTAACTTGCTTGGTCGTGTAGGAAGGTGAACTGTGAAACATCCAGGAAGCAACTGCTCGCGAGGAAGGAGCTGTTATGACTTGGACAGGTTACGAACTGCGACCCCGACTTTGTTGTAGGTCAGTGGGGAACGTATCCGTGAGTGAAGTGCTGCATGCATAATTGATCGAGGATGAGCATAATATTGTTTCACTCGAAATTCAGTAGATGACCATCCCTGACCACTTCCCCTCCCCGTTTCCCATCCGATCAAAAGGACTTCGACATGAAGAGCCAACCCCCCCCCCCCCCCCCCCAAGACTATTTCATGAATCTAAGATAAGACAATATATATATGTGCAACTAGATGAGCGGATATTTGAAGTAACACAACTACTGCATCCACTCTCAATTTACTACATTACCAAATTTTACACTGTTTCAACAATTATCTCCCTTTGTTATTTTATTTGTGCATTTATCAATTTTTACTCCAAATCCAAAACTTCGTAGTTATACCTATGCACGCACGTCTGAAGAAGGTCACTAACCTACAAATTTATATGTAAATAAAAAATTTATTTGAACATTTCACTTTTTTCTCCAAATGGTTTATTACTCCTGAATGATAAACCTATGTATACGCTCAGCAAAAGATTTTTATAACACCCCCTCAACATTTGTTTCTTTTGCGTTTCAAGGTGAGTAGATTCCAAAAACGTTGCAAACTCCTTGTCACATGGGTTTATTATTCTATTGGACATAGCTACAGAAATGCTGGCTGTTCATTTATTGTTTCTTTCATGTGAAATAATTGAAATAGCTATTTCTGATGGTTTCCACCAATTTTGGCCCCCAAAACACAAATTAGGTAGGTACGCTCCTTTTTTTTTTCAAATTATCTTTGAAGATTGATAGTGCCATTAATTTAATCGTCTTGATCCACGTGTTGACACTTCTTCTAGTGTTATTATACAAATTGATGGTGATTTCAGACGATTTTCCAGGTTTTTGCCTCATAAAAAATTAATTTTGGCAGCTGAACCTTTGGTATAACCTCAATTTTCCACTATTTGGTCAAAATCGACTTCATATTCGGTCTTCTCGTCCCTAAAAACATGGAAAAAGATACCTCAAAAGCTCATGTTACTAACATGTTACTAAAACGCAAAATGTACCTATTTTTATCCACATTTTCATTCATAACTCCTCTGGGTATATTCCGATCGAGCTGCAAAGTTTCGGGACACAACTAGGGCCCAAATGGAGCATGTGTGCGAAAGAACGATTTTTTTAGACCGAAAATGAAGCCTGTACACGTGATACGGCGAACGGCGGACGGACATTGCATTTTGGTTTACTATTCTGTGAATAATACACCTATGTATTCGCTCAGCAAAAAATTTTTATAACCCCTCAAAATTTTTTCTTTTCCGTTTCAAGGTGCGTAGATTCCAAAACCGCTGCAAAGTCCTTGTCACATAGGTTTATTATTCTATTGGAGTTCTAGAGATTTTTGTTGGCTGTTAAATGTATTGTTTCTTTCATGTGGAATGATTGAAATAGCTATTTCTGATGATTTCCACCAATTTTGGCCCCCAAAACATGAAATAGGTACGCTTTTTTTTTTTAAGATCATCTTTGATCATTGGTAGTGGCATTTAATGGTCTTGATTCACCTGTTTACACTTTTTCCAATGTTATTGTACACATTGATGGTGATTTCAGACAGTTTTCCAGGTTTTTGACTCATAAAAAACCAATTTTGGGAGCTGAACCTTTGGTAAAACCTCAATTTCCGCGTCTTTGGTCAAAATCGACTTCATATTCGGTCTTCTCGTCCTCAAAAACATGGAAAAAGATACCTCAAAAGCTCATGTTACTAACATGTTGTTAAAACGCAAAAAGTACCTATTTTTATACACATTTTTACTCATAACACCCCTGGGTATATTCCGATCGGGCTGAAAAGTTTCGGGACACAACTAGGGCCCAAATGGAGCATGTGTGCGAAAGAACGACTTTTTTAGACCGAACATGAAGCCTGTACACGTGATACGGCGCACGGCGTACGGCGTACGGCGGACGGCGGACGGACATTGCATTTTGGTTTATTATTCTGTGAATAATACACCTATGTATTCGCTCAGCAAAAAATTTTTATAACACCCCCTCAAACTTTTTTCTTTTCCGTTTCAAGGTGCGTAGATTCAAAAAATGCAATGTCCGTCCGCCGTCCGCCGTCCGCCGTACGCCGTACGCCGTATCACGTGTACAGGCTTCATTTTCGGTCTAAAAAAGTCAATCTTTCGCACACATGCTCCATTTGGGCCCTAGTTGTGTCCCGAAACTTTTCAGCCCGATCGTAATATACCCAGGGGTGCTATGAGTGAAAATGTGTATAAAAATAGGTACTTTTTGCGTTTTAACAATATGTTAGTAACATGAGCTTTTGAGGTATCTTTTTCCATGTTTTTGAGGACGAGAAGACCGAATATGAAGTCGATTTTGACCAAAGACGCGGAAATTGAGGTTTTTCCAAAGGTTCAGCTCCCAAAATTGGTTTTTTATGAGTCAAAAACCTGGAAAACTGTCTGAAATCACCATCAATGTGTACAATAACATTGGAAAAAGTGTAAACAGGTGAATCAAGACCATTAAATGCCACTACCAATGATCAAAGATGATCTTTAAAAAAAAGAAGAAAAAAAGCGTACCTATTTCATGTTTTGGGGGCCAAATTGGTGGAAATCATCAGAAATAGCTATTTCAATCATTCCACATGAAAGAAACAATACATTTAACAGCCAACAAAAATCTCTAGAACTCCAATAGAATAATAAACCCATGTGACAAGGACTTTGCAGCGTTTTTGGAATCTATGCACCTTGAAACGGAAAAGAAAAAATTTTGAGGGGGTGTTATAAAAATTTTTTGCTGAGCGAATACATAGGTGTATTATTCACAGAATAATAAACCAAAATGCAATGTCCGTCCGCCGTCCGCCGTACGCCGTACGCCGTATCACGTGTACAGGCTTCATTTTCGGTCTAAAAAAGTCGTTCTTTCGCACACATGCTCCATTTGGGCCCTAGTTGTGTCCCGGAACTTTTCAGCCCGATCGGAATATACCCAGGGGTGTTATGAGTGAAAATGTGTATAAAAATAGGTACTTTTTGCGTTTTAGCAACGTGTTGGTAACATGAGGTTTTGAGGTATCCTTTTCCATGTTTTTGGGGACGAGAAGACCGAATATGAAGTCGATTTTGACCAAAGACGCGGAAATTGAGGTTTTACAAAAGGTTCAGCTCCCAAAATGGTTTTTTTATGAGTCAAAAACCTGGAAAATTGTCTGAAATCACCGTCAATGTGTATAATAACATTAGAAAATGTGTAAACATGTGAATCAAGACCATTAAATGGCACTACCAATGATCAAAGATGATCTGGAAAAAAAAGCGTACCTATTTCATGTTTTGGGGGCCAAAATTGGTGGAAATCATCATAAATAGCTATTTCAATCATTCCATATGAAAGAAACAATAAATTTAACAGCCAACAAGAATCTCTAGAACTCCAATAGAATAATAAACCCATGTGACAAGGACTTTGCAGCGTTTTTGGAATCTACGCACCTTGAAACGGAAAAGAAAAAAATTTGAGGGGGTGTTCTGAAAATTTTTTGCTGACCGAATACATAGGTGTATTATTTACAGAATAATAAACCGAAATGCAATGTTCGTCCGCCGTATCATCCACATCTAATTTATTTGCAGTCTAAAAAATTCTTTCCTTCGCACACATGCCCCATTTGGGCCCTAGTTATGTTCAGAAACTTTGCAGCCCGATCGTAATATACCCAGGGGTGTTGTGGGAGAAAAATAAGTGTAAAAATAGGGTTTTTTGGTGTTTTAGTGACATGACCTTGTGAGGTATTGTTTTCCATGTTTTTTAGGACGAGGAGACCAAATATGAAGTCGACATTGACCACACAATGGAAAATTGAGGTTCTAACGGAGTTGAGAATTAAATTTTACGTTAAATTTTGTTCTAAAATCGTCGTTCTCCCGCACACAGTTTGGGTCCCAATTTTGGAATAAATTTGGATCCTAGTTGCGCTCCGAAGCTTGGCAGCCCGATCGGGATGCACGCAGGGGTGTTATGGGTGAACAATCGGTGTAAAAATAGGGTGTATCGAGGTTTTTTGAGTTTTTAGTGAACATGAGCTTGTGAGGTATCATTTTCCATGTTCTTTAGGGCGAGAAACCCGAATAGGAAGTTGATTTTGGCGAAACAGTGAAAAACTGAAGGTGCAACGAAGGTTCAGCTCCCAAAATTCATTTTTTATGGGTCAAACACGTGACGAATTATTGATTATTGAGCGTCGCAGTCACCCAATCTGAGCATTGATGGATGCTTAATTATAGTGCATGGAAAAAGACGCTGCAAAGTCCTTGTCACATGGGTTTACTATTCACTTACGTACAGAAATGTTGGCTTGTTCCTCAAAAAACACGAATTAGGCTACTTTTTATTCTTTTTTTTTAAATTATCTTTGATTATTTATAGTTCCATTTAATTGCCTTGAATCACCTGTTGATACTACCTACTTATGGTGTTATTATATAAATGATGTAAACGGTAATTTCAGACAATTTCCCAGGTGTTTGATAAACTGTTAGCTGCCTCCAAAAATCTCTCTTTCTTCACCGAACACCTTTGCAAACGTTTTGCTTTGAAACGTAATTCTAACAACATTGGCTCGACCGTGAACGACAGCTTGATGGGCTCACCGTGTAACGCAATCAATGCAGTCGAGTTCCAACAGATCGACAGCTCTGATTCCCATGATCCCTAACCCAAGACGCAGGACCACCTCGTGAAGTTTTAAAGCCTCTCAAACGTGCCGGAATTTCAATCGTACTCGACTGTGAGGTGAAGTCGATAAACTTATATTCGTATAACGTAAAATCCTAGTGCATATAAGCCAGGGGGAGCAGGCCGTAATTCAAAATGACGGATAATTTCGAGCTCGTTTTTGATTGCCGCGGCCCCTCGGAGCCGTTAAATGAGGCGTTTTCTCACGAAGAGTTCCACCTCCAACGCGCTCAGCCTTTCGCAGTTTGAATGCCGTGAATCTATGGCAAATCTATGATACATCTTTCAACCATTGGTTACTACTGACTCATTTTGACGGAAAACCTCATACAGGGGATGTGAAATTAGCCGTAGAATTTGGCCAACAACTGTAGAAGTACACAACTAAAAGACAACTGTCGAGGGAAATAACGTGTTCACTTCTTTCTTTCTTTCTTACAGTGTTAATTGATGAGCTATGGATATTTGTATTTTTAATGAGTCTCTGACATACATACAAACTTCACGAGGAATTTTATCAACTTTTGGTTTTTATTCTGTGAATAATACACATATGTATTCGCTCAGCAAAAGATTTTTATTAACACCCCTCAAATGTTTTTCTCTTACGTTTCAAGGTTCGTAGATTCCGAAAATGCAATGCCCGGCGTCCTTCGTACGCCATCCGCCGTCCACCGCCTGCCGTATCATTCATATCTACTTTATTTTCGGTCTAAAGTCTCGTTCTTTCGCACAAAAGCTCCATTTGGGCCCTAGTTGTATCCCGAAACATTTCAGTCCGATCGGAATATACCCAAGGGTGCTATGGGTGAAAAATCTGTGTAAAAATAGGTTTTTGGTGTTGCAGTAACATGAGCTTGTGTTTTCCATGTGTTTTAGGACGAGAAGACCGAATATGAAGTCGATTTTGACCGAGGAGTGGAAAATTGAGGTTTCAGCCTTGAAATTGAAGTTTCAGAAATTTACGTTAAATTTTGGTCTAAGATCAAAGTTCTTCCGCACACTATTTGGGTTCCCATTTGGGAACACATTTGGGTCCTAGTTGTGCTCCAAAGCTCGACAGTCCGATCGCAGTACACCCAGGGGTGTTATGGAAGAAAAACGAGTGTAAAAATTGGGTTTTTTGAGGTTTTCCATGTTTTTTTACGGCGAGAAGACCTAATATGAAGTTGATTTTTGACCAAAGAGTGAAGAATTGATGTTGTAAGGAAATTTCGGCTCCCAAAATTCATTTTTTATTTGTCAATAGCCTGGAAAATTGTTTGAAATCACCATCAATTTGTATAGTAACGCTAGAAGTAGTTTCAACAGGTGAATCAAGACAAAAAATTGCACTATCAGTGATCAAAGATAATTTGTAAAAAAGGCCTAATCCGTGTTTTGGGGGCCAAAATTGGTGGAAACCATCAACAATAGCTATTTCAATAATTGCACATGAAAGAAACAATAAATGAACAGCCAACATTTCTGCAGGTATGTCCAATGGAATAATACCCATGTGACAAGGACTTTGCAGCGTTTTTATTGCTGTTTTATTGATTTATGGTTTACGACTCTTAACCATAAATCGTAACTAACCGGGATTGTGGTACATATAGAATCAAACAGCCTTAAGTCTTAGGGGGGTTAACAGGAGAAACTTGAACTGCCGAGCTATGCACCGAAATGTGAACATAAAAGGTGGGTCCACACTGGGCGAGCGTACGCGGTAAACCATGTTCGGTGAACAGTTTTGTTCGTCGAAACAAGAATAAAGTTCGTAGAACATCCGTGTTGGATTTTCAGTGAAAAAAGTCGTGTTCGCTAAATTTTGGAAATTGTTCGGCGAACATCCTTCAACGTACAAAATCAGGTGGGCAAGAAAAACAAAATTGCAGAAAAAATGGGTAGCTGATTGAGTAGCTACGAGTATATTATTTTCCTATTTTCTTTTTCCTGTGCACTCCACAGCAAACTGTTTCTCTCGTATGATTGAATAAGGAGAACGGTTTTCTTCTTATTCCACCAGAACTTTTCTGCTCTCATAACCGAAAGTTGTTGAGTACAGTGAAATAAGAAATGAAATAAGAATAATAGAATAAAATAAATAAATTCACTGAATGTTAAATCAATCAACGAACGACAATCAAAAACCAATGTGACCGTCATCCAGTTACCGGCTTTGTTTTTCACAGACGGAGGAAAAAATTGAAGCCATAGCCAGTAACAGACTGTTCTCCGAACATGTTCGCTCGTACAGCGAACTTTTCCAACAAACAAAAATCCTGAACGTTCGAATCCAAACGTCCCAACCAATTTTTCGCTCGCGCGTCCACACTTACCGTACATCAAACATTGTTCAGCGAGCATAGAATGTTCGCTAGAATTCACCGAACATTCGCTAGAATGTTCATCAACATGTTGGCCCAGTGTCGATCCAGCTTAAGGCGGACACTTTGACACGAATAATCAAAACGTCACAGTGTAAAGCTGGGTCCGCACTGGGCGAACGTTCGCGGCTTTGGTTTCAGGTTTTTCTCCGTCTGTGTAAACAAAGCCGGTAACTGGATGACGGTCACATAGGTTTTTGATTTTCGTTCGCTGATTGATTTAACATTCAGTGAATTTATTTACTTTATTCTATTGTTCTTAATTCATTTCTTATTTCACTGTACTCAACAACTTTCAGTGATGAGTGTAGAAAAGTTCTAGTGGAATATGAAGAAAACCGTTCTCCTTATTCAATCTTACGAGAGAAACAGTTTGCTGTGGAATGCACGGGAAAAGAAGATAGGGAAATAATATAATCGTAGCTACTCTATCAGCTACCCATTTTGGTTTATTATTTTCAATAATGAACCATTGGAATCGAGCATGAAACAAAAATCTAACCCCCCCCGCACACAAAATTTGATGGTTTACGTTTCAAGGTATGTAGAATCCAAAACTGCAATAAAAATATTTCTGTCTGTCCGCCGTACGCCGTACGGGCCACTTTGCTTAGTTACCATGAAACAAAATTGATGAAATTCGGGTTATGGGTCCCGTTCGGGGTCTAGTTGGTCTTCGAAGATCGATGTTACTGTCAATCATCTCTAAGGGGTTCAAAATAGGGGTTGAAATTTCCAGAACGACTATACCTTTGTTTTACGTGAATTTTTCCACAGTTTTAGATAGTTCTTGAACTTGCGAGTTTTTTAAGACCATCCGGAGCATCGTACGTCCAGCCGTTCGTTCACAGTAAGGCCCCGAAGTTTGCACCGACAGGCATTTTCGACTCCAGTGTGAATGAAATTGTATACTCTTGTCACCAGGGACGCGCTGGATTCAGTCAATCAATCAATTTATTCGATCAATTGATCAATCAATCAATCAAAATTTTCAATTGAAATTGGAATAGTTTGTAAATTATTGGATTACTTTATTGTTTGCAATTGGGGAATCATAGGCTTGTTTGTGTGTCTGTTGATTTCAATTGCAATTGGCCACTGCTCACCACTGTATCTAACATCCCCATCTAAATTCCCGACACACTAATCCTATAAACATACACTCCACATTCGCCAAAATTGGCAAAGTTGTGTTAATAAAATATTGAAATTGCAATTGGACCACTATTTCAATTGCAATTGGAATTCACTTAGAATTGTAAATATTGGTATACTGAATTGGAATTTAATTTGAATTGGAATTTTTTTCGAATTGCCTAATTGGCATTGCGCTCGTCACCAGGGAAGCGCTCGATTCCATCAATCAATCAATTTATTCAATCCATTTCGAATTGGAATTCATTAATTTGAATTGGAATTCATTTCGAATTGTCTAATTGGCATGGTGCGCATTGGCATGGTCCGAAATGGTTCTGCAATTCTATTGGCCCAACGCTGTCTGCGATTCTCATAACATGTATAGACTAGTACATATTGTATTATACAGACGGGTTATCTATACAGAGAGCTGTGATCTGTAACAGAAGGGTATTCTGTACAAAATAATAAACCGTTGTGCAGGGATTTGCAGCGTTTTTCTGCAGTTTTGTTTTTCTTGCCCACCTGATTTTGTACGTTGAAGGATGTTCGCCGAATAATTTCCAAAATTTAGCGAACACGACTTTTAGCGAATTTTCAAAGAAAATGAAGCTATTGCAATGGCTTCGAAATTTAAATAATATAAATTTTTGGAAATTTTCTTCATAGAAATCCGTTTCAGACCATTCTAAAACGATTCCTGAAATTTAACACTTTTAGCGAATTTTCAAAGAAAATGAAGCTATTGCAATGGCTTCGAAATTTAAATAATATAAATTTTTGGAAATTTTCTTCATAGAAATCCGTTTCAGACCATTCTAAAACGATTCCTGAAATTTAACACTTTTTTATATGTATATATATATATATATTTATTTATATATGTGTCACTCCAGACGATAACTCTCGATAGAATTGAGATAAACAGCTCAAATTTGCACAAAAAATCTATCTTGGCAATCGAAAGGCTAAGTTCGAAGATGGGCGAAATTGGCCTACTCTAAGGAGGGTTTTGGCGCATTTAAAGTGCGCAAAAATTACCCAAAAATCCCCAAAATGTTATTTTCCAACAAGTGACCCCTCATTTTAAAGGTTTTTGCACGCTGAACACGATGGTGGAATCGGATTTTAGATATCTTGATCCGTTCTCAAATTAGAGCATTTAAAGTGCGCAATAATTACCCAAAAATCCCCAAAATGTTATTTTCTAACAAGTGACCCCTCATTTTAAAGGTTTTTGCACGCTGAACACGATGGTGGAATCGGATTTTAGATATCTTGATCCGTTCTCAAATTAGAGCATTTAAAGTGCGCAAAAATTACCCAAAAATCCCCAAAATGTTATTTTCCAACAAGTGACCCCTCATTTTAAAGGTTTTTGCACGCTGAACACGATGGTGGAATCGGATTTTAGATATCTTGATCCGTTCTCAAATTAGAGCATTTAAAGTGCGCAAAAATTACCCAAAAATCCCCAAAATGTTATTTTCTAACAAGTGACCCCTCATTTTAAAGGTTTTTGCACGCTGAACACGATAGTGAAATCGGATTTTAGATATCTAAATCCGTTCTCAAATTAGAGCATTTAAAGTGCGCAAAAATTACCCAAAACTAGGATAATCTTTAAACTCTTACCCCCCCCCCCCCCACCCCCTTAGAGTGGTCAGATTGAAATATGTGAGAAGTATTAATTGAAGACGAGAGTTCGAAGCAAAAAAGGGGGAGGCAAACGATTAGTACAACTCCTTGAATTTACCCACAGCGATCAAATAAATAAGCACTTAGTACAATTACGTAATAAACAAACGGTAGAATCAGGATGGACAAAACGTACAAATTAAAATAAATACGAAGAGAATATACATAGAAAACCAAATTTTAGACCGAAGTTTTCCTTTATTCAAAACCATAGCCATTAATTCGAATATTTCTTTGAAAATTCGCTCATTAAGTCATGCTGCATGACTGGTTTTTTTTTATATGTATATATATATTTATATATATATGTGTCACTCCAGACGATAACTCTCGATAGAATTGAGATAAACAGCTCAAATTTGCACAAAAAATCTATCTTGGCAATCGAAAGGCTAAGTTCGAAGATGGGCGAAATTGGCCTACTCTAAGGAGGGTTTTGGCGCATTTAAAGTGCGCAAAAATTACCCAAAAATCCCCAAAATGTTATTTTCCAACAAGTGACCCCTCATTTTAAAGGTTCTTGCACGCTGAACACGATGGTGGAATCGGATTTTAGATATCTTGATCCGTTCTCAAATTAGAGCATTTAAAGTGCGCAAAAATTACCCAAAAATCCCCAAAATGTTATTTTCTAACAAGTGACCCCTCATTTTAAAGGTTTTTGTACGCTGAACACGATGGTGAAATCAGAATTGCGATATCTCATTCCGTTCTCAAACTGGAGCACTTTGAAGATTAAGGAACGTGGTTATTTCTTCGAAAATTCGCTCTTATAGCCATGCTGCATGACTGTGGTTTTTTCATTGAAATCCAACACGGATGTTCAACGAACTTTATTCTTGTGTTCGACGAACGAAAATGTTCACCGAACATGGTTTGGCGCGAACGCTCGCCCAGTGTGGACCCACCTCAAATCACAGTGCGTCCAAGTTGAGATGTACAACCCCAACCGAAAAGTCAATCAGTCGCTCACAGATGCTGAATATTGGGACACAACGCGCTTCATAACTTGAACGGTTCCAAAGCCTTAATGTCAATAGTAGGACGTAAAATGTAGATTGATGAAGAACTTTCAACTGTAAGTCGAATCGGGGTTTTGTTGCGGCCATTAATTGGCGATATTATTGCCGCGCGATATCAATAAAAGGATTTCGGCCTCATTATGAGGCAAAGGTGAAATTTGACGCTTTATTGCTGAGGGCCTAAGTTTTACGACAACGAAATACCAACGGCGCTGTATATACAAATTACGCAGGTTGTGATCATGTGACGGTTATGCAAGGATGTCGGATTGATCGTTAACGAAACGACTCCAAGTTTGCCCTTTGAAGTGAAAACTGGAACGTATCTTCGGAGATCGATGTATTAAACATGATGTCCCAAGCGCATGCGCGGGAGGGCACCCTGGGAACCCTGGCCTCGGGCTCCACGCACGCGAGTATGCCAATGACCACACCTTCCGAATACCCTCAGCGATCTCATACTTTCAAATGAATGGTGATCTACTCCAAATCGTGAGGTGAAGGCCTTTGCCCGTTTCTATTGACTCCATTCACGTTCTTCGGATGACGTATTTTGGAAACGTGACCCCCTCGGTGGGCACAGCCGCGAGTCCTCACTGTCATCAACCAGTCCGGTGGTGTTGACCAAATTCACCACAACGCTTTGCGTATCCTATGAGAGACGTATACAATCATCTAAGTACGAGAATATAAAATAAAAAAAAAATAAAAAAAACACTGCAAAGTCCTTGTCACTTGGGTTGATTATTCTATCGGACATACGTACGGAAATGTTGCGGACAATTTCCCAGGTTTTTGGCTATCAATAAAAAATGAATTTCGGGAGCTTAACCTTCGTTACAACCTCAATTCTTCACTCTTTGGTCAAAATCAACTTCATATTCGGGCTTATCGCCCTAAAAAACATGGGAAACTATAATACTTCACAAGCTCACTAAAACCTCAAGAAAACCTCGAAAACCCATATTTGTATACCCATTTTTCACCTATGACACCCCTGAGTGTAATCTGATCGGGCTGCCGAACATTGGAGCACAACTAGGACCCCAATTTGTTCCCAAAAGGGGGCCCAAACTGTGTGCGGAAGAACGACGATTTTAGACAAAAATTTATAAATGTAAGGCTGAAACTTCGGTGGAACCTCAACTTTCCAGTCTTAGATCAAACGACTTCAGATTCAGTCTTCTCGTCCTAATAAACATGGAAAACGATACCTCAAAAGCCCATGCTACTCAAACACAAAAAATACCTATTTTATACATTTTCACCCTTAAAACTCGTGGGTATATTCCGATCGGGCTGAGGAAAAATTCTTTCCGTCTGCCGTTCGCCTTACTTAGCACTTTTCTTAGTTATCATGAGCCAAAACTAATGAAAGTCCTAAGAGGTGAAAAATAGGGGTTGAAAGTTTCAGAATGCCGTAGCTCGAAAACTTTCCATTATGTTTTTTTTTTTACGTTTAGGTTTATTATTCTGTGAATAATACACCTATGTATTATTCGCTCAGCAAAAAATTTTTATAACACCCCCTCAAAAATTTTTTTTTTTCCGTTTCAAGGTGCGTAGATTCCAAAAATTCAATGTCCGTCCGCCGTCCACCGTACGCCGTACGCCGTCCGCCGTATCACGTGTACAGGCGGGTTTCGGTCTAAAAAAGTCGTTCTGTCACAAACATGCTCCATTTGGGCCCTAGTTGTGTCCCGAAACTTTTCAGCCCGATCGGAATATACCCAGGGGTGTTATGAGTGAAAATGTGTGTAGAAATAGGTACTTTTTTCGTTTTAGCAATATGTTAGTAACATGAGCTTTTGAGGTATCGTTTTCCATGTTTCTGGGGACGAGAAGACCGAATTTGAAGTCGATTTTGACGGAAGAGTGAAAAATCGAGGTTCTACCAAATGTTCAGCTCCCAAAATTGATTTTTCGTGATACAAAAACCTGGAAAATCGTCTGAAATCACCATCAATTTGCATAATTACACTAGAAAAACACTGCAAAGTCCTTGTCACATGGGTTTATTATTCTATTGGACGTACTTACAGAAATGCTGGCTGTTTATATATTGTTTCTTTCATGTAAAATAATGGAAATAGCTATTTCTGGTGGTTTCCACCAATTTTGGCCCCTAAAAATTGAATTAGGTACGCTCCATTTTTTCCAAATTACGATTGATTATTGGTTGTGCAATTTAATCGTTTTGATCCACGTGTTGTCACTTTCATTAGTGTTATTCTACAAATTGATGGTGATTTAAGACGATTTTCTAGGTTTTTGACTCATTAAAAAATCAATTTTGTGAGCTGAACATCTGGTACAACCTCAATTTTCCACTCCTTGGTCAAAATCGACTTCATATTTGGTCTTCTCGTCCCCAAAAACATGGGAAACGATACCTCAAAAGCTCATGTTACTAATATGTTACTAAAACGTAAAAAGTACTTATTTTTACACAAATTTTCACTCATAACACCCCTGGGTATATTCCGATCGGGCTGAAAAGTTTCGGGACACAACTAGGGCCCAAATGGAGCATGCGAAATAGCGACTTTTTTAGACCTAAAATGAAGCCGGTACACGTGATACGGCGTACGGCGTACGGCGGACGGACATAGCATTTTTGGAATTAACGCACTTCGAAACGTAAAAGAAAAAATTTTGAGGGGGTTTTATAAAAAATTTTTGCTGAGCGATTACATAGGAAAACAACGGACGCGCCCCCGTAGATTGGCACTAAATGACAGTTCACGGAATCACCCTCAGAAGTGGTGCATCCGTAAATATTATGCGGTCACGGATGTACTGTATAAATTTATCCGTAACCTCTGTATTGTTGAAGGATCGTCAACGGAAACACCCGTGGTTTCCATGGTGTACTAAATATTTAGGCAAAATCAACGGATGGTCATTTTCGCGGAAGCGCCCCGAAAATCCCCGTAAAAGTGTAGCGATTTCCGTGTTAGTCCTTCAACGTTCCGTCGCACGCCGGTGGTTGTAACGTGACTTTGTACGGGTCGTCATAGCCCCACCCTTGGACAATCCCCTAACACTCCTTCGCCATCACCGTAGCCCATCCATGATTTTCCCGTGAGCTCTCCCTAGATTTTCTCCAACCCACCTTTGACTGTCCGTGCCCTTCCTTCATTCATCACACTTTCACTGACTCAGCGTTGATTCTTCCGTGGAGCATCACTAACGTTCCATTGATTGTCCTTGAAGTTTCGGTAACCCATGAGACATCCGTAACTATCCGTGGACTCTCCCTAAATGTACTGTAGCCCACCCTTCACTGGCGGTGCCCTTCCTTCATACCTTAAAGGCCGAATTCATAGTCCTAACTTAAGTAAAAATAATACTTTACTTCTGAAAGTAAAATAATTTCTTAAGGAAATGCTTTATCTGATTTTGTTTTCATAGACATTACTCTGTGAAGTAAAGAAACTAAGTTTTATTGTTATAAATCAAGTGTTTGTTCTTGGACAAGTAACAAAACATAAACACTCGACCTGGGCAAAGTAGGTAGGTAACTTTTTCAAATCAACCACAACCTTCAAGGTTTCTCTGATATAAATCCAAACTCTGTATAGATAACCCGTCTATATAAAGTGGCAAGGGAGTATCACAAATTTCTCCCTTGAGAGGGAAAAACATTAAATCATGTTTAATGTTTTTCCCTCGCAAGGGAGAAATTAGATATAGTTTTTTAATGTCAAGAAAAAATGAAAGCCACAATTTCACTGAACTCTACAATTATAATGTTGCATTTACTGTACTTATTATAGAACTCGCCATCAACATATGGTTGCTACAACAGAAGGTAGTAACTGTGTAGTAACCAATGAAAAACGTAGCTATTGACTCTTGTTTCTTTCGAGTGCGATATTCTTTATGGTTGCTACAACAGAAGGTAGTAACTGTGTAGTAACCAATGAAAAACGTTGCATATTTGCGTGTCGAAATTCACAGAATGACCCCCAGCCCTAAAACATTAAACATGTTAAAATCTTTACTCAAGTCAAAATTATTGCAGTATCACAGAATTGCAGTTTCATAAAAATGCGCGGGATTCAATAATTCAGTCATTAATTATTTGTAGTTATTCACGAAGCGTAAGGTAAACTTGTGTAATAAACCGTTGTGTAATAATTTACCAGTATAGATCTGCGTAGATTACCGTTTCCTGTGGTCAGTACCTACCCTCGTGCCCCCCCCCCCCCCCCCCCACCACCCGCCCACCACAGGAAAGCCCTAAATTGAGTACTTATTGGAGCCAGCCCGGAAATTACATTTCATAAAAATGCGTGGGATTAAATAATTCGATCATTAATTATTTGTTGTTATTCGTGAAGCATAACGTTTGTTCAAGTTCCCTAGCATGATCCCTAGCAATGATATCTGGGCCGGATTTATACCGTTTCATCACGATCATGGTGACGAAGGTTTTCGGTTTCATTGACGAGCGGCTGGTCTCAGGGTGGTCTCAAAAAATACTTTGGTTCAACATCAATTTAAAACGTAAAAAAACCATACCCTTCTATTGAAACTTTTCGAACTACGGCGTTCTGAAAATTTCAACTCCTATTTTGAACCCCTTAGAGATGACTGACAGTAACGCCGAGCTTCGAGGACCAACTAGAGCCCAAACGGAACCTACATACCAAATTTCAATAATTTTGGTTCGTGGTAACTAAGGAAAGGGCGAAGTACGGCGTACGGACAGTAATTTCTTATTGCATTTATGGATTCTATACGTACCTTGAAATTGAAACCATAAAATGTTGAGGGTGGGTGGAGGGGTTGGTGATGGGGGGGGGGGGTTTAAACTGGGTTTTTTTTTCATGCTGGATTCTTATGGTTCATTATCGAAAATAATAAACGAAAAACGCTGCAAAGTCCTTGACACATGGGTTTATTATTCTATTGGACATACCTACAGAAAGGTTGGCTGTTCATTAATTGTTTCTTTCATGCGTAATAATCGAAATAGCTACTTCTGATGGTTTCCATTAATTTTGGCCCCCAAAACACAAATTAGGTACGCTCTTTTTTTTCTTTTTTTTTTAAACTATCTTTGATCATTGGTAGTGCCATTTAATCGTCCTGAACCACGTCTTGACACTTTTTCCAGTGTTATTATACAAACTGATGGTGATTTCAGACGATTTCCCAGGTTTTTCACTCATAAAAAATCAATTCTGGGAGCTGAACATTTGGTAGAACTCAATTTTCCACTCTTTGGTCAAAATCGACTTCATGTTCGGTCTTCTCGTCCCCAAAAACATAGAAAACGATATCTCAGAAGCTCATGTTACCAATATGTTGCTAAAACGTAAAAAGTACCTATTTTTACACACATTTTCACTCATAACACCCCTGGGTATATTCCGATCGGGCTGAAAAGTTTCGGGACACAACTAGGGCCCAAATGGAGCATGTGTGCGAAAGAACGATTTTTTTAGACCGAAAATGAAGCCTGTACACGTGATACGGCGGACGGCGGACGGCGTACGGCGGACGGCGTACGGCGTACGGCGGACGGACATTGCATTTTTGGAATCTATGCACCTTGAAACGTAAAAGAAAGAAGTTTGAGGGGGTGTTATAAAAATTTTTTGCTGAGCGAATACATAGGTGTATTATTCACAGAATAATAAACCAAAAGAGGGGTTTTCTGCAAAGGTCGGGTAGTTCTGGATTGTTGATATTATGCTCCGCGGGCGCAGCCATCTTGAGAAAATCGTCGATTTTCGGTAACTGTTTCGGTTTTTGGCCTATAACTCCTTTCCGACGCATTATTTCGCTCTTTGGCTCCGTATACAAAGTAGCAGAGCACTTGGTAACCCATCGTATCAAAATAAAAAACGCTGCAAAGTCCTTGTCACATGGGTTTATTATTCTATTGGACATACCTATAGAAATGCTGGCTGTTCATTTATTGTTTCTTTCGTGCGTAGTAATCGAAATAGCTATTTCTGATGGTTTCCATTAATTTTGGCTCTTGAAACACAAATTAGGTACGCTCTTTTTTTTCTTCTTTTTTTCTTAACTATCTTTGATCATTGGTAGTGCCATTTAATCGTCTTGATCTACGTGTTGACGCTTTTTCCAGTGTTATTGTACAAACTGATGGTGATTTCAGACGATTTCCCTGGTTTTTCAACAATAAATAATCAATTTTGGGAGCTGAACATTAGGTAGAACTCAATTTTCCAGTCTTTGGCCAAAATAGACTTAATATTCGGTTTTCTCGTCCCCAAAAACATGGAAAACGATATCTCAGAAGCTCATGTTACCAACATGTTGCTAAAACGCAAAAAGTACCTATTTTTACACAGATTTTCACTCATAACACCCCTGGGTATATTCCGATCGGGCTGAAAAGTTTCGGGACACAACTAGGGCCCAAATGGAGCATGTGTGCGAAAGAACGAATTTTTTAGACCGAAAATGAAGCCTGTAGACGTGATACGGCGGAAGGCGGACGGCGGACGGCGGACGGCGTACGGCGGACGGCGTACGGCGGACGGATATTGCATTTTTGGAATCTACGCACCTTGAAACGGGAAAGAAAAAAGTTTGAGGGGGTGTTATAAAAATTTCTTGCTGAGCGAATACATAGGTGTATTATTCACAGAATAATAAACCAAAACCCGGAATACTTGGGAAAAGAAACGAAAATGCCGACACTGAAAAGACGACAGAAATGAAAAGAGAACAGTGCAAACTATCAATAAGGAAATGCTCACGGTACCTTTCGACGTACCTCGGTTTTGGTTTATTATTCTGTGAATAACACACCTATGTAATCGCTCAGCAAAAAATTTTAATAACACCCCCTCAAAATTTTTTCTTTTCCGTTTCAAGGTACGTAGATTCCAAAAATGCAATGTCCGTCCGCCGTACGCCGTCCGCCGTCCGCCGTATCACGTGTACAGGCTTCATTTTCGGTCTAAAAAAATCGTTCTTTCGCACACATGCTCCATTTGGGCCCTAGTTGTGTCCCGAAACTTTTCAGCCCGATCGGAATATACCCAGGGGTGTTATGAGTGAAAATGTGTATAAAAATAGGTACTTTTTGCGTTTTAGCAACATGTTGGTAACATGGGGTTTTGAGGTATCCTTTTCCATGTTTTTGGGGACGAGAAGACCGAATATGAAGTCGATTTTGACCAAAGACGCGGAAATTGAGGTTTTACTAAAGGTTCAGCTCCCAAAATGGTTTTTTTATGAGTCAAAAACCTGGAAAACTGTCTGAAATCACCATCAATGTGTATAATAACATTAGAAAATGTGTAAACATGTGAATCAAGACCATTAAATGGCACTACCAATGATCAAAGATGATCTGGAAAAAAAAGCGTACCTATTTCATGTTTTGGGGGCCAAAATTGGTGGAAATCATCATAAATAGCTATTTCAATCATTCCACATGAAAGAAACAATAAATTTAACAGCCAACAAGAGTCTCTAGAACTCCAATAGAATAATAAACCCATGTGACAAGGACTTTGCAGCGTTTTTTCTAGGTACTTATTTTGGGCCGAAAGTAAAGATTTTACTTTACTTATTTTCTATGAAATAGGAATAAAGGAAATGCTTAAGGACGGCTTAAGCATTTGCTTTATCACTGACTATGAATAGCCCAAGTGGCCATTGCTTCCTTATTTGTACAGTTAAGCATTTACTTTTAATAAAGTGAGGACTATGAATACCGCCCTAAGTGACTTACCGGTGTTTCTTCCGTGGATTTTCTGTAGCCCACCCTTCACTATCCTTAATGCTTCCGTGCCCTTCCTTCAATGATCCGTGATTACTCCGTAACACATTTGACTGATGGCGGATGGTTAACGGACAGGCTAAGGAAGCACAACCCTCCATTGCCTCTCCGTTGAGGATGCCCCCGTAGAAACATAACGGTTTAACGGAGACGCGAGGCAGTGGACGTCTCTCCCTCAACGTCCGTAAAGGGTCCGTAACCCCCTACCGAGAACCCTTTACGGACGAGCGGCTGATGATGACGGAGAGACGTCCACTGCCTCAACGGCTCCACTAACCAATCGCCAGACCGGTTAAAGAAGCACACGTCTCTCCGTCGCCCAGCCTAATTACACCTACCGAGTAGCTGGGCCGAGTAGTCGGTGGAGTACTCGGCCCAGCTACTTCGATGGGGCGAGTAGGTGATTACATTTCAGCTGGGCAGAGACGAGACAACTGCGTCGTGTAGTGTTCCGCGTCAACATAGCACAGTGTAGGAAAAAGAGAAACACTGCAAAGTCCTTGTCACATGGGTTTATTATTCTATTGGACATACCTGCAGAAATGCTGGCTGTTCATTTATTGTTTATTTCACGTGAAATAATCGAAATAGCTATTTCTGATGGTTTCCACCATTTTTGGCCCCTAAAACACGAATTAGGTAGGTACGCTCCCCTTTTTTTTTTTTTCAATTTATCTTTGATCATTGGTAGTGCCAATTAACCGTCATGATCCACGTGTTGATACTACTTCCGGTGTTATTATACAAATTGATGGTGATTTCAGACGATTTTCCAGGTTTTTGTATCACGAAAAATCAATTTTTTGAGCTGAACATTTGGTAGAACCTCGATTTTTCACTCTTTGGTCAAAATCGACTTCAAATTCGGTCTTCTCGTCCCTAAAAACATGGAAAACGATACCTCAAAAGCTCATGTTACTAACGTGTTACTAAAACACAAAAAGTACCTATTTTTGTGCACATTTTCACTCATAACATCCCTGGGTATATTCCGATCGGGCTGACAAGTTTCGGGACACAACTAGGGCCCAAATGGAGCATGTGTGCGAAAGAACGACTTTTTTAGACCAAAAATGAAGCCTGTACACGTGATACGGCGAACGGCGTACGGCGGACGGCGGACGGACATTGCATTTTTGGAATCTACGCACCTTGAAACTGAAAAGAAAAAAGTTTGAAGGGGTGTTATAAAAATTTTTTGCTGACCGAATACATAGGTGTATTATTCACAGAATAATAAACCAAAATGCAATGTCCGTCCGCCGTCCGCCGTACGCAGTATCACGTGTACAGGCTTCATTTTCGGTCTAAAAAAATCGTTCTTTCGCACACATGCTCCTTTTGGGCCCTAGTTGTGTCCCGAAACTTTTCAGCCCGATCGGAATATATCCAGGGGAGTTATGAGTGAAAATGTGTATAAAAATAGGTACTTTTTGTGTTTTAGTAACATAGTAGTAAAATGAGCTTTTGAGATATCGTTCTCCATGTTTTTTGGGACGGGAAGACCGAATATGAAGTCGAATTTGACCAAAGAATAGAAAATTGGGGTTCTACCAGATGTTCAGCTTCCGAAATTGATTTTTTATGAGTCAAAAACCTGGGAAATAGTCTGAAATCACCATCAATTTGTAGAATAACACTGGAAAAAGTGTCAACACGTGGATCAAGACGATTAAATGGTACAATCAATGATCAAAGGTAATTTGAAAAAAAAGGAGCGTAGTACCTAATTCAAGTTTTGGGGGCCAAAATTAATGGAAACCATTAGAAATAGCTATTTCGATTATTACGCATGAAAGAAACAATAAACGAACAGCCAGCATTTCTGTAGGTATGTCCAATAGAATAATAAACCCATGTGACAAGGACTTTACATCGTTTTGGTTTATTATTCTGTGAATAATACACCTATGTATTCGCTCAGCAAAAATTTTTTATGACACCCCCTCAAATTTTTTTCTTTTCCGTTTCAAGGTGCGTAGATTCCAAAAACGCTGCAAAGTCCTTGTCACATGGGTTTATTATTCTATTGGACATACCCACAGAAATGTTGGCTGTTTATTTATTGTTTCTTTCATATAAAATAATTGAAATAGCCATCTCTGGTGGTTTCCACCAATTTTGGCCCCTAAAACTTGAATTAGGTACGCTCCATTTTTTCCAAATTACGATTGATTACCTATTGGTTGTGCAATTTAATTTAATTTATTAGCTGAACATGTGGTAGAACCTCAATTTTCCACTCTTTGGTCAAAATCGACTTCATATTCGGTCTTCTCGTCCCCAAAAACATGAAAAACGATACCTCAAAAGTTCATTTTACTAACATGTTACTTAAACACAAAAAGTACCTATTTTGGTTTATTATTTTCAATAATGAACCATTGGAATCGAGCATGAAAAAAAAAAATTCTTACCCCCCCTCAAAATTTGATGGTTTACGTTTCAAGGTATGTAGAATCCAAAACTGCAATAAAAATATTTCTGTCTGTCCGCCGTACGCCGTACGCCGTACGGGCCACTTTTCTTAGTTACCATGGAAGAAAATTGATGAAATTCGGGTTATAGGTTCCGTTCGGGGTCTAGTTGGTCCTCGAAGCTCGACGTTACTGTGAGTCATCTGTAAGCGGTTCAAAATAGGGGTTGAAATTTTCAAAACGCCTATACCATTTTTTTACGTGAATATTTTTACGGTTTTAAATAGTTCTTGAACTAGCGAGTTTTTTAAGATCATCCGGAGCGTCGTACGTCCAGCCGTTCGTTCACAGTAAGGCCCCGAAGTTTGCACCGACAGGCATTTTCGACTCCAGTGTGAATGAAATTGTATACAATTCAAACCAAATCTCGTAACCAGAGACGCACCCACAATAGGAAATTTGGCGGAGATGAAATCATTGCTAGGGATCACCTGATTATATTTGCGGAGTACGAAGTCGAGTTGGTTGTTCTGTGATATTATTTCATTTGAAAAATGATGGCTCGTTTGGAGTTTGTTGGTAGGTAGTGAAACTTGAACAAACGTTGAAGTATTATTGATGGGTAAATTATTACTACGGTAAATCATTACTCAACGGTAAATTATTACACAACGGTTCAGTATACCTTCTATGTAGAAGGGGCTGGAGTATGTTGGTAGGTACTTTCGCAACTTTTTTCACTCCTCATCAACAATTTCTTTTCAGAACTTCATTATGTGTGTTTCTTTTTGTTAGGTACTGTTTGTCATCGGCAGAATTATTTTAGCAACATTTAACTCGTGATTTAGGTAGGTACCTAGTAACGTGTACGGGGTTAGGTACTAACCCCCGGAGGGTCTGCGATCTACATAATATGTATAGAATAGTACATATCATAAATTATATAGACGGGTTATCTATACATAGAGCTGTGATCTGTAACGGAAGGGTATTCTATACAAAATAATAAACCGTTGTGCAGGGATTTGCAGCGTTTTTATACACATTTTCACTCATAACACCCCTGGGTATATGCCGATCGGGCTGAAAAGTTTCGGGACACAACTAGGGCCCAAATGGAGCATGTGTGCGAAAGAGCGAATTTTTTAGACCGAAAATGAAGCCTGTACACGTGATACGGCGGACGGCGTACGGCGGACGGACATTGCATTTTTGGAATCTACGCACCTTGAAACGGAAAAGAAAAAATTTTGAGGGGGTGTTATAAAATGTTTTTGCTGAGCGAATACATACTGTGTATTATTCACAGAATAATAAACCAAAATGCAATGTCCGTCCGCCGTCCGCCGTACGCAGTATCACGTGTACAGGCTTCATTTTCGGTCTAAAAAAATCGTTCTTTCGCACAAATGCTCCATTTGGGCCCTAGTTGTGTCCCGAAACTTTTCAGCCCGATCGGAATATACCCAGGGGTGTTATGACTGAAAATGTGTGTAAAGCTAGGTACTTTTTGCGTTTTAGCAACATGTTAGTAACATGAGCTGTTAAGGTATCGTTTTTCATGTTTTTGGGGACGAGAAGACCGAATATGAAGTCGATTTTGACCAAAGAATAGAAAATTGGGGTTCTACCAGATGTTCAGCTTCCGAAATTGATTTTTTATGAGTCAAAAACCTGGGAAATAGTCTGAAATCACCATCAATTTGTAGAATAACACTGGAAAAAGTGTCAAAAAAAAAAAAAAAGGAGCGTAGGTACATACTTTATTCGTGTTTTGGGGGCCAAAATTGGTGGAAACCACCAGAGATAGCTATTTCAGTTATATTTTATATGAAAGATACAATAAATAAACAGCCAACATCTCTGTAGGTATGTCCAATGGAATAATAAACCCATGTGACAAGGACTTTGCAGCGTTTTTTAATTGATCTCGAACTGAAGAAACCACCCGGGGCGTTGTACGTCCAGCCGTTCGTTCGCATCCAAAACTTCGTCAACATGATCGTGAATGAAACGGCCCAGATATCATCACTAGGGAGCACCTGCTATAATCATGGAATGCTGTATGAAGTCGAGTTGTTTGTTCCGTGACATTATTTCATTTGACAAATGATGGCTTTTTGGATTTGCTTGATAAGCACTTTTGCAACTTGAATAAACGTTACGTTTCATGAATAACCACAATTAAGATTGGTGATTGAATCCTGCTCATTTTTATGAAACTTTAGTTGCCTGGATAGGGCTCTGCTGGGGGGAGCTCGAGGATAGGTATTGACCACAGAAAAAAGTTTTTTTTTTTTTTTTTTAAAGCGTTTATTTTTATATAACAACTAGTTACACAATGTAGTTTTACAAGTAACTATCTAGTTATTTACTTCAACTATCTTTACGCATTGTTTTTATGGTGAATGTTCACAAGCAGGCACCACACTAATTTTTTACGTTACAACGTCAGCATCCGAGATCCAGGGGTTTGGTTCTTTTCAGACGCCGAACTTGTTGCGAATTGTCCAGTAGCTGAAGAGCTTCTATATTTGAGTGCACGTGAAGTCGGTTCTCGTGACGTCGTGCTGTTTTTTTAACGACATCTATGACGCTCTCCACGCGTAAGTCTCTGTGGAGGTCGTCGTTTCTAATGTACCAGGGAGCATTTACAATGCTTCTGAGCACTTTATTCTGAAATGTTTGAATTATTTTCACATTTGTTTTGGCTGTACAGCCCCATAGCTGAATTCCATAGGACCAAATCGGCAACAATACTGTCTTATATAACAGTACTTTATTGTGGGCGCTGAGTTGAGAGTATCGGCCCATCAGCCAATATAATTTTCTGTATTTAATTGAGAGCTCTTTCTGTTTCTTCTTGACATGCTCTTTCCACTTAAGCTTCGCATCTAGAGTCATCCCTAGATATTTTGCTGAGTTAGCATACGGAATGGTGTTGTGATTGATCTCCAATGGAATATTTATTATGGTTTTGTACGTGAAGTTGACATGTGTTGATTTTGTTTCATTCAGTTTTAGTCTCCATTTCTTCGTCCATTTATCAACTGCAATTGTAGCTTCCTGAAGTTTTTTTGTCGACTCTTCTACCGAATCTGCAACGGCTAAGATTGCTGTGTCATCCGCGAAGGTAGCTATGCATGTACCATTAGTGACTGGGACGTCACATGTGTACATTAAATAAAGCAGAGGTCCCAGGACGCTCCCCTGTGGAACCCCTCCTTCAATTTTTTCCAGTTGAGAATATTCATCTTTTATTTTTACTCTGAAGTATCTGTTATCAAGGTAGGATTCAAGTAATTGACAGTATTGCTGAGGGAGCAATCCTTGTAATTTATTAATCAGCCCTTCGTGCCAAACCTTATCAAAAGCTTGTGACACATCAAGAAAAACCGCGCTGCATACTTTTTTGTTCTCTAACGCTCTCTCAATCTTATCCGTTATCCTATGAACTTGTTCAATGGTACAGAAAAAAGTGATCTACGCAGAGAAAGAGGCATCTAGAAAGGTAAATAATAAACCGTTGTGTAATAATTTTCAGCGGTTTTTATTCCATTTTCGTACTCTGTACGTACCTTGAAACGGAAGCCATCTAATTTTGTGGTTGACGGGGGGGGGGGGGGATTTGTTTTCATGTTCGTTCCAAACGTTCATTATTAAATCACCGAAACAGAGGATGGTAGAAATATTCGCTGTAATAGTCATGCTGCTCCATTGGAACTTTTCTGACTCGAGTCACGTATACCACCATTGGTAATAACAGTCATTTTGTTGATTTTGAAAAGCCACTCGTCAATCTTATTTTTGTCCTACTTCATGCAGATGAACAAGTCAGTTTGTGAAGATTTCGTTGCAGCCATTTTGGAACCGATCGCCCATTTCACATAGAAAAAAATGAAAAATCCCTGCACAACGGTTTATTATTTTGTACAGAATACCCTTCTGTTACAGATCACAGCTTTCCGTATAGATAACCATTTATATAATATATGTACTACACATATTATGTAGAGCGCAGATCCTCCGTAAGTTAGTACCTAACCCCGTACTCGTTACTAGGTACCTGCCTAAATCACGAGTTAAATGTTGCTAAAATAATTCTGTCGATGACAAACAGTAAGTAAAATGGTAAAAAGAAACAAAAATACTGAAGTCTGAAGGGAAATTGTTGATGTGGAGTGAAAAAAGTTGCAAACGTACCAACCAACAAACTCCAGCCCCTTCTACGTAGATGGTATAATGAACCGTTGTGTAATAATTTACCAAGGTGTGATAATTTACACATCAATCAACGTTTGTTCTTCACTACCTATCATCAAACTCCAAAAGAGCCATCATTTTTCAAATGAAATAACATCACAGAACAACCGACTCGACTTCATACTCCGTGAATATAATCAGGTGCTCCCTAGCAATGATTATCTGGGGCCATTTCACGATTTTTCCCGCCTACCTTGCGATGATATCTAGGCTGAATGTATACAATTTCATTCACCCTCCGGTTGAAAAAGCCTATCGGTTTCTAAACTTCTGGGCCCTACTGTGAACGAACGGCTGGACGTACAATGCTCCGGGTGGTCTTAAAAAGTTAGAGAAGTATTTAAATCCGTAAAAAAATTCGAGATAACGGCGTCTTGGAGATTTCAACTCCTATTTTTCACCCCTTAGGGATGACTGACATTAACGCCGAGCTTCGCGGACCAACTAGACTCCAAATGGGACCTATAAACCGAATTTCGCCAATTTTGGTTCATGGTAACTAAGAAAAGTGCTGCGTACGGCGGACGGACAGAAATTTTTTTATCGCATTTTCGGATTCTACATAAATTGAAACGGAAACCATCAAATTTTGAGGGGGGTTGAACAATTTTTTTTCATCCGCGATTCCATAGGTTCATTATTGAAAATAATAATCCAAAAACCTAGGTAAATCTGTGTACCATATTTCAAGACTTGCGGTAATCAGTAAATACCTGTGGTTATCCAGTTAAGTGTAGTTTAGATACATCGACACGGCGTACGGACAGACATTTTTTAATTGCGTTTTCGGATTCTACATACCTTGGAAAGTAAACCATCAAATTTGGTGTGGAGGGGGGGGGGGGTTAAAATTGTTTGTTCATGTTCGATTCCAAAGGTTCATTATTGAAAATAATAAACCATAAAAGGATAAATCGCTTAAAAAACAGAGCAAACTCGAGAGAATGCAACGACTCCTCATCCCAGTAAGTTTTCACGACCAAGTTGGTCGCCTTCTCATCGTTAATCTTCACGTCACCGCGTCCCATCGACAACTCGCCACGATGTTTTCCCCCCTCAACTTCACAACTCGGAACGCTCAGAGATTACATTATCTGCGAACGGGTTTTGCGCAGGTTCCCCGAGGTTTCTCAAATTCCTCGACTTTGTCGGCAAGAAAACAGTTCCCCACTCGCCCACGACGGTTTGAGTGTCAGTTCTCCGTCTTGAGCAGGTCCGGAGATGCTCCCGCATTATAAAAGGTGCTCTATCGAGTTCCCGGGGAAAACGGCTCAGGGGAGGTCAGGAGTCGTAACCTTTTAGGCCGATTCCCAAGACGGGCGAGCGTCGTCTTCTGCTTCGGTTTCACATCTGTCGAGGCGTATTTTTCCCGTCTTGCGCGCAACGTAATGCTGAAAGATTATCGGGACTGAGTGATTGATTGTTCTCGCCGATGTCTTTCGAGATTCATCATTTTGATACTGATGTCGTTTGAACCCTTTCAACCGGAGTTTACGTCATTGCGAATCACCCTATTCAAATTGGATAGCTTCCTTGAGGCCTACGGTCTGATTCTGCAATGAGAAATTATGGTAAGAATAGTGAAATAATCTTTATGGGCCAACAATATTGATTACCTCCAAAATATAACAGAAAAGTTATAAATAATTTAAAATGAACAAAAATCTAAAAATCATCAAAAAATGGTAAGTACATGCCCAGAAGTAGAAAACGTCTGCCGAGTCGAATAGACAGTATAGATTCCTCACTTGAATCACAAGAACGTATAGAATAGTTGGAAATGTTCATTTTGATACGGGACGATCTGCGATCCAACCCGCCTGTACCCTCAAAATGTCAGCTCTCTACGACTATTTTTCGCGTCGTTAGAAACGTTGCAAGGAAAATGTCAACATTTCAAGTCCGCTCATGAGCGACGAAGTTACAGTACGATTCCAATTAAATTCATATGGAACTATCAAAGTATTATTCCTGGTTGACCCTCCACATCTGAACTCATTTCAACGATATAAGGTAGTTATAGGAGTTTCAAGTATTTCACGTTTGCGCATGCGCAGATAGAACGATTTCCCTAATTTTGAAATGGGATCATCTGTGGTCCAACCCGTGGGTAACCTCAAAATTTCAGCTCTCTACGACTATATTTTCGCGTAGTTAGAAGCGTTACAAGGAAATGGTCAACATTTTATGTTCGCGCATGCGCAGACGGAAGTCACATCACGAATCCGAAGAAATTCATTTGGAACTATGAAAGTATTATTCAAGGTCGACCCTCCAAGTTTGAACTCATTTCAATGATATTTAAGGTAGTTATGGGCGTTTCAATCTTACTTTTCGATCTTACTTTTCCAATGATTTTAGTATGGGACCATCTGTTACCCAACCCGCACCTACCCTCCAATTTTCAGCCCATTTCGACCATTATTTCGGGTAGTTATAGGCGTTACAAGGAATTACCACATACAGAAATACAGGGAACCAAAGATTTCTAAAATGCAAAATGGTAGTGGAAATTTTCATTTTGGAGGACATACAGTTTCTTTTTTCACTCAATCACGAATCCAAGGCTTCCCTCCCTTCGGTAGTGAGGAAGCAATAGGTGCGTTTTATTAGCCTAAAATATTTTTCGCCGTAAAGACCATAACTCAAGTTTTATAACCATTTAACACTTGAACAAAATTTGAATAAAGTCACTAAACTGACGAAATTTGGGGAAGGTGGTAATTTGACATAAAACAGTTTCTGATTAACCAAAAGTGTTAATAACCAAGAATGAATAACCAAGAGTGTTCAGATTCGTGGGCGAACCCATGGAAAATGGTAGGTAGTTTAATCGGGGTAGGTTTTCTAATATAACAAGCTGAATGACAAGAACTTTTGACAGGGTTTTAGTGATTTAAAATCCGCAAGAACACAAATTGGACCCACGTTGTTTTCGAAAATTGTTCATTTTCGGATACGTCCTCTTTCGTGTGTCTTTAAAAAAAGATCTTTTGGCGAACAAAAAGGTCAGGTGCCAGTGGTTCAGGATGCTCTAAAACGAATTTGCTTCGAAAATTAGCTTGAGGATTCATCTGTTACATTTTGGACCCGTACTACAGAGTTTCGTGAAAATTTCGCTAAAACGACGTACAAGGTACGTTGGACGGGTAGAAAAACGATGTACGTACTTTGGATGGGTTGAAAATGAAAGATCACACGTTCATCCAGGTTTCCCTTATTCGCCATCTGCCTCCGTCGCATGCTCCAGCTGGCACGTGAGCTCGCACTTAATGAGGGCTTCCATAGAAGAGAACGACGAGGCAAAAGCTGTGGTGTACCTTGGCGTCGTGGTTTTAAAAGGTTTACCCAATTCCTGGTGACTTGACATTTTGAAAAAGCGGAACCTTCCTCGAGTGCACAACACGTGTGTGATCGGGTCGGGAGGACTTGATTTCTTGATTTGGAAACACCGGCTTGAGACACTCGGAACAAGACGCTTCCAGGGGTCAACCTCGGGTCAACCTGTTCGAGTCCCGGCCGGGACCCCAAACGTGCCTCAGCGCACATCGTAGGTCCGTTTAATGATATCGGAATTACCCAACAGATTTTATCGGAGCCTGTAGTCATAAGATGTTTTCGCCCCATGTTTTTCTGTAGGAATCCACGTAAAGTAGAGAAATGTTGCGGAACTACGGATTTCGCCGCCCCACGGTGTGCCAAATTACCAATCTTCATGATCAATTTTGCAAGAATTCGCTAAGTAAGGGAGCAGTTTCTAGATTGTCCCTTATGAACTTCGAAACGCCCGAATCACTGGTATGACCACTGACCACTGCGCATGCACACAAGCGAAATCTGCGGTACTCAATTTCCAATAAAACTATGACCCGATTTTGATGAAATTTTCAAGAAAATCTCTTCAAACTACACGGAGGAATTTTCGAACAACTAAACTTTTCTAACTCACATAAACTTAACTAACTTCTTGAAAACTACATGTTACGCTTCATGAATAACAACAGATCATTTATTAATTATAGAATTATTGAATCCACCGCGCATTTATGACTGTAATTGCCGGCCGGCTCTAGTAGGGACTAGATTTAGGAATTTCCTGGGGGAAGCACGACAGTAGGTACCTACTGACCACAGAAAACAGCGATCTACGCGGAAAGGGCACCTATGTAGTTAAATAATAAACCGTTGTGTAATAATTTACAGCGTTTGCACAAACTATACTTTCGTAAAAAATTTTGAAAAGAAAAACGCTTATAAATAGTCAATTTGCCCAATACTAGTAAAAATGCGAGCGTTGACAACAATGTTTACGATCATATCAATAACAATACTCACCCAATATTATTTTTACTCTTCTCGCCATTTGTACAAAATTTACTGCAACTTGCAAAATTCGCTTGTACATTTATGTACCCAAGCTTGCACTTGCACATTTCACGAAACAGTTGTACTTTACAACGGTTACCTTACGTAACTTGTAAACGTGGTAACTTGCATTACCTACTTGTAGTTGCTATTTTACGACACAGGTAACTTGGTATAAGCCTGATGAGTTATCTACGCACTGAGCTTATTACATTATTATATTAAGCCTTGTGATTGGTTGGCGTGAAGGTGAATTTCAACCGTATCAAAATGTCTGCCAAGTGGGTAGGCAAAATTCGCCAATACTGCAACATCGCATATCTAATTTTTTTCCGTTTTTGAGATATTTATACCGCTGAATTTCAAATTTCCCGCTCTATCGACCTGTTCACTGCTATTTCTCATGATCGCCACTGGAAGCGCGAAAATCGTATTTATGACAACACTGCGTAACTCAAATTGCCCTGGAACACTGAACATCTCGGTCACTACAATGGAATTTTCGAGGTGCTCCGAGCCAGAGGTAAGTTTACTGCAATAAGTAAAGTAAGTTTACTGTAAGTTTACTGCAATAATGGTATCTGTAATTTATATTTTAGCATTTTTATGTAGTCTAGTTCAAGTCTTAGGTTTGTTAGAAACGTAATAACTATGGTTTGATAGTGTTTTTGCATTAATAATGAGAATATCTTCAGGTACAAAATATTGTTTGAGTTGTGCTATGTTGACAGAATTGGAAGTGTTGAGATATGCTATGTTGCTCCCAGAGCAGTTGAGTTTGTACATTATGTTTTTTCATTATTATATGAGTAGGTACCAAATTTTCTACGACTGAAACTAAAATAACGAGATATTGAAAATAACAGAAACAGTGACTTATTCCTGCAACAGTAAAATGAGTTATTGTAGGATTCTGCTTTTGGGATAAGGCAGAGCATTAGGTACTAACTTGCGTTTTCTTTATTTCACGTAGGTAGGTATATTAACACAATAGGCGTTCCTGTACCCCTGAAGACCCGAGCTCGGTTCCTCTTGCACAATCATTTGTGCAACCACCATTGTGTTTTCACCATTATGTTAACTTTTTTTAGATGCTGTCGGATGGCTCGGAAGAGGAAATCTCCACTTTGATTCCACTCGATGATCTTTTGGGACTACTAGAAGGAGATAGAGAAGTGGTTCTTAGGAGTGATGATATTCCTGTCATTGACGTTGATCTTGTTGACTCTTTACCCACACCAATGATTGTTATTTGTGATGGTAGAGCTACTGCAGGTCTGTCACAACAGCTCATCATTGAGAATCCCGAGAATGTCCTCCACCCTGAGGATGGTGTCGCTCCGTGCTCTTTCTCCCATGAAATGGCCTATGGAGACACAACTTTCAGTGAAACTGATCAATTGATTGAGACGATTTTCCAGGTTGTTGCATCATAAAAAATTAATTTTGGCAGCTGAACCTTTGGTAGAACCTCAATTTTCCACTATTTGGTCAAAATCGACTTTATATTCGGTCTTCTCGTCCCCAAAAACTTGGAAAACGATGTCCCAAAAGCTCATGTTACGAACATGTTACAAAACACAAAAAGTACTTATTTTTATACACATTTTCATTCATAACACCCCTGGATATATTCCGATCGGGCTCCAAAGTTTTAGGACACAACTAGGGCCCAAATGGAGCATGTGTGCGAAAGAACGACTTTTTTATACCGAAAATGAAGCCGGTAAACGAGACGGCGGACGGCGTACGGACATCGCATTTTTGGAATCTACGCACCTTGAAAAGAAAAGATTTTGAGGGGATGTTATAAAAATTTTTTTCTGAGCATAGGTGTATTATTCACAGAATAATAAACCAAAAGGGGAAGGAAATTAACTGAACCGAGCCGAAAGATAGCCAAGACGAAACGAATGCAAGGAGAGTTATACATTGGGTATCGACGAGTAAATCCTAGTACCACCAAAAAAATTACCCACGATGTATCAAGAGATCCAAGGAAACAGGGAGCTAGGTGCTCTTCCAAGCAGTGTGAAAAGTGGCAATCAAGACGTTGCAATGAAGTCCCCGAAGAAGACCGAGAAGCCATCTACACTCAATTTTGGAGTGATATGGATTGGACAGGAAAACAGTTTTTCAAAAAAGTCTGTTCAACAATGAAAATCGAGCACCCCAAACAGCGAACCGTTACTGATGAACCCTTTCAATAATGAAACTACGAAACTCATGTGCAAATAGGCATCTAAAGCGAAATGGGTTACCTGTACCAAAAGTAATAATAATAATAAATTGTAATTAAAATCATTAAAGTTACCTACTCGATACTTATCAGGTGGGCTATTAAAAAAATTGTGTCTGTAATTACGGTAGGTAACACCGCATATCTCATTAGTTAAAGCCAGCAATTTCTCACATCTCAGCTTAAATGTGAAAAAAATTCTAATTCATAATTCTAGCATGAATATTTCATCTATATGACCACAAAAAAGACTGTAATACCTCTAATGAAATGTTTCGGTCATATCAGCCCTGAAAATCATTGAACTCCAGTTTTTCGGCTCTCCTGAAAAGCTGACAAAAATGAGATATGCGTTGTTGCAGAATTGGCGACATATCTTCCACATAATGGCCACTTAATGGATGCATCTATATAGATAAAAAATAAACCATTGTGTTATAATTTGCAGCGTTTAGTACTGCATTTTCCTATTCTGCATACCTTGAAACGGTACCTACATAACTTGAAATTTTGAGGGGGTGCTGAAACAAATTTTTTCATGCTCGATTCCAAAGAAAATAATAAACCAAAATTTCTGTCCGTCCGCCGTACTTCGCACTTTTCTTAGTTACAATGAACGAAAATTAATGGACTTTGGTTTGTAGGTCCCGTCTAGTTGGGGGTCTAGTTGGTCCTCGAAGCTCGGCGTTACTGTCAGTCATCCCTAAGGGGTTAAAAATAGGGGTTGAAATTTTCAGAACGCCTTAGCTCGAAAACTTTCAATAGAAGGGTAGGTTTTTAGCGAATTTTCGAAGAAAAGGAAGCTATTGTTCTCGGTCCAAAATTTTTAAAACTCGAATTTCCGAAAGATTTTTATACCAAAATCCGTTTCAGACCATCCTGAATTCACTGCCGAAAGACACCAAAAATTATATGTATATGTATATATATATATATATATATATATATATATATATATATATATGTATGTGTCATTCCAGACGATAACTCTCGAAAGAATTGAGATAAAAAGTTCAAATTTGCACGAAAAATCTGTCTTGGCAATCGACAGGCTAAGTTCGTAGATGGGCAGAATCGGGTCACTCTAAGGGGGAGTTTTGGGGAGTTTTAGGGGGGGAAAATTACCCATAAATTCCCAAAATGAAACAGTCTAACAAGTGACACCTCTTTTTAAAGGTTTATGTACGCTGAACACGATGGTGGAATCAGAATTGCGATATCTCATTCCGTTCTCAAACTGGAGCACTTTGAAGATGAAGGAACGTGGTTATTTCTTGAGATGTTCTTCCTGGTTCGTCTGCTCTAATCTGATAACGGAATGGGATATCGCAATTCTGACTTCACCATCGTGTTCAGCGTTGGAAAATCTACAAACCGAGGTGTTACTCGGCAAAAAATGGAACAAAAAATTTGTTACGTATCCAATACCTACTCTTTTGGTATTCAAAACATTTTGATTTCCCCCTCCTCCCCCTTCCACCCCAAATTTTACTTTGCGTAAAACTACTCCTGTTTTAATTTTGTATGGTATCAAGTTGGGAAAACATTGGCCGAAAATTAATTTTCAGAAAATTTTAGGCGGAGGAGGAAGATGCCGAAAACTTCGAAAATTCGCTCTTATAGCCATGCTGCATGACTTTTTTTTTTTTTACAGATTTTTCCCCCATATAAAGTCAAATTTTACCCACTCTTTTTAAGACACTAGTTTTAAGAATACATTTAATATTCATTTAGGTATTAATTTATTAGGTTAGGTTAATAGAAAAGAAGTGGTACTGAGGCATATTTAGGTCTAGCGATTCCATATTACTGGCCATATTCAACAATAGCAACTGACGTACCCAGTTCTGGCACACCTATAAATAATTAGATTATACCTTTAGCGCGAAAGTACACAAAGCGTCTGTGGCGTCTGTGGGTTAATTTCTTTTCCCCACAACAGAAGCTGCTTTTTAATTTAATTATAGCCCTTAGATTCCTACTCTACCGGAGGGGGGTTTTTAGTTTTTTTTAGAGTAGTGGCGCCCTTCGAATTCTCTCTTGTGATGCAGGTAAAGTTCCAGTGTTGTTTTGGAATTAAGCTGGTGCAGCCCTGTTTTAGTGGTTAGCGTGTCATTTGATGTAGTGAATTACAAGATATTATGCGTCGGACTAAGGAAAATCGTCTTAATTTAAAAAAGCTTCATTTCTGGCGATTGTTTCACCGCGAATTTACTTACTTACTTATCGCTGCCAATATTCCGATCTATTCGTCCAACTATTCTATATATTTTCTAAAAAGATGGACGTTGATTTTTGAGACAGGAGCGCTTGCGGTCATCCAGACCACTGATATATCTGTAGCGTCACTACAGTTGTGACTGTTCAAAACTTCATAATTATGTTCACAAGTTTTTTTCCCAAAAGTTTTTTTTCTAACAAGCCAGTCGTCGTCGAGTTGTTGTCGTGTTGCCTTCAAGACATCCAAAAAAAACATTTTATACTTTTGAATTCGAAATAATATCTTCTTCCTTAAATTCCTTCTTCCAAGTGTCCGTCATTCATAGCAATAGCTACATATCTATACAAAACGCTGCAAATCCCTGCACAGCGGTTTATTATTTTCTACAGAATACCCCCCTGTTACAGATCACAGGTCTCCGTATAGATAACCCTTCTATATAACATTATGTACCCCGTACTCGTTACTAGGTACCTACCTACCTAAACTGTTGTGTAATAATTTACCTGTATAGGTTCCCCTTCTACGGAGATAGAATAATGAACCGTTGTGTAATAGTTTGCCCGTCAATAATACTTAAACGGTTGTTCAAGTTGCAAAAGTACCTATCAACAAAATCCAGCCCCTTCTGGGTAGATGAGCCGTTGTGTAATAAGTCACCGTTGTGTAATAATTTACCGTGGTGTAATAATTTACCGTTGTGTAATAATTTACCATTGAGTAATAATTTGCTGGTGTGTAATAATTTGCCGGTGTGTAATAATTAACCCATCAATATTTCTTCAACGTTTGTTCAAGTTTCAGTAGTACCTACCAACAAAATCCAATAAGTAGTCCATCACTTGTCAAATGAAATAATATCGCAGAACAAACAACTCGACTTCATACAGCCATCCTTGATTACAATCAGGTGCTCCTTATAGTGATGAAATCCCGGCCGGATTAATTTATACCGTTTGATTCACGATCGTGTTGACGAAGCTTTTTGGTGCTCACGAACGGCTGGACGTACAATGCTCCGGGTGGTCTCAAAAAATTGTTTAGCTCAAGACAAATTTAATAACGTAAAAAAAACCATACCCTTCCATCAAAAGTTTTCGCGCTACGGCGTTCTGAAAATTTCTACCCCTATTTACAACCGCTTAGAGATGACTGACAGTAACGTCGAGGTTCGAGGACCAACTAGACCCCGAACGGAACCTACAACCCGAATTTCATAAATTTTGTTTCATGGTAACTAAGAAAAGTGGCCCGTACGGCGTACGGCGGACAGACAGAAATATTTTTATTGCAGTTTTGGATTCTACATATACCTTGAAACGTAAACCATCAAATTTGAGGGGGGGTAAGAAATTTTTTTTTTCATGCTCGATTCCAATGGTTCATTATTGGAAATAATAAACCAAAAGGGTGATGAAAGTACAAGATAAAATTAATAATTTGTTGGTCAATAAATTATCATCTCTGGTGAATGAACATGAATACACACAACATGATTAATGTGAACGGGCGAGAAACAGATTAGTTCGCGTGGGAAGGGAGGTAATGCATAAGTTAGCATCTTTAAAAGGGTTTCCTCGAGGGTTTTGTCTTTTGGCATCATCGATCGATCGATCGAAAACTACTCTCGGTTTGTATTAACTCGAATTCAATAGCCAGAGTCATATAAATGCACCGCTGGAGTTCAAAATTACTACAAGTACTTGCACACCCTCGAAGACGGGGTCCTAATTCAGCCTCAACGAGACAACTCCAGCCTGGAAAACATCAATTCGTTCGATTCGCCGGGCAGACGTAAAAGGGAGTGAAGGCGATCCTTTTCGCAAGAGCGACAGACGGGCCGGGGAACAAGGACGACGGAATGGGCGGCGTTACAGATGCGCTTTCGATGCGGTTAAATTAAATTCTGGAACGCTTGTTTCGACTTTTTTAATTCCCTGCACAACACATAGGGGGTGCTATGTCATACTGATTAAAACAATGATTGATTTGTGAAGGAAGTGCAGGAAGTTTGAGCTAGAGAGATAGATTGATGATCTTTATCCTTCAGGTTTTAATGACTAAACCGGCCGTTATTGTGTTGCAGTATTTTGACAACTTGTTGGTTGGTTAGATCATTTTGAGGAAGTAGTTGAGGATATAATAGTGAGAAATCGCCGATTTCCCGATTTTGTAGAACTGGATGAGCCCACACTCTTCGACTTCCTTTTGACTCTCTTCTAGGAGAAGAGTAAGCACAAAAAGTGCTCCTGATGCTCCCTCGCGTTCTAACATCGTACTGACAAAGGAAGACTGGAAAAGCAGTTGATTCCACAAGTTGCCTGGTGTTAAAGCAGCGCTGAAGGAGTCTTCACACAGCCGTCAACTAGTTGAGTGAGAGCCAACCAGGCAACTAATTGGATCAACTAGTCTGTAAGTGTCTGTAAGAGTTGAACGCATTTTTAATGGATTACATTCATGATGCTATGGTGAGGACACTGAATGGAGTTATAAGTGTTCATAACTCCCGGAGGTGGAACTCAATCGATCTAACTCAATACTATTCCAGTTCTATAGAAGATTTGCTCACGCGTAAAACATGTAATTTCTGACTATCTTTGAGGGTGGTAATCACATGCTCTCCTACCTAACAGTAACAGGGTTAGCGATGAAGAGAATCTGCCTCATTTTGACAAGGTTGATGGATCGATCAACGCCAACAATGGCGTTGAAAACATACCTAGCACCAAAGGGGGTGTTTAACTGTTCGTACGGCGAAACCATTAGATGAACTACTCTGAACGGTCAACCTGTGTACCTGAGGCGGAAACCGAGTTCCACAGGTAGTTAACTTTTTTTTTCCCCTTCACCCACACAAAAGCGATGTGGTCCAAACAATTTCTTCTCCGTGTTGTCACGAAGGAGGAAGCGATACTGTTGACGTTTGGACGGAACCGTTGCCCCCGTAGAATCGGATGCGTGTTGACCAGGTGGGGATTGTCCACTTTCTGACAGGTGTCAACCGCCTAATGCGTTTGTTCCCAGATAAGGAAAAAAAACGTTGAACCTCGTTCCATTCTACCCTTTCGGACGCTGTGGTTACTGAAATGTTTCCCGGTAGTCCGCAAGGAGGAAGATTGAGTTTTCGGATCGATGGGGGGTAAAACAGTTCGTTTCATCGAAAAAGAAAATAACATCTCTGCGGGAAGAAGGTGATATTTATGACAGCAAGTGACGTTAAAATGGTCATAACTTGCATTTTGATAGCTACTAAGTGGTCCAATCAGAGGCGACGCTAGCAACATCCTTCAGGGGAAAGGTGGGAGGGATGATCAATTTTGCCCACTCCCTCCCTCCCATTGGGTACGAAAGATTGGAAACGGAAATAAAAACGCTGCAAATTATTACACAAAGGTTTATTATTTACCTGTATAGATGCCCCTTCTGCGTAGATCACTGTTTTCTGTGGACAATTCCCTCGAGCTTCCCCCAGGAAAGCCCTAAATCGAGTACTGGACCCGGCTCCGGAATTAAAGTTTCTTACAAATGCGCGGGATCAATAATTCAATGATTAATTATTTGTAGTTATTCATGAAGCATAAGGCTATTTAAACTGTTGTGTAATAATTTACCTGTATAGGTGCCCCTTCTACGTAGATAGATAATGAACCGTTGTGCAATAATTTACCTTTGAGTAATAATTTACCGTTGTTTAATAATTTGCCCATCACTAATACTTCAACGGTTGTTCAAGTTGCAAGAGTACCTACCAACAAACTCCAGCCCCTTCTACGTAGATGGTATAATGAAACGTTGTGTAATAATTTACCGTTGTGTAATGATTTACCATTGTGTAATAATTTACCCATCAAAATACTTCAACGTTTGTTCAAGTTTCACTGCCTATCAACAAACTCAACAAGAGCCATCATTTTTCAAATGAAATAATATCATAGAACAACCAACTCGACTTCATACTCCGTAGATATAATCAGGTGATCCCTAGCAATGATTTTATCTCGGGCCAATTCCCGATTGTTACTTCGTCCCTAGTGATAATATCTGGGTTGAATGTATTCAGTTTCATTCACCCTCATGTTGAAAACGCTGCAAATCCCTGCACAACGGTTCATTATTTTGTACCTTTCGGTTACAGACCACAGCTCTCCGTATAGATAACCCTTTATATAATATATATTATACTATTCTATAGATATCATGTAGATCGCAGACCCTCCGTAGGTTAGCACCTAACCCCGTACTCGTTAATAGGTACCTACCAACTCACGAGTTAAATGTTGCTAAAATAATTCTGTCGATGACAAACAGTAACTAAAATGGCAAAAATAAATGCAAATAATGAAGTGATAAATGGAAATTGTTGATGTGGAGTGAACAATTTGCTAACGTAGGTACCTACCAACAAACTCCAGCCCCTTCTACGTAGATGGTATAATGAACCGTTGAGTAATGATTTACCACTGTGTAGTAATAATTTACCCATCAATAATACTTCAACGTTTGTTCAAGTTTCACTACCTATCAACAAACTCCAAAAGAGCCATCATTTTTCGAATGAAATAATATCACAGAACAACCAACTCGACTTCATAATCCGTGATTATAATCAGGTGATCCCTAGCAATGATTTTATCTCGGGCCAATTCCCGATTGTTAGCGCGTCCCTGGTGACGAGATTTGGGCTAAATGTATAAAATTTCATTCACCCTGCTGTCGAAAATGCCTGTCGGTGCAAACTTCTGGGCCTTACTCTGAACGAACGGCTGGACGTACGATGCTTCTGGTGGTCTTAAAAAACTCATAAGTTCAAGAACTATTTAAAACCGTAAAAAGATACACGTAAAAAAAGGTACAGGCGTTCTGAAAATTTCAACCCCTATTTTGAACCCCTTAGAGATGACTGACAGTCACGTCGAGCTTCGAGGACCAACTAGACCCCGAACGGAACCTATAACCCGAATTTCATCAATATTGATTCATGGTAACTAAGAAAAGTGGTCATTACGGCGTACGGCGGACAGACAGAAATATTTTTATTGCGTTAGAATTTTTTTTTCATGCTCGATTCCAATGGTTCAGTACTGAAAATAATAAACCAAAATTCTACCTATACAAGACCTTGGACACGATCACGACAAATTGACAAGTAACCAGGAATTATTTTGAAACGAGCTGTATACTCGGCATGCGTTGCAATGCTAAACTCTCGAAAGAAATTCAATGATTAAACTTGTGCGGTATTAGGATGCAATTAAGCCTGCGCACTGTCCAGTTGTATTACAGGCTGGATGCATACAATTAGGTGTGCTCTCCATCATTTTGGACCTTATCACAAGCTAACGACCATGGGCCAGCTGCCGTATGGGCCGATCTGAACCCGATATTAAAACACGTCAAGAGCTATTTCCAAGTGAACAAGTTATTCATTTCCAACCCGATTCGCCTTAAATACTGTACAGGAATAAATCCAATTTCTTCCTGCTGTCCCAGGCAGTGATGAAAGTAGTCAACATATAAACAGGATCCTGGAACTATACTGCACCAGGAAATGTGGAAAGGAGCCCCAGATGGCATAGTAGCCCATATAGGCACTACATGGATGCCCAGATTTTGGAACAACCGTCATCCATTCCAGACGGTCAAGCTTCGTTGGACCAACTACCTATACCAGGTTCTTATGTTCTCGCAATGGGCGAAGGGGATCGTCAACCCGTTTTACGTACAATGAACAATTCGTACAACGAACAGAAAGTACAATGAATAATGAAAAATCAACCCGTTTAACGTACAAAATTCGTAACAATGAACGAATTCAGGTGCATCATTTCAAAACTCTTGGTAATTCCTTCCAAATGTTTTAATTAAAAGTAGATGACCGACGATAAAATACGAGCATCGGATGTATAAAGAGTTCTTCCAGACCCCACCAGTAAAATGGTTGATTTAAGTAGTCAGGTCTTTCCCTTATGACATCAAACCAAAATAATTCCAGTCATACACAGACAAGTTGTCAGTTTGAGTTATGGCCTACAAACCAATTTTTCTTATTGTGGTTTTCAATGTTTCCGATTTCGTTATCAAATTTTTATATTTTTTAAATTAATCAGTTCACTTTTCTGATTTTAATTAATGGGCAATGCGCATGTATTGTTATTATGCAAGTAGTTTATTATGAAGAATTTTGAGACCCACGCGAAAGGGGTTTAATGGCGTCGGAAGTGCGAGAATCTTTCAAACTCCATGGAAAAAGAACTATTATATCACCGTAGGAGAGTGCGGTCGGTCTCAAAATTCTTAGAATGGAACCTACTTTTATTTAAAACTAATAGGTATAAACAGCTTTTGTCACCCATGCGCATACCCCATTCTGTTAAGTCCTGAGTCTAGTCTCTTCGTTTTAATTGACTTACGTTCCTACTCAATTTACGAAGAGTCACTGTATGTAGGTCCCTACCTATTTCATAACCTATTTCCTAATGACATAACCTATTTTAAAAGTTCTTTCCTCATATTATTATACACATAAGGTTACCATGTATTACCAAGATTACCAAGTACATTACATTCTCAATAAACAAAACAGGACTTCCTAATGACTCTAAACTTGAAGTGCACAAGGAAAACTGTAGCGTAGTAAGAAATTTGTTGTGCAGCTGCATGGAAAAAGAAGGGCTGAATACAAAAATACCTAGGAGTTTACATAGATCAGCAATTCAAGTGGAAGGATAATGTAGCTGCTTTAATCAATAAAATCAAGAAATCAGGAAATCCATGCTAGGAAGTTGGCTAAACAGAAAACCTTAAAGTGGTGTATTATGCTCAAGTATATCGGATTTTAACTGATGGTATCATTGTCTGGGGAGGTACTTATGCGTCTACCTTTAATAGTATAAACATAGCAATTTTGAGAATTGCAACTAATTCCCATAAACGTACTTCAACCAGTTACCTGTACAAACACATCGATGTTCTCGCTCCCAGAATGGCTTGTATTCACAGAACTGTTTTATATGTACATAAACACCTGAATTTATTTACTAAGCAAGCGGTGATTAGACCGACGCGAACAAATGCCAACTATGTCCTCCAGATACCACAGGCACATAACGATTTCTACACCAGACAATTTCCATGGCAAGCTCCAGCTAACCAAGACTTCAACATCAACCGGAAAATTTAAACAACTATTTAGTTCTAGAATATTTTGAGCTTGAAAATAATGAAAGTATTGTTAAAAACAAGTTTAAATTAGGATAAAAATGCAAATCAGCCTTTGTAGCTGTCTTCTTTTTTGGTTTACCTACCTATTATTTTCAATAATGAACCATTGGAATCGAGCATGAAAAAAAAATTCTACTTAATCCCCTCTCAAAATTTGATGGTTTACGTTTCAAGGTATGTAGAATCCAAAACCGGCAAATTATTACACTACGGTAAATTATTACACAACGGTAAATTATTACACCACGTTAAATTATTACACAGTGGCAAATTATTACACAACGGCTCATCTACCCAGAAGGGGCTGGATTTTGTTGATAGGTACTGTTATGAAAACACGAAGCTACAGAACGAACGAACGCTTTATTAAGTCAAACGCACAAGCAACTTTTACACAAAACTTTTCCAGCAACTTTTCTACCTGACACACAGAACTAGACAACAACTTTTTAATGACGCTTGCGTCCACAGTTACCAAGTTGAACACCTGATCACTACACCACTCCCCCCTCAGGCCCCTCCTGCTGCGCGTGGTACCGCCGCAGCCGGTCCGCGTGCACGACGCGCCGCCTCCCCCCCCGACATCTGGATGCGGAAAACAACGTCCGTTAGCGCCTTCCGGACCACGCACGGGCCGACTGCAGCTTGGGGGCCAGTCCTCGTCTGCGCAGGGGGGCCCACAGCCAGACCTGCGCCCCCACCTCGAACCGCGGCGCCTCAGCCCGCACGTCGTATCGTCGTTTTGCCTCGTCCGCCGCTGTCTTCAGGGCCGACCTGGCCCGCGCGTGCACCTCCTCCAGCTTCCTCTGCAGCGCGGCCGCGTACTCCTGCGCCGAGGCCGGCCCCGGCGCCGGCCCGGTCAAGAGGTCAGCCGGCAGGGTGGGCGATCTCCCCATCACCAGCATGGCCGGGGAGAACCCTGTTGCCTGATGGATGGACGTCCGATACGCCAACAGCAACCACGGCAGCTGCTCATCCCAGTCCCTCTGGTCCTCCTGGACCACCTTCTTCAGCATCTCGTCGAGCGTTCGATTGAACCTCTCCACCAGGCCGCTGCTCTGGGGCCGCAGCGCCGTGGTGCGGGTCTTGTGCGTACCGAGGATCCGCAGCACCTCCTCGAAGAGCGCCGACTCGAAGTTCCTCCCCTGGTCCGTGTGTAGCTCTCGGGGCACCCCGAACCGGGACACCACGTTCTCCACAAGGCCACGGGCCACCGTGTGGGCCTGCTGATCGGGGACTGGGAAGGCCTCCGGCCACTTCGTAAAATAGTCCATGGCCACCACCACGTACCGATGGCCACGTGGCGTCTCCGGCAGTGGCCCGACGATGTCCACAGCCAAACGATCAAATGGGGTCCCCACCAGGTACTGCTGTAGCAGCGCCTTCCCCCTCCGGCCCTTCCCCGCCTCATTGCAGGCCCGGCAGGCCTGACCGAATTGCCGCACCTCCTTGGTCATTCCCACCCAGTAGTACCGGCTGCATAGGCTGTGCAACACCCTCCATGTCCCAAAATGGCCCATATCATGCACGGCCTGTAGCACCCTCCGCCGACACTGCCTGGGCACCACCACCTGGTCCACGGTTCCAGTCCCATTGTCCGTTTCCCATCGCCGAATCAGCACCCGATTCTCCATCTTGAGGGACTTCCACATAGCCCACCATGCCTTCAGCCCCTCCCCCTGACAGGATATCTCCTCCCACCGTGGTCGCCTTCCCCCCTTCACCCAGTCCACCACCAGGGTCAGCTCGGGGTCCGCCGCCTGCGCCGCTGCCCAGTCGATTTCCGCGTCCAGCTGTACCCGGCAGACATCCTTGTCCGTCCGCCCCTTGTCCTCCTGACGCTGGCAGTACGCGCACCCCTGCGCGAGGCACGGCCTGCGGGACAAGCCGTCCGCATTCGCATGACTCTTCCCCGGCCGGTACTGGACTCGCAGGTTGTATTGGTTGAGCGTCTCCAACCACCGTGCCAACTGACCATCCGGCTGCTTGAAATTTCTCAACCACTGCAGCGACGCGTGGTCCGTCCTTACCACCACCTGGACTCCACTCTGCAACCCATAGTGGTTGAAATGGTCCAACCCAGTCTTCAGCGCCAGCAGTTCCCTTCGCGTAACACAATAATTGCGCTCCGCCTTTCCCAAACACCAACTGAAGTACGCGATCACCTTCTCGACCCCATCCTGCTCCTGTGCCAGGACAGCTCCCACAGCTCTACCGCTGGCATCCACGTCCAGGATGAAAGGCAGGCGGGGGTTTGCATGGCTGAGCACCGGGGCCCTTGTCAGTGCCACCTTCAATGCCTGGAACGCCGCCTCACATTCCGGGGTCCAATCCCATTTCTTCCCCACCGCCTTCTTGTCCAGTTGGTACAACGGGCTGGCCAACTCCGCGAAATTGGGCACGAAGGTGCGGTAGTACGAGCAGAAGGCGACAAAACTGTGCACCTCCTTCGCCGACATCGGTGTGGGCCATTGAGGGACCCGCTTCGTCTTTGCTGGATCCGTGTGGACCCCCTGCCCCGAGATGATGTACCCCAGGTACGGAATGGTCCGTCTGAAGAGCTCGCACTTCTTGGCGTTCAGCCGTAGCCCATTTTCCCGGAAGAGCGTGAACACCTCCCGCAACCACCGCACCATGTATTCAAAGCTGGCTGCATCCACCCGCACGTCGTCCAAATACACCCGAACCCTCCCCAACCTAATGACCCCATGCAGGAGCCTCTTCATCGCCCGCTGGAAGGTCGCTGGCGCATTGGTCAGGCCAAACGGCATCACCGTGAACTGCCACAGCCCCCTGGGTGTACAAAACGCTGTCTTCGGCCGGTCAGCCTCTTTCATCGGAATTTGCCAGTAGCCGGATTGCAGGTCCAATGACGAGAACCAGCTGCTCCCTTCCATGGCCGCGACCAGGTCGTCATGTTGGGTAGCGGGTGAGCATCTCTCCTCGTGACCTCGTTCAACCGGCAGTAGTCGACACAGAACTGGGTCGAGCCGTCCTTCTTCCCTACCAGCACGATCGGGCTTGCCCACAGGCTGCAGGAAGGCTCAATCACCCCCGCCTTTTCCATCTCCTCGACGAGCCTGTCCACCTCGGCCAGTCTGTGGGGCGGGACCCTCCTGGGGGCCTGGCGAATCGGCTTGTCGACCTCCACCACGATCTCATGCTCCACCCCCAATATACGCCCCAGCTCCTGCTTGGTCCAGGCGAACACGTCGGCGAACTCTTCCACCAGTGCAGCCACGGCTGCCGCCTGCTCCTTCGACAGCCCGTGGACGGCCCTGTCCACCAACCCCTTCACGTGGTCCGCCACCGCCGGGCCCTCCTCCCCCGGCGCCATCAACTCCTCGAAGCCGGCCGACGCTTCCTCCACCACCGCCACCTCGCGCACCACCGCGCCATCCATCGTTACGCTGCCCGATGCCGTATCGATCCTGCATCGCGCCGCCTTCAGGAAGTCCATGCCGAGGATGCAGTCGTCCTTGATGTCTGCAACCATCACCCGGTGTCTCCGCGTCCCCGCCTTCCCGAGCCCCAACGCCACTTCCGCCGTGCCAGCCACTGCCAGCTCTGCCCCTGTCACTGACTGCAGAACCACCGACGTCCCCTGCAACTCCAAGTTTCCCTTCTCCACCAGCCCACGCCTTACGATGATGACCATGGCCCCCGTGTCCACTACCAAGGAGCACGGCCTCCCGTTAACTGCCCCCTCGATCAAAATCGACGCGCTGGGACTCAGGCGGTACACCGTCGGCTTCCTTTCCCGCCGGGACACCCCCTTACCTCCAGCCGCAGGTCTTCCCCCACCTACGACTGCGGTTCGTTTCCCGGCCGCCTGGGGCAGTCCCTTGCCATGTGGCCCACTTCGTTGCACTGGAAGCATACCCGCCTCGAACACTCCCGGGCCATGTGCCCTTCCTGCCGGCAGTGGAAGCACCTCCTGTCCCCCCCGGGCGGCTGCCCCCTCAGCCCGGCCACGCCGCACCTGTGCCTGCTGAGCCGCCCCGTTGTCTTCCTCTTCGAGCTGGTTCACGCCGCGGACTTTCCCTCCCCGCAGGCTGCGAAGGCGACCCACTGCGGCTTCGCTCCGCACCGCGATTTCCAGGGCTTCCTGCAGAGTGGCTGGGTCCCCAGGAGCACCAGCTCCTGCACTCGCTCATCCAATAGGCGCTCCGTGAATTGCGCCACCGCCAGCGCTTCTACCGCCCCCCTGTCCACCCCAGGGAGCGCCCGATAAGCCAGCTGGCGGATGTCGCGCGCGAACGCCCGCGTCTCTTCCCCTGGCGCCTGCACCCGGGCCCGGAGCTGGTGCATGAAGGCCTGCGCCTGGTGTCCACACCCAAATTGATCCGCCAGGGCCCCCGCCAGCCGATCATAGTCATCCCCTGCCTCCAAGAGGACTGCCATTGTCTTCCCTGTGAGGGCGGCGGCTAACGCGACCCCCTTCTCCTCCCTCGTCCAACCGTTGGCCTTCGCCACAACTTCAAAGTGGGCGCGATACTCCTCCCACGGTTGGTCCCCGGCGTACCTGTGGAGCTTCACCGGAGCCCCTCCTCTGATGCGGCCCTCCCCCGGAGCCACCGGCTGGAAGTCCTCCCGACCCGGCGCCCTGCTCGCCTGCGCCGCCTCCCGCAGGTCTTCCCGGAAATCGTTGAACATCGCGACCATTTGTCGCCGCAGTTCGCCCAACTCGTCCCGAGCATCCGTCACGAGCCGGGTCAATTCCGCCCGTACAGCAGCTATGGGGTCGTCGCTAACTGTTTCCACTGCCGATCCCTCGATCCGATCCTCCTGGTCTCGCGGGACCAAACGGCCACTACGTAACTGTAGTCCTTCCGGTTCCATGCTGATCCCACTTCTGACACCACTGTTATGAAAACACGAAGCTACAGAACGAACGAACGCTTTATTAAGTCAAACGCACAAGCAACTTTTACACAAAACTTTTCCAGCAACTTTTCTACCTGACACACAGAACTAGACAACAACTTTTTAATGACGCTTGCGTCCACAGTTACCAAGTTGAACACCTGATCACTACAGTACTTTTGCAATTTGAAAACCGTTGAAGTATTATTGATGGGTAAATTATTACACAATGGCAAATTATTACACAACGGTAAATTATTACACAACGGCTCATCTAACAAGAAGGGGCTGGATTTTGTTGATAGGTACTTTTGCAACTTGAACAACCGTTGAAGTATTATTGATGGGCAAATTATTACACAACGGTTCATTATTCTATCTCCGTATAAAGGGAACCTATACAGGTAAATTATTACACAATAGTTTAGGTAGGTACCTAGTAACGAGTACGGGGTTAGGTACTAACCCACGGATGCATAATATGTGTAGAATATTACATATGTACATATACAGATACCTGTGATCTGTAACAGGAGGATATTCTGTACAAAATAATAAACCGTTGTGCAGGGATTTGCAGCGTTTTTACATTCGTATCGAATGATATTGAATGTAAACGAATTGTATTTGCTAACTACTTAGGTATAACCTGTCTTTACAGGTTATAAATAGTGTAAGTATACCTACTGCTAGTTCTTGATCAATGTAACTCAATCGCCAAACACTTACGGTTTGTTTTGTCAATGAAACTGCTTATACATGCATACGCAGTAATAAATAGCAGTGGAAGAGACGAGCCTGGACGGTTCAATGACCTTAGGCTCATTAACCAACATAAGTTTAGAACTTGTATTATGTATATAGACTCTATAAAAATCATTACACTTTTGTTGTATAAAGTTTTTGTTCAATAAAAAAAATAAAAATAATAATAATAATAATACTTAGTTTTACCCTTTGAGATTTGTTTGAGAAACTTCCCATAATCTATCTAGTTCTGCATGTGAGTTAGATAGTACCTACCTATGTACTAGGAAACATTCATTAACCATAAGGTTATACTTGTTACCAACTAAAATTAGTAATAATTATTGAATAGATGAAAACTGTGATTTTTGAAAACGCTGTAAAACTACCAATTCGAGATTTCAACTTACAACTCCTGATGACAGTTAATTTTTACTACCATGTAAATTTTCACGTTTTGGCTGTATTTTTGTATTATAATATCTACTTGCAGTGGTCCGAATTTCCAAGAACGAAGAATAATATTTTAGAAATAATAAAGTCAATTTACTTATACAGAGCTCGGATATTTTTTTAAATATCAGTCCCCCCCCCCCCTCTCATCCATCAGCCCCTCACAAATTTCATCAGTCCCACAACGTCCCTAGTCCCTCAACCCATCAATTTCACAAAATTTCATTTTTCTAGTGACACATAATAATATGAATTTATACTTAGGACCCTTTAAAATGCTTCATTATGATCATCAAACCAATGGAACTGCGCAATTAAACCAAAAAATGGGAACAAACCATTTTTAAAATACAGGTTTGATATGGAAAGTTTCGGAGACGCACATGAGTACTTTAGTACGCACCACGTGATACATTACATAGGTGATTAGGTAGTAGAAGAAATTATTGATAAGCTGTACTGATTATACAACAAAACCACATTGGTGGATTCCATTGTGGAATATGTATTCCACAAAACAAATTCTATTGATGGATTCCAATACGATTATACTGGTGATACTATTGGTGGATTCTGTTGCGGCTTCTATTTCTATTGCTCTAGCGTTTGCAGAAATCAACAGCAATATAAAAACAAATTGATTTATACTTAGCTATTCAGTAAACCTCCGATTTATTCATTATTTTTACATTCCGCCAGTATTTTCATTGGTTTTACAGTCTGTCAGTTTATTTTGGTCTTTGAATTTTCGTGCGGAGATTGCCCACTAAATACTAAAATGGAAATTAATTCAGGGAACTTTGGATATTTTTCGATATTACGAAAAATCGATATTTTATTGCTCCCTCAGTACCGAAGGTAGGGAAGCCTTGGATTCGTGATTGAGTTTAAAAAAAAATGTATGTCCTCCTAAATGAAAATGTCCACTACCTACCATTTTGCGTTTTAAACATCCAGGAACATTTTTGGTTCCGTGTCTGTCTGTGGTCGAAATGGGCTGAAATTTGGAGGGTAGGTGTGGGTTGAATCGCAGATGGTCCCATACCGATATCATTGAAAAAGTAGGGTAACTTTCGTATGCGCATGCGTATATGTATGCGCATAACTACCTTAAATATCGTTGAAATGAGTTCAAACATGGTCGGTCGATCAGGAATGATACTTTCATAGTTCCAAATGAATTTCATTGGATTCGTGTTGTATCTTTCGTCTGCGCATGCGCGAACATGAAATGTTGACCTTGTAACGGATCTAACTACGCGAAAAATGTAGTGGGTACCCGCAGGTTGAATCCCAGATGATCCCATTTCAAAACAATGGAAATCGTTCCGTCTGCGCATGCGCAAACATGAAATAATTGAAACGCCTAAAACTACCTTAAATATCGTTGAAATGAGTTCAGATTTAGAGGGTCGATCAGGAATAATACTTTGATAGTTCCATATGAATTTCATTGGAATCGTAACGTAACTTTCGTCTGCGCATGCGCGAACATGAAATATTGACAGTTTCCTTGTAACGCTTCTAACTACGCGAAAAATAGTCGTAGAGAGCTGACATTTTGAGGGTATCCGCGGGTTGAATCGCAGATGATCCCACTTCAAAATTATGGAAATCGTTCCATCTGCGCATGCGTAAACATGAAATACTTGAAACGCCCGTAACTACCTTAAATATCGTTGAAATGAGTTCAGATTTAGAGGGTCGATCGAGAATAATACTTTGATAGTTCCATATGAATTTCACTGGATTTGTACTGTAACTTCCGTCTGCGCATGCGTGAACATGAAATGTAGGCCGTTTTCTTGTAAAGAACGCCAAAAATAGTCGTGGAGAGCTGACATTTTGAGGGTATCCGTGGGTTGAATCGCAGATGATCCCGTTTTAAAAAACCACAGTCATGCAGCATGGCTATAAGAGCGAATTTTCGAAGAAATAACTGATTTTATGTAAAACTGTTTTATCTCAAGAAATAACCACGTTCCTTCATCTTCAAAGTGCTCCAGTTTGAGAACGGAATGAGATATCGCAATTCTGATTTAACCATCGTGTTCAGCGTAGAAAAACCTTTAAAATGAGGTGTCACTTGTCAGACTGTTTCATGTTGGGAATTTATGGGTAATTTTTCCCCCCTAAAACTCCCCAAAACTCCCCCTTAGAGTTACCCGATTCTGCCCATCTACGAACTTAGCCTGTCGATTGCCAAGACAGATTTTTCGTGCAAATTTGAACTTTTTATCTCAATTCTGTCGAGAGTTATCGTCTGGAATGACACATACATATATAAATACATAAATATATATATAAATATTATATAAATATATATATATACATATAATTTTTGGTGTCTTTCGGCAGTGAATTCAGGATGGTCTGAAACGGATTTTGGTATAAAAATCTTTCGGAAATTCGAGTTTTAAAAGTTTTGGACCGAGAACAATAGCTTCCTTTTCTTTGAAAATTCGCTAATATAGAAATCGTCCCATCTGCGCATGCGCAAACATTAAATAATTGAAACGCCCATAACTAACTCAATTATTGTTGCAATGAATTCAGATTTGGAGGGTCGATCAGGAATAATACTTTGATAGTTCCATATGAATTTCATTGGAATCGTACTGTAACTTTCGTCTGCGTATGCGCGAACATGAAATGTAGGCCGTTTCCTTATAAAGCTTCTAACTACGCGAAAAGTAGTAGTTGAGCTGAAATTTTGATGGTACACGCGGATTGGATCGCAGATGGTCCCGTGTCAAAACGAACCTACCCAACTATTCTATACGTTCATGTGATTCAAGTGAGGAAGCTATACTAGCAAAAGCCTACTCGAATTGGCAGACTTTTTAATGTCAATATTGGAAGAAACATCGGTAATTGTTGGTATCGCGCACAGTTATATCATTTGAGTGCGGAGTGCTTCGTAAGGTGGCTTGTAACGGAGTTCCGTTATCGCAACCAGCGATCCTCATTGCTCCCACGGGGCGAAAAACGTTCACGGGTTTATGGGAATCATCCTCCTAGAGACCGACTTACATACCCCTGCACTTCGCCTTACAACCAATTAGCCGGAACGTAATCCGGATGGCACTTTGTTAAAAAGAAAGCTCCCTCACCCCTTTAGTGCCTCCTTGAAAACGGCCGTTAATGCCGTTTCCACGACGGGCCTAATGCGCCCTGTTTTACAACGCGTTAATTTAATTTGAAGAAAGCCCTCCCTGACGCGGTAAGATACGACCCGAGTACGGAGAGTTCCGTCTTTATGCCCGGGAGGGAGAGGCCTCCGCGAGGCGTTAAAACCCGCTAATAAACGCCCGGTAAAGTGTCAGAGCTCCGGGCGTTTTAGTGGCCGGCTACGACTGCGGCCGTAGTTACGGGGTAAGTCGGAATGGTTTCCGAAGTAGTAACCCGGGGATGTGCAGCAGTGAAGTGAAGAGGTGGGGAAACGAGGTGAACCCTTTGAATGCGGGCTCATTCCGACAATATTCACAACGCTGCAATGTCCTTGTCACATGGGTTTATTACTCCACTGGACATGCCGACAGGAATTTTGGCTGTTAATTTATTGTTTGTTCCATGCGCAGTTATTGAAATGGCTATTTGTGATGGTTTCCACCAAAGTTGGCCCCCCAAAACACGAATTAGACTCGGCTTTTTTTTTTAGACAATCTTTGATCATTGATAGTACTATTTCATTGTCTTGATTCACCTGCACATACTACTTCTAGTGTTATTATAAAAATTTATAATTATTTCAAACAATTTCCCATGTTTTCGACTCATAAAAAATGAAATTCGGGAGCTTAATCTTCGTTACAACCTCAATTCTTCACTCTTCGGTCAAAATCAACTTAATATTCGGTCTTCTCGCCCCAAAAAAAAACATGGAAAACGATACATCACAAACTCGTGTACACTAAAACCTCAAACATCCCTCGAATACCCCTATTTGAACACCCAGTTTTCTCCCATAACACCCCTGTGTGTATGCTGATCGGGCTGCCGAGTTTCGGATCACAACTAGGACCCAAATGTATTCCCAAATGGGGACCCCTACTGTGCGCGGAAGAACGACGATTTTAGACCAAAGTGTAACGTAAATTTCATTCTGAAACATCGTTAGAACCTCAATTTTCCACTCTTTGGTCAAAATCGACTTCATAATCGGTCTTCTCGTCCCAAAAACATGGGAAACGATACCTCAAGAGCTCATAATGCGAAACCCAACAAAAAGTACCTGTTACACCCATTTTCTCTCATAACACCCCTGGGTATATTCCGATCGGGCTGCAAAGTTTCGGGATATACTTAACTAGGGCCCAAATCGAGCATGTGTGCGAAAGAAATTTTTTTTTTTTTTTTTTTTTTTTACCGAAAATGAAGCCGGTTTGCATGATACGGCGGACGGTGACGGAATTATATTTTTGGAATCTACGCACCTTGAAACGTAGAAGAACAAATTTTGAGGGGGTGTTATAAAAATTTCTTGCTGAGCGATTGCATAGGTGTATTATTCACAGAATAATAAAACAAAAGGAACGAATTCCGTGGTCCTGTATAGATCACCGCTACGTGGACAAATTGACATAAATATTGCGCTGTTGACAAAAACACTTCAAGAATATTAGGGCTATTTCAAGTTGACCATGGAGACCTAGGTACTAAAAAACGCTGCAAACTCCTTGTGGTTTATTATTCTACACGGAATACATACAGAGATGTTCGCTGTTCATTTATTGTTCCGTCCATGTGCAACAATATTCAAAATAGCTATTTTTGATGGTTTCCACAAATTTTGGCCCCCAAGAGCGCAAATTAACTTTTGGTTAATTATTTCCAATAATGAACCATTGGAATCGAGCATGAAAAAAAATTCTTACCCCCCCCCCCCCCTCAAATTTGATGGTTAATGTTTCAAGGTATGTAGAATCCAAAACTGCAATAAAAATATTTCTGTCTGTCCGCCGTACACCGTACGCCGTACGGGCCACTTTTCTTAGTTCCCATGAAACAAAATTGATGAAATTCGGGTTATAGGTTCCGTTCGGGGTCTAGTTGGTCCTCGAAGCTCGACGTTACTGTCAGTCATCTCTAAGGGGTTCAAAGTAGGGGTTGAAATTTTCAGAACGCCATAGCTCGAAAACTTTCGATAAGTACAAGGGTATGGTTTTTTTTACGTTATTAAATTTTTGTCTTGAGCTAAACAATTTTTTGAGACCACCCGGAGCATTGTGAGTCCAGCCGTTCGTGAGCACCAAAAAGCTTCGTCAACACGATCGTGAATCAAACGGTATTAATCCGGCCGGGATATCATCACACGGAGCATCTGATTATAATCAAGGATGGCTGTATGAAGTCGAGTTGTTTGTTCTGCGATATTATTTCATTTGATAAGTGATGGACTATTGGATTTTGTTGGTAGGTACTTGTGAAACTTGAACAAACGTTGAAGTATTATTGATGGGTAAATTATTACAAAATGGCAAATTATTACACAACGGTAAATTATTACACAACGGCTCTCTACCCAGAAGGGGCTGGTTATTGTTGATAGGTACTTTTGCAACTTGAGCAACCGTTGAAGTATTATTGATGGGTAAATGATTACACAATGGCAAATTATTACACACCGGCAAATTATTACACAACGGTAAATTATTACACAACGGTAAATTATTACACCACGCTAAATTATTACACAACGGTAAATTATTGCACAACGGCTCATCTACCCACAAGGGGCTGGATTTTGTCGATAGGTACTCTTGCAACTTGAACAACCGTTGAAGTATTACTGATGGGTAAATTATTACACAATGGCAAATCATTACACAACGGTAAATTATTACACAACGGTAAATTATTAGACAACGGTAAATTATTACACAACTGCTCATCTACCAAGAAGGGGCTGGATTTTGTTGATAGGTACTTTTGCAACCTGAACAACCGTTGAAGTATTTTTGATGGGCAAATTATTACACAACGGTTTAGGCAGTTACCTAGTAAGAGTACGGGGTTAGGTACTAACCTACGGAGGGTCCGCGATCTACATAATATGTGTAGAATAGTACATAATCATACAGTACATAAGGTTACACATAAGGGTTATCTATACGGAGACCTGTGATCTGTAACTGGAGGGTATTCTGTACAAAATAATAAACCGTTGTGCAGGGACTTGCAGTATTTTTTTTTTAATGTAAATTATCATTGATCATTGATAGTGCCATTTTTAATTGTCTTGATTCACTTGTTGACACTACTTCTAGCGTTATTATACAAATTTATGGTGATTTCAGGCAAGTACCCAGGTTTTTGACTCGAATTTTCGGATCTGAACTTTCGTTACAACCTCAATTCTTCACTCTGGTAAAAATCTACTTCATATTTGGTCTACTCGTCCTAAAAAACATAGAAAATGTTACCTCACAAGCTGGTGTTACAAAACCACAAAAACCCTATTTTTACATAACATTCTTGGGTATAATCCGATCGGGCTGCAACGTTTCGGGACACAACTAGGGTCCAAATGGAGCTTACGTGCGAAAGAACGAATTTCTTTAGACCGAAATTAGAGAAGATACGGACAATTATGGTGTCTACACCCTGGAGGCGGAATTCGCCCGATTTTTCACTCTGCAGAATACGGCCGTTAACGGCCCACATAGGGCGAGTAAACAGAAGTCTAAAATTCAATGGAATTCCGACGAACTATTTACACAATGCCCGACCTGCTCTGCCGAACTCCGCCGAGCTCATGCGACCACCGATTCCGAATAAAATATTTTTGTTTTATTCGGCCGAATCCGGCGTTCCACACTCTTGAGTGTCAAACCGCAACACCTTTTTGGTTGGCGATTTTCTTTCGACATGAACGTCGAGTTGCTTGTATCTCAGTACACGAAAGGAAGTCCTTATGGGACACGTCATCAAAATCCTACCACAACAGGGACTTCAGCAGGAAAAACTGGAATGAAATAGGGGGAACAAGGGATGATTCCCTTTCCATAAAAATCTCAACCACCCACATAATACTTCCATAGAAAGTTTTCACTTGAAAAATCCAACGCTTCTCCGTCCATTATGGGTTCGGGCCAACTGATAATTGTTGGAAAAATTGGGTCTAGTGTAATCACTTCAATCGGTTGAATCGGCAGAATCTGCAGAGCTGGAATTCGGCCCAGCAAAAAATCGGCTCTAGTGTAAATGTACCCGACGGCGGACGGCGGACAGCGGACGGCGGAAGGACATTGCATTTTTGGAATCTACGAATCTTGAAACGTAAATGACGAAATTGTAAGGGGGTGTTATAACAACTTTTGTGGAGCGAATACATAGGTGTATTATTCACAGAATAATAAACCAAAAACAGTTCGTAAAATTCACTGTACGAGACAACAAAATGTTCCCCAATCCTCATATTTCTGTACTGACCTGAACTGTTGAAGTGACCGAGAATTTTTCGCCAAGTTTCATGCAAATCTGAAACATGAAAATGTGGAGAAATCAAGACAATTGCCTAGTGGAACAAAGCAGTCATGTCATAAACAAATCTCTAATTTAAGTATTTCAAGGATATAATGAGGAGTACAACTTCGAACAATTTCAAAACGATCTAGCGCTGGAACCTCTGTATGACCTGCCGATCGACGTATTTCGCACTCTTCTTATTTATCATGAACCAAAATTAATTAGGTAAGTTTGGTTTGTAGGTCCCACTTGGGGTCTAGCTGGCCCGCAAAGCTCGGCGTTACTGTCAGTCATCTCTAAGGGGTGAAAAAAAGGGGTCGACATTTTCAGAACGCCTTAGCTCTAAAACTTGGAACAGGAGGGTATGGTTTTCTTTACGCTTTTAAATTGATCTCAAACTAAAGAATTTTTTCATACCGCTCGGAACATTGCTCGACCGGCCGTTCGTTTGCATCGAAAAGCTTCGTCAACATGATCGTGAATGCAACGGTATAAATCCGGCACAGATATCATTGCTAGGGAATACCTGATTTTAATCACGGATGACTGTATGATTTTGAGTTGGTTGCTCCGAGATATTATTGCATCTGAAGAATGATGGTTATTTTGGATTTTGTTGATAGATACTTTCGTATCTTGAACAAACGGCATGCTTCATGCATGGCAACAAAGAATATTGATGATTGAATTATTGAATCCCGCGCATTTTTATGAAAATTCCCGGGCAGCCTTCAGTACTCGAAACAGTGATCTATACAGGTAAATGATAAACCGTTGTGTAATAATTTGCAGCGTTTTTACGGATCGATATAGGATATTTTTGTCCTTTTGGAGATGCGAGCTTGCGAGCAAGAATATAATATACTACTACGTGAATTCACCTGGTATGGACTGGTGGCCACTCTCGCACATTTTGGTTTATTATTCTGTGAATAATACACCTATGTATTCGCACAGCAAAAAATTTTTATAACACCCCCTCAAAATTTTTTCTTTTCCGTTTCAAGGTGCAATGAAAATTCCAAAAATGCAATGTCCGTCCGCCGTCCGCCGTACGCCGTCCGCCGTACGCCGTATCACGTGTACAGGCTTCATTTTCGGTCTAAAAAAGTCGTTCTTTCGCACACATGCTCCATTTGGGCCCTAGTTGTGTCCCGAAACTTTTCAGCCCGATCGGAATATACCCAGGGGTGTTATGAGTGAAAATGTGTATAAAAATAGGTACTTTTTGCGTTTTAACAACATGTTAGTAACATGAGCTTTTGAGGTATCTTTTTCCATGTTTTTGAGGACGAGAAGACCGAATATGAAGTCGATTTTGACCAAAGACGCGGAAATTGAGGTTTTACCAAAGGTTCAGCTCCAAAAATTGGTTTTTTATGAGTCAAAAACCTGGAAAACTGTCTGAAATCACCATCAATGTGTACAATAACATTGGAAAAAGTGTAAACAGGTGAATCAAGACCATTAAATGCCACTACCAATGATCAAAGATGATCTTAAAAAAAAAAAAAAAGTACCTATTTCATGTTTTGGGGGCCAAAATTGGTGGAAATCATCAGAAATAGCTATTTCAATCATTCCACATGAAAGAAACAATAAATTTAACAGCCAACAAAAATCTCTAGAACTCCAATAGAATAATAAACCCATGTGACAAGGACTTTGCAGCGTTTTTAGGTGGCAGCGACTGTCACTGGTGGCTATCGACATGCATCCCTCCAAACTGATCCACACGGTTAATCCACGTTTTGAGGATGGATCAACTCCATAATATACCTGCAGAAAATTACTATAGTTTTCAATGCACCAAGATCAGTGACTGGATCAGAGGAGCAAATTGTAACTTGAAGATGCAGGAAGTGAGTTTACATTTCTGCATAAAAAGAGTAGGTAGGTTGTATTTAACTGCAGATGAGTCATTCTCATCTTCAACCCACCATTGTTAGCCATCACCAGGCCTCACCCGTAAGTGCAGTTAACAGTTTGGTTCAGTAGACAGGAAAAAGGTGTAGGTATCGTTTTAATTAATACCATCAAAGTTGCCGTATTGTTACAACACTGCCTGCCCACGCCTATGCGTAGAGTTTTCCAGGCAATAATAATACTAATGTAGTTGTGTTTTTTTCTCGGGATGAGTGCGGTTGGGGGACGCAACAAAGACCCAGGGATCTATGGTAATGCAGGGATGAGTCAGAGCCGTCTAGGAAGGTACAGGCTGCGCAGTGTTTGGACCCAGGGTTAATTAGATGGCACCCATTGTATCTGGCCTTTCGCCTACGAAACCCGGTCTTGGTAGGCGGTGTCCATTGTTCTTCTAACAGACCACTTCCGTTCTTGAGACGGTGATATCTCTGGGCTGCACAACAAATCATTCACTCAAGTACCATTTTCTAATAATGAATAACGAGGGCGAGGAAGTTATCAATAAGGTTCGTGATATATAAGCCTCCATATAGCATAGAGCACAAGGGGGGGGGGGGGTCGCTAAAAGTCTCTGTATATCAGGCTTGGCTGCACTATCATCTGAGGAGACTTCGACGGAGTCACTGGTAATCTCATTAAAAACCATACGTGCCCAAGTGATGTTTGCCGACTTTCTTGAATTACACTAAACTTTCGTGCCCAAAAAAATCACTAGGGAATGGACTCAAAATGACAAATGAATCCAGCCAACTCAATGCAATAAACGCTGCAAATCCCTGCACAACGGTTTATTATTTTGTACAGAATACCCTCCTGTTACAGATCACAGGCCTCCGTACAGATAACCCTTCTATATAACGTACTATTCTACACATGTTATGTAGATCGCGGAACCTCCGTAGGTTAGTACCTAACCCCGTACTCGTTACTAGGTACCTACCTAAACCGTTGTGTAATAATTTACCTGTATAGGTTCCCCTTCTACGGAGATAGAATAATGAACCGTTGTGTAATAATTTGCCCATCAATAATACTTCAACAGTTGTTCAAGTTGCAAAAGTACCTATCAACAAAATTCAGCCCCTTCTTGGTAGATGAGCCGTTGTGTAATAATATACCGTTGTGTAATAATTTACCGTTGTGTAATAATTTATCGTTGTGTAATAATTTGCCGTTGTGTAATAATTTGCCACTATGTAATAATTATTTACCCATCAATAACACTTCAACGGTTGTTCAAGTTGCAAAAGTACCTATCAACAAAATCCAGCCCCTTCTGGGTAGATGAGTCGTTGTGTAATAATTTACCGTTGTGTAGTAATTTACCGTGGTGCAATAATATACCGTTGTGTAATAATTTACCGTTGTGTAATAATTTGCCGGTGTGTAATAATTTGCCATTGTGTAATAATTTACCCATAAATAATACTTCAACGTTTGTTCAAGTTTCAGAAGTACCTACCTACCAACAATATCCAATAGTACATCACTTCTAAAATGAAATAATATCGCACAACAAACCACTCGACTTCATACAACCATCCTTGATTATAATCAGATGCTCCCTAGTTATGATATCCGGGCCGGATTTATACCGTTTGATTCACGATCGTGTTGACGAAGCTTTTTGGTGCACACGAACGGCTGGACGTACAGTGCTCCGGGTGGTCTTAAAAAATTGTTTAGCTCAAGACAAATTTAATATAGTAAAAAAAACCATACCCTTCTATCGGAAGTTTTCGAGCTACGGCGTTCTGAAAATTTCAACCCCTATTTTGAACCCCTTAGAGATGACTGACAGTAACGTCGAGCTTCGAGGACCAACTAGACCCCAAACGGAACCTATAACCCGAATTTCATCAATTTTGTTTCATGGTAACTAAGAAAAGTGGCCCGTACGGCGTACGGCAGACAGACAGAAATATGTTTATTGCAGTTTTGGATTCTACATAGGGTAAAACCCCCAGTTTTGGGCATCCCCCCCAGTTTTCGGCACCCACTGGCGGTTTTTCGTTAATAATAAGTGTTATGGAGTGAGCTACTTTTGTAATGACGTAGGCACATCAAGTGTAACCTACAACACAGAAGGTTAGGAGTCCCGAGTTTTTTTAAGTTCCATACAGTGAATGTGCATTAATAAAAGACGTGCAGTATTAAAGTTGTGTTCTTTATTAAGAAAAACCAACAAATTGGCGACGGGAAAATCGGTAACGTGTCGACAGAACGTGATTATTGAGTGTTGAAGTAAAAGTGCCGACATGGTGATAGGCACGCCACCCGTTTTCGATCATGCTACATCGAACTACGGAGTTTTTAGAAGCCAGCTAGAAAGCTTCATTATTGTCAACGATGTCACAGCTGAAAAGAAAAAACCACTTTTGTTAACATGTTTGTCTCAGTCTTCATTCCAGCTTCTCGCAAGCCTATGTGTACCGCATACACCTGATACCGCCACGGTAACGTATAACGATCTACTCGCGTTATTAGATACTCATTTCAGACCGGTAGCATCCTATTTTGCGGCGAGGGATGAGTTGTATACGGCTATGAGACAAACAAACGAATCCATCCAGCAGTGGGCCGCCCGAGTCCGTGATATCGCCGGCAGATGTAGTTTTGGAACGGAATTGACCATAATAATGCGAGACATTTTTGCAGTGGGCCTCGGACCTGGCGCATTGCGAGATCGCGTGTTCGAGGAGGACGCAACAAAAACCAGTACGACGATGTCTACACTCATGCAAATAGCATTGGCGAAAGATTATACTAATTCGTTGAAACTACGATCGCGCGTTAGTGTAAAAGAGGAGACCGAAGAAGTTTTCTTCGCGAAAACTAAGGCGAAGAATTGGAAAAACGAACGGAACACTAGTGAACAAGGAAAATCACCATGTACCCATTGTGGTCGTCAGAATCATGCAAGTAAGGATTGCAGATATAAAGAGTATAGCTGTAATGTTTGTAATATTAAAGGACACTTGGCTACAATCTGTAGAAATAAAAACAAGAAGGATAAACAGAACAAGTATTTGAACGAAGGTGATGATAATGATCAAGATGTAACGTTAGGTGACACATTTTTTCACCTATACAATCAACGAAAAACTGTGAAAGTAAAACCCTACACAATGAATCTCACAATAAATTATGAAGATTTTGATTTTCAAATAGACACTGGGTCATTATATAATGTGATTGCCGAATCGTTCTATAGAAAACATTTCTACGAATATCCGCTTACCAAAAACGACATAGAACTGAGTGACTATATTGGCCATAAAATTGTGCCCATTGGTAAATTCTCCGCCAACGTTACAGGCAGGAAAGGAACATGCACGTTAACATTCTATGTGATTAAACATGGAGGTCCACCGCTGATCGGTAGACAAGGGCTTCACGAGATCAAGTGTGTGGGTGGGAATAACAATACAAGTCAAATATTGCACTTGTCGAAAAAAAACGAAAACATTCCAACGGCTCCGAAAAATATTCAGCCCCTTTTGGATAAATACTCATGTCTTTTCGAAAACACAATGGGTGTTTTCTCAAAATATAAAGTCTCCTTAAAAATGCGTGACGGTGCTACTCCAAAGTTTTTTAAAGCACGAAGATTGCCACTGGCACTGAAGAGCAAGGTGGAACAGGAAATTCAGCGACTAGTGAATTTAGGAATTCTGGAACCTGTCAAAAACAGCGATTGGGCTACCCCAATTGTTCCTGTATTAAAACCAGATGGGTCAGTCAGAATATGCGGGGATTTTAGGCTTACGGTGAACACCGCCCTAAAACCCAGTAGTTATCTGCTACCACACATAGAACACTTATGTAGTGACTTCGCTGGTGATAAGATTTTTTCGAAGATAGACCTGTGCGATGCATTTCAACAGTGCGAGCTGGATGACAAATCAATGGCCTATACAACAATTAACACACATCAAGGGTTATACAGATATCGACGTCTGTGTTTTGGCATCACAGTAGCAGCGGAAGTTTTTCAAGAAATTATGGAGCGAGTGCTACAGGGAATTTCTGGAGTTAAGGTGCTGATGGACGACATTATTATTTTTGGGCCAAACTTATCAGAACACAACGAACGTCTGGAAAAAGTTCTGAAAGCGCTAACGGAAGCGAATTTAAGGCTAAAACCAGGAAAATGTGTCATTGGACAAACCTCCATCGAGTACCTAGGACATCGTTTTGATAAAGACGGCTGTCACCCAGCAGATAAACACGTGTCGGCAATAAAGAAATGCCGGATCCCAACAGATGTCGATACCCTACGCTCATTCTTAGGAATGGTTACGTTTTATATTAAGTTCATACCAAATGCTGCAAAAGTTCTGGAACCATTATATTATTTACTACGTCAAGATGTCAGATGGGAGTGGACACGTCACTGCAACCAAGCGTTCAATAAAATCAAAGATTCTCTGACTTCACAGCCAGTACTCTCACATTTTGATCCAGCTCTACCCTTAAGATTGACAGTTGACGCATCTGCTAAAGCTGTGGGGGCCGTACTTTCGCATACCTATCCAGATGGCACTGACCACCCGATTGCCTATGCATCGAAATTGCTGTCAGATGCCCAAAGGAAGTATCCTCAAATTGAACGAGAAGCATTCGCAATAATATATGGTATCCAGCGTTTCAAAGACTATTTGTTTGCCAAGCAGTTTGAGTTAGTCACGGATCACAGACCTTTAGTTCATATATTTGGCGAGAAAAAAGGCATGCCAATATATGCTGCCAATCGGCTCCAAAGGTGGTCGTACTTACTATCAGGATACAACTATAAAGTGACATGTGTGAGATCTAAGGAGAACTGCGCAGATTTCCTGTCCAGAATGGAAAACCAAAGTCAAGATTCGACCCCAGAAGACTGTTTTGACAAGATCTCGTATTTGAATTTTATCCAAGAAAATTGGCCATTTCGAATTAATTGGCGAGCCATTCAGCAGCAAACAAGAAGAGACCCAATTTTGTTTAGAGTTGTGTCGCAAATAATGAGAAATGGGTTGGTATCAGAGCAAGAAGAAAATTTCAAGGACTATGTACGAAGGCACCGAGAACTGACTGTAGATCATGGGTGTTTACTCTGGGGCTACAGAGTGGTTATTCCAACAAAGTTTAGGCCAGCTATATTGAAAGAACTACACTCTAGCCATTTAGGAGCGACAAAGATGAAGTCTTTTGCTCGAGGGTACCTATGGTGGCCCGGGTTGGACCAAGATATTGAAAGTACAGCCAATACCTGTACCATCTGTTGCAGCCAAAGAGGATCCCCTCCAAAAGCAGTTCTTAGAACGTGGCCACACCATGTAATCCCATGGACGAGAATACACATTGATTTTCTTGGGCCAGTTCAACAGAAAATAAATTTATTCGTTATCTTTGACGCAACTTCAAAGTGGATTGAAGCATTCTTCGTGAACTCAATGACAACCTCAGTAGTCATTGAAAAACTGACGGAAACATTCTCCCGCTTTGGCCTACCAAGAACGGTGACATCAGATGGAGCTAGATGTTTCACTGGCCAAGACATGCAGAAATTCCTTGGTGATCTAGGAATCCAGCACTTGACAGGATCTCCTTTCCACCCACAATCCAATGGGGCGGCAGAGAGCGCCGTTAAGATTGTAAAGAGATTTTTGTTGAAGGCCCTTGCAGACAAAGGATCAATCCCACTATCTCAAGCACTGAACAAATTCCTGTTCCAGTACCGCATGACTGGAAATGAAGCGACGGGCGAGTCCCCTGCCCATATGTTACTGCGTCAACATCCACGAACGATTTTTGGTCACCTGCTACCCAGGTCAGAGGACATTGCGACCGACAGACAAGCAAAAATGATAGCCCGGGGCGGTAGCAGAGCTCAGTCATTCGGGGTGAATGAGGCAGTCTGGGCAAGAGACTACAGACAAGGGAACCCAAAATGGACTAAAGCAGCGATAAGTCGAGTGCTGGGTACACAAATGTACGAATTGGAGACTGAAGGGGGGGAAAGGTGGAAACGCCATCTGGATCAACTGTGGGCAAGGGAGCCAGAACCGTCTGAGACAACCGAAAAGACAAGACCAATACCACGGGATGGTGAGATGCCAGATGGTAGGACACAAGTGATTCAACAGGACCATCCCTACCAACAGTCCATAAGTCAAGCCGGTGACCCGGAATCAGGTGATGGGCCAACACTTCAGGCAACTGTGCCTCAGACAAGCAGAACCTCAACGCCTCGGACCAGTAGAACATCGACTGGTACAGAGACAAGTGACTTCCAGGGGTCCCCTCGCCGGAAGTAACTCAGCCAAACACCGCAAGGCCTCAGAGGGTCAGACGACAGCCGGATTGGTTCCAACATCAACCATAATTAGCTAATGACCGAGAGATAATTCAATTAAATATTTGTGACTGCATTTCTAGAAGGGTATAGTTACTTTATCATTTTTTTAGAGGGAAGATGTTACGGAGTGAGCTACTTTTGTAATGACGTAGGCACATCAAGTGTAACCTACAACACAGAAGGTTAGGAGTCCCGAGTTTTTTTAAGTTCCATACAGTGAATGTGCATTAATAAAAGACGTGCAGTATTAAAGTTGTTTTCTTTATTAAGAAAAACCAACAATAAGCTTCTGGGAAGATGTAGAACCTACAAAAGACGCTCGTTGGACGGAGTAACTCTCCTGCACATGCGCATATATAATTTTCCACCTTTTGCATACTTCATACTTTTGCATCGGCAGTGAAAGCGGTTCCTAATGATTTTGGTAAGCAATGACATTCCTGGTACACGTGATATCATAGGTTTTACTGATGTTTCTCAGGCTTTTCACACCTCCGTTTGATAGCGCGAGTATTCCTGTGCTCATAAAGTGTTAAATAAGCCTGCAAAGTATAAAATAGTATTAATCTAAGTGGGTGCCGAATACTGGTCTCAGAAACATCGGTATTTCAGTTTTCGGCACCCCTGATGCCGAAAACTGGATCACCTCAAACTAATAATCGGCACCCCCCAATTTCAGTTTTTGGCATGGCGAATACTGGAGATCTGGGCATGCCAACAACTTGGCAGTGGCAACAATATAATCACCCTAATAGGTACACAAATTTCAACTAGGCATCAGAACTTCTCACTGTTTTTTTTTTCTTTCTTTAGAAATTCACTGTATGTCATAGCATACTCATGACCATAAATTTCATGACGTTTTAATGAAAAAAATCTATTGCTGTGGTCATCAAATGGAAATAGTAATATTTAAGTAGGACCGACAGTTGGAAGGCTTTATGCAAATAGGTAGGTACGTACCTACCTCCTGAAAGAATTTTCAAAATCGAGTTAGTGGTATCGTTGGAACTGTCTCCTCGTGTTGAATCGATTTCCTTAGGTTTTATACCCATTCCAGTTTCGAGTAAACTAAACCTATTCCGGTATAAACTAAACGACTTTCCCTTGGACAACCTGAATTTCGTAATTTCCTACTAAGCTCCATATCACAAGAAAAGTTATGCAGTAACCAAATAAGCGACATCAGAAATGGTGATTAATATAAATTTGCAATTAATTTTTCTGTGCAGGCTCTGAAATTTGCTGTCGCCTAATAATGTATTTCCGTACCTATCTCTTTTGTTGATGGTTTTTGGTGGTGTGATGATAATGAATGGCGCTTAGTCGTATTGGTATCAGTTTTCACCCAAATGCAGGCAGGTATGCAATAACCTAATAAGTGATAAATATTGGCGGTTGGCTGGATTTTGCATAACTGGCTTGTAGCGTTTTTGGTTTTGCAAAAACCTAATAAGCGACAAAACGTTACTTACCTCAACTTTTCATAAAATTTAGCCAGAAACAATGCCCTCCAGACGAAACAAAATGTCAGAATCGCTCGATTAAAAAAAGAAAAGAAAAGTAGAACCAGCTATGCAAGTAGGTATTTATTTTATTTTTTTTTTAATTAAACTAGATTCCATCCTATGAATTTCGAGACCAAACGCACACTCCTACGATCAGCTGTTCTTTTTATGGTTTTTCAACTCCAGAGGTTCTTACGTCACAAGTGGCAGGGGGGTCCCGCCCAGGCGAGAGGGGTGCAATGACGTAGGAACCTCTAGAAAATTTGAAAAATCATAGAAAAATAACCTACTTATCGTAGGAGCGTGCGGTTGGTCTCAAAATTCTCAGAGTGGAATCTACTTTCATTTTGAAAATAATATAGACAACTTTTGTGACCCTTGCCCACTGTCATTTAGGAGGTATTTGCTTAACGCCATCCAGTTCAGAGCTTCCGAACCATCGGTTCTATCAATCGATGACGTCCTCAGTGCTGCACTCGACGCTCCCATGCTAATGAATGAAGATTCCACCAACATCAAGGCAGTACAACAGACTCCCTTCCTCAAGTTGACATTAAAACCTTTCCAATCCTCAAGGGAGGTAGGTACTGGCCATCCACGCCGAAAAGAAAAGGAACCGGTTCGATGGAGAGAATGCCACACGTCATAACATGGAGCCTGTGGAGAAAACTCTACGAAGAAAAACAGGAAAAGAAGAAAATACGTAGAAGAGGCAGCGAAAGAAGAACGGGGGAAAATCGAGAAAAAAAAGTCTGCGAAAGCGGAAAAGAAAAATGTGCCAAAAACATCCAACGATCCGACACCTGGAACTTCCAGAGCCCCTTTGCTTCGAATGCGGGGAAAATGCTAAGAATAATGGCATTAATCGAAGTATATCACGGCTCTAAGGTTCATCACAAAAGATGTTCTCATCCATCTGAAGAACTTGATGACGAAGACGTTTTTTCGTTGCCCCAATGCCTTACAAACTAGTCCGTGTCCTACATTTCTAGCTGCCCTTATTTGTTTGTTGCTTATTTAAAATTTAAAATCAGCAATGTATTCTTAGTCGAGTATTCCAAGTCTAAAGTAAGTTCCTCTCAGTGTTCAAGTTCCTGGTTCCTTATGATCATTTTTGTATACCTTGTGTTTACTTCTGCAATAAGTAGTGTTCACTGACAGTTTTAGAAAAACTGGTTAATGTTAGAACACCACTTAGTCATCGGTCTTATTTCTGTTGCTTGAGTTTAGTGAGAAAGAAAGATCTGATCTTTCAAAGTTCCAGTGTCAATAAAATTCTAAGGACTGTCATAATGTGTGCCATATACCTTATGATTTTGAAATTATTATACCTGTCAAAGTTGTATTACAATTTCGTGATAAATACATACCGATCTATTAATTAATATTTGAGTAATTTCGTTTCTAGTTTGTTACAACACCTACCGACCTTCTCTTCATGGGGTGCCGATTATAGGTACTTGGGGTGCCGAAAACTGGACATAGACTGCCCAAAACTGGTATTTAGGGTTGCCGAAAACTAGAAAAATCATGCCGAATACTGGAGCTAACAGCTTTTCCATATATTTTCTTTTATTTAAAAATAAATAATTGAAATTTCCGGTTTAAGCTCATTTATTACGGAAGTTGAGACATTAACAAATATAAAAGCAGTGGAGTTGTTGCCCAACAGCTCAAATTTAGTTTGAGGTATGATCAAATCCGTCAAAAACTTCCTTAAGGGTGCCGAAAACTGGGGGTTTTACCCTACCTTGAAACCATCAACCATCAAACCATCAAACGATCAAATTTTGAGGGGGGGGGGGGGGGGTAAGAATTTTTTTTTCATGCTCGATTCCAATGGTTCATTATTGAAAATAATAAACCAAAAAGTTCACATAATGAACAGCTTGCGTACGAGTCTGCAACCACGGGAGACATTTTCATGTCCGCTTCTCACGGATGTATTGACGGGGAAATTAGCCGCTTGAGATGAGGTGATGTGCCAGATAAATCAAGAGCTTTCCAACGAGTGGTGAACCATTTTTGTACGATGAAAAATGGCGAAGATAAAGTACAGTAGCAAAGAATCGGTTGTAAGCAAAAATCATCAGAAATCTTCGTGTTAGGTTTTTTGGTAACGCTGATAAACTGTCGGTTTTTCCGGTTGTGTGCTAAAGTGAAGAAAAAATTGCACCCGAACAAGATTAACTTAATCCTTCAGATAAAGAATGGTAGATCAAAATGGCCAATGAGGGGTACCCATGATCCTATCTTCATGTTTTTATATTTTAAAATGAAATTTGATTCCATTCAGAGAATTTAATGACCAACCTCACTCTCCTGCGATCAGTTGTTTTTAATAATATATGTTTTTTTTAAATTTTGTGTGTTTTTTTTAGGGTGCGGACCGACAGAACGAGGACTGAAGAGTCTTCTTAGGACTCAGCCTGAAGTAATGTATTAAACAGTTCCAACGTGGGAAAAGTTAGGTGAGGTTTTAGTGCGGTTTGAATCCCACATAACCTGGAGGTGCGATCCCCTCCAGGTATCTTACTATACGAGGTCCAAATCCCACCTACGGACCTTAAAGATTTCCTCACCGCCCTACGCAAAAAAAAGAAGAATTTTAAAAAACTAGGCAAACAGTGACGTCACTGCACCCTTCCCGTCTGGGCGGAATCTCCCTGCCGAGCGTGACGTCATTATTTGCCAAAACTTTGAAAATCCATAGAATAAAAACTACCTACTGATCGTCATAATGGAACCAACTCATAAACTCATAATGGAATCAACTTTCATTATGAGAACTCCTCATTCAAGTGAACGTTGGCAAATTATCGAGGAAACTAATGTAGCGTCACTACAGTTGTTTAATTCATGACTGTTCAAAATTTCATATATTCACAAGTTTTTTTCCCGAAAGTTTTTTTTTTCGAATTCGGTTCCCGATGCATTTGCGCGGTTCTTTTTTTTCTTCAAGATTTTGCTGCTTCTAAAAGGTTATAATTTTGTATTACCGCTCAATAAAAACCAAGTCATAATTTCACCGTTATTTTTGGAGTCCGATTTTTATTTTGTAGGGTTAAGCACCCACAAAAGTGGTGACCCCGACGTGATCTGAGCTCGTTTTGCGAAATGGATCCTCGTCTGCCTCCCGGGCCAGCTTTTCCTCATCAGCCTGAGGTAAATCAACCGGTGGTACCAGCGGTACAGGTGAGTCGAGTGTCCGTCAAAGTTCCGCCTTTTTGGAAGACAAACCCAAAACTCTGGTTTCGCCAATTGGATTCGCAATTTTTCAATGCCGGGATTACCAGCGATGTAACGAAATACCACACTTTGGTCGGAGCTATTGAGAGCGATGTTCTCGCCTGCGTTATAGAGACATCGTACTGCAACCGCCTACCGAAAACCTGTACACGACTCAAAGGCAGCGTCTGGAAGACCACTATTCCGATTCAGAGGAGAAGCAGCTGCGGAAACTCCTCAGTGACCTGGAGCTTGGGGACAAGCGCCCTTCCCAGCTTCTACGGGAGATGAGAGATCTCTCCGGAGGTAAAGTAAGTGATGCCTTACTCAAGTCCTTGTGGCTCCAGCGACTTCCTACCCAAATTCAGGCCATCCTCACTACAAGTTCAGACGATTAAGGCCAGCTCACTACTATGGCAGACAAAATAAACGAAGTCTTTTCCATTTCTGGTCCTAGTGTAAGTGCCATAGTGCAACAAAAGCCCAGTAGTTCGAGCGATAAAAATAGCTTTCGTACCTCCCAAATTGCACAAAACTCTAACCGCACTACTTTAGATCAAATTTTGACAGAAATTCGCAACTTATCTTCACAAATCGATGCGGCTCTGCAAGTGAGGACAACGCGGGCACGCAGTAAGTCTCGCTCTCGAGAAGGGTCGGAGCCCACTCATGTGGAAGGAGTGTGCAAATTTCACCGTCGGTACAAGCGTAAAGCATTCAAATGTATTTCTCCATGTACCTTTTCAGCAAATTCTTCCAGCGACCAATCCAAATCCACCATCGAGACTCCGGAAAACTTCCACGGCCGTCGCTAGGGGCGACTGACGCAGCGGCCCATACTCAACGTCGCCTTTTTGTCTATGATAGGTCCACAGGGTACCAGTTTTTAGTCGATAGTGGCGAGGATATCTCAGTTATTCCTCCAACTAATCGCACTAGTATCACTCCAAAATCAGGCGAGTTCCAACTGTACGCTGCCAAAGGGACCATCATCGCCAGCTCGGCGGGTCTCTTTCTTCGAGGGGTAGTGACTGTAGCGTCACTACAGTTGTTTAATTCATGACTGTTCAAAATTTCATATGTTCACAAGTTTTTTTCCCGAAAGTTTTTTTTTCGAATTCGGTTCCCGATGCATTTGCGCGGTTCTTTTTTTTCTTCAAGATTTTGCTGCTTCCAAAAGGTTATAAGTTTGTATTACCGCTCAATAAAAACCAAGTCATAATTTCACCGTTATTTTTGGAGAAACATTTTTATTTTGTAGGGTTAAGCACCCACACTAAGCTATTGCCGACTGATGGGAGTTTGAAGGACGATTGAGATCCAGGTGTTTTTGAAGCCGTTATTTAATGAAAAACAAAGCTTTCCTCTGCTCTATGGCAGTTATCATCAGGTGTATACCTATTATACAATGTATAAAAAAAGATGTTGCAAACTGTCAATCAAAACTATAATGATGTTAAACAAAAAGCGAAGGGAAATAAGTACTTAAAGGCTCACCAGAAATAGTTGTAAGGCAAGTTGTCTTATCAGGAACAACTGTTGAGGACGTTTTGATGAATAGAAACAGTGTTGCCAACATCGGTTTTGAAATTTCTGATTTATGCGAAGGGCTTCTAAAATACTGGTTGATGGGAGTTTGAAGGACAATTGAGATCCAGGTTGTGATGAATTTAAAATTCTCATCACGGTGGCGTGGAAGGTGAGTGAGTGAATTTAGGTAAAGGAGAGAGAAGGAGGAAAAGTCGCAGGCGGCTGTAGTCAACCGAACATCTACGACTTTGGAGGAGAGAGAGGTGGATGAGGGAATTTCACCTAGGCGGCTGTAGTCAACCGTTCATCTAGGTGAAGGAGAGGAAAGGAGAGGTCCCTTGTCTAGGCGGCTGTATTCAACCGATCATCTAGACAAGGAGGAGGAGAGAGGAGAGAGGAGGTGAAATTCCCAGGCGGCTGTATTCAACCGATCATCTGGGAGGTAAGGTAAGAGAGAGAAGAGAGAGCTGGTTAGAGGAAGTGTCGAATGAAGCTTGAGCGCCAGGATCCGGGGTTTTATAGTACTTGGGGGCCTCTCCCTCCAGCTCCTTGCTGGGAGCTGGTAGTGGGGCCCCAGGTTGAGTAACCCTGGGTTCTGTCGCCTGTCCCCACTCATATCTTTATTTACGGAGCTTTAGTTTGGCGTTTGGATATTGGTGAGAACTTAATATGATAGGAGTGTTCCCGGGAGGGACTCACGACAGAGGTCCCCCCAGTTTGAACCAATATTGGTGCTGAAGGCGCAAGATGACAGGAGCTGAGGGCTACGGCAAACAAGAGGTGGTCGCTGAAGGCGCAAAATGACAGGAGCTGAGGGCTACGGCAAACAAGAGGAGGAGCTGAAGGCGCAAAGTGACAGGGGCTGAGGGCCGATGCAAACAGAGGTTGAGCTGAAGGCGGTCCTTAAAAACTAGTAGTAACATGGTATAGGCAGATTATAAGTAGGTAGATGGTAAGTAGGTAGAATATAAGGTAGGTAACATAAGGTAGAATATAAGGTAGATGATAAGTAGGTAGAACATAAGGTAGGCAATATAAGGTAGAATATAAGGTAGAATAAGTAGAGTATAGGATATAAGGCATAAATATTGGGTGATGTGAGTGTGAGTATTTACAATGATGAGGATGGAGTATGTACAAGGGATGAACGAGTATTTACAATTGATGGATGAGTATTTACAGATGATGGAGGAGTATGTACAAAAGATGAAGGGGTATGTACAGAAGATACAGAGGTATGTACAAAAGTTGAGGGGTGCGCAAAAATGTGGTCAACATGTGGGAGGCGGTCGTGAGAGTCCGCCGTTTCCTGGGTGTGGTTAGTGTGTGGCGAGTGGTTGTGTGTGTGTGAAGTGTGTGAGTGAGGGAGGCGACCCCCTCTAACAGTCTTCACGTTAGTGAAGTCTGATAGAGGGGTCCCTTCACTGCCAGGGTGGCGGTGAAGGGGAAGAGCCGGTGGGAGCCGGTACCCGGGGCGTCGCGGAGAGAGGCGGCGACGCCGGGGTCCGGCGGGTGAAATGGAGGCGATGTGTGGCGTTGGCGGTGTAGGGCTGGGTGTGGGATTGGTGCAGTGAGAGTGGTCGGGGAGGACTGGGGCTGGTTTGCACCGTGCCAATGGCACGGTGTGGGGCTTCCCGTCAATTAACAGGGTAGAGGTGGAGTGTGTTGTGCGGATGACCTGGAAGGGCCCGGCATACAGGGGTCGGAAAGTTTTATGGATGCCGGGCTCTTTCAGGTACATGTGTGTGGTGGTGAAAAAGCGTTTGGGATATGTGGTGTCGTTTGTGGGTGTCGTGGAGTGTAGAGGCTCCCTGTTAATTGACGGGGTGTGGTTTGGGATGAATATGTCGGCCGGTAAACGTAGTGGGTCCTTAAAGGCGTTTTGTGCGGGGCTAGTTTGGTCTGAAGGACGGGCGGATGTTCGAAGGCTGAGTAAAATATAGGGGAGAGATTTTGTCCAGGAAGGGGAATTTGCTGATGTAGAAATGGCTTGTTTCAGGACCGAGTGCCACCGCTCTATTTTCCCGTTGGATTGGGGATGGTAAGGGGTAGTGTGGATTCTTTGGATCCCGAGGGAGCGTAACAATTCGGAGAAGTGGGCCGATTCAAACTGCCTCCCTTGATCGACCGTGACTGTCCGCGGACAACCGTAACGGCTAACCCATTGAGAGAGGAAAGCCGTTGCGACGGCGTCCGCGGTGATGGTGGAGAGGGGAATGCACTCCACCCAGTTGGTGGCACGATCGATCATCGTGAGGCAGTATTTCTTCCCCTCGGACGGGGGAAGGGGGCCCACTAGATCCAAATGCACATGCTCCCACGGGAGGGAGTCGGGGATTGGTTGAGGAGGGACATGCGGGTGGGCCGAGACTTTGAAGCGCTGGCACTTCTGGCACCCTAGAACCCAGTTACGAATATCTGTATTCATATGGGGCCAGAAGTACCGCGTCTTGATAAGGTCCCGGCTAGCCCGAATGCCAGGATGGTGAAGGGAGTGATAGTGGAGGAACAACTGCCTCCTCAACCCCGGTGGGACGTAAGGGCGCGGTGAGTCGGCCGTTACGTCGCACCAGAGGTCGAGGGGAGGCAGCTGTTCCAACTTGGATGCGGAAATAAGGTTGGAGAGGGCGGGGTCAGAGGTTGGATCTTGGTGGGATTTGATGGATTGAGGGGAAGGGAATGGCAGCAACTCCGCCACCGGCGCCGGGATAGGGGTGGGTCGGGAGAGTGCGTCCGCCACGCAGTTTTCGGCCCCCGGCAGATATCGTATATCGGACGTGAACTGTCCGATAAACTCGAGCTGCCGGAGGCGACGCGGGGAGGCGGACTTGCGATTTTGAAGGAGGGCGTGGGTCAGGGGCTTGTGGTCTGTAATGACAGAGAACTGCCTGCCCTCCACGAAGTCACGAAAGTGCTTTATGGCTTCGTGGATGGCGAGGAGTTCTCTGTCGAAGGTAGAGTAGTTTTTCTGGGTGGGGGATAAGGTTTTAGAAAAGAAGCCAATGGGTTGGGGGGTGGCGCCGGTGTGCTGTTGGAGCACTGCCCCGATGGCCGAATCGGACGCATCGGTAGTGATGGAAAGGGGAGCGTGAGGGTCGGGGTGGGCTAATAGAGCGGCGTCTACTAGGTCCTGTTTGCAAATTTTGAAGGAGGCGGAAAGTTGGGGGGTCCAGGTGATGGGGCGGTTATCATTTTTTTTGGAGGGTTGGGGAATGGCGTGTATGAGTGGTTGTTGATGTTGAGCGGCGTGTTTTATGTGTCTACGGTAAAAATTGAGCATACCCAGGAAGCGGCGGAGCTCGGTGACCGTGCGGGGTTGCGGGAAGTCAATAATCGCGTGGACCTTGTCCGGGAGGGGTGTGATGCCGTCCGAGGATACTTGGTGGCCGAGGCAGCGGACGGAGGGTTGGCCGAGGACACATTTGTCTGTGTTGACTAGGAGGCCTTCGGTGGAAAAGATGTTGAGGACTTGCTGTAGGTGGGCGAGGTGTTCTTCCTGGGTCTTGGAGGCGATCAGTATATCGTCGAGAAAACAAAATACGAAAGGCAGGCCTCGCAAGATACTGTCCATATACCGCTGCCAAGTTTGCGCCGCGTTCCTTAATCCGAAGCCCATCTTCACATATTCAAATAACCCGAACGGGGTAATTATAGCGGTTTTCGGGACGTCGGGGGGGTGGATGTTGATGTGATGGAACGCTCGCGAAATATCAAGGGTGGAAAAGATAGTGGCGCCATGGAGATGTGACGAAAAGTCACGCAGGTGGGGGAAATTATAGAGGTCCGGTGTGGTTTTCGAGTTGAGCCGCCGGTAGTCCCCGCAGGGGCGGATATCCCCATTGGGCTTCTGGACGATGTGGAGCGGAGAAGCCCAAGGGGATTTTGAGGGGCGTATGATACCGTCGGCGATGAGTTTGTCGAAGTGTTGGCGGGTCTTCGACAACTGAAGGGGATGTAGGCGGCGGGCTTTGGCGGTGATGGGTGGTCCTGTGGTCTCAATATGGTGCTGGACAGTGGAGATGTGTGCAGAGGGGCGGCGCTGGGGACGGTAGTTGAGGAGGAGGCGTTCAAACTGTGTTGGGGGGTGGTTGATGGCGTGAATGAATCCGGGTATGGGTGTTTTGGTGGCGGGGTCGATCAGGCGCGCGTTCCGGACGTCGACCTGGAGACCGAAATAGGCAAGAAAATCGGCCCCCAGGATCGCCTTCTCCACGTCCGCCACGGTAAACTCCCACTCGTACGCGAGCCCGCTCATATGAACTGAGGAGCGGTACGTCCCGTACGAGGGGATGGTGGTACCGTTGGCGGCGTAGAGAAGCTGCCGGTAGCAGCGCGCCTGACGACGGAGGATGTTGTTGGGGAAGATCGACAGCGCCGCCCCCGTGTCCACCAGGAAAGGAACATTAGTTTTCCTGCAGCGCAGGAAAAGTCGCTGGTGGGTCGGTAGGGCGTTGTGTTTGATGGCGGAGGTAGGGACGTGTGGTGGTGGTGGCAGGTCCTCCGCGAAGGAGACGCGGGGCGGTTTGTTGCTGTTCCGGAGGGGGGGAACGGTGGGGTCTGTAGGGGGTTTGGCTGGTTTGGTAGGAGGAGGTTTCGCCTTGTTCCGGGGCTGAGTGGTGGCCTGAGGGGGTTGTGCCCTGGAGGCGGGCGGGGAGGTTCCGTTCCGTGGTGGGGAAACGGACGCGGCGGCGTGAGTGGCGGCCGGGAGGTTGTCTGCCCTGTTGGCGGGCGTGGAGGGGCCGTGCCGGGGTGGGGGAACGGTAGCGGCGGCGTGAGTGGCGGCCGGAAGGTTGGTTGCCCTGGTGGCGGGCGTGGAGGGGCCGTTCCGGGGTGGGGGAACGGTAGCGGCGGCGTGAGTGGCGGCCGGAAGGTTGGTTGCCCTGGTGGCGGGCGGGGAGGGGTTGTTCCGTTTGTGGTGGGGTGAGGGGTTTGGCGGCGCTGCAGGCGCGGCCGGGAGGTTGGCAGCCGTGGCGGCGGCGTAGGAGGGGTAGCGTGGCTTGGCGGTGGTGGCTGTGTGAATGCGGGCGGGGGGGGTATGTGCATGGTCCCCCCCGTGTCGGCGAGGAGGGGGGCCCGCCGGATTTACCGGCGGGCGGCTGCGTTTCCCTGCTTAGGGGCGAAGGAGCAGGGGGGTTGGCACTTGCGGGCCTCCCCACCGAAGTTTACATGATAGAAACAACGGTGGGGGGGGTCCGCAGGGAGGTAGTCGGTTGTGGTGGGGCGGGCCGAGTTGGATGCGCGTGTAGCTGCTGGGGACCGTCCTCTGCGCTGGTGGGGAGGGGATGCGTTGCGGTCGGCGGACGAGTCGCGTCGGCGATCCGCCGAAAGGGGACGACGTCCGTCGAGGGAGGGTGCCCGGCCGCGGTCCCGGGATTGTGTGCGGTCCCGGAAAGGCGGGGGGTGGCGCGGCGTACGCACCTCACCGACGGCGGCCGCAGCGGCCAAGTCGTGCACGGTGTCCGCGAGCCGTAGGAGGGGCTCGTCGGGGCCGTCGAGATGGCTGGCTAGGGCCATCTGGACGGGGTGGGGAAGGGCACGTAACCAGAACGTGCGTGCGATGTCGGTGGTCATAATCCCCTGCAGCTGGTGTCGCAGCCGTCGGTAGAGGTGGGAGGGCTTCTGGTCGCCGAGGTGTTGAGGTTGGGAGAGGGCGGCGACTCGGGCGATTTTCGACGGCTGGTAGGTGTTGATGAGGCGGCTGCGGAGGTCGTCGTACGCAGCGGCGGCGTCGGGGGAGATATCAGAGGTCTGCAGCAGGATCTCGTAGGGCAGTAGCGAAATGATCCGGGAATATCGGGTTTTCTGGCTGCGGATGTTGGCGGCCGAAAATGCTGCGTCCACTTGGAAAAACCAAAGTGCCGGGTCGTGCGTGTAGAAGGGGGGCAGCGACAGAGGGAACGCAGCGGACGCCGTCATGACGTTGGCGGCGGCTGCGGCCGTAGCGGCGGCGGCGGCGGCGGTGTCCGATGTCGCAGAGGCCGGCGGGGAGAGCGTGGAGAAAGGGTTGTCGGCCAATGCGTCGGATGTCGCAGCGGCGGGCGGCTGCAGTGTAGCTGGTCGCAGGAGCGGCGGCGTCGGTGAGTTCGGGTCCATTTCTGTAACTAAAATTCAAAAATTTGACGTGGTTTTGAATTTTGAAATTCGCAATCGGCGGGAGCGGTGGTGCGTTGAGTTGAGAGGTGAGTGTTGAGGGTTGGGCCAAGAATTGCGAATTTAAACTGACTGGTTAAAATTTTGAATTTAAAATTTGGGACACCGAACTATTTGACTGGGGCGACACATGAGGTGGGAAGGTGGGAAGGAAGAAGGTTGAGTGAACGTCGGGTTCACCACTGTGATGAATTTAAAATTCTCATCACGGTGGCGTGGAAGGTGAGTGAGTGAATTTAGGTAAAGGAGAGAGAAGGAGGAAAAGTCGCAGGCGGCTGTAGTCAACCGAACATCTACGACTTTTGGAGGAGAGAGAGGTGGTGTGGAAGGAAGGTGAGGAAAAGTCGCAGGCGGCTGTAGTCAACCGAACATCTACGACTTTGGAGGAGAGAGAGGTGGATGAGGGAATTTCACCTAGGCGGCTGTAGTCAACCGTTCATCTAGGTGAAGGAGAGGAAAGGAGAGGTCCCTTGTCTAGGCGGCTGTATTCAACCGATCATCTAGACAAGGAGGAGGAGAGAGGAGAGAGGAGGTGAAATTCCCAGGCGGCTGTATTCAACCGATCATCTGGGAGGTAAGGTAAGAGAGAGAAGAGAGAGCTGGTTAGAGGAAGTGTCGAATGAAGCTTGAGCGCCAGGATCCGGGGTTTTATAGTACTTGGGGGCCTCTCCCTCCAGCTCCTTGCTGGGAGCTGGTAGTGGGGCCCCAGGTTGAGTAACCCTGGGTTCTGTCGCCTGTCCCCACTCATATCTTTATTTACGGAGCTTTAGTTTGGCGTTTGGATATTGGTGAGAACTTAATATGATAGGAGTGTTCCCGGGAGGGACTCACGACACAGGTGTTTTTGAGATAGTTATTTAATGAAAACACAAGCTTTCAACTGCTCTCTGACAGACATCGTCAGGGTAAACCTATTAGACGATGTATAAAAAGATGTTACAAACTATCAATCAAAACTATAATGATGTTAGACAAAACTCGGCGCTCCGCGCCTCGCCAGGGGGCAAGCCCCCTGGACCCCCGGATGCTTACTGCTTAGAGCCTACGGCTAAAATTCAAGAAACATGGAACATGCTTTAGCCACGCTTATACACATCGAAACAACCAAGTGACAACCAAACAAGCGTCATTGTTTACTATCGATTTATAACATCCATTTATATAGTTATATTATGAAACTAGGAAATAAATACCAAGAACAAATACGAAATAAATGCGTGATAAATCAAGAGCTTTCCAACGAATGGAAATCTATTTTTGTCCGATGAAAATGAAAGAAGTTTCATTTCCCTAGCAACTACTCGGTTGTACGTGAAAATCATAAGAAAATTTCGTCACCCATCCGCGTCACCCATTCCGCGTAACGTTTTTTGGCTAGTTAGTCCAAGGCTAAAGCATGTTCCATGCTAAAAGTGAAGGGAAATAAGTAAAAACTCACCAGAAATACGTTGTAGGGCAAGATGTCTTATAAGGAACAACTGTTGAGGATGTTTTGATAAATGGCAACAATATTACCAACATCTGTTTTGAAATTTACTGTAGTGTTCTGATTTATGTGAAGGGCTACTAAAATTTTTCTTTTTTTCCAATTATGTTTTGTACCAATTATTAAAAACCTGTACCAATTATTAAAAACCTGTACCAATTATTAAAAACCTGTACCAATTATTAATTATTAATAATTGTTACCTACATAACATAATTGGAAAAAAAGAAAAATTTTAGAAGCCCTTCACATAAATCAGAACACTACAGTAAATTTCAAAACAGATGTTGGTAACACTGTTGCCATTTATCAAAACATCCTCAACAGTTGTCCTTATAAGACATCTTGCCCTACAACGTATTTCTGGTGTTTTTACTTATTTCCCTTCCTTTTGGTTTATTATTTTCAATAATGAACCATTGTTTTGTCTAACATCATTACAGTTTTGATTGATAGTTTGTAACATATTTTTATACATTGTCTAATAGGTTTACACCTGATGATGACTGCCAGAGAGCAGTTGAAATCTTGTGTTTTCATTAAATAACTATCTCAAAACACCTGGATCTCAACTGTCCTTCAAACTCCCATCAACTAGTATTGAGAAAGAAGATCCTTACAACATCAATATAAACATTAGTATAGAATGGCTTCTGAAATGTTTCTTTGTTTACAGTTATGTTCTGTACCAATTATTTTTACTTGTTCAGATTAAATTTATGGTTATCTTTCAATGAATGTTCTGCTAAGGCAGTTGTATTCTTCTTTGTTTTTATGTCGTATTGATGTTGGTACATTCTTCTCTTCAACGGTTGTCCTGTTTCCCCTACATAATATATATGATGATTGGCAATTATTACAATTGATTTTGTATACTACACCACTTTTCTCGTCCCTTTCTATCCCATCTTTTAAAGGAGTAAAGAAATTTGACCTGAGCTTGTTTTTGCTACTACGTCCTAATCTGAGGGTGGGGTCCAGGGTTCTGAGTGATTTTTCAATGTTGAAACTTGTCTCTCCAAGGTATGGGAATGGGAAATATTTAGGTGGTCTATTGTTATGGTTTAGTGGTGAGGGTAAGTTATTAGTTGTGGTGGTGGTGGTGTGTTGTGATTCAGTCAGCAATTTGTGGATGACGGTCGGAGAGCAGTTGAAACCTTGTGTTTTTCATTAAATAACGGTTTCGAAAACACCTGGATCTCAATCGCCCTTCTAACTCCCATCAACCGGCATTGAAAAAGAGGATCCTTAAAACATTAATATAAACATAAGCTATTACCGATAGTCTACCGAGCTATTGCAATAGGGAAACTAAGCTATCAATCAATAGACTGTAGCAATGTTGACTATCCCAAAGGACTATTGCTATTGACTATTTCAGTTGACTGTGGCTATTGAATATCGCTATTGACTATTACAATTGACTACAATTGCTGTTACCTAGTGCTATTGACTATTGCAATTGACAACTGACTGAGATATTACCTCCCTGCCCAGCGTGACGTCACTATATGCACATACTTTGAAAATACAAAAACTACCGATCGCAGGGCAATGCGATTGGTCTCAAAATACCTACTCATAATGGAATCAACTTGCATAATAAGAAGTCCTCATTCAAGTGAATTTTTGGCAAACTATCGATGTAACTATGCTACTGTAACTGGTATAACACGTTAAGAGCATACAGTACATTCATCCGGATTGTATCGGACCATATAAAAGTATTATAAATTGGTTCATTGTGGCAGAAAACGCTACCCCTCCATTTTCCGACGGATCACTCGCCGCTCTACCCTTACTGTAGTGGGTATTGATCATGGTGGAAGGGGGTGGCGTGAACCCTGTTTCTGACGCACCTCCACTCAATTCATTCAGGCTGAGGCCAACACAACATTGCTTCGAAAATCTGCTCATATGGGCATGCGCTTCATCACTCGAGTATTACCAAAACGCTGCAAAGTCCTTGTCACATGGGTTTATTATTCTACTGGACATACCTACAGAAAATTGTTTCTGTTCATTTATTGTTTCTTTCATGGGCAATTATTGAAATGGCTATTTTTGATGGTTCCCACCTATTTTGGCCCGCAAAAACACGAATTAGGCTCGGCTTTTTTTTTAACAGATTATTTTTTGTCATTGATAGTACCATTTAATTGTCTTGATTCACCAGTTGACACTACTTCTAGCGTTATTATACAGATGGATGGTGATTTCAGGCAATTTTCCATGTTTCCGACTAATAAAAAATGATTTTTGGGAGCTTAACCTTCGTTACAACCTCAATTCTTCACTCACCGGTCAAAATCAACCTAATATTCAGCCTTCCCGCCCTAAAAAACATGGAAAACGAAACCTCACAAGCTCATGTTCAATAAAACCTCAAACATCCCTCGAAAACCCCTATTTTTACACCCATTTTTCTACCGTAACACCCCTGGGTGTATGCCGATCAGGCTGCCGTGTTTCGGAGCACAACTAGGACCCAAATGTGTTCCCAAATGGGGACCCAAACTGTGTGCGGAAGAGCGACGATTTTAGACCAAAATTTAACGTAAATAAACTTAAGGCTGAAACTTCGTTAGAACCTCAATTTTTCCACTCATTGGTCAAAATCGACTTCATATTCGGTCTTCTCGTCCCAAAACATAGAAAACGATACCTCAAAAGCTCATGCTACTAACATATTACTAAAACACAAAATGTACCTCTTTTTATACCCATTTTCACTCATAACACCCCTGGGTATATTCCGATCTAGCTGCAAAGTTTCTGGACACAACTAGGGCCCAAATGGAGCATGTGGGCGAAAGAACGAATTTTTTAGACCGACAATGAAGCCTCCTGTACACGTGATACGGCGGACGGACATTGCATTTTTGGAATCTACGCACCTTGAAACGGAAAAGAAAAAAATTTGAGGCGGTGTTATAAAAATTTTTTGCTAAGCGAATACATAGGTGTATTATTCACAGAATAATAAGCCAATAGAGAGCTTGAAGCGAGGCAGTGTCAATAAGTTCAGGAAGGAATCTGCTGCTGACAGCCTTCAGTTTCTCCAAAAATACGGGGATACTTACCTAGAGGACAAGGACGAGATGGCCTACACCAAAATCTCCAACCGCTGTAATTTGCCAGTGTGAATAATGATTATAATTGTTTGACGAAGGTTCCTATTATGTACCTGATAGTAACATGACAATGTTAGCAAATTCGAACAAGAACACTAGCTTGAAAAAATATACATATTGTAGGTATAATAAATCAATGTAATCAGCTGTAGTTCCCACTTCTTATTTCATCAATTCATGGGAAATAGGTATAGCATTTGGGATAGACCTTTACCCAGACGGGCCTTCGCGAGCTCGGGAAGGTGTATCCAGTTAGGCCTATATTCTTTACCCGTTTGGGCGGCAGTTTGACTAGGATTGACCCAGATCGGAACCGCCCCAAAAACCTTCAGTCATGACTCGTACCACCAGAATCATTGAGGAAACCAAAAATCGAAAGAAAAAAAGGTAGAAAATCACAATATTCCAACGATACTACACATTTGGAGTAAATGACTCTATCCAAAAAAAAAAAATCGAAGACGGGAAAAAAGGCGATTCACGGGAAATTATCGCGTTATGGAGCCTCATTTTATCAGGGAGAAATTTCGTAGATCGTTCCCTCGAATTAGGGTTAAAAGTGGTTGTTTCCGATCTCACGACAGGAAGAGGAGGGAAAAAAACAACGATTTTTCTGAAAGGTTTCGAAAAGATGGTATTCCATTGATAGCGGGGGCGTTATCCCGCACGCTCGTCCATTAATGCGCGGGAGGGCCCCCCACGAACCTGATGAGCCGGAGACTTCTACGTGTGGTTAGGCGAAGGGGAAGGGGGTCATTTATGTCCAATTAGGACGTCGGCTGACCAAATATTTTAATATGGCAAGTTCGGGAAACAATGTTAACGCGCTATTTTTGGAGGTCTCAACCATGGGATGTCTTTGGAGAACTAACCACAACATTAATGAGGTGTAAATCAATAAACAAACGCTGCAAATTATTACAGAACGGTTCATTATTTACCTGTATAGATGCTACTTCTGCGTAGATCACTGTTTTCTGTGGTAAATACGTACCCTCGCGCTCCCCCCAGGAAAGCTATAAATCGTGTATTGGAGCCGGCCTGGGAATTAAAGTTTCATAAAAATGGGAGGGATTCAATAAATAATTATTTGTTTTTATTCATGAAGCAATACGGTAAAATTTTAACCCGTTGTGTAAGAAACCGTTGTGCAATAATTTTACCTGTATAGATGCCTCTTGCGCGTGGACCAGTGCAAAAGTATGGGATATAATGAAGAATCTTGCACAGGGCATTTAATGGCCTGTCACAATTATGGAAATTAATCCCCTATATAGGCAAATGCCCGTGGCAGGGGAAGAGCAGTCACTATGACTCCCACCAAGCAAGAAGAACCAGTTATAATAGTGATACAAAAATTCAAGTGCCAGGTAACCCAACAACTTGCAAATTTAATAAATCGAACAACAATTATTCTTGCCTGCTCAATTATAAATTCACAACAAATGTATGTATAAACATATGTACATAAAAATGCACCGACAACAATTCATTGTTCTAAGCTAGCCGGCCTACATAATATGATTTTAATTTATCAGAAACCTGTTTAACAGTATTCTGACCAGAGTACCTATATAAATGTCTTTAGATCGACTGGAAAACCGTTGATGATCCCAATCGAACAAGATTCATAAAAATTTTTCGCCAGTGTTGTGGCATTGTGGGGGACTACAATGTTACTATTTGTTTTAAAAAGTAAAGTAAAGTAAAGTAACAGCCATTTCAGGCTGGGGCTTTTCGTCCGACTGCCCTGCCAGCGTCGCGGACGTGATCAGCTGTCCTCCAATGGAGGATCAGAATTCGATCTGATCATTTCGCTCTTTACTTGGCTACTCATTGCCTCGCCCCCTTGAGTGGAGAGGGGTTCGCCCAACAGCTACATGGGTCATACTTGGACGTGTCACCACGTGTCACGGCGGTCACCAATCCAAGTACTAACCACGCTCGAGGTTTCTTAACTTCGGTGATCTCACGGGAACCGGTCTATTCCACCAGATAAGGCCGTTGGGCTCTATTTGTTTTAAATCTAGTACTAATTTCATGCGACGGGTAAACAAAGTGCCTGCGCTTTACAAAATGCAAGCTCTTTCAGCATAGAGAATGGTAAGATTTTAATTTTTTTGAAAAGAGGCATCGTGTGCTCTCGCGAATTTTTCCTGCAAATTATTCTCACTATGGCCTTCTGGGCTGTGATTATTATTAACCCCTTTGAGATGACGCGATAACGCCGAGGTCCGCGCGACCAGGTAGACCCCAACTGGAACGTACAAACCAAATTTCATTCATTTTGGTTCATGGTAACTAAGAAAAGTGCGAAGTACGGCGTACGATGGACGGACAGAAATTTTTTTGTTGCATTTCCAGATATTGCATACCTTGAAATGGAAACCATCAAATTATGTGAGGGGGGGGGGGGGGGGGGGTGGATTTTTTTTTTCTCCCCTATGCTCGATTCCAAATTTTCATTAGGTATTGAAAATAATATACCAGAATAGGAGAGGCGGATAGGGATCGATTTTCGGACACACCTTTTTTCCATAAATTGTTCAACTTTGAACTCATCCTTTCGTTTTCCATGACAGTTTTGCAGAATTTGAGCTTTTAGCGAATTTTCAAAGAAAATGAAGCTATTGCAATGGCTTCGAAATTTAAATAATATAAATTTTTGGAAATTTTCTTCATAGAAATCCGTTTCAGACCATTCTAAAACGATTCCTGAAATTTAATACTTTTTTATATGTATATATATATTTATATATATATGTGTCACTCCAGACGATAACTCTCGATAGAATTGAGATAAACAGCTCAAATTTGCACAAAAAATCTATCTTGGCAATCGAAAGGCTAAGTTCGAAGATGGGCGAAATTGGCCTACTCTAGGAGGGTTTTGGCGCATTTAGAGTGCGCAAAAATTACCCAAAAATCCCCAAAATGTTATTTTCCAACAAGTGACCCCTCATTTTAAAGGTTTTTGCACGCTGAACACGATGGTGGAATCGGATTTTAGATATCTTGATCCGTTCTCAAATTAGAGCATTTAAAGTGCGCAAAAATTACCCAAAAATCCCCAAAATGTTATTTTCTAACAAGTGACTCCTCATTTTAAAGTTTTTTGTACGCTGAACACGATGGTGAAATCAGAATTGCGATATCTCATTCCGTTCTCAAACTGGAGCACTTTGAAGATTAAGGAACGTGGTTATTTCTTCGAAAATTCGCTCTTATAGCCATGCTGCATGACTGTGGTTTTATTTTATCCTACAGCCGAGGTTTCCATTCCTGTCCCCCCTCACTCACTAACTGCTCACAGTTCGGATTCAGATTAGATTTAAATTTTCAATTCAATTTTAAATTGAACAATATAATTTAAATTTAATTTATCTATGAACTTACGCTTTTTATATGCACATAAATTGTTTCAACAAAAATTAGCAACCATGATTTTCCACGCCGCGCTCGACTAAAGGCCTGTGGCCCGTGACGTCGAGGTTTGGTGAGTTGCAAACGCCGAAAATTTAGTAGCAATATCAGTTAATGATACAATTTATTTACTACTGGACAACGTTGAGGAAACCTAACAGTGCTCAATCAAATGGAATCTTGAGGTGGAATCAGTGGCGTAGCCAGGATTGTTAATTGGGGGGGGGGGGGGTGTTATCGGAAATGGAAAAAGTTCCAGTCATGCAACATGGTTTTAAGAGCGAATTTTCAAAGAAATATTCCTGCTATTTTGTAAGAAGATTATATAACGAGAAACCATACCACTTTCGTAAAATTACATAATTTTTTCGAGATTTTAGCTATTTTTACCGATTTTATCGCCGTGATAGAATCAAATTAGACCCACTTGTGTTTCAGAAAAGTATTTTTATCATCGAAATCGTCCGTCTGTCTTGATTCACCATCCCACACAACGTCAGGTGAATTAATAATATTGATTTTAGCCCTCAATACCAATTTTTGACCCCCAAAAATCAAAATTTGACCCCTATTCTGTATGAAAAACAATTATGGTATTCTTCTGTCTTTACTCACTCTTCCATACCACATTTAGTCATTTCTTATCAACTATTCGCAAGTTTAGCCGTTTTTACCGACTTTTGTCCCATAGGTAATAAGACAAATTTGTTGAAAATTGCTCATCTTCGAACTCATCCTTTTGTTCCGCAATAGGAACGTTTTGGCAAAACTCGGAATTTTTATCATGTACCCAAGGACAGATATCGTCTGGAGTGACAAATAAACATACGAACATATATAGGTATACATTTTTGTTACCGTCTAGGGATGAATTGAGGATGGTCTGAAACGGATTTGCCTATACAAAAATTTCAAAAATTCATGTTTTGAAAATGTTGGACCCATTGCAATACCTTCATTTTCTTTGAACATTTGCTTGTAAGGTTTGACTTCACAAAGAAAGCTGCATATAAATTTAATAAAGCACTAAATGTTAAAGGTAATTTGGTAAGTTAGCTGTAAAATGAAACATATGTATTTGGCAACAATGTTAGCGAATTTTCAAAGAAAATGAAGTTACTGCAATGGATTCAAAATTTTCAGAACATGAATTTTTGAAATTGTTTTATAGGCAAACCCGTTCCAGAGCATCCTGAATTCATCCCTAGATTTTAACACAATTTATAAGTATATTTATATTTTATTTAAATGTCAATCCAGACGGTATCTGACCTTGGGTACATGATAAAAATTTTAAATTTCGCCTAAACGTTCTTATTGCCAAACAAAAGGATGAGTTTGAAGATGAGCTATTTTCACAAATTCTAAGGGGGTGTAGTTTGATTTTAGGGTAAAAAATTGGTAAAAACGACTTAAATTGCGATATAAAATCACTTAAAGTGGTATGGAAGGATGATTAAAGACAGAAAAATACCATTTCATTGTTTTTCATACAGAACAGGGGTCAAATTTTGATTTTTGGGATCAAAAATTGGCATTGAGGGCCAAAATATATAGGTATCAATTCACCTGACAGTGTGTGGGATGTTGATTCACGACAGAAAGAGGGACTATTTCGATGATAGAAATACTTTTCACATTCATACACATTTGTATATTTCAGAAATATTCACATTGCTCGTTTGTAATAAAATAAACGCAATATTATTTAAATGTTTATTCATGTTTGATTTACCATTTAATCTGTTTATTGTTGTATTTGTTTGTTACTGTTGTGATTTATATCATTCTTGAAGATTCAATTTCAATTTGTGATAAAGTTTTCGAGCCAACGGGGGGGGGGGGGGGGGGGGTGGCCCAACGGCTACGCCAATGGGTGGAACAGGTGTTTTCGAAGATGTCTAATCCGATTTGAGATTTTTAAAAATTCAAATTTCTATCCCATGCAAGTCCCTCATCGTTTTTGGTCAGTATTATGTACGTTCAGATCATGCGCGACGTATGTTTTCATGATGTGTGGCATGCCGGCGAACTTACCCTTGGTACATAAATAACATCGTGTATGTAGACGAGATAAGTTGAATTTGCCCAATATCATTACATTGGTTATGTACTCACATTGATACTTGAAGAATTTGACAATCCATATTTCAAGGCAGTCGAATTTTTCTAATGAGCAAAGTATATACAAAAATAATATTCACAAATCAAATACTCGTAACTCTTTGCTATCTGCGGCGCCTGGCATCAAAGGAGCCGAGGTTTCGTAATCAGCCTAATCAACGGGGTTTCGTATCAGAAATTATATTCGAAATGAAAAGACGTTTAATTTGGCTAAGCCTGTGGATGTTTGTGGCGTCGCCCCCGTTCAACGCCACGCGCACATTTCAGGATGACTGTCGCGAAGGTTCGGCCCGATATACATAACTTAATCAAGACACGAAAGTTATTGGGTCGAACGATGTGAAAAGAATTTTCTGATAGTTTTATGAGGCGATACTCACCGCCGGGTTTGGAGCGGCCCGTAAATCACGTAAATCTAGTCGTATTGGCTACCCGGCTTTGAGATAAATTTTAATCAAGGGATAAGGAGAAATGGGGTGAGATCGTCCGGTCAATCTTCTCAGATTTACAGCTCGGGGTGGAACGCTTGTATGATATTCATTTCCATATTAATCTTCAATAGAGCTACTTGTCTAAATCATATTGGCCAAGGAGTACAATTTTGGCAAGAGTAGTCCAATTAATAACACATCAAGCACATGTACAAGTTGGATTTAGTACAATAAAACGTACGTAAAATACCATAAAAGTAGCAGAAAACGACGAGAGCTTGTTTAGATTTTCAAAATGAAACAAGCGGAGATAAATGTCATCAAGTCACCTACCAAATTAACAATAGATATGATGAGGAACATAATGAAAACCCTGTTCGAATATACCCCACAGGAAATTGCGAAATGAGAAATAACATGCTTGTGTTTATGGTTATGTTTATTATTATTCCTTCCTCACCATTCCCAGCATACGGAAGTCCATTTCACAAATTTGTAGAAGTAAGTATTGCTCGGGTTTCAACTCGAATTTGAAGTTACCCCAGCTGATTAATTTTCAGGGATGTCCTTGATCAGGAGGGCATAGCGCTTGGAGTGGCACTGTTGGAGGGGGGGGGGGGGATGTTGTGACGAGTGTATTGCGGTTAGGTACTGAAAGACAAAAGCAGAGTAAAACACAATGGACGAGGTAGATAATTATTTTATTTTATTCAATAAAACTTTATACAACAAATATTTTTAGAGAGTATAATTATATACATAATACAAGTTCTAAACTTATGTTGGTTATTATCCATTATCCATTATAATTGTTAAGGGACTCTGACGTGTAGATAACAAACGCTATTTAAAATTTCGAATATTACCTGTTTGGCGAAGAGATACTGAGATTCCTGGGAGGCAAAGCATCATAATCCTCGAGTTGGTTTATTAATCCGTGAATAACCTACCTAATCGCTCAGTAAAAAATTTTTATAACACCTCCTCAAAATTTTGGTGTATTATTTTCAGTAATGAACCACCGGTATCGAGCATGAAAAAAAAAAAAAAAAAAAAAAAGGCTAACCCCTCCCACCGCCAAAACCTCAAAATTTGATGGTTTACGTTTCAAGGTATTTAGAATCCGAAAATGCAATAAAAATATTTCTGTCTGTCCACCGTACACCGTACTGGCCACTTTTCAGTCACCATGAAACAACACTTTTGAAATTCGGGTTATAGGTTCCGTTCGGGGTCTAGTTGGTCCTCGAAGCTCGGCGTTACTGTCAGTCATCTCTAGGGGTTCAAAATAGGGGTTGAAATTTTCAGAACGCCGTATCTCGAATACTTTCGATAGAAGGGTATGGTTTTTTTAACGTTATTAAATTTGTCTTGAGCTAAACAATTTTTTGAGACCACCCGGAGCATTGTACGTCCAGCCGTTCCTGTGCACCAAAAAGCTTCGTCAACACGATCGTGAATCAAACGGTATTAATCCGGCCCGGATATCATCACACGGAGCACCTGATTATAATCAAGGATGGCTGTATGAAGTCGAGTTGTTTGTTGTGCGATATTATTTCATTTGAGAAGTGATGGACTATTGGATTTTGTTGGTAGGTTCTTGTGAAACTTGAACAAACGTTGAAGTATTACTGATGGGTAAATTTATTACACAATGGTAAATTATTACACAACGGCAAATTATTACAAAACGGTAAATTATTACACCACGGTAAATTATTACACCACGGTAAATTATTACACAACGATTCATCTACCAAGAAGGGGCTGGATTCTGTTGATCGGTACTTTTGAAACTTGAACAACCGTTGAAGTATTATTGATGGGCAAGTTATTACACAACGATCCATTATAGGTATTGACCACAGAAAACAGTGATCTACGCAGAACGGGCATCTATTTCACTCCACATCAACAATTTTCCTCAAGAACTTCATTATTTGCGTTTCTTTTTGCCGTTTTAGTTACTGTTTGTCATCGGCTGTATTATTTTAGCAACATTTAACTCGTGATTTAGGTAGGTACCTAGTTACGAGTACGGGGTTTGGTGCTAACCTACCCCCCTGCGAGTCTGCGATTCACATAATATGCATAGAATAGTACATATTATATTATATAGACGGGTTATCTATACAGAGAGCTGTGTTATGTAACAGAAGGGTATTCTGTACAAAATAACAAACAGCTGTGCAGAAATTTGCAGCGTTTTCTTTTACGTTTCAAGGTGCGTGGATTCAGAAAATGCAATGTCCGTCCGCCGCACCGTCCGCCGTATCACGTGTACCGGCTTCATTTTCGGTCTAAAAAATTCGTTCTTTCGCACACAGGCCCCATTTGGGCCCTAGTTGTGTCCCGAAACATTGCAGCCAGATCGGAATTTACCCAGGGGTGTTATGGGTGAAAATGTGTATAAAACTAGGTATTTTTTGTGTTTTAGTAACATGTTAGTCCCATGAGGTTTTGAAGTATCGTTTTCCATGTTTTTGGGAACGAGAAGACCGATTATGAAGTCGATTTCGACCAGAGTGGAAAATTGAGGTTCTAACGAACTTTCAGCCTTAAATTCACGTTAAAATTTGATCTAAAATCGTCGTACTTCCGCACACAGTTAGGGTCCCCATTTGGGAACACATTTGGGTCCTAGTTGTGCTCCGAAGCTCGGCAGCCCGATCGGAATGCACCCATGGGTGTTATGGGGGAGAAAATGGGTGTAAACCCATACCCCCAGAAACCTACAGAAATTTTGGCTGTTCATTTCTTGTGCAATTATTGAAATGGCTATTTTTTATGGTTTCCACCAATTTTGGCTCCCAAAAACACGAATTAAGCTCGGTTTTTTTAAACCGATTATTTTTGATCATTGATAGTACCATTTAATTATCTTGATTCACCTGTTGATACTACTTCCACCGTTATTGTACAAATGTATGATGATATCAGACAATTTCCCATGTTTTTGTCCGAGCTAATTCGTGTTTTTGTGTGCCAAAATTGGTGCAAATCATCAAAAAAAGACAATTCAATAAAAGCACATGAAAGAAACAATAAATGAACAGCCAGCGTTACTATAGGTATGTCCAGTAGAATAATAAACCCAAGTCACAAGGACTTTGCAGCGTTTTATACATTCAACCTAAAGCTCATGTGCCACGCACGAGTCATCCGGCTAGCTCGACATAAATATCCAATTTTACAGGCAACATATTCCTGCCCTTTTGTTGTTTCAGGTCATTCACACCAGGAAGTTCATGTCATCCCTTGAAACAGTTCAAGAAATGATGAGTCAAACCAGGAGCAATCAAGCTTGAAACCTCAAATTCGTCACGTCCCATCAGAACAGTCAGTCAGTTCACCTCATGATGGTGAAGCCCCCAAGGGAAGGTGAAGAGAGCCCTTGTATATCATCCAGGCTGACACTTCTACTGGTCAGTAGCTGCTACTCTGACCAACGTCGGTGTTCCAGTTATTGACCTGGGATTTTGCCTTTTTCGAGATGAATGATGACCGTGACTCACTGGTACCAGTAGGTACTCAATTATCACCACACCAGACTGTGCGTGAGTACTGCTAGTGAGGGAGGAGGACTTCGACTGCCCTGCGTGTCTTAACCATTTTCCATTTTTTTTCTTTTACGTTTTCAAGGTGCGTAGATTACAGAAATGTACTGTAACTGTCCGCCGTCCGTCTTATCACGCATAAGTACTTCATTTTCGGTCTAAAATTTCGTTCTTTCGCACACATGCTCCATTTGGGCCCTAGTTGTGTCCCGAAACTTTGCAGCCTGGTCGGAATGTACCCCGGGGTGTTATGGTTGAAAAATGCGTTAAAAAAATAGGTAGTTATTTTTTTGTTTTTTTTTTTGTTTTTTAGTAACATGAGCTTTTGAGGTATTGTTTTCCATGTTCTTTAGGACGACAAGACCGAATATGAAGTCCATTTTGACCAATGAGTAGAAAATCGAGGTTCTAACGAAGTTTCAGTCTTAAATTTACGTTAAATTTCTTCCCCACACAGTTTGAGTCCCCATTTGGGAACACATTTGGGTCCTAATTGTGCTCCAAAGCTCGGCCGCCCGATCGAAGACACCCAAGGGTGTTATGTGAGAAAAATGGTGCAAAAATAGGGGTTTTCGAGGGTTTTTTGAGGTTTTAGTGAACATGGAAGCTTGTGATGTACCGTTTTCCGTGTTTTTTGTTGTTTTTTTTAGGGCGAGAAGTATGAAGTTGATTTTGAGAAGAGTGAAGAATTGAGGTTGTAACGAAGGTTAAGCTCCCGAAATTCATTTTATATAAGTCAAAAGCCTGGGAATGTCTGAAATCACATCATAAATTTGTATAATAATACTAGAAGCTGTTTTAGCATGTGAATCAAGACAATTAAATGGCACTATCAATGTTCAAAGGTAATCTGTAAAAAAAAAAAGGGAAAAAAAGGAGCCGAGATCGCGTTTTGGAGGCCAAAATTGGTGGTAACCATCAGAAATGGCTGTTTCAATTATTTCACATGAAGGAAACAATAACATGAACAGCCAAAATTTCTGTAGGCATGTCCAGTGGAATAATAAACCCAAGTGACAAGGACTTTGCAGCGTTTTATTCCTAATCTCACTGACATTTTGGGGAAGCTGAAACTGCATCGTGAATCTTTCAAAAACCAGTATTACATTCAGGTTTGTTTGCGGGAAGAGTTTCCAAAATCATGTATCTACCCAGTAAACATTTTGGAGTTTTGAAATTTTTCACCTTGGCCACGGTGCTGGGTGGGTTAATTTTCCTTCGCAAATTCGCTGTGAGAATATAAATAACAACAGCGTGAGCGTAGTTCCACCCCGTTTGCTGTACGAGTAAGTACTTGGAGCTCATTGACGGTATTGGACAGGCTTTTCCAAACCTGTTAATGATTACTAAACGACTTCAGCAGACCACGTGCCGTTGTCGCGATTCATTTTTCTCCAAGTTGCCCCAACACCGCATTGCTTTATTTTTAATTCTCGCCCTCGCAGCTCGACAAACCTCTCGAGGGTTATTGGACATCGCGAAAGTCCCCATTACAAGAGCAATGAGTTCAAGTTCACTTTTGTAATAGAAAGCGACGTTTCGTGTTCCGTTCCCTCGCCGTTCGAGGGCCCGTGCGCCCTTAAAAGCGGATTATAAACAAATTACTCGAATATTGCGTTCGACGAGGAGGGCCCCGATTAGCGGTAATAGTTTGATGTAATGCCATGGTATTACTAGAAAATCTCCGAGTTAATGGCAGTGGATCCTTCGTCTTATCGACTTAATGAGTCTATTAGCAACCGATCATTAGGGAAAGGGGTGCCTTTGAAGGTGTTTTCCTTTCGGAGAGTTTCATGTCACGATTTTCAAGTGTGGGGTTTTTTGGCGCGGTAGTTGAGGTCAGTTTTTTCGGATAAGATCATTTTACTGATAATAGTGAATCAACGCTTTCCCTGATCTGTTAATTGCTTCATTTTAACGTATATACCGTATACTGAAACTTAAAACCACCGAATCAGCAGAAGGCTAATTTATTACAGTAGTTGATACAATAAATTTCGCTTTTCGCCACAATTTCGTTTTTTTTTTGCATTAATACTATAATTAGGCATAGAGCTACATTTTCCAAGAGAAATCCGACAGTTCCTCGTGTTCCAAACGGAGCTAGAGGGTTGGGAATCTTTGGTGATCAAGAGAAACCCGACGAATCCACCAAACCCCCGGACTTGTCGGGTTTCTAGTTGAACATCGGGTGATGGAGCTTTTAACAAAGTATAACAAAGGGATGATCGAAGCACTTCGATATTATTGATGGTTTAATAAAGTCCACATTCAACGTGAATAACGCAGAGCACGTTGAAATCTGCCTACCAACCACCAGAACCTTTTTACAACACCCCCTCAAAAATTTTTATTTTACGTTTCAAGGCGCGTAGATTCGGAAAATGCAATGTCCGCCCGCCGTCCACCGTATCACGCATACCGGATTCATTTTCGGTCTAAAAAATTCGTTTCGTTCCCACACATGCTCCATTTGGGCCCTAGTTGTGCCCCGAAACTTTGCAGCCCGATCGGAATATACCCAAGGGTGTTATGAGTGAAAAATGGGTATAAAAATAGGTACTTTTTGTGTTTTTGTAAATTGTTAGTAACATAACCTTTTGAGGTATCGTTTCCCATGTTTTTTTTAGGAAGATAAGACCGAATATGAAGTTCATTTGACCAAAGAGTGGAAAATTGAGGTTCTAACGTTTCAGCCTTAAATTTACGTTAATTTTTGGTCTCAAAAATCATCGTTTTTCCGCACACAGTTTGGGCCCCCATTCGGGAACACATTTGGGTCCTAGTTGTGCTACGAAACTCGGCAGCCCGATCGGCATGTGTTATGGGAGCAAAATGGGTGTAAAAATAGGGGTTTTCGAGGGATGTTTGAGGTTTCATTGAACATGAGCTTGTGAGGTATCGCTTTCCATGTTTTTTAGGGCGAGAATACCGAATATTAAGTTGATTTTGACCGGTTGAGTGAAGAACTGAGGTTGTAACGAAGGTTAAGCACCCGAAATACATTTTTTATGAGTCAAAACATGGGAAATTATCTGAAATCACCATACATTGGTATAATAACACTAGAAGTAGTATCAACAGGTGAATCATGACAATTAAATGCTACTATCAACGATCCAAGATAATCTTTTTAAAAAAAGCCGAGCCTAATTCTTGTTTTGGGGGCCAAAATTGGTGGAACAGAAATAGCTCTTTCAATTATTTCACATGAAAGAAACAATAAATGAACAGCCAACATTTCTGTACGTATGTCCAGTAGAATAATAAACCCATGTGACAAGGACTTTGCAGAGTTTTTGAATAATCGGAGTTAGCGACTAATCTAACCTCTAATGCAGTGATCATAGATAGGAATGACTGACGGCAGTTATATATGCAGATCATAACGGCATCCAAATATCCCCCGAAATGGAGAATAATAATAATATAGCAGATAGTATTAATGTGTAGTAGTATAGTAATATTGGCATGACACAAAAAAAAAAGGAATTCAGAGAACAACTTTTGTTCATCCAACGTATGAATTCATGACACTGCTTAACCGAAATCCCTTATCATACAGAGAATACAGGCCATTCCTTCGACAACAAACTTGACCGCAATTGGCTTGTTGTCCTCGAATGCAAAGCGAAAAAACTTGAAATTGTCATAGGTGACAAGTCAGGATCCGCCTCAAGAGAGCTAATGGGAAGCTAATGGTTTTTCCAAAGATTTTAGCATGAGCCGTTAAAGATATTGCCTTGGAAGTATAATCAACTGTAGGCTGATTGATCCTACACAATCGCTTCGCTCCCAATGCCAAGGGCGTCGATATAACAGCCATCAAGGCAGAAATCTCTCAGTGATTAGAACAAAAAGATTTGACACAGAATCTAATGAAGTCAGCTGTGACTCGGTGATTTGAGTATCACAGCGACACCAGTCATCTCTGGAATCAAAACTTTGACGCTGACAATAATATTGATATGATGATACATCACAGGTACTTGCAGGAAGAGAGATCCTTGAAGTGTCTCCTATCCATGCAGGATGTCAACTTAAACTATCAGATTTCTTGATGCAGTTAGATAAATATCTGTCATTTCTGAACAAAATCCACTTTTAGTTAACACACCTATGTATTCGCTCAGCAAAAAACTTTTATAACACGCTTTGAAATTTATTTATTTTACGTTTCAAGGTGATTAGGTTCTTTCGCACACATGCTCCAATTGGGCCCTAGTTGTATAGGTACCGAAACATTGCAGCCCGATCGGAATATACTCAGGGGTGTTATGAGTGAAAAATGGGTATAAAATAGGTACTTTTGTGTTTTAGTCCCATGAGGTTTTGAGTTATCGTTTTCCATGTTTTTTAGAACGAGAAGACCAAATTAATATGAAGTCGATTTTGACCAGTGAGTGGAAAATTGAGGTTCTAACGAAGTTTCAGCCTTACACTTACGTTAAATTTTGGTCTAAAATCGTCGTCCTTCCGCACACAGTTTGGGTTCGCATTTTAGAACTCATTTGGGTCCTAGTTGTGCTCCAAAGCTCAGCAGCCCGATCGGAATACACCCAGGAGCGTTATGGGAGAAAAATGGGTGTAAAAATAAGAGTTTTCGAGGTTTTTTTAGGTTTTAGTGAACTCGAGCTTGTGATGTAACGTTTTCCATGTTTTTTAGGGCGAGAAGACCGAATATGAAGTTGATTTTGACCAGAGAGTGAAGAATTGAGGTTGTAAAAAAAAGGTTAAGGTCCCGGAATTATTTTTTTATGAGTCAGAAACCTGGGAAATTGTCTGAAATCACCATAAATTTGTATAATGACACTAGAAGTAGTATTAGCGGGTGAATCAAGACAATTAAATGGCACTATCAATGATCAAAAATAATCTGTAAAAAAAAAAGCCGAGCCTAATATTTTTTGGGGGGCCAAAATTGGTGGAAACCAACAAGAATAGCCATTGCAATAATTGCACATGATAGAAACAGTTAATTAACTGCCAAAATTTCTTTAGGTATGTCCAGTAGAATAATAAACCCATGTGACAAGGACTTCGCAGCGTTTTTCAACCCATAACCTACAACTGGAACGCTTCCGTCTGAGCCCTTCTGTTCCCTTTCGTTACAAATCCGCTTTTCCGCTTCCCATAATTTACATTGGAAGATTTCCCATTAATTGAAACATGCGATATCTGTTGATTAATAAGGTTTGCCGTATGTACAACGCTGAGTCGACTGTAATTCGCCTTGTCATACTATTTTGCCTATGCAGCGTATTTATGTATCTCCCCGACAAGGTAACCTCCCCTGGAATATCTCCGGTAGTTGCTCGACCAATAAAGACAAAATTACTATGAATTTCAATGGAACATCACGATTCGTCAAGCTCCACGTCCAACTCGGATGTCCCGCGCAGAATGGGTAAGATTACTTGAAACTTGTGACTTTTAAATGTGTTTCCTCGAGATAAGAGTGGCGCAAAAGGTCTCCAAATCGCTAGCTGTTCAAATGGTAACGAGACGACACTTTTCGATTGCATACGTTCGTAGGGAAAATTATTCTTAGTTAATGATTTCGCTCCCTTGATAACGTTGATTATAATCAAAGCAGTCAATTAGGATACTAATTAGTAGATATAGATAACTGCATATTTTTAAGCATAAGATGGGTATCCAGGACACTCCTTTGCTTCATGCGTGCGAGGAAGAAGATGGAACCCTTGAGCATATACGGTCATGACTTGTGAAGCGTTCAGCGATGAACGAAGAGTTTTGTTTGCAACTATTACCCCCTCCCTAGTACATCCGTTCAATTACCATGAATTGTTGAGAAAAAATGTTAGCACATACCGAGACATCTTTGATTTTTTTTAGTTCGCAAAGGGTTTATGTTTAGTTTTGTTTTGTAAATATTTGACATTTTATTGTATGTATCTCTATTTGATTTTGACAATAATTGTATAAATAACAATAAGCATGTAAGTGTAAGTGTGACAATGAGTTGTGTCGTATTTTCAGTTCGTAAATGAAGAGGAATGGATGTGACAAGGCAATATGATTGTGTAATTACATTTAACTGCAGATAATATTACGAGCATTTATTGAATACTCCTCGTGGTTCCAAGATACGAAATAAAATTAATCTAATTTACTGAGATTAACCACAACACTTCCTTTAAATTACTTTGATTTTAACCAGTCTACTCAGTAGCAATTGTAAAAGAAAATACGCAGCTACAATATGATATTTAACCTTGGCTACAGAATACAAACTTCCAAGTCCCGCCAAAGATTTTGTTCGTTTGAATAACAAATTTCAAGTCCCGCCAAAGATTTTGTTGTCAAAGAATCACTTTGATTCTAACCAGTCTATTCCGTAGCATTTGTAAAAGAAAATACGCAGCTGCAATATGATAATTTAACCTTAGCTATAGAATACAAAATTCCAAGTCCCGCCAAAGATTTTGTTTTCACAACCAAAGGAATGATTCCAAAGATGAAACTGTTCCAGTACGTCAAAAATAGCTAAAACTCATCAAAATGACGAAAAATTACCAGAAAGGGAAAACTTCAACTATTTAATTGAAAAAAAGAAAAGGTAATGGTGTGCTACTCATTTCATAATGTGTCCATGTAATGTACCTTCACCGAAACATTACCTATTACGAAAAAAATTACAATCATAATTTAATGATGTCCACTGAAATAACCATACAACTTTAATTATGAAAACAATGATTTCATGATAAGTCCACTGTCATAATAGTGTGATGAAGAATGGGAAGAATATTGTATAGGGTATAGGCATAAATATAATGATTCCCAAATTATCCATGAATCTACATAGCTAACCCTATGCCCATAAGCAAGACGCACCTTGCTCAGACAGTCGAGTCATCTCTCTTTCATCTTTACTGCCCATGGACTTTTAGACCTTCTTAAGACCGCTGTTCTAATTGGTTCAACATTTGGACCTTTCAATGAGAAAACCCTCCTTTATGACGGTGCTAAACGAATTCCTTCCGAATTAGAAGCAGTAAAAACGGCTTGGGGCTGCGGCCTGTCTTTTTAAACATGCACTACCGTGCTCAACATCTTCCGAATAGGTGATCATAAATTTCGCGGTCGCAGCAGGGAAAACATGCATAAACAGTAGAGAAAATAAGCTGAAATAGCTATGAGAGAATATATTATAGGTGATTGAGAAGAACTGCAGGCATTCTATTTTGGATCGCAGACGAATGTTGAAAATGAAGCGATTTCGATGCCTACTATGGGGAGAAGGTTGAAGTTTAGGTACAGTCTGTGAGGCAACGAAGCAACAACCAAACACTTAGAATGTTTATTTGGTTTTATCACAAATTTGGTAAAAGTACTCCGTTTCACAGAGAGGTTTTGTGCACAAAACGGACTACTAAACGCATCAAGTTTGGCTTCTTCTAGGTAATCCGAGTTATTACTGTGGTTAGTTGTTTATAGGTAATATTATACTGTAAATAGTGTGGGGTGGTGCGTATACGAAGAATAATAGTTTGAACATAGTGATGAACACAATGCTTCGATTTATACACGACCTCTCAAAGACGTGTCCCAGTAGGTGGTTTGTACAAGGATTTCGATGTGCTCTCTATCTCTCTGTACACATATTATGTGAATAGGATGTATTGTTCATATACAATTATGTATCTTTGAATTTATTTACAAGGAAATCTTATGTTACAACAACACCGGAAAATGCTAACAATCTCCTTCACATATCACATTCAGGTAATAACTTATTCACAAGACAGCTTCCATCGCTTGCATCATCATCGCTTGCGGTCCCTGGGACTTCCTGTCCCAGGACCCCACCAATAGGACAATTCAAAAGAAAAAAAAATCAGTCATGCAGCATGACTTAATGAGCGAATTTTCAAAGAAATATTCGAATTAATGGCTATGGTTTTGAATAAAGGAAAACTTCGGTCTAAAATTTGGTTTTCTATGTATATTCTCTTCGTATTTATTTTAATTTGTACGTTTTGTCCATCCTGATTCTACCGTTTGTTTATTACGTAATTGTACTAAGTGCTTATTTATTTGATCGCTGTGGGTAAATTCAAGGAGTTGTAGTAATCGTTTGCCTCCCCCTTTTTTGCTTCGAACTCTCGTCTTCAATTAATACTTCTCACATTTTTCAATCTGACCACTCTAAGGGGGTGGGGGTAAGAGTTTAAAGATTATCCTAGTTTTGGGTAATTTTTGCGCACTTTAAATGCTCTAATTTAAGAACGGATTTAGATATCTAAAATCCGATTTCACTATCGTGTTCAGCGTGCAAAAACCTTTAAAATGAGGGGTCACTTGTTAGAAAATAACATTTTGGGGATTTTTGGGTAATTTTTGCGCACTTTAAATGCTCTAATTTGAGAACGGATCAAGATATCTAAAATCCGATTCCACCAACGTGTTCAGCGTGCAAAAACCTTTAAAATGAGGGGTCACTTGTTGGAAAATAACATTTTGGGGATTTTTGTGTAATTTTTGCGCACTTTAAATGCTCTAATTTGAGAACGGATCAAGATATCTAAAATCCGATTCCACCATCGTGTTCAGCGTGCAAAAACCTTTAAAATGAGGGGTCACTTGTTAGAAAATAACATTTTGGGGATTTTTAGGTAATTTTTGCGCACTTTAAATGCTCTAATTTGAGAACGGATCAAGATATCTAAAATCCGATTCCACCATCGTGTTCAGCGTGGAAAAACCTTTAAAATGAGGGGTCACTTGTTGGAAAATAACATTTTGGGGATTTTTGGGTAATTTTTGCGCACTTTAAATGCGCCAAAACCCTCCTTAGAGTAGGCCAATTTCGCCCATCTTCGAACTTAGCCTTTCGATTGCCAAGATAGATTTTTTGTGCAAATTTGAGCTGTTTATCTCAATTCTATCGAGAGTTATCGTCTGGAGTGACACATATATAAATAAATATATATATATATATACATATAAAAAAGTGTTAAATTTCAGGAATCGTTTTAGAATGGTCTGAAACGGATTTCTATGAAGAAAATTTCCAAAAATTTATATTATTTAAATTTCGAAGCCATTGCAATAGCTTCATTTTCTTTGAAAATTCGCTAAAAAAAGAAGAAAAATACAGTTTAATTCTTGAAACTTGCAAATAATGAAAACCGGCTAAGTTAAACTAGGATGATGATGAGTTAGTACTAGGCAGGAACCTGTATTATATTTAGACTTATACCTACTTACTACTTGCAAACTAACCTCGGCATTTCATTGTACAGTTATTCAATATTTTGGTTTATTGTTTTCAATAAAATGAATAGAATGAACCTTTGGAATCGAGAGCGAAAAAGAGAAATTGTAACCCCTCTAAAATTTGATGGTTTCCGTTTCAAGGTACGTAGAATCCGAAAATGGAATAAAAAACGCTGCAAATTATTACACAAAGGTTTATTATTTACCTGTATAGTTGCCGTTTCTTACCTGTATAGTTGCCGTTTCCACGTAGGTAGTATAATAAACCGTTGTGTAATAGTTTACCGTTGAGTGATAACGTACCCAATAATACTTCAACGATTGTTCAAGTTTCATAAATACCTATCAACAAAATCCAAAAGGTCCATCATTTTTCAAATGAAATAACATCACAGAACAACCAACTCGACTTCATACAGCCATCCGTAATTATAATCAGGTGCTCCCTAGCAATGATATCTGGGCCTGATTTATACCGTTTGATTCACGATAATGTTGACGAAGCTTTTCGGTACAACGAACGGCTGGTCGTACTACAATGCTCTGGGTGGTTTCAAAAAATTCTTTAGTTCAAGATTAATTTAAAAACGTAAAAAAAACCATACCCTTCTATCGGAAGTTTTCGAGATATGGCGTTCTGAAAACTTCAACCCCGATTTTGAACCCCTTAGAGATGGCTGACAGTGACGCCGAGATTCGAGGACCATCTAGACCCCAAGCGGGACCTACAAACCAAATTTCATTAATTTTGGTTCAAGGTAACTAAGAAAAGTAGTAAGTACGGCGTACGGCGGACAGACAGAAATTTTTGTTTTGCATTTTCGGATTCTACATACCTTGAAACGTAAACCATCAAATTTTGAGGGGGGGGGGGGGGGGGTTAATTTTTTTTAATGCTCGATTCCAGAGGTTCATCATAGAAAATAATAAACCGAAAAAGCTGCAAATTATTACACAACGGTTTATTATTTACCTGTATAGATGGCCCTTCTGATTAGATCAATACTCACCCTCGAGCTCCCCCCAGCAAAGCCCTAAGTAGTACTGGAGCCGGCCCAGGAATTGCAGTTTCATAAAAATGCGCGGGATTCAGTAATTCAGTCGTTAATCATTTTTTGTTGTTATTCATGAAGCAGAGCGTTTGTTCAAGTTACGGAATTAACAATAAACAAAATCCAAAAGAACCATAATTTTTCAAATGAAATAATACCACAGAGCAACCAACTCGACCTCATAGAGCCATCCTTGATTATAATCAGGTGCTCCCTACTGATGGCCGGATTCATACAGTTTCATTCACGATCATGTTGACGAAGCTTTTTGGTGCAATCGAACGGCTGGGCGTACAATGGTGCGGGTGGTCTTATAATTAATTCTTGAAAATAATAAGCCGAAAGTACAACGCACGGTTATTTCCTCAATAAACAAATAATAATATTTGGGATATATTGCATTTACACGTCAAATTGGAGGTTTTAAACATCAATTTTGAGGTTTTTCATTTCAAATTGAAGGTTTTACACATCAATTTGGAGGATGACGGAAATTTAATGAATACATGATTCAATTCTGGAAGAGCAGTAAGCAAATTAACATGTGAAACTAATAATAATATATGGTGAAGGAACTTGTAAATATGAATAGGAATAAGACGATTCGAAAATCACAACGAACTCATAACGAAAATCATAGGTATAATCAACAAACATGAATGAACATAGTGAACAAAAAATAATGAACAAACTTATTTTTTTTTACGTAAGTAGCATCGTAAGTAGCCTGTAGCATCGGCGTTTATTTTCATTTGTTTCTCTGTAGGTACAACAAGAGAGGGAAGCTGAAGATTTATAAATACATGAGTGCTTATTTCTTTATTTGAAATCATCATCCAAATTGATCTGTAAAACCTCCAATTTGATGTTTAAAACCTCCAAATTGATGTGTAAAACCTCCGATTTAACATGCAAAATGCAATATATGTAACGTAAGACAAGTACTGCTGAGCATTTCAAAGCTTTCGTCTATAGTTCCACCACTTTATGCGATGATTAGAGGGCTTCTTCATTCTTCATGAGAAGATGCTGCACATGCACCGGATCGCCTCGAGCTCCATCCACCCAGGAATCCACCAAGCAAGGTTATACGGCTCCGCTAGAATCCGTTTATAAGATCGTGACTGACCGCGAGCCGTGATTTATACGAATTACGTTGGTAACAGTTTTGCTTTATGTTTCATCTGCTTCGCCCGCCGAGTTCAACAGGACGCAAAGGTTGGGATTCTTTAAATGCGAAAAATTTTCATCGCGGACTGATTCCCATTACGACGCGATGGGGGGGTTTCCATAGGTACATGAGCCGGGTTGCATCATCGTACCGAGGCGTCGATAAGATCTCACCTTTTATAATGTTTTAATCGTTCGAGACTATAAAAGAGCTTTCACGATAGCAGGATGTAACGATAGGTGGAATCCCTTCGCCTCACACATGGGAAGTGTTCGCATTTTCCACGTCTGCTTCATTAAATACTGTGTCGTCCTCGCAATTGAAGTTGTTGATATGTCATTTATGTCAATCAACGTACACATCTTAATCTTCATCATCTCTAATAATTATTAACCAAATTGCTGGAATAAAAGTAAAAAAGATTCGTGTTCCCTCTGCTCAGAATAATAATAGATACATAGATAGAAAAAACATGTTTTATCAAACACATTTTTTGATTCCTCACTATCGAAGTTAGGGAAGCCTTGGATTCGTTAATGAGTTAAAAAAATTGCCGGCCTCCAAAATGAAAATTTTCACAACCATTTTGCGTTTCAGACATCGAGGAACGTTTCTGGTTCCGTGTCTGTCTGCCTGTCTGTCTGTCTGTGGTCAATTCCTTGTAACGTCCATAACTACCCGAAATAACGGTCGAAATGGGCTGAAATTTGGAGGGTAGGTGCGGGTTGGGTCATGGATGGTCCTGTACAAAAACATTTAAAAAGTACTGTAACTTTCGTCTGCGCATGCACGAACATGAAATGTTGACCATTTCCTTGTAACGCTTCCAACTGCGCGAAAAATAGTCGTAGAGAGCTGAAATTCTGGGGGTAAACGCGGGTTTAATCGCAGATGGTCCAGCATCAAAATCATGGAAATCGTCCCGTCTGCGCATGCGCAAACGTGAAGTACTTGAAACGCCCGTAACTACCTTAAATATCGTTGAAATGAGTTCAAATCTGGAGGGTCAATCAGGACTAACACTTCGATAATTGAACATGAATTTCATTCGTCTGCGCATGCGCTAACATGAAATGTTGACCGTTTCCTTGTAACACTTCTAACTAAGCGAAAAATAGTCGTAGAGAGCTAAAATTTTGAGGGTACGCGTGGGTTGGATCGCAGATGGTCCCGTATCAAATGAACCTACCCAACTATTCTATACGTTCATGTGATTCAAGTGAGGAAGCTACACTGCCCACTCGAACTGGCAGAATTTTTTTTTGTAAACGAAAAAGTGTAATAACAATAGCACAATACGGTGTTGGTATTACTATAGAACGTGAGAGCGGGAGGTTAACCTTCCAATGGAGCCTCTGGTTGCCTAAGGACTTTTATTAAATAATCAGCACAACACTTCAGAGTAGAGCATATACTATCAAACCCAGTCTCCAAAAATAACGTAGATAGTATACGTTAGGGTGCTTTTTTTAAACGAATTTTCAAAGAAAATTTAGCTAATTGGCTCGTTCCAATTTCAAAAATTCTCCCTGTTACCGGAAACTCCCCCCATAATCTGTCTCATGCATCAGAGATATAAATGATAGATATTCACTTTTTCTTGTATATACATATAATTATAAGGGATATATTTAACTGCACGGCAAAAAAAGGTATTTTCCCTTCTGCGAATCTCCATCTAAAAAGATTATCTTCACTTCAGAAAAAGTAAAACTCCCAGCATAAAGTAAACTTCAATATTGACTCCAATCACGGCTAAATAGGTGATCAATACCAGCGTATTATTCAATCACACATCAGAAAAGGGGTTGGCACAGCAAAAAAGGGGTTTGCACAGCAAAAAACGCTGCAAATCCCTGCACAACGGTTTATTATTTTGTACAGAATACCCTTCTGTTACAGATCACAGCTCTCTGTATAGATAACCCGTCTATATAATATGATATGTACTATTCTATACATATTATGTAGATCGCAGACCCTCCTTAGGTTAGTACCTAACCCCGTACTCGTTACTAGGTACCTACCTAAATCACGAGTTGAATGTTGTTAAAATAATTCTGCCGATGACAAACAGTACCTAACAAAAAGAAACACACATAATGAAGTTCTGAAAAGAAATTGTTGATGAGGAGTGAAAAAAGTTGCAAAAGTACCTACCAACAAACTCCAGCCCCTTCTACGTAGATGGTATAATGAACCGTTGTGTAATAATTTACCGTTGAGTAATGATTTACCGTAGTAATAATTTACCCATCAATAATACTTCAACGTTTGTTCAAGTTTCACTACCTACCAACAAAATCCAAAAGAGCCATCATTTTTCAGATGAAATGAACAACCAACTCGACTTCATACTCCGCCAATATAATCACGTGATCCCTAGCAATGATTTCATCTCCGCCAAATTTCCTATTGTGGGTGCGTCTCTGGTTACGAGATTTGGTTTGAATTGTATACAATTTCATTCACACTGGAGTCGAAAATGCCTGTCGGTGCAAACTTCGGGGCCTTACTGTGAACGAATGGCTGGACGTACGACGCTCCGGATGGTCTTAAAAAACTCGCAAGTTCAAGAACTATTTAAAACCGTAAAAATATTCACGTAAAAAAATGGTATAGGCGTTTTGAAAATTTCAACCCCTATTTTGAACCCCTTAGAGATGACTCACAGTAACGTCGAGCTTCGAGGACCAACTAGACAGCGAACGGAACCTATAACCCGAATTTCATCAATTTTCTTTCATGGTAACTAAGAAAAGTGGCCCGTACGGCGTACGGCGGACGGCGGACAGACAGAAATATTTTTATTGCAGTTTTGGATTCTACATACCTTGAAACGTAAACCATCAAATTTTGAGGGGGGGGTAAGAATTTTTTTTTTTCATGCTCGATTCCAATGGTTCATTATTGAAAATAATAAACCAAAAGGGGTTTTGCACAGCTATTTCAAGTGAGAATCCTTCTTCTGCCGTTATGATCAATTTCTGGAAGGGCAATAACAAAAAAATTTGAACGTTGAATCACCTTATTAGACGGGCGTCTCCCAAATTAGCCGTGCGATTCCCTTTTTTGATGTGCGAAGTATTTTTTGGACGTGTGTTTGAATTAAAAGCTGTTATGCCCGCCTTTTATGTAGGGAGTAACCTCTATTTTGCCGGGCCGATAAATCACACCCTAATTATAATATAAGTACCTATAATTTTTTTCTTCGTTTTTTAATTTCTTTCTTTTGTTTTCCTCGACTATTTCCCCCTTAATTTCCCCTAACTACCTAGCACCTCTTCCTCCTTGATGCGCCCGGGTGTGCGGTTTACTGTCCATCGGTGGGCCAAAAGGACGCAGGCGCCACCACCACAACCCGGCCAGAAGCTTCTGCAACCTAATATCCATCCCACACAAATCTTCAAAACGCGAAATGGAAATAATGCAGTGAGTTCCCTTGTATGAAATTCTTGTTTTAATTTGTTCTATCCCCCCCCCCCTCCACTCAAACTCCAAAAAATAATGAGAGTAATGATGAGTTCGCCCAACTCAATAGCACTATACGCAGCGGTCCAAATTTACAAATGTTTGTTCCAAAAAATATTTCAGCAACACAGGCATGCGGGGTGTTGTCAATATTGTTTTTTGGGAAGCGGAATCGATTGCAACTATTTCCATTCCTATCAGACGCACCCAGCATACCGAATTTTTAAAATTGTAATCCGAAATCCAAAAAAAAATGCATACTTTTTATATAAGGGCATGTGGGATGTCGTTTACCTTTTTTGGCACTCGCTGAATCGGTTGCGCGTATTTTTAGCACATTCAGACTGCATCGAGTTTCAAAATCACCAGTTTTTGATTTAGAACATGCAAAATTTTTTTTTACATAACTTTTCTGCACGACATGCCACTCTGGTCTCAGTAAGTGCCTACTCAGGTTGTAATGAGTGGACTGGCACGATTAATTAAAATCCTAAACCATTAACCAAAACCACCAAAGCCATTCATTCAAATTCTCCCCAAAATATTTCTTTGAAAATTCGCTCCTTAAACCATGATGATTGATGTTGGTTTATTATTTTCAATAATGAACCATTGGAATCGAGCATGAAAAAAAAAATTCTTACCCCCCCTCAAAATTTGATGGTTTACGTTTCAAGGTATGTAGAATCCAAAACTGCAATAAAAATATTTCTGTCTGTCCGCCGTACGCCGTACGCCGTACACCGTACGCCGTACGCCGTACGGGCCACTTTTCTTAGTTACCATGAAAAAAAATTGATGAAATTCGGGTTATAGGTTCCGATCGGCGTCTAGTTGGTCCTCGAAGCTCGACGTTACTGTCAGTCATCTCTAAGGGGTTCAAAATAGGGGTTGAAATTTTCAAAACGCCTATACCATTTTTTTACGTAAATATTTTTACGGTTTTAAATAGTTCTTGAACTTGCGAGTTTTTTAAGACCATCCGGAGCATCGTACGTCCAGCCATTCGTTCACAGTAAGGCCCCGAAGTTTGCACCGACAGGCATTTTCGACTCCAGTGTGAATGAAATTGTATACAATTCAAACCAAATCTCGTAACCAGAGACGCGCCCACAATAGGAATTTGTGAATACGGCCAATCATTGGTAGGGATCACCTGATTATATTGGCGGAGTATGAAGTCGAGTTGGTTGTTCTGTGATATTTTTTCGTTTGAAAAATGATGGCTCTTTTGGAGTTTGTTGGTAGGTAGTGAAACTTGAACAAACGTTGAAGTATTATTGATGGGTAAATTATTACTACGGTAAATCATTACTCAACGGTAAATTATTACACAACGGTTCATTATACCATCTACGTAGAAGGGGGTGGAGTTTGTTGGTAGGTGCTTTTGCAACTTTTTTCACTCCCCATCAACAATTCCTTTTCAGAACTTCATTATGTGTGTTTCTTTTTGTTAGGTACTGTTTGTCATCGGCAGAATTATTTTAGCAACATTTAACTCGTGATTTAGGTAGGTACCTAGTAACGAGTACGGGGTTAGGTACTAACCTACGGAGGGTCTGCGATCTACATAATATGCATAGAATAGTACATATTATATTATATAGACGGGTTATCTATACATAGAGCTGTGATCTGTAACAGAAGGGTATTCTATACAAAATAATAAACCGTTGTGCAGGGATTTGCAGCGTTTTTTTTATTTTATTTACTCATTTTTTCTTAAATTTTAATGTGACTTATTGCTGGTTGTAAAAGTGTTAACTCGGAAAAATGAGTTTGTTTATCTGCTGAATTAGTTTATTATGCGTATAATATCTACCCTACTTACTATAAACTGCGCTAAATGTTGTCAGAAGATGTTATGCAAATGTGGCCATATTTTGCACTAGTATGGGTGATTCCCGAAACATGCTATTAGTGATTATAACTAACTCCCTACAACATTTGTCCATTCATGCGGCACATACATTTGAACTACTGAGTGAATGCCAAAGAGATATGTAAGATAAATGGAGGGTAGAATTCACCCATCATAATACAGCTTATCATCATATCAGTTCACGGTTTCTTCTACTGTTCTAGTTTCCATCATTTTCCATCGGCTTTTTAGGAAATTTTAAGGATTTTTTAAATTTTCAATAGCCCCCCCTGTAACTGTAACTCTCTTACCTGAGACCCTACATGATCAAATCTTGATTAATATATATTATTTTTAGAAATATTTCGTCCTAGATTGGTTATACCTAATGGATTGGAACATACTTTTTTGATTCTTGTATGTTTATTATTAGTCCACCCCGATTAGGAGCATAGGTAATCTTAATCAGCAATAGCATCGTCAATAATTATGGACATTTTTTTTGGATATCTAAAGTAATGTCTCTTATCTGCGGTGTAATATTCAGCTGTTGCCTGGAGCTACCCGGATGTTATTCGAATGGATTTTTTTCTTAAACGAACGCGTAAACGTCTTGGTCACGCTGAGTGCATTCCGAGGCATCTGACGATCTCCTTCTGTTCATGCTTTATTTAACCCGTATGACAAACGGAATGAGATCCTGCTGATTTTGATCTGACGGCAGCCAACCCAGGGTTGGACATCCAACTGCAATGGCGTAATTGAGATCGCCCGTAATCTCCTTACATTGAGGAGACCTACTTGAATAATTTCCTCGTATTAAGAATGCAGCTCTCCCATTTGCATTGTCCTTGCAGGCGATTATTACGCGAGATGCAATTCGAGAGAAAATTGTTATAGCTTCCTCCCAGATTAAAAGTTGCTCAGGTGTTGTGTAACAAGATTCATCTTCACAATCAACATTAAAGAAAATTGTTACCTGGGACTACGTACTGTTATTAACAACCTTTCAGAAATTCAGTTCCACAATAAATATGGCTCACATCGTCAACATCTTGTCGTAATGTTTTGCTCTAATACGAAATGCAGGGTTTCAATCTGAAATTCCTCCGAACAAAGTGCCTAGCCAAGTTACACATAAATCGGATGACATGTGTAAATATAATGATATAATTTTTTTTCTAGAATACGCGATATAATCCCAATTTAAAAAAATTGCAAACACTGATAAAAATATTCACCGTAATGATTATAAATAATAACTATTGCTATCAAAAATAACAACAAAATCTACTTCTTTAGGTACATCATTAAGGAAATGGAATAATGAACTGAGGATCGTCCGACTTGGCATTAATGCCTTCGATTGGGCCTTTGATTTTTGAGAGATAAACATGGAAACAAGTCTAAAATCGATGCTATGAGCGGGTCTGGGGGCCTATCACTAAACCAAAGAGACGTCTCTTTTCGGTCCGACTCTCTCTTTTGGCAGAAGAGATTTTTATAGTATCCATGGCAGGGTTATTCAGTAACTTCTAAAAGAGAGAGCTGGTGGCCATCTTGGTATTTTCGATCTCTTTCAGAGACACACCTAATTAGGTGTCTTTTCTCGAAAGAGCCCTTTCTCATTACTCGTTTGTTTGTTAGTGATCTGTATCATCCTTCGTTCATCGGCTACGATATCAGTCATTGTGATGTGTGTTTTTTCATCTCTTAAAGGTAAGTCGATTATTCATTAAAAATACGTATATTATCGATTCATGAGAAAAATATCTAAGTTGAGAGCTATTCAGTAAAACAGACGAACCTGGGAGACTCTGGAAGAGACTGTCTCCCGAGGGAGACTATCTCTACCAGGAGATTTTCAAAGGAGATAATCTATTTTCACTACCTCTTCTAGTGAATAGGCCCCCTGAAATATCACAGCCGGAGACACTGCGATGATGATTCAGTCTCAATTGTCGCACACTTGTGACCATAATTTATGACAGGTGGTACCTTGATACTTGTGTTGCACCGTAGCTCGAAGATGAAATGCGCAATCCCAGTAATCAGCCCGATTAAAATTGCGTGCCATGCGAGAAGGGAATTCTCAGTTAATGGAGAAGCACTCGGTCATCTCAACCTTGTACGACTCGTCCTTGGACTAACTCGATGGCGAGTTGTACAATGGAACGGGAGAATCTTCATGTGCATTAGACCACCGAGCCGAAAGCCTAATTATAACACAAATCGTTCAAGATTTAACGATGAAAGATCTCATTCCTAACTGGATGAGAAAAACTCAAGCAATCTGGCGTCAGAAATAAATTGGGCAGCAAGACCATGTGGGCGAATCTTCGAAGTTCAAAGTTCGGGCGGGTGAGTGTCAGGTGTTTTCAAAGTGGTAAGTGTGTTCGACATTGTCGAACGTGGTTAACCGTAAAAATCGATGTGTTAACATCTTTTGGCCCCCAAATGGTTTCCCAAATAATTGCATACTGTACCACAAAACAAATTTGCACTATTTTTGGTTGATTTCACAGGCTTTTTTCCTATCTCGAGCAATTTTCAAGTTGGTTTGATCCATTTTTGGCAATAAAATGTAGGTACTAGGCAATTGAACTCTCCTAGCCAGAACTACTGTTTAATACTATTCATTTTCATTTTAAGCAATGTTTGGCGATATTCATTTATTTTTTACCAACGAAAATCAAATTCCACCACCCTTTTGTGTAAAGAAAAACGGAGTTATTGAAAAATAGTCTATTTCCACTAATACACGAAAAACGCAAAAAACACTGTTATACCTACCGGTTTCGGTGATCGAACCATCGTCAGTAACACACAATAACTCATTGTGTGAGTTATTGTGTGAGTTATTGTGTGTTACTGACGATGGTTCGATCACCGAAACCGGTATAACAGTGTTTTTTGCGTTTTTCGTGTATTAGTGGAAATATACTATTTTTCAACAACTCCGTTTTTCTTTGAAATGGGTTTCCACGATTTCGTCGCTAGTGATTTAGTTCGTACCCTTTTGTGCTCTATATTCGAAACCAAACTTCCTTCTGTCATTGCAAACATTTTGGCGGAAGTTGCAATCCTGGTCTCGTAGCCACGATCAGGCCTTGGAACTGTAGGAGGAGTGTGGGGATGTTACAATTTCCGGCGCATTGCAATACCTCGCCGGTTTTAGCGGAATTTCCTTTAAAATTTCGCTAAAATGGCAAATTGATAAGTTGACACGCCATGCCGCTGTTCCATGCAGTTTTTGGTCGGTGCCATTGCACAAGCGTATACTTGTAAGTAAAATAATAATAATACATGGAAATAATAAGTATAATACATATTACATGGAAAATATAGATAATGAGGTCCAGTACTTTTATAGGTATCGTAGTTACCAAATCAATTTATTATTATAATATTAAGGGCCGGTTTATCAATCACATTTGCAAGCCCGATTAAAGTCTGACTAAGTCAAATCTCTGATTATCTCTCGCATACCCGTTCATCAATTCACTTTGGCAGCTGATTATCGCTAATCAGCGACTATCTTTAACTGAAGATCGAAACTCTAGTTAAAAATTTAACTGCCCAGTCAAAGTCTGATTAGCGGGCAGCCATATTGCATTTTCGTTTTTGTGGTCCTATTTGTGCCAAAACTTAGCGAGTAGCGAGTGTTTTCTTTCTTTTTTTCATGGATTCTGACATAGAAATAGATGATTAGAATTTCTCCGATGGAGAAATGAACTTGTACCTACCTTGAATGGGTACGAAATACTTGGTTCGGCAGGGAAAATACCGTATTTTGAGACCTAGGACGACGTGATTTCCACTCCAGGTTCCGCTATCCAAAGAAACTACAATTTTTGTTCTTTTTTACTATTTACTTTGTTATTTATCGGAAACTATCAACACAACACTTGAAGGAATATTTTTTCGTGCACCATTGCAATTTTAAAAACAAAAAGACCCGCATTTGATTCCTCCAAACATAAAAAGAATACTTCATGAGTTTCCCATCGATTAGGCACATTTTTAAATCTTATACTGAAATCCTATCAAAAAGAATATTTCATGGGTAAACTTCATTGATTAGGTACACTGAAATCGAGTAGGTAACAACCTTTGCAGCATGCCAAACCCACGTACGAATAGGTACATTGATCACTACAGGAGCTGAATTTGTCTACGTTCGATGGAAATACTGCATAAAATAGAGATCAAATACGTACTGGAATGTTGAGATATTTTAATGTTGTTCTCGGGAAAGCACATAACTACGAAAATACAGAAATACGACGGAACTCGCGAAAATACAGAACCGAGCGCGAATGATGCAGATTCCACACGATCACATAAATCAAGAACAAATTAATAAGCCGAATCCGGTGAGGGACAGCAGAAGCCGCCCGGAACCAAAAAGAAAATACATTGGTACAAATAAAAATGTATTACAAATATAAAGAGGACTAAAGGAGCACAATCATAATTCGGCCGCGTTTGGCGAGGAATGTGAAGATAAGGATAATATTACCATGGAAACGCCGTCCAACTAGCAATGTTGCACCTTACTTTTACGGGATTTTCACGTTATTTAGTGAGCCCTAAGAACCGGTTTATCAATTACATTTGCAAGCCGATTAAAGTCTGACTAGCCAAATCTCTGATTATCTCTCGCATACCCGTTTATCAATTCACTTTAGCAGCTGATTATTGCTAATCAGTGACAAGCTTTAACTGGAGATCGAAACTGTAGTTAAAAATGTAACTATCCAGTCAGTCTGATTAGCGGGCAGCCATTTTGTAATTTAGTTTTTTCTGTTCCTATTTGTGCCCAAACTTGTCGAGTAGCGAGCTTTTTCATTCGGTTTTTCATGGATTTTGACATAGAAATGGATGATTCGGATTTCTCCGACGGAGAAATGAACTTGTACTACCTTGAATGGGTACGAAATACGTGGTTCGGCAGTGAAAATACCGTATTTTGCGACATAGGAAGACGTGGATTTCCACTCCAGGTTCCGCCTATCCAAAGAAGCAGCTCTTCTTGTCTTTATTGTTATTTATTTGGTTCGTTATCGGAAACTATCAACACTTGACACGTCAAGGAATATTTTTTCGTGCATCACTACAATTTGAAAAACAAAAAGTATTTGATTCCCCCAAACATAATTCGAATATTTCATGGGTTTCCCATTGATTAGGTACACTGACATCTTACCAAGTAGGTAACAACCTTTGCAGCGTGCCAAACCCACGTACGGGTAGGTATATTGATCGCTGCAGGAGCTGAATTTGTCTACGTTTGGTGGAAATATTGCATAAAATAGATATTAAATACGTAGGTACAGAAATGATGATACATTTCAAGTAGTTCTAGCGGAAGTACATAATTCCGAAAATACAGAAATACGACGGAACTCGTGAACATAAAGAACCGAGCGCGAATGATGCTGATTACAAACTATCACAAAAGTCAAGAGAAAATAAGCCCAAACCGGTGAAGGACAGAACCAAAAATAATACACAGGTTAATTTATTGCAAATATACAGAGGAGCACAATAATTTGGCCGCTTATGACGAGGAATGTGACGATAACGATAACACTACCATGGAAACGTCGTCTCTCTCGATGTTGCACCTTACTTTTACGGAATTCTCACGTTATTGTATGGTGGCGTTGTTTTCTCTCGTTAAAACTCTGACTAGCTGTTATTTAGTATCCATGCAGTGGTTGATAAACGCATTCTCAGCTCTGATTAGTTAAAATATCTAATTAAAGTTGATCAGTGACTAGCTAATTTGACTGTTAAGTAGAGAATTGGTAAACAGGCCCTAAGCATAGTTTTGGTTACTTTGTGATGTAAAGGCGTGAAATATTGTTTTCCCACTCTCGCGTTCCACAGAATCAGTATCGTTCCGAAGTTGACAATTGCGGGGGACGACCTCGAGAATGACAACATTCACTTTGGTTCCACTTAGCGCCTGAGTTTCGTCGGCCGTCACGGCGAGCCGAGTGAAATGGGTTGACGGGAGAGTTGAAGATCATCAGACCGTGACCGGCTCGCCCATTCAAGTCTCAGCAGCCGGATCATCTCGGGAACTTGCCGCGTTGCACACGCAAAGGAGAAAAAAACGTCCGCCGATTCGAGTAAGCAGCACAACTTCCTCACTTGAACCACATGAACGTGTAGAATTTAGTTGGGTACGTTCGCTTTGATACGGAACCATCTGCGATCCAAACCGCGTGTACCCTCAAAATTTCAGCTCTCTACGACTGTTTTTCGCGTAGTTAGAAGCGTTACAAGGAAACAGTCAACATTTCAAGTTCGCGCATGTGCAAACGAATGAATGTCATGTGCAATTATCAAAGTGTTATTCCTGATCGACCCTCCAAATCTGAACTCATTTAACGACATTTAAGGTAGTTACGGACGTTTCAAGTATTTCACGTTTGCGCATACGCAGACGGACGATTTCCATGATTTTGAAATTGGACTATGTGCGATCAAACACGCGTGTACCCTCAACATTTCAACTCTCTACGACTGTTTTTCGCGTAGTTAGAAGCGTTACAAGGAAACAGTCAACATTTCAAGTTCGCGCATGTGCAAACGAATGAATGTCATGTGCAATTATCAAAGTGTTATTCCTGATCGACCCTCCAAATCTGAACTCATTTAACGACATTTAAGGTAGTTACGGACGTTTCAAGTATTTCACGTTTGCGCATACGCAGACGGACGATTTCCATGATTTTGAAATTGGACTATGTGCGATCAAACACGCGTGTACCCTCAACATTTCAACTCTTTACGACTCTTTTTCGCGTAGTGAGAAGCGTTACAAGGAAATGGTCAACATTTTATGTTCACGCATGTGCAGACGAAAGTTACAGTACGATTCCAAAGAAATTCATATGGGACTATCAAAGTATTATTCCTGATCGACCCTCCAAATTTGAACTCATTTCAACAATATATACGGTAGTTATTGACGTTTCAAGTATATCAAGTTTGCGCATGCGCAGACGGAACGATTTCCATGATTTTGAAACGGGATCCTTTACGATCCAACCGGCGTGCACCCTCAAAATTTCAGCTCTCTAGAACTATTTTTCGAGTAGTTAGAAGTGTTACACGGTAATGGTCAACATTTCATGTTCGCGCGTGCGCAGACGAAAGTTACATTACGATTCTGATGAAATTCGTACGGAACTACCAAAGTGTTACTCCTGAACGACCCTCCGAATTTAAAATCATTTTAGAGATATTTAAGGCAGTTATGTGCGTTTCAAGTATTTCACGTTTGCGCATGCGCAGACGAAAGTTACGGTACCTTTTTAATGATTTTTTTGTGGGCCGATCTGTGACTCGACTGACACCTATCCACCAAATTTTAGTCGATTTCGACCACTATTTCGGGTTGTTATGGGCGTTACAAGGAATTACCACAGACAGACAGACACGGAACCAAAAACGCTGCAATTTCCTTGTCACATGGGTTTATTATTCTATTGGAGTTCTAGGGATTCTTGTTCGCTGTTAAATTTATTGTTTCTTTCATGTGGAATGATTGAAATGCTATTTCTGATGATTTCCACCAATTTTGGCCCCCAAAACATGAAATAGGTACGCTTTTTTTTCTTTCTTCAGATCATCTTTGATCATTGGTAGTGCCATTTAATGGTCTTGATTCACCTGTTTACACTTTTTCTAATGTTATTATACACATTGATGGTGATTTCAGAGCGTTTTCCAGGTTTTTGACTCATAAAAAACCAATTTTGGGAGCTGAACCTTTGGTAAAACCTCAATTTCCGCGTCTTTGGTCAAAATCGACTTCATATTCGGTCTTCTCGTCCCCAAAAACATGGAAAAAGATACCTCAAAAGCTGATGTTACCAACATGTTGCTTAAACGCAAAAAGTACCTATTTGTACACACATTTTCACTCATAACACCCCAGGGTATATTCCGATCGGGCTGAAAAGTTTCGGGAGACAACTAGGGCCCAAATGGAGCATGTGTGCGAAAGAACGAATTTTTTAGACCGAAAATGAAGCCGGTACACGTGATACGGCGTACGGCGGACGGACATTGCATTTTTGGAATCTACGCACCTTGAAACGGAAAAGAAAAAATTTTGAGGGGGTGTTATAAAAATTTTTTGCTGACCGAATACATAGGTGTATTATTCACAGAATAATAAACCAAAATGGTCCTTGATGCCTGAAATTCAGAATGGTAGTGGAAATTTAAATTTTGGAGGACATAACTTTTTTTTATTCAGTCACGACTCCAAGGCTACCTTCGGTAGTGAGGAAGCAATACAGCACTTGCCACAAGGAGAGCTTAATAATAATCATTTAAATGGGAGATGATTCGGACACGTCTGATGTAAGGGGCGACTTGTCTACTGCTCGAAAGTGTCCGTTAACAGAGATTTCGCAGTATTCGTCAGCAATTAACTGAATGACACTACGTTGCACTGTTGGTGATATTGTCGCCTATCCGAAACAAGCACTTTTGGAGCACACTGAATGCCCTCCATGTTTCATTCAAATGAGACCAGGAAGATGACATTACCGTGAGTTGATGTCCTCTTCAAAAATGCGCTACTGCGATCCAACCATCGCGACCCTAGTGGTCATATTACTATAAGATGGTCCTACCACATATCCCGATCTCATCGCACCTCTTCCCTGCGGTGCAGGTGAGTTGAGTCCCGTGGGCAGGTTTTGGTATTAATTGAGTCCCCGCCTTATAACAGGAACGTACGAATTGAGTCCACCCACGGGACTCAACTCACCTGCACCGGAAAAACAAATTTTTCCTGAAGTGTGTTGTCTGTGTTGTCAACCAGTATTTTCGGCTGATTTTTCAACAGCCCGACCGATGCTTCCCCGTAAAACAAAAAATATTGTTTTGAATTCTTACGGTAATTTCGGAGTGGTTGGCAAAACCCGTCAGACGCAAAACACAAAACAGGGATAGCCCGACCGATGCTCCCCGTAAAACAAAAAATATTGTTTTGAATTCTTACGGTAATTTCGGAGTGGTTGGCAAAACCCATCAGACGCACTAGTAGAATCCGGACAAATTGTAATTGTCATGATTTACCAGCCACGCAGCTAACGATTAACAGTTCACGGTTCACAGTTCACCGGGACTCAACTGATACGCTACCACAACACGCCAGTGACTCAACTCACCTTCCTCAGAATCGTACGAAAAATCATGGGACTCAACTCATACTCAGCCCTTCCCTGCACCCCCATTCCAGTTTGATTATCAAAATACTAATGATCTTAGCCTCCAGATATCAGGTCTCATCCAAGTTATATTTTAAATTGTCCGGCCGTCACAAGAGGCCGCTACTCCGGCCAAAACTCCTTTCACTCTCTCAGAATGACAACAGAAAATCCCGAAAAGTGGAAACATCTTAATGGGACTGTTCCAATTATCACCCAATGCCTACACAAGTCCGAATAATCCGTAAAGGAGATTACGGCGATTTCGAAAACTCGAGCGGAATTAGCAGAATATAATAACTCATACAATCAGCTATATGTAAATTTACTCACAATTGTGGCGTAACGATCTGTTGGGTAAATTTCAGACAGACAGTAAACAACTGCAAACGGTGGTAGGTGAATAAACTTTGCCGACTCGTCGTCAGCAGTGTCCAAAATTTGAGCCGTTTTACTATATTTTATCATAATTTTTAAATAACACCAAAGGGTGGCGTATAAGCCAAAATATTAATTAATATGTTTTACCACAACTAGGGCTAAAATGGAGCATGTGTGCGAAAGAACGAATTTTTTAGACCGAAAATGAAGCCGGTACACGTGATACGGCGTACGGCGGACGGACATTGCATTTTTGGAATCTACGTACCTTGAAACGGAAAAGAAAAAATTTCGAGGGGGTGTTATAAACATTTTTTGCTAAGCGAATACATAGTTGTATTATTCACAGAATAATAAACCAAAAGTACCTATTTGTATACACATTTTCACTCATAACACACCTGGGTATTTTCCGATCGGGCTGCAAAGTTTCGGGACACAACTAGGGCCCAAATGGAGCAATTGTGCGGAAGAACGAATTTGTTAGACTTAAAATGAAGCCGGTATACGTGATACGGCGGACGGACATTGCATTTTTGGAATCTACGCACCTTGAAACGTAAAAGAAATAATTTTGAGGGGGTGTTAAAAATTTTTTACTGAGCGATTACCTACATAGGTGTATTATTCGCAGAATAATAAACCAAAAGAAATTATATTTTCCTCCCCACTTGACTGCCGTATACATAGGTACCAATCTTTAATTACCCTAACTTCCAGTAACACCTACATATTCAAACGCAAGTGTATTATTCGCAGAATAATAAACCAAAATAAATTATATTTTCCTCCCCACTTGACTGCCGTATACATAGGTACCAATCTTTAATTACCCTAACTTCCAGTAACACCTACATATTCAAACGTAACTACACATATTTAAAAAATTCCCCTACATAAGCCTGGTGAATGGTAGTTTTGGTTTATTATTCTCTGAATAATACACCTATGTAATCGCTCAGCAAAAAATTTTTATAACCCCCCCTCAAACTTTTTTCTTTTCCATTTCAAGGTGCGTAGATTCAAAAAATGCAATGTCCGTCCGCCGTCCGCCGTACGCCGTCCGCCGTACGCCGTCCGCCGTATCACGTGTACAGGCTTCATTTTCGGTCTAAAAAAGTCGTTCTTTCGCACACATGCTCCATTTGGGCCCTAGTTGTCTCCCGAAACTTTTCAGCCGGATCGGAATATACCCTGGGGTGTTATGAGTGAAAATGTGTGTACAAATAGGTACTTTTTGCGTTTAAGCAACATGTTGGTAACATCAGCTTTTGAGGTATCTTTTTCCATGTTTTTGGGGACGAGAAGACCGAATATGAAGTCGATTTTGACCAAAGACGCGGAAATTGAGGTTTTACCAAAGGTTCAGCTCCCAAAATTGGTTTTTTATGAGTCAAAAACCTGGAAAACGCTCTGAAATCACCATCAATGTGTATAATAACATTAGAAAAAGTGTAAACAGGTGAATCAAGACCATTAAATGGCACTACCAATGATCAAAGATGATCTGAAGAAAGAAAAAAAAAGCGTACCTATTTCATGTTTTGATGGCCAAAATTGGTGGAAATCATCAGAAATAGTTATTTCAATTATTTCACATGAAACAAACAATAAATGTACAGCCAACATTTCTGTAGAATAATAAACCCCATGTGACAAGGACTTTGCAGCGTTTTTTGGTTCTCCTCGAAACTACGACTACCTTCGTACCTATACCTACTAAATTCTCTGCGTTCTTGGCTTGGTGCGCAGGTATACTGAGGTTGTTAACAGACGAACATACTCATAGCGGCTCACTTCACTGGGGCAGAAATGTTATGACTATAGGGGTGCACTACTGTTTAACGGCCTCCCAAAAGAGCTTAGGGAAACGGTAGGGCTGTCTTTATTCAAAAACCACCTCAAGAAACTATTTTCGGTTCGCACCTAGGATGGTTCCTACAGGTTCCTACCAGAAATTTATTTGAAAAGCCTGACCGCTCGCTTCGCTCGCTGTCCGAGATTCGCTGTACGCAGTATCGTGGAACCAACAAACGACGGAAAAATCCCATACCCTACCGGGTATTTGTGCCCAATTTTATCAAAATCCGTCAAGCCATTCAGGAGTTGACCATGGTCGACCATATTTCCGCTATGGTCAGGGAATTAAAAATGCGCCTACGTTCAACTTGGGAGGCTACCGGATATTGGTGCCAAATTTGGTCGATATCCGTTGAGCAATTCGGGATTCGACCATGGAGGGGCCCATGGATGCGCTAAGGTCGACCGCGGGGGTAGTCCGAAGGGTCGATCGTAGATAGAATTTCACGTAGATTACGAATACGCGATAAAAAATAGGGGTTACCATTTCAATTAACGAAGTTGACCATGGTCGACCATAGTTCCGCTATGGTCAGGGAATTAAAAATGCGACGTTGCACAACTTGGGAGCCTACTGGATATTCGTGCCAAATTTGGTCGATATCCGTCGAGCCATTCAGGAGTTGACCATGGTCGACCATAGTTCCGCTATGGTCAGGGAATTAAAAATGCGACGTTGCACAACTTGGGAGCCTACTGGATATTCGTGCCAAATTTGGTCGATATCCGTCAAGCCATTCAGGAGTTGACCATGGTCGACCATAGTTCCGCTATGGTCAGGGAATTAAAAATGTGACGTTGCACAACTTGGGAGCCTACTGGATATTCGTGCCAAATTTGGTCGATATCCGTCAAGCCATTCAGGAGTTGACCATGGTCGACCATAGTTCCGCTATGGTCAGGGAATTAAAAATGCGACGTTGCACAACTTGGGAGCCTACTGGATATTCGTGCCAAATTTGGTCGATATCCGTCAAGCCATTCAGGAGTTGACCATGGTCGACCATAGTTCCGCTATGGTCAGGGAATTAAAAATGCGACGTTGCACAACTTGGGAGCCTACTGGATATTCGTGCCAAATTTGGTCGATATCCGTCAAGCCATTCAGGAGTTGACCATGGTCGACCATAGTTCCGCTATGGTCAGGGAATTAAAAATGCGACGTTGCACAACTTGGGAGCCTACTGGATATTCGTGCCAAATTTGGTCGATATCCGTCAAGCCATTCAGGAGTTGACCATGGTCGACCATAGTTCCGCTATGGTCAGGGAATTAAAAATGCGACGTTGCACAACTTGGGAGCCTACCGGATATTCGTGCCAAATTTGGTCGATATCCGTCGAGCCGTTTGGCCGTGCATAGAAAGACACACAGACTCACAGAGATCCGTTTTTATAATATAGTAGGGATGTGTTTTTCTTTTCTTTTACTATTCTCGTTCATTGTGATTTTATCAAATAATTGTATGAGTGTTATAGTGTTAGTGTAATATTAGGCTTCCACTGTAGATTCCATTAAATGTATCACTATTTTGGTAAGGGACTTGTTTTGTCCTGGTCAACAACTCCTCCCCTCAGCACAAGTTATACTTAATGAGGGGAGTAGCATTGTATTCATTATTTTGTACCTTTTTATTTGATTTTCTGAATAAATGCATTTAATAAAAAAATAAAAATAAAAAAATGACAATGTGTCCTGTGTGGCACAATCTCCCCTATCGACTGAAATTCTCACGCAGTTTCACGAGGGTATATGTGAGTTATAATATCCATGACCTACTCTGATGTTTTATTGATATAATGTATTGATGATAATATGATTTAGGATACCGCGATGGTTTGAGAGGAGAATGAACATGGTAACACACTGTATCATCAAACGATGCCTTCAAACACACCAATAGGAGCTTCGTGACATCATTCACTCTTAGAAATTCTCCACGCTGAATTGATTGTACCTACCAAACGGCAGAGACCCGTCCATTCAATATCCTCTTGAGGTGTTATTACTCTGCAACATAATCCCAAAAGCGATTCCACCGTTGCGACGCCACATCCCCTTTTTTAGTTATCAACTTTTACGAGCTATTGATTCCAACAGTTGGAAGGGCTCTGACGAGAAAACTTTATGAAGAACGAGATCCTACGCCCCCCAAAGGCGCGGGTTAATGCCTTCCATTAACATCGAGTCGAAGACAGAAGTCGCTAATTGCTAATGAAGGAAGATGAGCCCCCTCTCCAGCCGTCAGATGTTCCCACGGCAAGGCTACCAACTTGAGCCACTGGAGAGTTATGGCGAGTCGGTGAGTAAAAACTGTTTTTTAGCGAATTTTCAAAGAAAATGAAGCTATTGCAATGGCTTCGAAATTTAAATAATATAAATTTTTGGAAATTTTCTTCATAGAAATCCGTTTCAGACCATTCTAAAACGATTCCTGAAATTTAACACTTTTTTATATGTATATATATATATATATATATATATATATATATTTATATATGTGTCACTCCAGACGATAACTCTCGATAGAATTGAGATAAACAGCTCAAATTTGCACAAAAAATCTATCTTGGCAATCGAAAGGCTAAGTTCGAAGATGGGCGAAATTGGCCTACTCTAAGGAGGGTTTTGGCGCATTTAAAGTGCGCAAAAATTACCCAAAAATCCCCAAAATGTTATTTTCCAACAAGTGACCCCTCATTTTAAAGGTTTTTGCACGCTGAACACGATGGTGGAATCGGATTTTAGATATCTTGATCCGTTCTCAAATTAGAGCATTTAAAGTGCGCAAAAATTACCTAAAAATCCCCAAAATGTTATTTTCTAACAAGTGACCCCTCATTTTAAAGGTTTTTGCACGCTGAACACGATGGTGGAATCGGATTTTAGATATCTTGATCCGTTCTCAAATTAGAGCATTTAAAGTGCGCAAAAATTACCCAAAAATCCCCAAAATGTTATTTTCCAACAAGTGACCCCTCATTTTAAAGGTTTTTGCACGCTGAACACGATGGTGGAATCGGATTTTAGATATCTTGATCCGTTCTCAAATTAGAGCATTTAAAGTGCGCAAAAATTACCCAAAAATCCCCAAAATGTTATTTTCTAACAAGTGACCCCTCATTTTAAAGGTTTTTGCACGCTGAACACGATAGTGAAATCGGATTTTAGATATCTAAATCCGTTCTTAAATTAGAGCATTTAAAGTGCGCAAAAATTACCCAAAACTAGGATAATCTTTAAACTCTTACCCCCACCCCCTTAGAGTGGTCAGATTGAAAAATGTGAGAAGTATTAATTGAAGACGAGAGTTCGAAGCAAAAAAGGGGGAGGCAAACGATTAGTACAACTCCTTGAATTTACCCACAGCGATCAAATAAATAAGCACTTAGTACAATTACGTAATAAACAAACGGTAGAATCAGGATGGACAAAACGTACAAATTAAAATAAATACGAAGAGAATATACATAGAAAACCAAATTTTAGACCGAAGTTTTCCTTTATTCAAAACCATAGCCATTAATTCGAATATTTCTTTGAAAATTCGCTCATTAAGTCATGCTGCATGACTGATTTTTTTTCATCTTCATCCCAAAGCTCGGATGTGGTGGCCAACCTGGGGATTGCGTGTTTTAACGGGCCTAATGCAGCGGGAACAGCTAAATGACGTCATTAGGTTGCAATAAAAGAAACTACAGCCTCATTGGAAGGGACCGCCAGTTTTCGCAGGAGGATGTGTAGACGAAATCTACCGGTTTGGGTATTTAGCGTTGTACAAAGCGCCCTGAGTAGGGAATTATGTTAATCACATAATTATTATTAGAGCTGGCTACATAGTCGTCAATTGGTAAACTCATACTTAAGTGCAACTATACCCACTTCTTCTCACAACCATAAAATGTTAATGAGGACTCAAAAAACCATGTATTAATCACAATTCACATCAACGTCCTCATTTCAAACAAGAGTTCTCTTTTTTCATTACTTCAGTGCACAATTTCATGGAACACCATTTCTCGTTAATTGTACATACAGCGCTTAATCCGGTTGTATGACATGCAAGCGAGGTAATTCGAAGATACCGTGTGGAAATGAGGAATTTTGCTACTTGCTAGGTATTAAACTGGATCACCCATTGATTTTATTTTTTCCAACTCAAAAAATCATAAATTAAAGTTTCAAGTTCTAACATGTAATTCTATGGATAATCGCATCTAAAACATTGTATCGAACAAAGATGTCAATGTGAATCCGAAAATTGCGCACAGAATATTATTTGGCTGACACATCACGTGATAGGTACATCGTTTAGTTGTACTTTCGCTTCCTCACTACCGAAGGTAGGGAAGCATTTGATTCGTGATTGAGTAAAAGCAAAGCTATGTCCTCCAAATGAAAATTTCCACAACCGTTTTGCGTTGCAGATATCGAGGGATATTTTTGGTTCCGTGTCTGCTTGTCTGTGGTAATTCCTTGTAACATAACTACCCAAAATAATGGTCAAAATGGACTGAAATTTGGAGAGTAGATGCGGGTTAGGTCACAGATGGTCTCATACCAAAATCATTGAAAAATGACAGTAACTTTCGTCTGCGCATGCGTAAACATGAAATACTTGAAACGCCCATAACAAGCCTAAATATCGTTGAAATGAGTTCAAACTTGGACGGTCGATCAGGAATAGTAGTTTGATAGTTCTAAATGAATTTCATTGGACTCGTAATGTAACTTTCGGCTGCGCATGCGCGAACATGAAATGTTGACCATTTCCTTGTAACGCTTCTAACTACGCCAAAAGTAGTTGTAGAGAGCTGAAATTGTGAGGGTACACGCGGGTTTGATCGCAGATGGTCCCATTTCAAAATCATGGAAATAATTTCCTCTGCGCATGCGCCAACGCGAAACACTTGAAACGCCCATAACTACCTTAAATATCCTTGAAATGAGTTCAGACTTGGAGGGTCGATCAGGAACAACACTTTGATATATCCATATGGATTGCATTCGTCTGCGTATGCGCGAACATGAAATGTTGACAGTTTTCTTGTCCGCTTCTAACTAAGCTAAAAATAGTCGTAGAGTACTGAGATTTTGAGAGTACACGTGGGTTGGATCGCAGATGGTCCCGTATCAAAATGAACCTACCCAACTATTCTACACGTTCATGTGAAGCAAGTTAGGCAGCTGTACTGCCTACTCGAATTGGCGGACGTTTTAACTCGGAATCGCGGCGGTACACCAGCGCATAATACTGCCTTATTTTCTAAACAGAAGGTACAACGTGTATGTTCCATCCTATCAGATCTAATGACCACACACCATCATAATTCCATCAGGTCCTGTACTCACTTGTTACTTGAAATTTGGGGCAAACGCAGAAAGAAGGAAAGTCTCAGGTGACAAAGAGCAGGGGTGGGGGTTGATATATCTTACTTTGTTAAATAAGTGGAAGGTGGAAGGTTGAGCGTAAAAATCCATCCTCTACCACCGCTGTACCGATCTGTACTATTTGAAAATCAAAGAGCAGACTGAAAAGATTCTTACGGGTCTCCCAGTGGGCGGTTTGGCTGACGAAAAATTCCGTGAATGAGGCATTAGGGCGTCTGATCAGTTAGCACGATAAATATAGCAGCTCTGAAGGTGTTGGGATGCAGCGGTGGTGCTCTGAAGTTTTTTTTTTTTAATTCTTTCTTTCACTTGGTCAGTTAATCTTTGACGGCGGATCGAGGACTTTGAAGGGGCACGCGCTCTCGGTTACCAGATATCGGCATTTCGTAGTGGGACGTACTCGACACGAGCGGAGCGAACGGCTGAATGAAAACTTTTGGAACACGCCTACAGTAACGAAGTTGATGGGAATCATCTCACAGACATTAGAAATATCAACGACGATAACTTGGATAGCAGTTGGAGGAGGAAAGGGGAGACGGAAGTGGCAAATGGCCTGCTTTAGATGACATTGTTAATCAAAGCAGTGCGTCATCCATACTTCTTCACAACCAATCCCAATCGACCACATTTCACTTTTGCTTCCTCACTACCGGAAGGCAGCGAAGCCTTGGATTCGTGAATGAGTAAAAAAAAAAAAAAAAAAAATGCATGCCCTCCAAAATGAAAATTTCCACTACCATTTAGCGTTTCAGACATCGATGAACGTTTTTGGAACGTTTCTGTCTGTCTGTCTGTCTGTCTGAGGTAATTCCTTGTAACGCCCATAACTACCCGAAATAATGGTCGAAATCGACTGAAATTTGGAGGGTAGCGGGTTGGGTCACAGACGGTCCCACACCAAAATCATTGAAAAATTACGATAACTTTCGGCTGCGCATGCGCAAACAAAAATGCTTGAAAAGCTCATAACTAACCTACATATTGTTGAAATGAGTTCAAACTTACAGGGTCGATCGGGAATAATACTTTGATAGTTCCAACTGAATTTCATGGGAATCGTACTGTAACTTTCGTCTGCGCATGCGCGAACATGAAATGTTGACCATTTCCTTGTAACGCTTCTAACTACGCCAAAAGTAGTTGTAGAGAACTGAAATTGTGAGGGTACACGCGGGTTTGATCGCAGATGGTCCCATTTCAAAATCATGGAAATAATTTCCTCTGCGCATGCGCCAACGCGAAACACTTGAAACGCCCATAACTACCTTAAATATCCTTGAAATGAGTTCAGACTTGGAGGGTCGATCAGGAACAACACTTTGATATATCCATATGGATTGCATTCGTCTGCGTATGCGCGAACATGAAATGTTGCTAGTTTGGTTGTAACGCTTCTAACTACGCGAAAAATAGTCGTAGAGAGCTGAAATTTTGAGGGTACACGCGGGTTTGATCGTAGATGGTCCCGTATCAAAACGAACCCACCCAACTATTCTACACGTTCATGTGATTCAAGTGAGGAAGCTGTACCGCCTACTCGAATTGGCAGACGTTTTGACTATTTATAAGGTCACCTCTCCAATGTGCCTTCAGTTATTTTTGTTACTGACGATGCTTTGATCACCGAAACCGGTATAACAGTGTTTTTCGCGTTTTTTCGTGTATTAGTGGAAATAGACAATTTTTTCAATAACTCCGTTTTTCTTTGAAATGGGTTTCCATGATTTCTTCGCGAGCGATTTAGTTCGTATCCGTTTTTCTTTTAATGCAGTGCGTCTAAGCTATATATTTATAATTGAAACTATACCTATCGATAATGCAATAGGCTGGGCAGATAATAAATTGTGTACAATTTAATTTAATTAGGCCTGCCTGGTTGAAAAACGTCTGCCAAGTGGGTGGGCAGCCTCGAGTCGTTATGTTTCATATTCCATGGATCATTCATTCCAAGGATCTGAGAATGTGGAAATCATTGGAAAATATTTTAGACCTGCATGGCCCCTGGAAATTCAATTAAAATAATTGATCGACGAACGGATATGGGTCATTATACAAGCTACAAGACCTTCTATTATAGTAGATATATCATAGGTTTTCGAACAACGCGATTTTATACATTTCATTCCGAGGATTTCAGAATGTGGAAATCATTGGAAACTATTTTAGACCTGCATGGCCCCTGGAAATTCAATTAAAATTGATCGAAGAAGGATATGGGAAGGATATACAAGCTACAAGACCTTCTATTATCTATACATATAATAAAACAGTGTCTGTCTGTTTGTTTGTTTGTTTGTCTCGGCATCAATTGAGAACGGCTGAACTTAGAAAGTTGCGGCTGGTACCATTTGACGCAGAATTTATCTGGGAAGGTTTATGAAAAATCCGCATTTGAATCTGTCCATCCGTTGAAACGCTATGAATGAAATACTACTAAAAAACGTGTTATAATCACTTCTATGAGGACGTTTATGCTTATAATAACTTTGAACGGTTGGACGTAAATCCGATTGTAATTAGATTCTGGATTCAGCTCGACGAGTACATTCAAGTGGTACTTCAATCAGGATGTTAGTGGGAGGGGGGTACAGGTTATGAGAGGGGGGGGGGTCTACAGAAATTTCAAAACTGCTTGACCAATTGGAGTGCAACTTTGGGAATTTGTTGTGTGAACATTGAGGAATGTTTCTAACCAGGTAGGGAGGGTTCATAGGATACGGGGGGGGGGGGGAGTTAAAGGCAGTTAGGGTTGGCATTGGGGAAGGTTTCTGATCAGTTGAGGAGGGGGGGATACAGGCATATTAAAATACATGACCGTTGGCTCCATTTATTTAAATCGCAGCAACACGCGTCGGTTCAAATAGTATAATCTATACATATAATAAAACAGTGTCTGTTTGTTTGTTTGTCTCGGCATCGATAAATGAGAACGGCTGAACGTAGAAGGTAGAGGCTGGTACCTACTGTTGGACGCGTAATTTATCTGGGAAGGTTTAGGAGAAATCCGCGTTCAAATTTGTAAATCCGTTGAAATGCAATGGCTGAAGTACCATAAAAAGTCGTGTTATAATTACTTTTATGAGGACGTTTATGCTTAATATAACTTTTGAATGGTTGCACGTAAATCAGAATGTAAGTAGTCTCTGGATTCAGCTCGATGAGTACTTTCAAGTGGTTCTTCAATTTAAGTTCTGTGTAGTACGGTTCAAAATTAATAAACGCTATTTTAGGAGAATTTTCCATGATACCTAACTATTCAAACAGCTGCTCCATAAAGGTAGGTTTGATGTAAAATCTGAGGAGACGTAGGAGATAGCAAATTTAATTATCTAAACTTTCATCTTAGTTGTTTTTTTCTAGCACGCAGTCTAATGGGTAAAAAGTGAGTAAAACCTGCAAAACATGAGGTATTTGGTGTATATATGGCATAGTGCTGTATATATGTAAATAGTGCTGTAAACATATGTAAATAGTGTATTTTCAAATTTCAAAATTTCACTTGGGACGCACCCTTGAACCGTGGCTTACGGTAGCAAACAACCACTCTTTGTCAATCCTGAGGTGGTATCTGTTATGAGTGGTTGCGAAGCGCGGGTACACAGCTAGTAGTAAATATATTATAGGTTTTCGAGCAACGGGAACATTTCATTCCCAGGATCTTAGATGAAATCATTGTTTACTATTTTAGGCCTGCATGGCCCCTGGAAATTCAATTAAAATTGATCGAAGAAGGATATTATGTGCCATTATACAAGCTACAAGACCTTCTATTATAGTGGATATATTATAGGTTTTCAAGCAACGGGATTTTAAACATTTCAATCCCCATTATTCACCCACTCCTATTGATCTCTGGCAATGCTGTTAAAGATAACTTTCGGACGAATGCCCCCAGGAAAATTTCAAAGTCGCACGTAAATTTTAATGGAACATAATGCTGTTGTCTGTAACTGGATATCTACTCAAGTCACGTTCCAAGGAAGCCAAGTTCCACAATGCGTGATGGTGTTGTCGCTTGCGCATTACGCCGCTGATGAATAACGAACAACCTTGCCTCTAGGGTTTAATACGTCTAGTCCGTTAACATGAGTAGTAAAATCGCGGAAAACTTCGACATTAGTGTTGGGAACTCTGAACTAATCCTATTTGCACAATGTAAGATTGAACCGATAATGCTTCATTTAATTATGATATCGTGCACGTCGCGTATTGCCAAAGACGAATGACAATAGACCCGTGGAAGTTTTTCATCCGCCAATTACTGCTAACTATTGGTCAAGGCTTGGGAACGTCGAATTGTAACCTAGAAAAACTGAATGACTGTACGAACTCAGGAAGAATCCTCTGGATCCTCCGCCTTTAAACGGTCTGTATGAAAGTGAAGACATAATGAGGCGGTTTCAAGTAGCAATCTTGGTCTTATTCGCCGAATAGTAAACAAGAAGGGGAAGAAAGAAGTTTGCACAATACGTGTAAACAAGAGGCACTCGTGTCCTTGGTCGACTTGGGAAACTGTTTCCCACAATTATGTTCGGAACTGGGCGTCTGTCACAACCCGTGAGCCAATCCTGCCCCCGACCTGGTGGGTCTCTGAAGTGGAAAGCCAGAAGAAGGTGACCTTAGAAAGAGGGTAAAAGATCTGCTGTGCCGATTAATGGCTTTCGGAAGGATGGAAACGGTCGCCTTGGGTTTAATTGAACACAGCGCTACGTGCCGCAACTTTTATCCGACTGATTTTCCACGAGTGGACGCTGCATTGTTCTCGGCTCCCAACACGTGATCTGTGTCGGCTCAGATGCATTTCGGACAAAAATCAGACCGATCAATTCATTGGAGGCACAATCCCAAAAGAGAAGGCGAGTAACCAATACGGTTATCAATCCTTTCAATTACAGCTTGTAATCTTTACAGATTCATACTGTGCACTACCAATTAAAAGCGCTGCAAATCCCTACACAACGGTTTATTATTTTGTGCAGAACACCCTTCTGTTACGGATCACAGCTCTCTGTATAGATAACCCTTCTATATGATATACGTACTATTCTGTACATATATTATGTAGATCGCCGACCCTCCGTAGCTTAGTACTTACCTAACCCCGTACTCGTTACCAGGTACCTATCTAAATCACGTGTTAAATGTTGCCTCAAATAATTCTGTCGATGACAAACAGTACCTAACTAAAATGGCAAGAATGAAGGCCAATATTGAAGTTCTAAAGAGAAATTGTTGATGTGGAGTGAAAAACACTGCCACAACGGTACAACGGCTTACACAACGGTTTATTATTTACCTGTATAGATGCCCCTTCTGCGTAGGTCACTGTTTTCTGTGGTCAGTACCCTCGAGCTGCCTCCAGGAAAGCCCTAAATTGAGCACTGGAGCCGGCACGAGAATTACAGTTTCTTAAAAATGCGCGGGATTAAATAATTCAATAATTAATTATTTGTAGTTATTCATGAAGCATAAGGTAAATAATAAACCGTTGTGTAATAATTTACCTGTATAGGTGCTCCTTCTGCGGAGATAGCATAATACACCCAGCGGCAGATCACCCATTACGGGAGAGGTAGATATCATGCAATAACAAATACTGTTAGGTAGATATCATATAACATATGGCGGGGACTTTTTAATTGAACGTTATTTTAATGTTTTAGTCCCTGTAGGCTTCACACGATTATTGTCGGAGGTGAAGAGTTAATCGCTGGTCGGGCAAAGCTTGGAGTGGTGACCACTCGAGACGGGAATCAGAGACGCCACTTTTATCCCAAACGGGGATATAAAGATCGGACGCTCCAGTCCGCTTGGACACACCGGGTCACCATCAATCGATCAGTGTTGGATGAAACGTCATCATGAAAATAATCTGCGTGAGCCTGGGCATTCCCTAGGTCTTCCTCTTGAACATGCTTACCCGTGTCTCACTTTCATCTCTCTGTACAATGTTGGACACAAACTGCCGGTACTTAGGTTACAAAAGGGCGTTCTAGAAGACCTTATTGGCATCTGCCAAACGAACCTGCCAGCTCCTGAAAGCGTCTTCAACAACCTGCGAGGTCCTGGCCGAGGTGATCAACCGTGAAAGTGCTCACGCCCGGACTTGGGGAAAAGACGTTTATCCCTCGCTCCTCTTGTTCGCTTTTTCGGGCTTACGCGCGTGTTCCGCAGCACTCGGTACATTTCACGGGACGTCGCCCATCCTCAATGCTCGCCGCCAAAGGATCTCTTATACAGTTGTATGCCCTTTACGCCCTTTTAGGAGAACTCATTCTCGTCTTATTTGGACTAAAAACCCAACTCGAGGTGAGGGTCGAACATGTGGCTCGATTTCGGCTTGTAAGCGGTTGGTAAGAGAACTTGTGTTGACAACGCCCCGGGAATATGCGATCTTCAACGACTAATCCAGTTCAGTGCCGCAGAAGTTTTCCTTAACTGCTGTAATGAAATCCCTCGAATGGCTTTTATTTCTAATTTTTCTGGGACTCTTCAAGTCAGATGAACTCGAATTAGTCGAGTTAGGCAGATTAGGTCAGCGGTTGGCCAAGAGACAGTACCTAATTGGCGACCCCTACGAAACCAAATTTTACATACAGGGTGTCCAAAATTTAGATCCACATAAATAACTAAGCGAACAATCTGTTCATCACATTCAAACGATCCCTCGGAATTTGTGGCGCCACATTTGATCTAAAATACAATTTTATGGAAATCTTCGAAAAATTAAATGCATTTTTTTTTTCTTATCTAGCTTCTGAGAAAAACTTGGGTTTCTCTATTTAAAAACGATGAAATGAAATCTTATAATTTTTTCAAGAGAGAAACTCCTTTTTGACATTTTCATGTCTTTCATATGGCACATAACAAAAAAATCGTCACGAAAATCGTCACGAAAAATCATCACGAAATTTGCTCACGAAAATTGTCCCAAGTCGCCACAATGATGATTTTCGCTTACAACCGATTCGTTGCTACGGAACTTTATCTTCGCCAGTTATCATCGTACAAAAATCGTTCACCACTCGTTGGATAGCTCTCGATTTACCTAACCATACTACGTTAACCACTGCGGAGTGCGTGGCCGACAAGCTGCGGTATGAGCGTGATTGTTTAAATAATTGTTTACACACAGGTGAAACATTCTCAATAATTTATATTGTCAACACGAATGCAAGCTTCATATAAGTTTCTGATGATTTTCGCTTACAACCGATTCGTTGCTACGGAACTTTAACTTCTCCGGTTATTATCATATACAAATTGGAATCATATACAAACTAGAGATCAAACCAAGGGAATTTTTTTTGGAATAACTTTTTAGAAACGACCGTAACGTAAATGGTAGTAATTTTTCAAAGTTCGAGGAAACTGACAAAATGTCTCAAAACGCCCCATTTCTCATTCCAGACCAAAAATGTCATCCTGTTCTTTCAGTACGGATTAGCTGGCTCACTATCAGAGATAAGAGAGCTGTGAATTGAAAAATACCTGCTCGTATTTCAAGTTTTGTTGATACAATAACCTCGTGATGCGAATGATTACGTTGAAAATTGTTTAACGTCCGTTTATTTCACGATCTTTCAAACTCGTCCTACTTCGAACGGTTATGTTTAGTAGTTAATTATATTTCAAAGTCTCTGCAGATGTGCTAGTGATATGTCTATCAATAGGCATTTCATTCTGATGACTTCAATTCACTGTGTTTGGCTCGAACTGATTTATATAGATCCAACATTGGCAGTGCTACCTGGGTTTACTATGTGACCTCCATCACATTATTTGGAAGAGGATATCGACGGACGGCACCACTGATTTTGACATTTCCACGGTGCACTTCTTGTTTGCAGCTTGATACTGATGACGTCTTTAACTGGCATAACGGGATGGAGATCGGAACGGTTCAGCAACTGGTTCAAGAATGAGGAAGCAGGAGTTACGCAAATGTATTTCAAACCGTGTTCTATTTCATTGGGAAGAACAATAGAATTATGATGGCTCGTGCGAAGATGAGCAACCACGTTCTCACACTGTCGACTCTGCATACTGAATCTATAATGACCACTCAGTTTACTCACTACCTGCGTCAAGTGCATTGTGGATTCTAAATCCATTCCAGATGTTATCTAAATCCTCCACGTCTTGGCGTGTAATCATTCATACAACCAATATTTTGGTTTACTATTTTCAATAATAATAAATAATAATATAAATTAGATTCAATAATATAAATAATAATTCAATAATAAACCTTTAGAATCGACCATGAAAAAAATTGCTTTAACCCCCCACCACCACTAAATTTGATGGTTTACGTTTCAAGGGGCGTGGAATACGAATATCGAATACAAAAAATTTCCGCCCGTCAGCCGTACGCTGTCCGCGGCTTTTTCCTTACATCCCATGAACCAAAACTCACGAAATTTGGTAATTGGGTCCAGTTTGGGCTCTAGTTGGTCCTCGAAGCTCGGCGTTACTGTCAATCAAATCTTAAAGGGTGAAAAATAGGTGGTGAAATGTCCAGAGTAGCCCAATCTCGGAAAATGGCATATTGAGGTGTGGGTTTTCTCGCATTTTTAAATAGTACGATTTTTTTCTGAATTTTGGAAACCATCCATCCGGATTAATCAACGGTGTTGCCATAAAATTTGCTACAGAATTTGCCGCATTATTTTCAATAATGAACCTTTGGAATCGAGCACGAAAAAAAAAGTTAAACCCCCCCCCCAAATTTTATGGTTTACGTTTCGAGGTACGTCGAACCAGAAAATGCAATTAAAAAACGTTGCAAATCCCTGCACAACGGTTTATTATTTTGTACAGAATACCCTTATGTTACAGATCACATCTCTCTGTATAGATAACCCGTCTAAATAATACGTACTAGTCTATACATATTATGTAGATCGCAGACCCTCCGTAGGTTAGTACCTAACCCCGTACTCGTTACTAGGTACCTACCTAAATCACGAGTTAAATGTTGCTAAAATAATTCTGTCGATGACAAACAATACCTAAAATGGCAAAAAGAAACGCAAATAATGAAGTTCTAAATGAAAATTGTTGATGTGGAGTGAAATAGATGCCCCTTCTGCGTAGATCACTGTTTTCTGTGGTCAATACCTACCCTCTGGTCAAGTATAATGAACCGTTGTGTAATAACTTGCCCATCAATAACACTTCAACGGTTGATCAAGTTGCAAAAGTACAGATCAACAAAATCCAGCCCCTTCTTGGTAGATGAACCGTTGTGTAATAAGTTACCGTGTGGAATAATTTACCGTTGCGTAATAATTTACCGATGTGTAATAATAATTTGCCGATCAATAATAATTCACCGTTTGTTCAAGTTTCACTACCTATCAACAAACTCCAAAAGAGCCATCATTTTTCAAATGAAATAATATCACAGAACAACCAACTCGACTTCATACTCCGTCAATATAATAAGGTGATCCCTAGCAATGATTTTATCTCGGGGCAATTCCCGATTGTGAGCGCGTCCCTGGTGACGATATTTGGGCTAAATGTATACAATTTCATTCACCCTGCTGTCGAAAATGCCTGTAAGTGCAAACTTCTGGACCTTACTGTGAACGAACGGCTGGACGTACGATGCTCCGGAGGTTCTTAAAAAACTCGTAAGTTCGAGAACTACCTATTTAAAACTGTAAAAAAAATCGCGTAAAAAAAGGTAAAGGCGTTCTGAAATTTTCAACCCCTATTTTGAACCCCTTAGTACTGACAGTAACGTAGAGCCTCGAGGACCAACTACACCCCAAACGGAACCTATAACCCGGATTTCATCAATTTTGTTTCATGGTAACTAAGGAAAGTGGTCAGTACGGCGTACTGCGGACGGACGGAAATATTTTCATTGCATTTTCGGATTCTACATAGATATGTACCTCGAAACGTAAACCATCAAATTTTGAGGGGGGGTTAGAATTTTTTTTTCATACTCGATTCTAATTCATTATTGAAAATAATAAACCAAAATGTCTGTCTGTTCGCCGTACGCAGTCCGCCGTACTTCGCAATTTTCTTAGTTACCATGAACCAAAATTGATGAAATTTGGTTTATTTGTCCCGTTCGGGGTCTAGTAGGTCCTCGAAGCTCGGCGTTACTGTCACCACACTCTTGAGGTGAAAAATAGGGGTTGTAATTCTTAGAACGCCGTAGCTCGAAAACTTTCAATAGAAGGGTGTGGTTTTTGCTACGTTTTTAAATTGATCTTGAACATTGAGCATTATACGACCAGCCGTTCGTTTGCATCAAAAAGCTTCGTCAACACGATCGTGAATCAAACGGTATAAATCCGGGCCGGATATCATCGCAAGGGAGCACCTGATTATAATCGCGGATGGCTGTATGAAGTCGAGTTGGTTGTTCTGTGATATTATTTCATTTGAAAACGATGCAAACTATTACACAACGGTTTATTATTTACCTGTATAATAACCTGTATAATAAACGCCCCTCCAGCAACCATCACTGTTTTCTGCCCTCGAACTCCCCCCCATTGAAAGTGGATTCAATAATTCATCACTAATTATTTGTAGTTATTCATGAAGCATAAGCTAAATAATAAACCGTTGTGTAATAATTCGCCTGTATATATGACCGTTCTGCGTAGATAGTATAATAAACCGCTGTGTAATAATTTACCGTGTGGAATAATTCACCGTTGGGTAATAATTTACCCAATAATACTTCAACATTTCTTCAACATGCAACAAATTCCAAAAGATCCATCATTTTTCAAATGGAAAACAGCAGTGATCGAATTACACTTTCTTATGGAAAGAGGGAAGGAGAAAATAACCCTATGAGTAGAAGGAAGAAGGACAAAAATAATAAACCGAAAGAGGGAAGAGAGGAAGGAAAGAAAAACCTACTGATATCCAAACTTCTGAACTACGAGTATTAATAGGTGAGCTAGGTAATTCATGTGCTACTACTGTTTCAAATACGAATGAATGAATTAAAATATATGAACTAATGGTATAGCTACTCGTAGTTTTAAACAGTGGTTCAATAAATGCCTACCTACATGCTATTCTCCGTATCCAATGATTTTGCTTCCTCACTTCCGGAAGGTACGGAAGCCTTGGATTCATGAATGAGTTTAAAAAAATTTATATCCGCAAAAATGAAAATTTTTATTACCATTTTGCGTTTCAGACATCAAGGAACATTTTTGGTTTGGTTTTGGTCAATTCCTTGCAACGCCTATGACTACTGGAAATAATTGTCAAAGGACTGAAACTTATAGGGTAGGTGCGGGTTGGGTCACAGACGGTCCCATACCAAAATATTTTAAAAAATACAGTAACTTTCATCTGCGCGTGAATTTCATTGGAATCGTACTGTATCTTTCGTCTGCGCATGCGCGAACATGAAATGTTGACCATTTTCTTGTAACGCTTCTAACTACAAGAAAAATAGTCGCACAGAGGTGAAATTTTGAGAGTACACGCGGATCGGATCGCAGATAGTCCCATAAAAAAATCGTGCATGGATACTCCACCTGTCCTCTGAATGAACCTACCCAACTATTCTATACGTTCATGATTGTGATTCAAGCGAGGAAGATATACTGCCTACTCGAATTGGCTGACGTTTTTCTAGGCTGCAGTGAAACCAGCTATTCGGTTGCAACCAGTCAAGTTTAGACCGAAAGAACATCATTCATGTCAATGTGAATCAAACTGAACAAATTTCAGCCCTAAAGCACAATAATTTTTGAATTTTATCAAATCATGCATTAGCTGGTCACTGGGTGTTGTTATGCTTCGAGCATTCGTGCTCTACATCCTCGAAATCGAAGGCTTCGTGAGCTGCAATAAAAGATTTTTAGTCACTCTTCATTTTTTCGTAACAACAAAAGGATTTTATGCCCTCCGTCGTCACCCAGAAAAGTAGGGCAGACAAACATGGGTCCCTTCGTTTTTTTTTTATAACTCACATCAAAAAGGAACGCTACCTCTTCCGACAGGATGGAGAAAAATGAAGTGTGAGACTTCCCAAAAAAAAAGAAGTTTTTCGAGGGATGTAGGTCATTTGGCGAACGGACGTCAAAATATGACGATTCAACGCGCGATGGGCCGAATCCCTTTCAGGATTTTACGACTTTCACCCTCCAAGGGGCTCAACCAACGGGAGAAAAGGGTACGTCTACGTCTCTATGGTCTAACGGTAGAACTCTTGAACCGGAATATCCAAAATCAAAACCTCAAGTCTCAATATTGGTTTATTATTCTGTTGATAATACACCTATGTAATCGCTGAGCAACAAAGTTTTATAACACCCCCTCAACATTTTTGACATTTTCATGTCTTTGCCCTGGCACATAGCACAAAAACGGTGCAAATCCCTGCACAACGGTTTATTATTTTGTATAGAATACCCTCCTGTTACAGATCACAGCTCTATGTATAGATAACCCGTCTATATAATATGATATGTACTATTCTATTATATGCATATTATGTAGATCGCAGACACTCCGTAGGTTAGTACCTAACCCCGTACTCGTTACTAGGTACCTACCTAAATCACGAGTTAAATGTTGCTAAAATAATTCTGCCGATGACAAACAGTAACTAACAAAAAGAAACACACATAATGAAGTTCTGAAAAGAAATTGTTGATGAGGAGTGAAAAAAGTTGCAAAAGTACCTACCAACAAACTCCAGCCCCTTCTACGTAGATGGTATAATTTACCGTTCTGTAATAATTTACCGTTGAGTAATGATTTACCGTAGTAATAATTTACCCATCAATAATACTTCAACGTTTGTTCAAGTTTCACTACCTACCAACAAACTCCAATAGAGCCATCATTTTTCAAATTAAATAATATCACAGAACAACCAACTCGACTTCATACTCCGCCAATATAATCAGGTGATCCCTACCAATGATTGGCCGTATTCACAAATTCCTATTGTGGGCGCGTCTCTGGTTACGAGATTTGGTTTGGATTGTATACAATTTCATTCACACTGGAGTCGAAAATGCCTGTCGGTGCAAACTTCGGGGCCTTACTGTGAACGAACGGCTGGACGTACGATGCTCCGGATGGTCTTAAAAAACTCGCAAGTTCAAGAACTATTTAAAACCGTAAAAATATTTACGTAAAAAAATGGTATAGGCGTTTTGAAAATTTCAACCCCTATTTTGAACCCCTTAGAGATGACTCACAGTAACGTCGAGCTTCGAGGACCAACTAGACGCCGAACGGAACCTATAACCCGAATTTCATAAATTTTTTTTCATGGTAACTAAGAAAAGTGGCCCGTACGGCGTACGGCGTACGGCGTACGGCGGACAGACAGAAATATTTTTATTGCAGTTTTGGATTCTACATATCTTGAAACGTAAACCATCAAATTTTGAGGGGGGGTAAGAATTTTTTTTTTCATGCTCGATTCCAATGGTTCATTATTGAAAATAATAAACCAAAACTGTCACGAAATTGCGTAACGAAATTGTGTTACAGTGCCTTTATAATGATTTCCGCTTACAACGACCCCGTTGTTAGGTTTGTTCATTTTCTACACTTTTTAACCCACAAAAATCGTTCACCACTCGTTGGAAAGCTCTCGATTTAACGAACATTTTCATGTTCTCCATAACATATTGACTATACGAATAGCGGAGCTATGGGCATAACTGTTCTCATATTTTGTTTACAAACTAATGATCGTGAGTGTAGAAGATAATTAATCCGGAATCGTCTATTTTATTGAAATTAGGTACCTACCGCTTAATATTAATAATGTCAAAAGCAATAGGTAAAGACATGAAAATGTCCCAATGCGTTGCAGACTCGTATGCAAGCGTTTTTGCTGTTATATTAATAATAAACTAACTGAAATTAGAAAAATATGGCTTGAAATTTTCAGAACGCCGTAGTTTCTGATGGTTTCCACCATTTTTGGCCCCTAAAACACGAATCAGGTACGCTCCTGTTTTTTTAGCGAATTTTCGAAGAAAAAGAAGCTATTGTTCTCGGTCCAAAATTTTTAAAACTCGAATTTCCGAAAGATTTTTATACCAAAATCCGTTTCAGACCATCCTGAATTCCCTGCCGAAAGACACCAAAAATTATATGTATATATATATATATATATTTATATATTTATATATATATTTATATATTTATATATTTATATATGTATGTGTCATTCCAGACGATAACTCTCGAAAGAATTGAGATAAAAAGTTCAAATTTGCACGAAAAATCTGTCTTGGCAATCGACAGGCTAAGTTCGATGATGGGCAGAATCGGGTCACCCTAAGGGGGAGTTTTGGGGAGTTTTAGGGGGGGAAAATTACCCATAAATTCCCAAAATGAAAAAGTCTGACAAGTGACACCTCATTTTAAAGGTTTTTGTACGCTGAACACGATGGTGAAATCAGAATTGCGATATCTCATTCCGTTCTCAAACTGGACCACTTTGAAGATGAAGGAACGTGGTTATTTCTTGAGATGTTCTTCCTGGTTCGTCTGCTCTAATCTGATAACGGAATGGGATATCGCAATTCTGACTTCACCATCGTGTTCAGCGTTGGAAAATCTACAAACCGAGGTGTTACTCGGCAAAAAATGGAACAAAAAATTTGTTACGTATCCAATACCTACTCTTCTGGTATTCAAAACATTTTTGATTTCCCCCTCCCCCTCCTTCCACCCCAAATTTTACTTTGCGTAAAACTACTCCTGTTTTAATTTTGTATGGTATCAAGTTGGGAAAACATTGGCCGAAAATTAATTTTCAGAAAATTTTAGGCGGAGGAGGAAGTTGCCGAAAACTTCGAAAATTCGCTCTTATAGCCATGCTGCATGACTGTGGTTTTTTTTTTTTTTCAATTTATCTTTGATCATCGGTAGTGCCACTTAATCGTCTTGATCCACGTGTTGATACTACTTCCGGTGTTATTATAGAAACTGATGGTGATTTCAGACGATTTCCCAGGTTTTTGACTCATAAAAAATCAATTTTGGGAGCTGAACATTTGGTAGAACCTTGATTTTCCACTCTGGTCAAAATCGACTTCATCCTCGGTCTTCTCGTCCCCATTTCTTTGACGTTTCAAAGTGCGTAGACTCAGAAAACGCCCGCCCTACGCCGTCCGCCAACCACCGCACGCCGTATCAAGTATACCGGCTTCATTTTAGGTCTAAAAAATTCTTTTCTTTTGCTCGCATGCTCCATTTGGGCCCTAGTTGTGTCCCGAAACTTTTCAGCCCAACCGGAATATACCCAAGGGTGTTATAGGTATTTTTTGTGTTTTAGTAACATGAGCTTTTGAGGTATCTTTTCCCATGTTTTTTAGGACAAGAAATCCGCATATGAAGCAGATTTTGACCAATGAGTGGAAAATTGAGGTTCTAACGAAGTTTCAGCCTCAAATTTACGTTAAATTTTGGTCTAAAATCGTCGTTCTTCCGCACACAGTTTGGGTCCCCATTTGCGAAAACATTAGGGTTCTAGTTGTGCTGCAAAGCTCGGCAGCCCGATCGGACTACCCCCGGGGGGCGCTATGGGAGAAAAATGGGGGTAAAAATAGGGGTTTTCGAGGTTTTTTTGAGGTTTTAGTGAACACGGGTTTGTGATGTATCGTTTTCCACGTGTAGCAGCCAAAGTTTTTATTTGTCGACGACGTTTCAATCCCCAAATAGTGGTACCCTAATCATGCCTATAATGATAAATACTAGGTTGAAATACATGGGGGAGAAGACCACAACAGACATACACTAAATAACTGTATAGATAGTGGTAACAAAAGTCTTGGAGGGGTCTTACCTTACTGACAGAGTGGAGTTTTATCCACTGCACGTTCTTAATATTATATAGGTACTAGCTGACCCAGCAAACGTTGTTCTGCCATAGAAATTATTTCTAGTGAATATTTTGGTTCTTAAATAAAAAATAATTAATGTTGTAAGTGTTTGGGGATGGAATGTATGACAGAAAAAGGAAAAAAGCGCTGTTAGACGATGACCGCCGATAAAAAAAAACACTAACCATTCATTTTCTCAATTCAATGTATTTCAATAACATAACGGACATATTCATTGCTTGATCGGTTTATTATACTATACACTCAGAAGGGGCATCTATACAGGTAAATTATTACACAACGGTTTATTATTTACCTTATGCTTCATGAATAACTACAAATAATTCATTATTGAATGATTGATTCCCGCGCATTTGTATGAAACGTTATTTCCCCGTCCGGCTCCAGTACTCCATTTGAGGCTTTCCCGGGTGGAGCTCGAGGGTACTCGAAAACAGTGATCTACGCAGAAGGGGCATCTATACAGGTAAATAATAACCCGTTGTGTAATAATTTGCAGCGTTTTTTATACGTACTTAATTTGTGTATGATTATGTATTTACATGTATTTCTTATGTGCCTACTTTACATTAGAACACAGCTATTAATATTGTTCAGGGAACTTCTCTTTAAAACTCCGTACTTTATAAGTATGCAGATACTTTGTTCAAGCTGTTTTACGTGCTCACTGGGAACGTAACTGAAATTGAAACAAGCATCATGATTCCCACTCAAGATTGGTGGTCCCGATGTCTCATGCCTATGTGCATCAAGATAGATGCCCAACTCATAGATACCCGTCTATAGGATAGAAGTATATTTCTGTGAAAGCATCATGAATGTTAAAATGTACGTTTCCCCCCAAAAATCATCAACAGTTTGCGCAGAATCGTAAACGTTTCAGTTACCCCCTTGTAACAAATGATGAACGTCGAGACAAAGAACCTGGTGCAGACATCACGTTCCACTTAGTATTCGGCGGAGGCGGCGCTACCGGAGATGTCCACTTCTGAATAAGTTGAAGAAGGCGGAGGCGATGCGTGCCGGTAGGCCTCTCAAATCACTGGCCTCTTCTGCTCGCCCTGCGACCGTTGAGTTTGATACAATGGCACTGCTCAAGCTCCACCAGAGTGATCTCTTTCTTCGGGAGAAAATAGGTGGACAGATACGGAAGACATAGGTACATAATAACAATCAAGATACCTGATGGTGTCAATAATTTACACACACGAAACCTCTACTCATTTATTTGAGAAATTCGTCATTGTTTCCCTGGACAACCATCTATTTATGAGTGTGTGTTAGGTTTTTGGTTCTATCTCGAACGAACAACTTTCTGAATTCCATAGGCACTAGGAACATTCGATTTTCTTGATCCCCACACAGCCCATCGGGAGACTAATGCAGCAGGTGTGGCACATCCAAAGGATTCATCCAAATTTCCTTTGAACTGCGTTCATTGCAGGGTACAATGCAATGAAGTTTGATGGACCGAACTAAGAATTTTGTAAGGAATAATGGAACAATTGTTAACACGGAATAACCAAATTGTATTTTCGCAGTGATTCTACCAGACTCCCAAAAGTATGCCATAGCATGCTCCCTCCCATCACGCTCCTGGGATGAGACTGCACCAACAGCATGGGCGCTAGCATCACAGTCCACTATAAAAGGCTTGCTTATCTGGGAAGGCTAGCACAGGAGCCGAGGCCATCGCATCCTTCAATTTATGGAAACTGCTCCTACATATTTTACCCCACACAAATGGAACCTCAGCCTGCGTGAGGTAGGTTAGTGGCTTGGTCACATCTGCAGAATTCTTGACAAATCGGCGGCAATAGGAGCAGAAACCCATTTTCCCATTCCAAATGATCCTGGTCGTTTGGGGTTGGTGCTGCTGACTCCTCGTCATCGATGACCACATGAAGGCGGGTGGAAATCGTTCTTTTGGGGTTTCTGGAGATGAGGTGCGGTATTTGCTGTTTGCTGATGATCTTAAGGCCTTTTTTGCTGCGGTGAGATCAATGGAGGACTGCGAGCGGCTTCAGTCATCCCTGTTAGCTGTTGATGAATGGTGTAAGAGGAATGAGTTGTCCCTGATAATTGGCAAATGTTCAGTTGTATCGTTCTCCCGCTCATCCTCGCCAATCGCCAATAACTCTTCCATTGCGGGGCAGGTATTGAAGCGAAACACGGTTTTAGTGACCGGGGTGTCCTGTTTGACAGCCACCTTTGCTTCTCCTACCATATCGATGACATCTGCTCAAGGGCTGCGAAGACACATGGATTTATCAAGAGAAACACCAGGGAGTTTAATGATCCGCCGGCGTTGACAATGCTATACACTGCCTTGGTTTGCCCTATTCTGGAGTATGCATCTATAGTATGGTCCCCATACTACCTCAGTGCGGTGGAATCAATTGAAACGGTTCAGCGTCGTTTCCTGAGATACGTCTCATACAAGTTGGGAAACAGATGGGACGGTTTCGACGCCTCTGGGATGTTGAGTTTGACGGGCCTGGAGACTCTCAGGGGGCGGCGGGAACTGGCCGATGTAATGTTTGTCCACCGCTTGGTTGACTGCAAGGTGGATTGTCCACAGCTGTTTTCACTTTTAATTTTTCACGTTCCGCCGTATGAGACACGTTTTACGCAGACTTTCTTCCTCTGGACGGTTCCCACCAACTATCTACCCGGTGGGCCCCTGATGAGAAGCCAGCGGGAATTCAACCGTCTGGCTAGTTTATCAGAAGTGGACCTACTCTGTTCAAGTGAAAATGTTTTCAAGAGACAGGCCAAATTATTATTATTTTGAACACAAATTCTATTTTATTTTATAAATAAGTTGTACCTGTTATTTGGAACAACGTGATTTTAGTTGATAGTTAGAGAGAGAGAACAATCACTTCATTTATAATAAAAACGCTGCAAAGTCCTTGTCACATGGGTTTATTATTCTATTGGACATACCTACAGAAAGGTTGGCTGTTCATTAATATTGTTTCATTCATGCGTAATAATCGAAATAGCTACTTCTGATGGTTTCCATTAATTTTGGCCCCCAAAACACAAATTAGGTACGCTCTTTTTTTTTTTTTTTTTTTTTAACTATCTTTGATCATTGGTAGTGTCATTTAGTCGTCCTGAACCACGTCTTGACACTTTTTCCAGTGTTATTATACAAACTGATGGTGATTTCAGACGATTTCCCAGGTTTTTCACTCATAAAAAATCGATTCTGGGAGCTGAACATTTGGTAGAACTCAATTTTCCACTCTTTGGTCAAAATCGACTTCATATTCGGTCTTCTCGTCCCCAAAAACATAGAAAACGATATCTCAGAAGCTCATGTTACCAATATGTTGCTAAAACGTAAAAAAGTACCTATTTTTACACACATTTTCACTCATAACACCCCTGGGTATATTCCGATCGGGCTGAAAAGTTTCGGGACACAACTAGGGCCCAAATGGAGCATGTGTGCGAAAGAACGATTTTTTTAGACCGAAAATGAAGCCTGTACACGTGATACGGCGGACGGCGGACGGCGTACGGCGGACGGCGGACGGCGTACGGCGGACGGACATTGCATTTTTGGAATCTATGCACCTTGAAACGTAAAAGAAAAAAGTTTGAGGGGGTGTTATAAAAATTTTTTGCTGAGCGAATACATAGGTGTATTATTCACAGAATAATAAACCAAAACGGCTTTGTAAATTTAGGGTAGGTTCCGTTATATGCCCCCAATTCTTAAACATTTTTCTATTAACTTTAAACCTTATAAAAATGATGTAGTCGAGTAACTGAACTAACATTCCATCAATCAACAAGGATTTACAGGTATTCCGGTCGGTTGTCAAGCGATCTGGATGCTCGCTAGCGCTCGCATCTCAAACAAGATAAACAATCCCAGAAACTATCCCGTGAATGAGCAGGTTGTTTGGGACTTCTGAATAGATTCGGAATTCCCGAGAAAGATAAGATAACAGCGATAACAATACTGACCGGAATACCTGTAAATCCTTGTTGATTGATGGAATGTTAGTTCAGTTACTCGACTACATCATTTTTATAAGGTTTAAAGTTAATAGAAAAATGTTTAAGAATTGGGGGCATATAACGGAACCTACCCGTAAATTTATGATAAAAATTTACAAAGTATTTATAATACTTTGTAAATTGGGCAATCTTCCCGTATACCTAATATTAATTAATAAATGAATACATTGACGTGTTCTTTGATGTGACATGTCGATCCCGGACGGGCCCCCAAATTGTAAGGAATAACGGAACAACTGTTAAACTGGAATAACCAAATTGTATTTTCGCAGTGATTCTTCCAGACTCCCAAAACTCAACAACAACCTTCTTTCATTGTCTGCCACGTAACAACCAATTCAACGTCTGGTAGCAACACGTGTTCAGGGACTCATGTAGTTACCACTACAATATGTAGTTATCAAAAGAAACAAACAAAACATGTATCGGGGCCGGTGGGCACAGTCAGTTCCTCTGTATATAATTTCCCATGGTGAAAATATTAGTCACTGGCAGCCACGCGATTTAGTCACGAGGCAGTGGAGTACGAGTAGGTAATCCAAAATACCTTACAACCTCATCTCATCCAATTTAGTGGAAGTAGGTCGTCATTCCCCGTGCCATCATATTACATTCTCCATCCTGCGGGGACAAATTTTCCGACGTCCATAAAACGAAGGTTTCAAGCGGTTTGCCAATGGGGGGAAGGTAATAGTTACCATTTCGCAGTTAGTCGAGGCATTAACAGACAGCAAACTCTCATCTACAAACATCGTAAAAACCAGACACTGGTCGGAATCTACGGTCAGACGGTGCGCGTAACTGTCGCCACTCTAATCTTCATTTCGCGGGTAATGATGTTACGGCAAACGCTCATTGGCGATATTAAACAGGTCTGGAGCAGGAACATTCGTTGAATAACGCAGTGGAAACATAATCGTTGAGATTATCGTGAATGCCCCTAGTACGTACCATATCCCGCCTAAGGGTCAACTGCGGAGTTTGTGACTCGTTCCTGAACCTCATCAATCAAAGGGAAACGGCCCAATGTAGAAAATGTGGAGCACCAAGCGGATCACTGGAGCATAATGATCATGGAGTGCCCGGACCATGATGGACCGAGAACAGTGTTGTTTAATGAAATTTTAAGAAAGACAGATATAAACCTAGAATACTGCTCAATCGTATCAAGAAGAGATATTTCTGTGTTCAAAGAACTGTTTAAATTTATTAAGAGTTGTAATATGATTATTTAATTAACCTATTACCTTCCATTCTTGTGGCTGTATACAGCAATGTAATGCCAATTTAAATAATTTAAAAAAAAAAAACCTCGCTAATATTCATACAAAACAACATAATATGGTTCGTTTATGTAAATTTTGTTGAAATGGTTGGTAAATGATGCACCTGATCCGTTCAAATAAAATCTTGGTTCTGTTTTTTCAGTTCAGATCAGAATCATTACATTTTCTGTGAGTCGATAGTTGAGACGCATTATCATTTGCTAAATAACGCCAATCTAACTATCCAACAAGGAGATCCAAAACATTATATCGTGGCACACATATTTTGGGCACAAAAAACTATACAGCAAGGCAGACGTTCTATCAAGTATACAGACCCGAAATACTTATTTCGTTTATAAGACCTAAAAATTGCTATTTTCTAAATTCGCGTAGAGAGCAAGAGTGAAGTAAGAGCTGAAGAAGAAGAAGAAGAGAATCGTTTTATTCAGTGAATAGAAACAGAAATGGTACACTACATGGATAAAATGCATTCCGCAAAAAACGAAATTAGATTTGTACCAATAATACAAGCGTTGAGTAGGCTCAACTGTAGGCAATGCCTGTCTTGTGGAGCATGAGCCTCAAGCCTACTCATTACTGGCACTAGGTTGATTACATTGACGCTAGTAAACAAAATAAATTGATATAGTCGATAAAACAGATCGTTTTCGTTGTATATAATAAATTAAATTAGAAACAAACACTCCAACACCAGGCGTGATAACAGGATCCTATTTATGATAGAAAATCATACAACATATTTCAGTCAGAGATTGTAATAGACGCTGCTAAGGAAAGCAGTATGGCGGATCTCCCCTCTCTCAAAAGCCAGGAAAAGATTTGCTTTTTGAATTGGGACATCGATAATGATGAAGGGTATTTCATTAAGCGCGGTAAGTTCCTATGCAGCATGTGAAGGACGTAGAGCGGGCTTCTAGTTGATAAGGCAACACGTGGTCAGGAATTAAGAGAAAAGCCCGAACCCGCCAACCTCGCGTGGTAATTATGAGTTGTGTCAGCAAAGCCGGGGACGCGTATTTATGGAAATACATAAGCAATTCCTTAGCAAACATTTGTTTTAAAGTAAAAACCTTAACTTCGTCATACAATTCGGATGATGGGAATCTACGATGTTTTCCTACTATCACTTTCAACAGACCTTTTTGTAAAATGTCAAGCTTTTGGTTTATTATTTTCAATAATGAACCATTGGAATCGAGCATGAAAAAAGAAGTCTAACCTCTGCTCAAAATTTGATGGTTTACGTTTCAATGTATGTAGAATACGAAAATGCAATAAAAAAATTTCTGTCTGTCCGCCGTACGCCGTACTGGCCATTTTTCTTAGTTACCATGAAAAAAAATTGATGAAATTCGGGTTATAGGTTCCGTTCGGGGTCTAGTTGGTCTTCGAAGCTCGACGTTAGTCAGTCATCTCTGAGGGGTTCAAAATAGGGGTTGAAATTTTAAGAACGCCGTAGCTCGAAAACATCCGATGGAAGGGTATTTTTTTTTAATTTTTTTACGTTATTAAATTTGTCTTGAGCTAAACAATTTTTTGAGACCACCCGGAGCATTGTACGTCCAGCCGTTCGTGTGCACCAAAAAGCTTCGTCAACACGATCGTGAATCAAACGGTATAAGTCCGGCCCGGATATCATCACTAGTCTAGGGAGCACCTGATTATAATCAAGGATGGCTGTATGAAGTCGAGTTGGTTGTTCTGCGATATTATTTCATTTGATAAGTGATGTACTATTGGATTTTGTTGGTAGGTACTTGTGAAACTTGAAGTATTGTTGATGGGTAAATTATTACACAATGGTAAATTGTTACACAACGGAAAATTATTACACAACGGTAAATTATTACATAAAGGTAAATTATTTCACAACGGTAAATTATTACACAACGGTTCATCTACCAAGAAGGGGCTGGATTTTGTTGATCGGTACTGTGGCAACTTGAACAAACGTTGAAGTATAGTTGATGGGTAAATTATTACAAAATGGTAAATTATTACAAAACGGTTAATTATTACATAACGGTAAATTATTTCACAACGGTAAATTATTACACAACGGTTCATCTACCAAGAAGGAGCTGGATTTTGTTGATCAATACTTTTGGAACTTGAACAACCGTTGAAGTATTATTGATGGGCAAGTTATTACACAACGGTTCATTATACTTGACCGCGAGGGTGGGTATTGACCACAGAAATCAGTGATCTACGCAGAAGGGGCATCTATTTCTCTCCACATCAACAATTTTCCTTCAGAACTTCATTATTTGCTTTTCTTTTTGCCGTTTTAGTTACTGTTTGTCATCGACAGAATCATTTTACCAACATTTAACTCGTGATTTAGATAGGTACCTAGTAACGAGTACGGGGTTAGGTACTAACCTACGGAGGGTCTGCGATCTACATAATATGTATAGAATAGTACATATTATTTATTTATTTATTTATTTATTTCACGGGCGAGCCCAATTATATTATATAGACGGGTTATCTATACAGAGAGCTGTGATCTGTAACAGAAGGGTATTCTGTACAAAATAATAAACCGTTGTGCAGGGATTTACAGCGTTTTTTAGTCTCGATACGACACAGCTTCCCCGCACTACTATGGCGTATTGCAATACAGACTGAACCAATGTTAAATACAGCAAATTCAGTAGGGAAAGTTAATCAAAGATCTCAAATTATAGAAAATAAATAAATATTTCTTCAGCTTATCATGAATATAAGTAATATGATCCTCCCAGTTTAGCCCGTCATGAATCATGACTCCTAAATATTTACAACTTCTGAACTGTGACAGAGCGGGGCAGGAACCACTGGGGACTGAACAGCCCCAACTGTGTATCTTTAATGATAGAAAAGGGTCACTCAACTACTTGCTACCTCTGGAGCTGGTAATGGCCATGTAGTACTTATTTACGTTAAAAGTGTTAATATGCTTCTTTGGAGCCATTCGTGCAGCAGATTAAGATCGCTCTCCACATTCGAAAAACCTTCAAATTATTACACAAATGTTTATTATTTACCTGTACAGATGCCCCTTCTGCCTAGATCACTGTTTTCCTACAAATGCGCGGGATTCAATAATACAGTCATTAATAATTTTGTTGTTATTCATGAAGCATAAGGCAAATAATAAACCGTTGTGTAATAATTTACCTGTATAGGTAAATACGTAGATAGTATGATGAACCGTTGTGCAATAATTTATCTTTGAGTAATAATTTACCGTAGTGTGATAATTTGCTCATCAATAACTTCAACGGTTGTTAAGTTGCAAAAGTACCTACCAACAAACTCCGGCCCCTTTCTACGTAGATGGTATAATGAACCGTTGTGTAATAATTTACCATTGTGTTATAATTTACACATCAATATTAATTCAACGTTTTTTCAAGTTTCACTACCTATCAACAAACTCGAAAAGAGCCATAATTTTTCAAATGAAATAATATCACAGAGTAACCAACTCGTCTTCATCCTCCGTGAATACAATCAGGTGATCCCTAGCAATGATGATTTCGGGCGAATTCCCGATTGTTAGCGCGTCCCTAGTGATGATATTTGGGCTGAATGTACACAATTTCATTCACCCTCCTGCTGAAGAAGCCTGTCTGTGCAAACTTCTGGGCCTTACTGTGAACGAACGGCTGGACGTACAATGCTCCGGGTGGTGTTAAAAAACTCCCAAGTTCGAGAAGTATTTGAAACCGTAAAAAATCGAGATAACGGCGTTCTGGAGATTTCAAACTATATTTTTAACCCCTTAGGGATGACTGACAGTAACGCCGAGCTTTGAGGACCAACTAGACCCCAAACGGGACCGACACACCAAAGTTCGTTGATTTTGGTCCATGGTAACTAAGAAAAATGCGAAGAACTATGTACGGCGGACAGACAGAATTTTTGTAATCGCATTTTCGTATTCTACTTACCATGAAACGGAAACCATCAAATTTTGAGGGGGGGGGGGGGGGGGGGGGTTAAAAAAATTGTTTTCATGCTCGATTCCAAAGGTTCATTATTGAAAATAGTAAACCAAAAACTTCACCCCAGTCCGTAACTTTAACCAAAATAGCTGCATCATCTGCAAATTGATAGATTTTGCCTTTGATTGGCACACTAGCTATTCCGTTGACGTATATAAGGAATAATAAAGGGCCAAGTGTACTTCCCTGGATTACACCATACTCGCACAGGCGCTGCTCAAGAGTTCGGGAAATATTGAACACAAGCCTTTTCAAGAGGATACCATCGAAGTCATTTGATAAAACGAACTCATTTATTCCACAATTATTACTGATAGGGGGCAAAATAAGCTAAGTGATAATGAGTATGTATGACAATCATTGAAACCAGGAGTTGACTTGGGTACACCGACCGAGTACTCCAACAGCTTCAAAACTTTATCCATTCGCTCGCTATCCAGAAAAGTAACCCGAACTTTCTCGTCCATAAAAGTAAATTTGTTGAGAAAAAAAAGTACTAGTCAAGTGCTCGACGTAAGAAAAAGAGGTAAAACGAAAACCGGACCGAATCCTACACTGCTATCTCTTGTTTCAAGTGCGATAGAGCATCAAGCACTTAGCTTAATAGGAGGCAACGACAACGAGAAACGAAAAAAACAACAAACAAAAAACCACTGAAACTGTGCAAGATAAAGTTGGTCCCAAAATGAGAGGAAAAACAGAGTCGTGGGATATTTCCATTAGCCGTAGTAGTTTCTCAGGTGAAAAGTCTCATGTTGTCTAGAAAAAAGTTGTCACGCGATTTCATTGTAGTGTAACGTGGGTGGTACGCGGTTACTGAAGATTAGTTCATCCCCAGAGATCCCCTGTGTTAGTCAGAAAATTAAGCCCGTATGGCAAGAGGAGCTTTCTTTGTGTAGAGCTTTGTGAGAGGAATTTTTTCTCGTGATTTTACAACCAGACCTTACTTTTCATTCTAACTTTCCGACAACACAAACAAGACTGCTTTACTCTCAAGTCCACACTGTTTCGTAATTCACAATTTCCGATGATTTCGTGGATTATTTCAAAACTATGACTTGTGCCGACGATATGAAAAGCGATTTAGTAGAACTAAAAAACGCTGCAAAGTCCTTGTCACATGGGTTTATTATTCTACTGGGCATACCTACAGAAATTTTGGCTGTTCATTTATTGTTTCTTTCATGTGCAATTATGAAAATGGCTATAGTTGATGGTTTCCACCAATTTGGCCCCCAACAACACGAATTAGCTCGACTTTTTTTTATCCACCAATTATTATTTTCGTTTTTTTTTTAGTACCTACCAATTAACAGTCTTGATTCACCTGTTGATACTACTTATAGTGTTACTACACAAATGTATGGTGATTTCAGACGCTTCCCATGTTTTTGACTAATAAAAAATGAATTTCGGGTGCTTGACCTTCGTTACAAACTCAATTCTTCACTCTTCGGTCAAAATCAACCTAATATTCGGTCTTCTCGCCCTAAAAAACATGGAAAACGATACCTCACAAGCTCATGTTCACTAAAACCTAAAACATCCCTCGAAAATCCCTATTTTTACACCCATTTTTCTCCCATAACACCCCTGCAGCCGATCGGGCTGCCGGGCTTTGGAGCACAACTAGGACCGAAATGTGTTCCCAAATGGGGACCCAAACTGTGTGCGGAAGAATGACGGTTATAGACCGAAATTTAACGTAAATTTGAGGCTGAAACTCCTGAAACTGAAGTTTGTGTGCACCAAAAAGCTTCGTCAACATGATCGTGAATGAAACGGTATAAATCCAGTCCAGATAACATTGCTAGGGAACACCTGATTATAATCACGGATGGCTGTATGAAGTTGAGTTGGTTGTTCTGTGATATTATTTCATTTGAAAAATGATGGATGTTTTGGATTTTGTTGAGAGGTACTTTTGAAACATGAACAAACGCTGAAGTACTATTAATGGGCAAATTATTACACAACGGTTTATTATTTGCCTCATGCTTCATGAATAGCTACAAATAATTAATTAATGAATTATTGAATCCCCAGCATAGGAAACTTCAATTCCGGAACAGGCTGCAGTACTCTGTTTAGGGCTTTTGTGGGAGGATCTTGAGTGTAGTTATACAGTGCATCTGTTGTACAAGTAAATAATAGGCCTTTGAGTAATAATTTGCAGCGTTGTTTAATCCAAGGCTTCCCTGCCTTCCGTCCTGAGGAATGAAAAAACCCACTAGAGGAAGTGGAAGATTCTTGTAGAATAAACTGATATTAAAAAAAAAATTAAGGAAGTAGCAGGGCCAATATTACTTTTTAACAGGAAGGCCTGTTGATTCAGTGGCTCCAGGTGGAGCCTCTTGTCACCTCACGAAGAAAGGATCTGATTGGAGGGCCATGCTATAACTGCTTTTTGAAAGAAAAGGCTTGCAGGAACCTGCACTCTGCCGTTTCCCCTATCACATCTCCGAGAAACTGGAAGGGGCCCAAATTCCCGATTCCGAATTCGAAGAACACCCTGATGCGGGCAGCAGGGGAACACTACCTGCTTGGGTGTTGGGCACAACTTTTACTGCATTAGAATACAGAAAGATTTAAAAATATTACGAGCTCTACAGATTGGAATAGCAACATGTGAATGACAAACAGTAGCTAAAATTTCAAAAAGAAACACAAATAATGATGTTCTGAAGGGAAATTGTTGATGTGGAGTAGAAAATTTTCAGTCCCGGTTGGGTTTCGATTTCGGGAACTTTACCATAAGAGTTCGTTAGTTAGACCACTGCGCTATATTGTACAGCTAGCAGGAGACCAGTGATGTGCGACCACAGCTTGATAACTGCATACACCCTGCTCTTTACGGCAAATTGTACGTCAAATCGTAGAATGCTCCGGATGGTCTCAACAATTTAAAAAAAAAGCAAACTAGGTATTTAAAAATTCGAGAAAACCCACTCCTCAAAATGCAATTTTCCGAGATTGGGCTACTCTGGGCATTTCAACCCCCTATTTTTCACACCAAGAGTTGAGCGGCAGTAACGCCGAGCTTCGAGGTCCAACTATAGCCCAAACGGGACCCATATTCCAAATTTCATGAATTTTGGTTCATGGGGACTAAGGAAAAAGCCGCGGACGGCGGACGGACGGAAATTTGTTTTATTCGACACGGCCCTTGAAACGCAAACCATAGTATTTTACGGGAGGTTAAAAAAAATATTTCATGGTAGGTTCATGGTTTGTTATTGAAAATAATAAACCAAAATTAGGAGGTTCTCAATTCAACCTGTTTAGTTTTGTTTTTTGTTGTTATGTAAGGCCCGGATGATGGGAGAAATAAATCGAAAGAAAAATGGAGTTATTGAAAAAATAGTCTATTTCCACTAATACACGAAAAAACGCGAAAAACACTGTTATACCGGTTTCGGTGATCAAACCACCATCAGTAACAAACAACAATATCTAATAGGTTTTGTTATTAAATAGTCATTATTTTTTAAATAGTTATTGTTTGTTACTGACGATGGTTTGATCACTGAAACCGGTATAACGGTGTTTTTCGCGTTTTTTCGCGTGTTAGTGGAAATAGACTATTTTGGTTTATTATTCTGTGAATAATACACCTATGTAATCGCTCAGCAAAAAATTTTTATAACACCCCCTCAAAATTTTTTCTTTTCCGTTTCAAGGTACGTAGATTCCAAAAATGCAATGTCCGTCCGCCGTACGCCGTCCGCCGTCCGCCGTATCACGTGTACAGGCTTCATTTTCGGTCTAAAAAAATCGTTCTTTCGCACACATGCTCCATTTGGGCCCTAGTTGTGTCCCGAAACTTTTCAGCCCGATCGGAATATACCCAGGGGTGTTATGAGTGAAAATGTGTATAAAAATAGGTACTTTTTGCGTTTTAGCAACATGTTGGTAACATGAGCTTTTAAGGTATCGTTTTTCATGTTTTTGGGGACGAGAAGACCGAATATGAAGTCGATTTTGACCAAAGAATAGAAAATTGAGGTTCTACCAGATGTTCAGCTCCCGAAATTGATTTTTTATGAGTCAAAAACCTGGGAAATCGTTTGAAATCACCATCAATTTGTATAATAACACTGGAAGAATTGTCAACAGGTGGATCAAGACGATTAAATGGTACTATCAATGATCAGAGATAATTTATTAAAAAAAAAGGAGCGTACCTACTTTATTCGAGTTTTGGGGGCCAAAATTGGTGGAAACCACCAGAGATAGCCATTTCAATTATTTTGTATGAAAGAAACAATAAATAAACAGCTAACATATCTGTAGGTAGGTATGTCCAATGGAATAATAAACCCTTGTGACAAGGACTTTGCAGCGTTTTTTCAGTAACTCCGTTTTTCTTTGAAATGGGTTTCCACGATTTCTTCGCGAGTGATTTAGTTCGTAAATTGAAAGCCTTGGCGAAGTAACTGGAGTTTGCATAGCTAATATTGGAACCACCAAGCAAATGACGCGGAATAAGGCGATGAAAAATAGCCTGGACAGGCCCCGGAGTTTCCTGCTGCCCTCCATGTCAACAGAATTGCAGTAAAGTACCGAGGAGAAAATTGTCTCATGGCTGATATTCCTACCTATTTGACGTTTGGTGTTGTACCTACCTTTCTCGGTTTCACCCGCAAGAGAATGCCAAGTTGTGAAGTATTATTTTACCTTTGACATGATTGGACGTAATGAGCGGTTACGGGCGACTCTTTGACAGGCGTGACGACCGGTTTTAATAAGCCCCGTCCCTCCACCGTATGCCGGGCAAACGATGAAAGTTGATTAGCGCTTGAATAATCTCCGACGAAAAGACTGAAGATGACTTGACGGGGAAGAATATCCACGGATGGTTCGAAAGGCGTCGGCCCCCGCCTTCTACGGGCCAACGAGACGGGCCAGATCACTTCCGGAGGATGTAAGATTTCCAAGTACCGGCGAAGAAATCGGTTGAGAAGAAGTGAAGAAAGTTACGTACAGATATAGTAGCATAAGTGAAAATTTGAATTACGTAAATAGGTACTTAATTATACATATTATACCGTTACATTTTAACTAATAAATTGATAAAATGATTCATTAATAAATTGATTACCAATCTCGAAACTCGGAGCGGGTTTCCACTCGTATCACACGTCCGCAATCACGTTGTATCTGGATAACGTTTTTGCTTTATAATAAGGCGTTTAAAAGAAAAAGAAAAAAACGCTGCAAAGTCCTTGTCACATGGGTTTATTATTCTATTGGAGTTCTAGAGATTTTTGTTGGCTGTTAAATGTATTGTTTCTTTCATGTGGAATGATTGAAATAGCTATTTCTGATGATTTCCACCAATTTTGGCCCCCAAAACATGAAATAGGTACGCTTTTTTTTTTTTTTAAGATCATCTTTGATCATTGGTAGTGGCATTTAATGGTCTTGATTCACCTGTTTACACTTTTTCCAATGTTATTGTACACATTGATGGTGATTTCAGACAGTTTTCCAGGTTTTTGACTCATAAAAAACCAATTTTGGGAGCTGAACCTTTGGTAAAACCTCAATTTCCGCGTCTTTGGTCAAAATCGACTTCATATTCGGTCTTCTCGTCCTCAAAAACATGGAAAAAGATACCTCAAAAGCTCATGTTACTAACATGTTGTTAAAACGCAAAAAGTACCTATTTTTATACACATTTTCACTCATAACACCCCTGGGTATATTCCGATCGGGCTGAAAAGTTTCGGGACACAACTAGGGCCCAAATGGAGCATGTGTGCGAAAGAACGACTTTTTTAGACCGAAAATGAAGCCTGAACACGTGATACGGCGTACGGCGTACGGCGTACGGCGGACGGCGGACGGACATTGCATTTTTGGAATCTACGCACCTTGAAACGGAAAAGAAAAAAATGTTGAGGGGGTGTTATAAAAATGTTTTGCTGAGCGAATACATAGGTGTATCATTCACAGAATAATAAACCAAAAGTCTGCCAATTCGAGTAGGCAGTATAGCTTCCTCAGTTGAATCACGTGAACGTATAGAGTAGTTGGGTAGGTTCATTTAGAGGACAGGTGGAGTATCCATGCATGATTTTGATACGGGACCAACTGCGATCCAACCCGCGTGTACCCTCAAAATTTCAGCTCTCTACGACCAATCTTCGCGTAGTTAGAAGCGTTACAAGAAAACGGTCAACATTTCATGTTCGCACATGCGCGGACGAATGAAAGTCATATGCAATTATCAAAGTGTTATTCCTGATCGACCCTCCAAATCTGAGCCATTTCAACGATATATAAAGCAGTTACGGGCGTTTCAAGTATTTCACGTTTGCGCGTGTGCAGACGAAACGATTTCCATGATTTTGAAATGGGACCATCTGCGATCAAACCCGCGTTTACCCTCAAAATGTCAGCCCATTTCGACCATTATTTCGGGTAGTTGGAAGCGTTACAAGAAAGTGGTCAACATTTCATGTTCGCGCATGCGCAGACGAAAGTTACATTACGATTCCAATGGAATTCATTTGGAACTATCAAACTAAAATTCCTGATGGACCCTCCAAGTATGAACTCTTTTCAACGATATTTAGGGTTGTTATGAGCGTTTCAAGTATTTCACCTGCGCATGCGCAGACTGTATGATTCCAATGGAATTCATTTGGAACTATCAAACTAAAATTCCTGATCGACCCTCCAAGTATGAACTCTTTTCAACGATATTTAGGGTTGTTATGAGCGTTTCAAGTATTTCACCTGCGCATGCGCAGACGAAAGTTACAGCACTTTGTGACCCACCCCGCATCTACCCTCCAAATGTCAGCCCATTTCGACCATTATTTCGGGTAGTTATGGGCGATACAAGAATTACGACAGACAGACACGGAACCAAAAACTTTCCTTGATGTCTGAAACGCAAAATGGTTGTGGAAATTTTCATTTTGGAGGACATACTTTTTTTTTACTCAATCACGAATCCAAGACTTCCCTACCTTCGGTGGTGAGGAAGCAAAAAGAATAACGGGGTTATTGAAACGTTGTATATTTCCACTAATAGAAGAAAAACGCTAAAACTATACTGTTATACAGGTTTCGGTGATCAAACCATCGTCAATAAACTATATAACAGTGTATTTTTCGCGTTTTTTCTTGTAATAGTGGAAATAGACAAAGCGTTTCAATAACTCCGGTTTTATTATTCTTTGAAAAGGTTTTCCACGATTTCTTCCCGAGTGATTTACTTCGAGGCGTTTAAAAATAGGTAAACGTTAAACATCAAGGGCTTTCCAAAATTAAAACGTAATCCGAAAACTGCCAACAGCAGATCTAGATCAGAATTAGGTGCTAATGTATTTTTATTTTAGTCGAAGATGCGTGACTTACATTCAAGGGGCGGTATCTCTGCATAGCAGACCTCATAGCCACGGAGTGGGTCGAGACTTCAAGGCGCCAGATTGACTAAATATCTGAAAACATACATTTAAATTAATGGAAATATGTATGGTAGGCCCCAGGTAAGGGTGGGACGGGTTGAACGGTTATCGTTTTAATGTACAACAGCTTGTTTCAATTCGCATTCATGAATCATAACCGAACCGCGAATACTACTGTGGGACGATGTCGACGTAACAAATTTAATTTTAAAACAATTATTATTGGTTATTGACAGGCGGGTAACTTCCCACCAAGTTCAAAATCCACGAAAAAACTCCCGAGTTTTTATACCTAAACCAACGGATAAAACGCCCATCCGATCATAACGGATCAAAGGTATGTGCTAAGTAAGGCGGGGACGGACAGACATCTTTTTCATTCCATTTTCGAATTCTACGTACCATGAAACGGGAACTAGAAAATTTTGAGCCCCCCCCCCCCCCCCCCCCTCAAATAAGGAGGTTAATTATTTTATTTTTTTTTTTTCTTTTTTTTTTTTCTTGCTCGATTCCAAAGGTTCATTATTGAAAATATTAACCAAAAGAGACCTATTCATCCTTCTAGGACAGTGCGGTTGGTCTCATTCAAAGAAGCTGAGGATGAAATGAAATAAGTTGGTAGGTACTATCCAAGATTAATGTTTTGATAGCTAGTAAAGGCCCATATTGCACACTGCATTTAACGGTAAATAATCAATCGACATTTGATACATACTTACTACATACATAAAACGAGGTTAGAGAAGAATGTACCGACCACTAACTTGGCAAACTTTTTTTGTTCCCGCGCGGATCTTCCTAAGGCTTCAGCACAAACGAAGCAGAATCACCTAAAATTAAAGTTATGAAGAAATGGTTAGTTTTAATAGGGAGATCATAAAATTAAGTTATCATAATATTATTGTTGTTATTATTTATCATAAAAATAAGTTCAATAGCCAATCTTCGGGGCAAAACACTGCCTCAATTTTCTGGACCTAAGTAAGGTGCTCACTGGAACAGCTCCTCAACAATGGTAGTGTAAAATCCCAATTTGGTACTAGGATTCTTACACTGATTACTAAAAGGAAAGTGTAAAAATTAAGAGGAAGAAGCCTCTTAAAAATCGTATAAAACCCGTTTCTCTTGTTTGACTCTTGATTTTTACACTTTTCTTTTGGTAATCAGTGTGAGAACCCTAGAGCCAAATTGGGATCTTACACCCGGATTTTATACGATTTTTCCGTAGCTTGTTCCTCTTGATTTTTACACTTTTGCTCTATTATTCTCAATAATGAACCTTTGGAATCGAGCGTGAATTTTTTTTTAACCTCCCCTCAAAATTTGACGGTTTCCATTTCAAGGTAGTACGTAGAATCCGAAAATGAACAAAAAAATTTCTGTCCGTCCGCCGTGCATCGCACTTTTCTTAGTTACCATGAACCAAAATTAACGAAATTCGGTTTATAGGGCCCATTTGGGGTCTAAGTAGTTGGTCCTCGCAGCTCGGCGTTGATGACAGTCATCTCTGAGGGGCGAAAAATAGGGGTTGAAATCTCCAGGACGCCGTTATCTCGATTTTTTTACGGTTTTAAATAGTTCTCGAACTTGGGAGTTTTCTAAGACCACCCGGACCATTGTGCGTTGGTAGGTACGTTTCCAAATTTTTTCACTCCACATCAACAATTTTCCTTCAGAACTTCATTATGTGTGTTTCTTTTTGTTAGGTACTGTTTGTCATCGGCAGAATTATTTTAGCAACATTTAACTCGTGATTTAGGTAGGTACCTAGTAACGAGTACGGGGTTAGGTACTAACCTACGGAGGGTCTGCGATCTACATAAGATGTATAGAGTAGTACATAATATTATATAAAAGGGTTATCTATACAGAGAGCTGTGATCTGTAACAGAAGGGTGTTCTGTACAAATTAATAAACCGCTGTGCAGGGATTTGCAGCGTTTTTAACTCCACATCAACAATTTTCCTTCAGAACTTCATAATTTGCGGTTCTTTTTGCTGTTTTAGTTACTGTTTGTCATCGACCGAATTATTTTAGCAACATCTAACTCGTGATTTAGGTAGGTACCTAGTAACGAGTGCGGGGTTAGGTAGTGACACATATTACCTACCTACTTAGTGCGCCAAGCTTCACTACAGTAGTTGTCTAGGTCAGCACATCTGATCATTCCATCCCATCTGAGATATATGACTTTTATCATCTTGTTCTATGACGTGTATTAATTATATTCAATTTTTCTGAAAAACTTAAAATAATATATATAATTTACCTATGTCTTTAAATGCTCCTCAATCTACCTGAGTAGTTAAGAATATACCATTGATATCTTGACAGGTACTAGCCTATACGGAGGGTCTGCGATCTACATAATTATAGAATAGTAGGTACATATAATTATTATATTATATATAGACGGGTTATCTATACAGAGAGCTGTGATCTGTAACAGAAGGGTATTCTGTACAAAATAATGAACCGTTGTGCAGGGATTTGCAGCGTTTCTTTGTGATCTTATAGTTGGGGGGAGGGGGGGGGGGGGGGATTTATCTGCTGCCTGTATCAGTGGCAGCAGATCAAACTGCAGGGAGAAGAACTTTTGGTTTATTATTTTCAATAATGAACCATTGGAATTGACCATGAAAAAAAACGCTGCAAATCCCTGCACAACGGTTTATTATTTTGTATAGAATACCCTTGTGTTACAGATCACAGCTCTATGTATAGATAACCCGTCTATATAATATGATATGTACTATTCTATACATATTATGTAGATCGCAGACCCTCCGTAGGTTAGTACCTAACCCCGTACTCGTTACTAGGTACCTACCTAAATCACGAGTTAAATGTTGCTAAAATAGTTCTGCCGATGACAAACAGTACCTAACAAAAAGAAACACACATAATGAAGTTCTGAAAAGAAATTGTTGATGAGGAGTGAAACAAGTTGCAAAAGTACCTACCAACAAACTCCAGCCCCTTCTACGTAGATGGTATAATGAACCGTTGTGTAATAATTTACCGTTGAGTAATGATTTACCGTAGTAATAATTTACCCATCAATAATACTTCAACGTTTGTTCAAGTTTCACTACCTACCAACAAACTCCAAAAGAGCCATCATTTTTCAAATGAAATAATATCACAGAACAACCAACTCGACTTCATACTCCGCCAATATAATCAGGTGATCCCTACCAATGATTGGCCGTATTCACAAATTCCTATTGTGGGCGCGTCTCTGGTTACGAGATTTGGTTTGAATTGTATACAATTTCATTCACACTGGAGTCGAAAATGCCTGTCGGTGCAAACTTCGGGGCCTTACTGTGAACGAACGGCTGGACGTACGATGCTCCGGATGGTCTTAAAAAACTCGCAAGTTCAAGAACTATTTAAAACCGTAAAAATATTTACGTAAAAAAATTGTATAGGCGTTTTGAAAATTTCAACCCCTATTTTGAACCCCTTAGAGATGACTCACAGTAACGTCGAGCTTCGAGGACCAACTAGACGCCGAACGGAACCTATAACCCGAATTTCATCAATTTTTTTTCATGGTAACTAAGAAAAGTGGCCCGTACGGCGTACGGCGTACGGCGTACGGCGGACAGACAGAAATATTTTTATTGCAGTTTTGGATTCTACATACCTTGAAACGTAAACCATCAAATTTTGAGGGGGGGTAAGAATTTTTTTTTTCATGCTCGATTCCAATGGTTCATTATTGAAAATAATAAACCAAAATTCTAACCCCCCCTCAAGATTTGATGGTTTACGTTTCAAGGTATCCAAAACTGCAATAACAAAATTTCCGTCTGTACGCCGTACGCCGTACTGGCCACTTTTCTTAGTTACCATGAAACAAAATTGATGGAATTCGGGTTATAGGTTCCGTTTGGGGTCTAGTTGGTCCTCGAAGCTCGTCGTTACTGTCAGTCATCTCTAAGGGGTTCGAAATAGGGGTTGAAATTTTCAGAACGCCGTATCTCGTAAACTTTCAATGAAGGGTATGGTTTTTTTTACATTATTAAATTTGTCTTGAGCTAAACAATTTTTTGAGACCACCCGGAGCATTTTACGTCCAGCCGTTCGTGTGCACCAAAAAGCTTCGTCAACACGATCGTGAATCTAACGGTAAAAATCCGGCCCGGATATCATAACTAGGGAGCACCTGATTATAATCAAGGATGGCTGTATGAAGTCGAGTTGGTTGTTTAGCGATATTATTTCATTTGATAAGTGATGGGCTATTGGATTTTGTTGGTAGGTACTTCTGAAACTTGAACAAACGTTGAAGTATTATTGATGGGTAAATTATTACACAATGGTAAATTATTACACAACGACAAATTATTACACAACGACAAATTATTACACAACGACAAATTATTACACAACTGTAAACTATTACAAAACGGTAAATTATTACACAACGGCTCATCTACCAAGAAGGGGCTGGATTATGTTGATCGGTTCTTTTGCAACTTGAACAAACGTTGATGTATTGTTGATGGGTAAATTATTACACAATGGTAAATTATTACACAACAGTAAATTATTACACAACAGTAAATTATTACACAACAGTAAATTATTAGGTACATAACGGTAAATTATTTCACAACGGTAAATTATTACACAACGGTTCATCTACCAAGGAGGGGCTGGATTTTGCTGATCGGGACTTTTGCAACTGGAACAACCGTTGAAGTATTATTGATGTTTATATTGAATTCATCACACAACGGTTCATTATACTTGACCAGAGGGAAGGTATTGACCACAGAAAACAGTGATCTACGCAGAAGGGGCATCTATTCCACTCCACATCAACAATTTTCCTTCAGAACTTCATTATTTGCGTTTCTTTTTGCCATTTTAGTTACAGTTTGTCATCGACAGAATTATTTTAGCAACATTCAACTCATGATTCAGATAGGTACTTATTAACGAGTACGGGGTTAGGTACTAGCCTACGGAGGGTCTGCGATCTACATCGTATGTATAGAATAGTACATATTATTTATTTATTTATACATTTGACGGGCGAGCCCAATTATATTATACAGGCGGGTTATCTATACAGAGTGCTGTGATCTGTAACAGAAGGGTATTCTGTACAAAATAATAAACCGTTGTGCAGGGATTGGCAGCGTTTTTAGAAGTTCAATATAAATCCGATAAACCACAAGAAGTGTGCTCCGGAGCGTGCCCTGGAGTTGAGCAACCTTTCGCAAAGTTTTCCCTCCTTGTCCTTGGCAGTTGGTATAAGGCTCGGCAACTAGAGCGTGGAAGGCCCGAATTTCCCACGACCCTGACCGTCTTTTTCGCCGTCTGGTTCTCCCAGCTTCGGGCTCTGTCAGGTCGCCGTTGGTTCCTCGTTCCCGTCCACGTCCGCATCCGAGCACCTCGTACGGGCGTGATGGCGCCCCAGGGGTCTCCCCTCGCACACCCGTCACACAACGTCAATCGCCCTGTTAAATCCCTGGTAACGCCGCTTACAGCTCACACGGACGAAGTAAACAAACGCTGCAAAATCCTCGTCAGATGGGTTCATTATTCTACTAGTCGTACGTACCTACAGAAATGTTGGCTGTTCATTTATTGTTTCTTTCATGTGCAATTGTTGAAATGTATATTTTTAATGGTTTCGACCAATTTTGGGTCCCAAAAACACGACTTAGGTTCTTTTTCTTTTTTTTCAGATAATTTTTGATCATTGATTCGCCTGTTGATAATACTTCTAGTGTTGTTATACAAATTTATGGTGATTTCAGACAATTTCCCATGTTTTTGACTAATAAAAAATGAATTTCAGGAGCTTAGCCTTCGTTACCACCTCAATTCTTTACTTTTCGGTCAAAATCAACCTAATATTCGGTCTTCTTGCCCTAAAAAACATGGAAAACGGTACCTCACAAGCTCAGGTTCACTAAAACCTCAAAAATCCCTCGAAAACCCCTGTTTATACACCCATTTTTCTCCCATAACACCCCTGGGTGTACGCCGATCGGGCTGCCAAGTTTCGGAGCACAGCTAGAACCCAAATGTGTTCCCAAATGGGGAACCAAATTGTATGTGGATGAACGACGATTTTAGACCAAAATTTAACGTAAATTTAAGGCTGAAACTTCGTTAGAACCTCAATTTTCCACTCTTTGGTCAAAATCGACTTCATATTCGGTGTTCTCGTCCCAAAAACATGAAAAGCGATACCTCAAAAGCTCATGTTACTAACATGTTCCTAAAACACAAACAGTACCTACTTTTATACACATTTTCACTCATAACACCCCTGGGTATATTCCGATCCAGCTGCAATGTTGCGGGACACAACTAGGGCCCAAATGGAGCATGTGTGCGAAAGACCTAATTTTTTAGACCAAAAAAGAAGCCGTTATACGTGATATGGCGGACGGACTTCGCATTTTCTGAATCTACGCACCTCGAAACGTAAAAAAAAAAATTGAGGGGGTGTTATAAAAATTTTTTGCTGATCGATTACATAGGTGTATTATTCACGGAATAATAAACCAAAACGCTGCAAACTATTTTCAGAGTGCACCCGGACCAGAGAGGATTCAAGTATTCGTAAACGAGTACATAGGTATTCGCGCGTTTCGTTGTCTTTTGAGTTTCGGTAAATTGATCTGTCGAATAGAATGGATCGGAGATTGGTGGTTCGTCGTTTTGAGAGCCGATAGTATAAAGCAAGTAATGGCAGACTATTCATTTACGGTGTATTCTTATCTACCAACACCGCTGTACAAATTACAGTGCTATTGAAAATAGAATGAAACTCGCCGTTCCAAATTGGGCTATTCACTGGTAACCATCTGGTTGAAACGGCAAGCGGAGGATCTTTATGAGATTCCCAACCGAAAAAAGAGGGCAAGAGATGAAGGTAATCCATATTAAGACAGAGTGAGAGTCGGATGATACGGCAGTTCTTTGCTAACGTCGACCGACGCCAGCCCGAATGCTTCGGTTTCCAACCTTTCAAGAAGTGATTGGCAAAAGAATGCTTGGCTCTTGAACTTGCAAGGGAGCATAATCTCATGTACTGAGCTCAAGAAGGCATTAAAAACCCCCAAGGCTTATGGACCAAGTAGCAGGGGCAATGGATTTTTTTCCCGCAAAAAGGTGCTGAGTTCACGCGGAGAACGAGCGATTTATCGATTTGTTATTTCACAATAGCCTCTAATCAGCCCTTGTCAGGCGGGCAAGAAAGGTGGAATCGATTACATGTAATCGATCCCCACAAAAGAGTTTCCTGAATCGTAAATTGCAATGGATGTCATACGTAAAATACCTAACCCCTTCCCTACCGAACCACTATAATAATGGTCCAGTGACTTGCTCATAGTTTTATATTCATGCAGCTCCCTCCCCCTTCAGCTTGTATTTCTAAGGTACCAACACAGTTATCGACGGAAGCTGTTGGGCAGATTAATGAAGGACACGACGTATTGAATTATACGTGCTGTCACATGCCCTGGAATGCCAGTCTGCCAACGATGAGATTGAATATTTCTACTTGGAAACTGTCTGTATGTCCACCTTTGGCCCCACGCGTAACTTCTACCCAACTTGACGTAATTAGCTCAAATTTAGGGGGGGTTAGGCACGAGTTAGGCCGCAGGGGAATGATATCAATTTCACCAAAACCGGATTGTGACTTTCGTCTGTGCAGTTGCAAGCGTATCCTTCTAATCGCCCTTAACTACTCAGAAAAATAAATGAATAAATTTGATAAAACGAGACCTCGCTGACAACTCAAGAAGCCCATTTTTTACCAGTAAAAACCCTCTGGGTGAGGAAAAATCGGGCAGCCGAGCTAGGGGCACAACTAAGGACGAAATGGAGCAGGTGTGCGAAAGAAACATGTTTTCGCCCATTCAAAATGATCAAAATTATCTATGATACGGCTAAGGCGGACGAATATTGCAGAGTTAAATTCTACACATTCTGAAACGTGACTAAGTGAAATGTGTCTTGAAAATGATTAACAAATAAACTAAGGAAACTAAGTAAACAAAATTTCCCACTCTGATAGCATAGGGGTATTATTCAGAGAAAAATAATCCGGAACACCATCAGCGTGATTGTGAATAACGGTGTGAAACGTCAGTTCAAAATACATAGTGAGGAGCAACTAATATAAAACAAGCATTAGTTTCATAAAACTCGTACCCTGTTACGAGGTACTCATCCAGGATGTTTTCCGGTAGTGGGTAGTACGCCTACCATCGATGTGTGGATACATGGATCGATAGTGCTGATGGCTCTCCAGTGAGCCTGCTTGAATATATTATCTTCTACAATTATATAAAAATGCGCTGGTCTTCAAGGGCGTTAGCACACGCGAATACGAAACTTACAGACGAATTTCCATATCCAGCTATTATGATCAAGACATCATACTTACGATATTTGCACTATAACTTCTCTTTCACTGCCCTCATAATAATATTATAGTCCACTTAATTATAGTAGATAATAGTCCACATAACAATATAGAGGACAGGAAGCAGTTCCATAGCCAGCTATTATGATCAAGGTATTATACGATATTTTTACTATAACTTCTCTTTCACTACCCTCATAATAATTTAGTCCACATAATATTATAGCCCACCTAATTATAGTTGATAATAGATTATACAGAGGACAGGAAGCAGTTCCATGGCCAGCTATTATGATCAAGACATCATAAGATATTTTCACTATAACTTCTCTTTCACTGCCCTCTTAATAATTTAGTCCACTTAATTATAGTAGATAATAGTCCACATAATAATATAGAGGACAGGGAACAGTTCCATAGCCAGCTATTATGATCAAGACGTCATACGATATTTTCACTATAACTTCTCATTCACTACCCTCAAAATAATTAAGTCCACATAATATTATAGTCCACTTAATTATAGTAGATAATAGTCCACATAATAATATAGAGGACAGGAAGCAGTTCGATAGCCAGATCAAGCAGTTCCATGATCAAGATATTATACAATATTTTTTCACTATAACTTCTCTTTCACTACCCTCATAATAATTAGTCCACACAATATATTATTATAGTCCACTTAATTATATTATGTAGTAGATAACAGTCCACATAGTAATATAGAGGAGAGGAAGCAATGGTGATACCCGTTTTTTTTTCTTTTTACTCCATTTTATCGCAATTACCGCAGTTCGAAATCAATTTTCTGGTCAGATACCGATTCCCTGGCATTTTGGCTGATATCTTTCCTCACCGTTTCGCAACACGGGCTTGGAACCGGCCATGGCGGGTTTAAAAATCTCCTAATCTTCTTTAAACAAATTTTTTTTAAACTCTTCTTAGGGGGAAAATGGTCCTACTTCCAGTAAATGAAAAAACGCTTAAAGCGGTCGCTCAAATTTGCCACCATTGTCCTGCAGGCAGGTTTCTGCCCTACGCTCCCATCCGGTAGTGAGTGCTGCCGTGATAGAAAGAGGATCTATCGTTTCGCAAGCATTGATGATCCTCTCTAGCAATTCTTCAGCGCTAGCAACTGGAGGAAGGTCAGCGTCGCACACCTTATTTTTCAAGTGGCCCCATAAAAATAGTCGAGTGGGCTCAGATCGGGAGATCGAGGTGGCCAAGGGATCCGACTTCGATTGTCAGTCCACCGAGTGCCAAACTGGGCATCGAGGTGGCGAGAAACGGCCCATGGAATCCTGGCCTGGCCCTGTACCTGGCCAGGAAAATTGATTTCGAACTGCGATAATTGCGATAAAAAGGAGTCAAACCAAAAACTGATATCACCACGTGACTAAGCGTTGAAAAATATTGCTTAAACATGTGCCACACTTGGGGTTTACCAACATCTCAAAATACGCACATTTCCAGGTCTACGCGATTTTGCGCGCTCCTAGAGGCTGTTGCGCGCTATGAAAAATGTATTCGAGGAGTGCATTTTTCATTAAATTTGACACAGAATCTGTAATAAAAAATTAGGATTCCCATTTGAAATAAGGAAGTTAGTGCGAGTTGCGCACATTTTGCGCATGCGCACGTGGGCAAAAATTTCATAGTTGAATTCGTCGCAAAAAGATTAAGGGGGGGGGGGGGGGGATTTGACGTTTCTTTTCTAACCCTTCAAACAACGGAGATAAAAATACATATCCATAATTTAAAACACCCTGTAGAGGACAGGAAGCAGTTCGACAAACTTTATAATACACACAGGTAGGTACACCTACCAAATTATTCGCCAAAGGATTCTTGACTTTTGGTTTCTGCATAGTAATCCTTACAAAAATGCCAGATATGGCTAGTGACAATGAGCTAGCAGTTGAGGTGGAAGGTGAGGGCGCACGCCCAATTAGGAAACGAGAGTTCCCGCGGTGGGAAGCCGAGATAAAAGCTGGAAACTCTCGCAATCCTCTAAACGTACGGGAGGAAATGACGTCACGGATAAAGAGAGTGATTAAGAAGTGTACCAAGGCCTTCGTGGACAATTCAGATCCTTTCCACCACCACCCGACAAAGGTGTCGTAATAAGAAAACGGAATCGCTCCCGCGGATCTCGAACCTTGGAGCGGGTTTTCTCACGTATCAAACGTGCGCAATCAGGGAGCATCTGGACGATTTTTTTTTTTTCTTCACGTATATTTCTATTCATAATTGGAATCATAACCTCGAAAGGCGGGCACAAGTGGAACTCGCGTCTTGTAAGTTCTTATCGCTCCAAAAGATGGATAAGCGGTTTATCTGGTTGGGTTACATTATTCTTCTTTCGTGAATTCAGAGTCAACGAGAAGTCGCATGCGACGTAACTAGGTAAGGTAAAGTACCTCTGTTACCAAAGCGACTACTTCAGCGAAACATGGGGTATAATATGCGCTACTTACGTGCAACTTACTGATGAGTTATATCTAGATCGTTGTTAGATATACAGGGTGTACCAGTTCCTTCTGGACAAACTCAGGGAATCGATTCTACTCTTCATTTGGAACAAAAAATGCTCAGTAGAAATGTTTCAAAAAGTTCTTCGTTTTAAAGACATCCGACAATTTGTGTTTTTCCAACTTTTCATTACCTTACCACATAAAAACGCTAATAAATTCGAAAATATTGAGACTACCTAACACAAATCCAATTACACCGTTAGAAAGAAAGTTAAATTTCCTGTATCATTCTTCTGTTTTCAAAGGTCAGAGTTGCTTAAAATTGGCCAACATCAGTTGGAACAGTTGAAAATTTCAAAATTTAAAATTGTGAAAAAGATTGTACGTTCTACTGAGGTTAAAAAAAATACCTACAACTTGACAAATTTCACAAAAACTTCATCTAATAAGACATGGTAATTCTTATTTAATTTATCAATTATAATTTCATGTTTATAAGAAACTAGCTGTGTACCCGCGCTTCGCAACGGTAGAACAGACACCCCCTGTATCCCCCCCCCCCCCCTCCACAACTGATCAGAAACCTTCCCCAATGCCAACCCTAACTGCCTTTAACCCCCCCCGTATCCTATGAACCCTCCCTACCTGGTTAGAAACATTCCTCAATGTTCACACAACAAATTCCCAAAGTTGCACTCCAATAATTGGTCAAGTAGTTTTGAAATTTCTGTAGACCCCCCCCCTCTCATAACCTGTACCCCCCTCCCACTAACATCCTGATTGAAGTACCACTTGAATGTACTCGTCGAGCTGAATCCAGAATCTAATTACAATCGGATTTACGTCCAACCGTTCAAAGTTATTATAAGCATAAACGTCCTCATAGAAGTGATTATAACACGTTTTTTAGTAGTATTTCATTCATAGCGTTTCAACGGATGGACAGATTCAAATGCAGATTTTTCATAAACCTTCCCAGATAAATTCTGCGTCAAATGGTACCAGCCGCAACTTTCTACGTTCAGCCGTTCTCAATTGATGCCGAGACAAACAAACAAACAAACAGACAAACAAACAGACACTGTTTTATTATATGTATAGATATTGACTTGTTTTTATACGTATATTGTATCTCAACATTAATAAATTATTATTATTATTATTATCATTATTATTATTATCATTATTATTATTATTATCATTATTATTATCTGTAACCCCCTAGATACCCACTTGAGATTGTTCATTGAATACGGGTCAAAATCGCTATTTGACCAATACACTTTCCAATCTGTCTCGACTCCCAACCCACACCAGAGCTGTAAATAATTTTCGGAATAGGATTAGCATAAATATTACCGCATATCACGAAATTCAATATCGTTAGAGGTTGTAAATTGATTTTGACGCCATAGCGTAAACGGATTTTCTGGGTGAAGGGATTTTAGGCTCACAGTTTCACACACGAAATCGTTTTTTTCATCGCCGTGCCTTCCCGACGGGGGCCCCGAAAAAAAGAGCCTGAGGAGAACCCCGGCTTTTGAGAAACAAATAGGAACTTTGCATCGTATAATTGGAGGTTTAGGTAGCCACGGAACTTAGTTAGGGAAATGTATACTCATGTTTATGTAGGCAACCCCCCCCCCCCCCCCCCACCCGTATAGCTGGAGTCGGAACGTAGAAAGTGGGTGACCTTATAAACGGAGATGTAAAAGGTGTCTAAAACATGCCCTTTCCATCATACAGAAGACAGAAGAGGTTCAAACGGTTCTACAACTTAAATGCTCATTTCAATTAGGTATGGTGCTATGGGGAAAAAATAATCATTCAAAATACAATAAAATCAAAGCGCTCAATACTCTTCCAAAATGCACAGTGGTTCAAAAACCCCAAAACATGGCCAGACGTAGGAAAACATACGGTGATGATTAGCCATTGAAGATGCGGTCGAATCGAGAAGTACCTATTACCTACACGCAGGGTGACACCACAGGGTATTTCACGCTGAACGTGAAAGCGCCATATTTGATGGATCCCCGAATGGAAACTTTTTTTCTGTAAACAATGTGCGTTTTTTTCTTCAAAATTACCTCACAAAAAGAAACTCCTCCAAGATTTATGAAATTAAATTATACGACAAAAAATGAGACCAATCTTCGAATAGTTTCATGAAGAACCATGGGATTCATAATTCATAATTTTTTTAGGCAAAAATGCTCATTATTTGAAGGTTTCTGGTGGATCGCAAATTCACCTATTCCGGAAATTTATATCTTTAAAAAAATTATAATTTCAAAAAAATACCGAATTTTCAAGTGAATATTTGAACTTTATTTAAAAATTGAAACAACATAGTAGCTAAGTCAATTCATCAGAGCAAAATTCAATTTCCTCCCCACAGCGTTTATATCGCAACATTTTTCAATATAATATAAGTAAATGGATACCAGTATGGCACCCACCAATATAGTAAATTTATAGGCAGTATATTGGTGGTCAGTGCAAAATTCCCTAAGACCATCTAGTTCGTACAGATGATTAGGGACCACCCCGCATAATGGACCGATCATGTGTCTCACCAATCTCCAGCTAGTGTAGGTGATGTTTTGACATCAAGTAACGTTTTAGGAATGGGGTTTGTGACGGTGTGGCTGTTCTCGAGTAGTTTTTTTCTTCCGGTGGAGACGGAGTCGTTTGATGGAAGCCTAATCGATATCCCTTCTTTAACCGGTGATAATCTCGCTGGTCTCGAGGGGAGGGGGAGGACTCTCGAGAGTCCACCGTCACTCTCCTCACTCTTTCACATGGTAGCAGAGCGGGTTTGGTAGTATGCGCTTAATTAACCATACGCCATCCACTTTTAGTGGGCTTTCCAGGAGGATAACCCATCCCAAACATCCTGTCCATTTGATAATACATACATCTATTAATTGGCTTCCCCACCACCATTCACCCTTTAGAGCTCAGTATAATTAAAATATATTGAGCTCATTTGAAGGCGATGCTGTATCCCAATTTACAAGTCCAGGAGTTGTTCCATCCTAACGACGGAGGTTGATCACCTAGAGGTTGCCCAAATGAGCGCAATTCACTGGACAACAACCTCTGACAACATTTTTTTTCTCCGCCAATACTCGTGTGTAGGAGCTTTGTTCTCCGCGAGTAAATATTATTGAGGTAAGGACCATTACAATGGAGGTTCGTCGCCTTGAAGTTGTTCAGATGTCGTTTCCTGAATCAGAACTTCATACTACTTCACATTCCCCCTTTTCCCTCTCATACTTCTGCTACACAGAAATATGTCGCGTGGATAGGAGCGTGACGGTGTGGCTGTTCTCGAGTCGTTTTTTCTTCCGGTGGAGGCGGGATCGTTTGGTGGAAGCCTAATCGATATCCCTTCTTAACCGGTGATAATCTCGCTGATCTAGAGGGGGGTGGGGGGGCTCTCGAGAGTCCACCGTCACTCTCCTCAGTCTGTCACGGTAGCAGAGCGTGGTTTGGTAGTATGCGCTGAGTAATCCACCATACTCCATCCACTTTTTGTGGGCTTTTCAGAAGGGTAAGCCCAAAGGTTTCTAGAAGGCTTCCTTTGCAGATATCCTGTCCATTTGATAATACATACACCTATAACTGGCATCCCCACCCCATTCACCCTTTAGAGGTCAGTATAATTAAAATGCATTGAGCTCATATGAAGGCGATTGATGCGTGCCCCCTTTTCCAAGTCCCAATAGTTGTTCCATCCTAACGGTGGAGGTTGATCACCTAGAGGTTGCCCAAATGAGCACTCACTGGGCTACAACATCTGACAACATTATCCGCCAATACTCCGCCGGTGGAGGAGCTTTGTTCTCCACCAGTAAATATTGTTGAGGTAGTACCATTACGATGGAGGTTAGTCACCTTGAAGTTGTTCAGATGTCCTTTCCTGAACCATTATCTCTTACTACTTTTCATTCCCCCTTCCGCTCCACATAAATTATGTCGTGTGGGGAGGAGTGTAACGGTTTGGCTGTTCTCGATTCGTTTTTTCTTCCGGTGGAGACGGAGTCGTTTGGTGGAAGCCTAATCGATATCCCTTCTTAACCGGTGATAATCTCGCTAGTCTACAGAGGGGGACTCTCGAGGGTCTACCGTCACTCTCCTCACTCCGTCACAGGTTTTAAGAATGTCGATCCGTTGATACCGAGCCCATTCATCACAGTACCTAGGTATTCAGTTAGTGAGTTTCCATTTAAAATTCAACCTTACTTTGTCCTTTGATGTTCTCGGTTTCCAAGAGCGGAACCCCATATTGTGCCGCCCACGGACGGATGTCAGTACCCATCGAAATTCGTGAAAGTGTCTAAGGGCACTCGTTCATTGTCGAAAAAAAATCCCCTTCCCAAGTTAGTATGCGTGGGGGCTGGTCAGTGCCGCCGGCTTCCTCGGTAGGTGACAGAAAGGCGCCTGAGACGGCCAGCACGTACGCTCACATCCTCCACAGGATGAGGATGTCGTTTATATTGTGTTTTACTTTGGGAACGACAAGTACAGATACCCGGGTTGCTGCGGAACACATAAAAAACCACGGTTTCCAGGAGCGATGGACGGTTCTTCGATATTGTAATTCCTCCATTCAAATCAAATGAGCTGTACAACGGAGTACAACAAGTTATTGTGTGTAACAACCGAAACCGGTCTACAGTTTGCTAGTGTACGTGGAAATAGACTATTTTATTTTTATCCTGTAGTTTTTTTCCCCCCTTGTGTATGTTACGATCGGGCTACATACTAAGCCGATATGGAGCCTATGTGCGAAAAAACTAATTTTTTAGTGAGAAAATAAAGTAGATGTGGTGATCGCGAGAGAGAGTGTGTGGATGACTAGTTTGAGTGAGAAGGATAGCATGGGTGTAGGATGTGCCCAGGCGGGATCTTTTAGGTGACGCTAGCACCCCTGGTTGTTCCCACCACAATGAGTGCTAGATGATGAAGGTTATCGCCCCAGGTTGTTACCACCACAATGGACGCTAGAGGGGATGAAAGCTAGGGTCCCAGGTTGTTACCACCATGATGAATAGGAATACCACCACTTTGAAAAGGATCAGAATTATGGGTCAGGGCCAAGACTTGAGGTTTACATATCTGCAGAGGGCTGCGAACCCAATGGAGTTCATATGGGTCCAACAGGTCAACTATTATGATCTTTTAACATTTTCACAGTATGAAAGTGGCAAGGCTGAACAGTAGGACTTCAATATCCATCGCTGTATCGAAGCGGAGCAAAGACAATAAATTACACGCCTGATGAACTTTTATTACTCAAGACTAATCACTGTGAAGGATTATGAACATGCACCTTCAATAAATTGTGAAACGCGTAATTAAACTGCAGGAGGAAAAAGTGTGTTTGTTAGTAATCTGATCATCCAATCAAGGAAGATCACGAATTTTGAAATGAATGCTAAGTGAGTCACGAAGTGATTGAATCCCCTTGCTTCACGTGTTACTAGAGCGCACTTGGTACCCAGAATGAAAATAAATTCCGAGTGCAACGAGTTCGTAATTACTCGGAAGCTTGTTTACAGAAATGGGATTAGATGAAGTGCTGGAGCGTAAATTCGGGTTATTGCGTTGATTATGTACATACTGAAGTGGTTGGTGTGTACAGTGCAAGGCCTGTGACCTGTACCCTCGAAGTAGATATTTAGGTGCTTTACATACAAAATGGTACATGTGATGATAACGAAATTGATTGAAAGCTCGGAACCAGTGGAACCAAGGATAACACAGGATTCGAGAGCTACTGTATAGAACACCCGCCAGAAATGTCCAAAATTTAGAAAGGACCCCAAAAACATCCTAATAATTTCGCCGTGTATATGAGACCTGCACATGAACTCGAGGATCGCAGTACCTATGTGGCTGGACCAATTTGACATTCACACGTTCTAATATGTTATTTATTTGCCTAAATATTATATTAATCTACTGCCAAATTGCAAGGTGATGTAAATACATCGCGCGCGTGCACACACACACACCGCGCCGACGTCCTAAATTATCCCGACTCAGTTTCAAAAGTGATTTTGCAGAGCTAAAATTATCTTCAAACGACGTGTCTAACCTACGAAAATAGTGTTTTGTCAAAAATCAAAAGATTTGTACCTAATATAAGTTTTGTCAAAAATTGAATTAGGTACCCTATAAATTCGGATTCGGATAGGTACTTATACCATTACTCCCGCGATATATATCTCGTACCTTGACACTGTTCATAGGCACTGAAATCAAATAGGTACCTAGAATACAGAGATCATAATATATAATATATCATATTATGTTGTGTAGCAACTCATGAGGTACCAGCTATTAACCACCCGACAAAATTTCAATCCTTAATTTCATCGATGATTATTGTTATATAATAGTTATATTATTGTTAAGTAATATATTATATTCATTATATTGTTATAAATCATATCGCTCACCTTCTCACATAATATACTGTTCACATTTACAGCATTGCCATAAATGGGAACACCTCGTAAATTCAAAATGGGGTTGATAATCAGTTTGAGCAAGACTGGTAACACATTACCTCAACAATTTTCGAAAATGGGGGTTTTACGTACCCCCCCCCCCCCCCCCCCCCCCCCAATTATAACATGCTCTTTCCATTGGTGAAGTCATAAATTGAAAATTAAAATTGGAAAACGTCGAAATGTTCACCCGAAAACCGGAAAATTGTGGTGTTGAAAGGAAAAACGCCTCATTCAAGTCAAAGGTGAAAACGACTCCAGTACGGCACCATAAACGCCTTAAGTAATTTATTCTAATCCTAGATTCTGAGGAGAAACACCTCAGTCGGTGAAAATCGAGATGTGGCGTTTCACCTTGGAATCACTGGCTTCACTATTAGGTCGAGTCATTTATCGTCATCAGATGAGTGAGGCGTTCTTCCTTGGATTATTATAGCAGCTTAGTCCACATGAGGTGTTTTCCCGCCACTTTATTTTAAAATGCAAAATCTGAATTCTGAAACAGCTTGCAGCATACAATGCCGTCCGTTTTCCTGTTTCTGGTTTTCTTATTATAATTTACTGATAGGTATTCAAGGTTCTTGAGAACGTTCTTTTATTTTATAAGTTTATTTGTTCTTTCGATAAGTTCTCATTTCTATCTTACCGATTCCTGCTTAACGGGATAACTTTGGAACGATCGGGAAACAACAATATTTATTAGTAATTTTTTCCAGAAGGAATATTTTTCTTTGAAAAGAAAAAGAAATATTTCAAACTATTAAGGGAAAAAAAAATCGGCGCTCCGCGCCTCGCCAGGGGGCAAGCCCCCTGGACCTCCGGTTACCTCTATTTACATACTTCGGGCGAAATTATAGAAACACGGAATGTGTTTTAGCTCACGCGTTTCACATAAACCTTTTTCGACTGATATATTGACTGCTCATAGGTTACACCAGGTTACACGATCCTTAGTTCCGTATCATCGGTACTTATATAAAGCTTGCAATCGTGTTCACAATATAAATATTATTGAATATGATCACCTGTGTGTAAACAATTATTATTATTTAAACAATCACGCTCATACCGCAGCTTGTCGGCCACGCACTCCGCATTGGTTAACGTAATATGGTTAGGTAAATCGAGAGCTATCCAACGAGTGGTGAACGATTTTTGTACGATGATAACTGGCGAAGTTAAGTTCCGTAGCAACGAATCGGTTGTACGTGAAAATCATTAGAAATTTTTCATAACAGTGTCCCAGATTTCGTTACGAAATTTCGTTACCTTTTGGTTTATTATTTTCAATAATGAACCATTGGAATCGAGCATGAAAAAAAAAATTCTTACCCCCCCTCAAAATTTGATGGTTTACGTTTCAAGGTATGTAGAATCCAAAACTGCAATAAAAATATTTCTGTCTGTCCGCCGTACGCCGTACGGGCCACTTTTCTTAGTTACCATGAAAAAAAATTGATGAAATTCGGGTTATAGGTTCCGATCGGCGTCTAGTTGGTCCTCGAAGCTCGACGTTACTGTGAGTCATCTCTAAGGGGTTCAAAATAGGGGTTGAAATTTTCAAAACGCCTATACCATTTTTTTACGTAAATATTTTTACGGTTTTAAATAGTTCTTGAACTTGCGAGTTTTTTAAGACCATCCGGAGCATCGTACGTCCAGCCGTTCGTTCACAGTAAGGCCCCGAAGTTTGCACCGACAGGCATTTTCGACTCCAGTGTGAATGAAATTGTATACAATTCAAATTCAAACCAAATCTCGTAACCAGAGACGCGCCCACAATAGGAATTTGTGAATCCGGCCAATCATTGGTAGGGATCACCTGATTATATTGGCGGAGTATGAAGTCGAGTTGGTTGTTCTGTGATATTTTTTCGTTTGAAAAATGATGGCTCTTTTGGAGTTTGTTGGTAGGTAGTGAAACTTGAACAAACGTTGAAGTATTATTGATGGGTAAATTATTACTACGGTAAATCATTACTCAACGGTAAATTATTACACAACGGTTCATTATACCATCTACGTAGAAGGGGCTGGAGTTTGTTGGTAGGTACTTTTGCAACTTTTTTCACTCCCCATCAACAATTTCTTTTCAGAACTTCATTATGTGTGTTTCTTTTTGTTAGGTACTGTTTGTCATCGGCAGAATTATTTTAGCAACATTTAACTCGTGATTTAGGTAGGTAGGTACCTAGTAACGAGTACGGGGTTAGGTACTAACCTACGGAGGGTCTGCGATCTACATAATATGCATAGAATAGTACATATTATATTATATAGACGGGTTATCTATACATAGAGCTGTGATCTGTAACAGAAGGGTATTCTATACAAAATAATAAACCGTTGTGCAGGGATTTGCAGCGTTTTTGGCTAGTTAGGCCATGGCTAAAACACATTCTGTGTTAAAAGAATATCTGAAAAGTCCAAAGGTGTGTATCTACCCGTTTCACAGAAAACTGGTTCCAAAAACGCATGTTTTATTTTGCATAAAGCTAAATGCATATTTTAGGGTTCAGTGGTAAGTGCATGTAACAGCATTATTGCTTATTTTCTGTAAACAATTAAAAATATGAAATTGAACGAAATGCAAATAGATTTTTTTTTAAATCAATAAAATCAAATAGGTACATATTTTCTCCTTTCCTCTTCTTTATTACAAATCCTATAAACGCACAAATAACAAAAAAACCACAGTCATGCAGCATGGCTATAAGAGCGAATTTTCGAAGTTTTCGGCATCTTCCTCCTCCGCCTAAAATTTTCTGAAAATTAATTTTCGGCCAATGTTTTCCCAACTTGATACCATACAAAATTAAAACAGGAGTAGTTTTACGCAAAGTAAAATTTGGGGTGGAAGGAGGGGGAGGGGTAAATCAAAAATGTTTTGAATACCAGAAGAGTAGGTATTGGATAGGTACGTAACAAATTTTTTGTTCCATTTTTTGCCGAGTAACACCTCGGTTTGTAGATTCTCCAACGCTGAACACGATGGTGAAGTCAGAATTGCGATATCCCATTCCGTTATCAGATTAGAGCAGACGAACCAGGAAGAACATCTCAAGAAATAACCACGTTCCTTCATCTTCAAAGTGCTCCAGTTTGAGAATGGAATGAGATATCGCAATTCTGATTTCACCATCGTGTTCAGCGTACAAAAACCTTTAAAATGAGGTGTCACTTGTCAGACTTTTTCATTTTGGGAATTTATGGGTAATTTTCCCCCCCTAAAATTCCCCAACACTCCCCCTTAGAGTGACCCGATTCTGCCCATCTTCGAACTTAGCCTGTCGATTGCCAAGACAGATTTTTCGTGCAAATTTGAACTTTTTATCTCAATTCTTTCGAGAGTTATCGTCTGGAATGACACATACATATATAAATATATAAATATATATATAAATATATATATTTATACATGTAATTCTTGGTGACTTTCGGCAGTGAATTCAGGATGGTCTGAAACGGATTTTGGTATAAAAATCTTTCGGAAATTCGAGTTTTACAAATTTTGGACCGAGAACAATAGCTTCCTTTTCTTCGAAAATTCGCTAAAAGAGATTTAGTTGTGGTATTAACATGTTTAATGTTTTAGGGCTGGGGGTCATTCTGTGAATTCCGACACGCAAATATGCAACGTTTTTCGTTGGTTACTACACAGTTACTACCTTCTGTTGTAGCAACCATAAAGAATATCGCAATCGAAAGAAACAAGAGTCAATAGCTACGTTTTTCATTGGTTACTACACAGTTACTACCTTCTGTTGTAGCAACCATATGTTGATGGCGAGTTCTATAATAAGTACAGTAAATGCAACATTATACTTGTAGAGTTCAGTGAAATTGTGGCTTTCATTTTTTCTTGACATTAAAAAACTATATCTAATTTCTCCCTTGCGAGGGAAAAACATTAAACATGATTTAATGTTTTCCCCTCGCAAGGGAGAAATTAGTTTATGTTTTTAGGGCTGGGGGTCATTCTGTGAATTTAGAAGGGGTTCTTGACTGAATCTGTCTTGTTATTTTTGTGAATCGTTTTTAAAGGAAAAAAGCCCTGAAGCGTTTCTTCTTGGACTCCAGAGCAGACAACTCCATCAAACCCTACCTAAACGCCTTATGAGGAGAATCGATTAGAAATATCGATTATTTCGGCTATAATTTGGTATCCATATAATCATTAAACATCGATTTATTATGGTGTGAAGAAGTTTCGTTTTTATGACAAACTGGAGAGAAGTTAGGATGAGAGTAACTGAACAAAACTTTGAAGTGCTCTCCTGAAATGAGGCGTTCTTCGTTTTTACAGCAGATTACTTCAAAGAGCGAGTTTGATAACTCTATAGTACTGGTGTAGGTATAGTTGCTCTGCAAGTAGAGCAACTTCCTTCCTCATCTTGGACAAGACCGATCCTGATTCTCGAAAGCAGGTGCAGAGCACATATCGTTCTGGTCATCCGCGAGGTCACAGTTTCACTTTCAGTGACACATCCTCGAGTCCCGTTCACCCGCTTTCCAACCAATAAAGTTTGAACCTTTCCACCTTAGTTGCTCCTTACCCTACAGAGGTTACATATTACATTTTAGAAAACGGCTTTATGCCTATAACTCAAAGAGAGGGGGAGGGGGGAGGGAAATCTACGGAACTATCATAAAAATACTAAACGTTACAGGGCGAAACGCTGTAGGAGACTGACCTTTTACCTTAACGCAGAGAGCAGCCTTAAGCCGTTTTATTATTATTAAATACTATCTCAGCCGTAAGACTCAGTTTGCTACCAGCACCGTAAAACTTGGAGCAGTCTCCGTTAATGGGAGGACGTGGCAAACTTTCAGGGGGCCCATAAACACGTTGATGCAACATGCTCCATCATCATAGAGTTTATTCCCACGTGATAATTTACGCTGTACCAATTTTTGTTAGTCATTTAATTACATTTCTTCTTATTAAATTTGTTGCTGTTGTGTCAAGTTTTTCGAGACTCGTAAATTTATATATTGAAAATGGTTTTAGATGGATAAATTGTCTACTGCACTGGCTCGACAGCTTCTGGAATAACTTGAACCCCTTTTTTGCTAAGATATCCACATTTAATTGTAGAAAGTATCAAGAAAATCTTTGTTTTCCAAGGGGTAAGATTATTGCATTTCCGCCTGCGGCCCTTAGCGTTGGCCCTTGTTATCCCTTAATAGAAATACTGAACCTATTATTTATATACCCTCATAAAATGGCTTTGACGTGCCACAGTTCATCAACGGAAGTGCAATAACTCGTCATCAAAAAGTAAGGTTGCACGTTACCGTTAGCCAGGCCCTTAATCCTCCATGATGTACCGTTATCACCTAATTAAACTTCCCCCAGAGGAATAGATATAGCGTACTTCAGCAAATACAGCGATACCTACCTAACTTTTGTAAGCCACCAAACACTGGACTTAGAGGCACTTGCCCCTAAGGAGTCCGTTCTTACAACAGCTCCCCAATAAATTGCGTTAAAGAACAGTCTGAAACACATCAAATTACCGGCCCTTCAGCACTTGCTGGCAACTCCTAGCTCTCAGCCATCAACAGGTAACGTGAACATTTTGAACGATCTAGGACTCCAACTAGACCAGCACCTAAAATGGAGGATGCACATAGAGACCCTAGCAATGAGAATAAGACAATCGTTTTTCTTTTTCTGTATACTACGAAAATGGCTCTCCAAAAGTAATTTAAAGATGGTGTATTATGCATATGTATACATTATCCTAATACATGGTATAGAATTCTGGGGCGGAGCATATGCCTAAACCTTCCGCTAACTCAATGTTGTGTGCAACTCCCTCCTTCGGATCGTCACTCGGTCGCATTCCCGAACGCGAATCAATGATCTTTTTAAAAAATTTGATATTCTTCCACCAACACTGGTGTTTGTTTATCGCCCTGCTTCGTGTAAACAAGATTAAAAAATGTCTACCCCACCGCATTGTCCTGCGAGTCACCCGAGCAACATGCGAGGTTAGTCAAATTCAAATTCCCCGCTCTTCCACTGATTTTTTCACAAGACAATTTCCATGGCTGACAGTCGACTAAATCGTTCAAAAAAAGAATAGGCGCATACCTGCTGCAAATGCACAAATCTGACCTGCACACTGACTTCTTGAATAGGTTTGATCTGTAATTGTAACTACGTCATAGTATTTAGGTAATTACTATCTTGGAATCTGTACTACATACCCATATAATATATTAGGTATGTATACAACTGATGTCACGGGATGTTGGGAGGAAGTTTTTAAAAAACTTTAATTTCTCCAAAATCCCTTTTCAGATATTTATTTTAGAAAACTCAATAACACTGATTGAACTAGGTTCGAGCTGGTCGAGCGTGAGTGAGAGACTGCCTCTCCTGTCGGAGGCTTGGGAACCCGAGGGGACATTCTACTTGTGTCAGCATTACAGGAACTGTTGACTAAGTGGAAATAGGGTTCGTAACTTACATAATATACATATAAATAATTTTATTAATTTTTTTCACCCAAGTTGAATATTGTCTGTAAATGTATCTATTGTTTCCAGCTAAAAGTACACGCTCAATCCAAACTAAAACGCTGCAAATCCCTGCACAACGGTTTATTATTTTGTATAGAATACCCTTCTGTTACAGATCACAGCTCTATGTATAGATAACCCGTCTATATAATATGATATGTACTATTCTATTATATACATATTATGTAGATCGCAGACCCTCCGTAGGTTAGTACCTAACCCCGTACTCGTTACTAGGTACCTACCTAAATCACGAGTTGAATGTTGCTAAAATAATTCTGCCGATGGCAAACAGTACCTAACAAAAAGAAACACACATAATGAAGTTCTGAAAAGAAATTGTTGATGAGGAGTGAAAAAAGTTGCGAAAGTACCTACCAACAAACTCCAGCCCCTTCTACGTAGATGGTATAATGAACCGTTGTGTAATAATTTACCGTTGAGTAATGATTTACCGTAGTAATAATTTACCCATCAATAATACTTCAACGTTTGTTCAAGTTTCACTACCTACCAACAACTCCAAAAGAGCCATCATTTTTCAAATGAAATAATTCACAGAACAACCAACTCGACTTCATACTCCGACAATATAATCAGGTGATCCCTAGCAATGATTTCATCTCCGCCAAATTTCCTATTGTGGGCGCGTCTCTGGTTACGAGATTTGGTTTGAATCGTCATCAATTTATTCATAAATCTCACATAAGGACTTATTTTTCTTTCCGGAGCACATGGGGGGGGGGGGTAGAGTTTTGCGCTACGAAATCTTCGCCTTTCCTTCTTTTTGATCTCCTTACATCTGGATCAATGGCATGAGTGCGCCGTCCTCCAGCCCCAAGCAGCGTACCCTCCTTCTCGAGCCTCTTACTCTCAATGAAACCGCTCTCACTGCAGCAATCTGGGTCTTCACCCTAACCCATTGGGTAACATGTGAGAGAGGCTTTGACCATTTCCCTGCGAGCGTGATGGCCAGTCTTTTGAGAAAACGGTCATACTCTTGGTGAAGAGCCCCATCGCACGAGATCACCAGAGGTGTGAAGGCTCCAACCCAACTGTGTTCCATGCCAGGTTCGCCATCTTGGCACAAGAATCCCTTATCTGGTCATGGCCATGCTTCACGAGTCCTCCCATCTTGCAGTTCAATGAGTGGCAGAGGTCCATTTGGGTTCCACATCCGTCACAGAGAGCTGGCAGACCCTTCGGCTCCTTTCCATACCTGATTGCGACGGCATCACGAAACTGCGAGGGTGTAAGGTCCAAATCGTCTCTCGCCAGTGGGACTACGGTGAGCCATTGTGAGGAGTTGCTACTGGTTGGTTTGAATTGTATACAATTTCATTCACACTGGAGTCGAAAATGCCTGTCGGTGCAAACTTCGGGGCCTTACTGTGAACGAACGGCTGGACGTACGATGCTCCGGATGGTCTTAAAAAACTCGCAAGTTCAAGAACTATTTAAAACCGTAAAAATATTCACGTAAAAAAATGGTATAGGCGTTTTGAAAATTTCAACCCCTATTTTGAACCCCTTAGAGATGACTCACAGTAACGTCGAGCTTCGAGGACCAACTAGACAGCGAACGGAACCTATAACCCGAATTTCATCAATTTTCTTTCATGGTAACTAAGAAAAGTGGCCCGTACGGCGTACGGCGTACGGTGTACGGCGTACGGCGTACGGCGGACAGACAAATATTTTTATTGCAGTTTTGGATTCTACATACCTTGAAACGTAAACCATCAAATTTTGAGGGGGGGTTAGAATTTTTTTTTTTCATGCTCGATTCCAATGGTTCATTATTGAAAATAATAAACCAAAAGCTAGTTCAGTGACAACCAGCCCCTGGACGGGTCGTCAAGACCATAGGGGCCCATTCATGAACTTGGTTTTCTCATGATTCTGTACTTATATTCTTCATTATGTACTTACTAAATATGTTATTGAATAAAGAATTGAATTCAATTCAATTGATCCGAACATTTTGAAAAACTTTCAAAAACTGTGGAAGTGATGATCAAATAGGTAAAACGTCAGTAGATAGTTTCCGACAACTAACTCATGTTTAAAACTTGTCTTAGAATCGATCTACTAGGTTTTCAACCCCTACTTCGAATGTGTACACTTCACGTGCGGGATAACCTGCATAACGTCTAACAGTATTAGAATATTAGCATCGCTCCACTCGAACATTTTAACAGAATTACCAGAAATCTTTCTAATCAGGAAAAACGTAATTCCCGAAGACATAAGTTTCAGGGAATGTGGGTCTCTAGCCATAAGCCAAAAATAAAATGGCAGTTTGACAAACGACGATTTTCGCTGTGCGAAAATGCGTTACATATAACCCACTCTGAAAATAAAAAAGTAGGTATTCTGCGGATTGGGTTCGTTCGGTGCTCGCCAGCAAATTTGACAGTAGAATCGGTTGGAGACCAGCTGCAGTGCACTGAGTTCGCTAGTGTTGGAGTTAGTATGTTCCTGGTTGTTTCCCAGGACTAGAATAAGTAGGTGTAAGCATCACTTTCCTCCAGAGTCACAGCAGAATTAATGAAAAATAAACGTTCCAGTCATGCAACATGTCTTTAAGAGCGAATTTTCAAAGAAATATTCGTGTTATTTTGTAAAAAGTTGATATAGCTAGAAAACTGAGCTTAAATTAATATAATCACGCAAAATCTGAAATAGGTAATAACGTAATTTAACGAGTAGGTAAGGTAGATAGTTCGGTCAATAAACAGTAATAGGTATTGTGTGTTTCAACCAGTAGGTACATTTTTAATATGTTCATATAATAGCAATGGGTAGGTAGGTACCTATTCTGACTTGATGAGAATTTTTATAACAAACGCTTCGAATCAATAGAATGTACTATTACTCAGGAACCTAGTAGGTATAGTTAATAGTGGAATAGTGGAATAGCAGTCGTTCTCGACAAATACCTCTGTTTCATCATTTACTCTATACCTCCTTCTACGATTAAACTTTTAATAATAAGGTAGATATTAGGTATTATTATTGTTAGTCTGACCAGCATTTCCATCTTTGTATTGCGACCGTATTGTTATATGATCAGTCTTTCCCTTGTTTCGAACAATGTAGGAAGGACTAGCAAAAGAAACAGACCCTAGCTTTTAGTGTCAACTCACCATTCTATGCCACTTATCGTGAGATTATACAATTTTTTCGTGGTTTTAGCCATTTTTACCGATTTTTGACCCTTATCAAGTCAAATTTTACCCACACATTTTTTTAGAAAAATGTTTTCATCATCGAAATAACTCATTCGTGACTCACCAAACTACGCAACGTAAGGTGAATTATTAATGTTGATTTTTGGCGATTTTAGCCCTTAATACAGATTTGTAAACAGCAAAAATCCACATTTGGCCCCTATTCTGTATGAAAAACCACTATTTTTCGGTCTTTAGTCAATCTTCCATTAACTTTCAGTGATTTTATATCAATTGCTAGCGACTTTAGCCGTTTTTACCGTTTTTTGACACCTAAAAACTAAGATTTTACCCCCTAAGAATATTTGAAAATCGCTCATCTCCGAACTCATTGGCAATACGAAAATTTGGCGAAATTTGGAATTTTTTATCATGCACCCAAGGTCAGAAGATAGGTAGGTATTGTCTAGGGTGACTCATAAATAAAATTACTCATATGAATTTTTGTTTAAATCTAGGGATGAATTCAGGATACTCTGTAACGAATTTCCCTATTAAAAAACTACACACATGCAGATACATCGATACATGGATAAGTCTTATTTTTCCCCATGTAAAAAATGTCCAATGTACTTCCAACGAAATAGGTCACTTTTTATTTATTGTATAAATTCAGGGACAGTATTTACATTTATAATTTGGTTTAGCACTGAAATGCCAATTTCAATTTCAGGAGACCTATGGTAGCAGCAGTTATTATGATCTTAGGTGTCTGGCGAATAGTTATCCAATTTTTTCCTCCAATTTTTTCCAACAGAAATCCATGATCTACTGTTTATACCTATTTATATATTGGCGTAAAACTCGATGAATTTTAAATAAATTAATATATAACTGCAAGATAAATACTAGATAAATCAAGAGCTTTTCAGCGAATGGATAACAATTTTCGTGCGATGAAGACAAGAGAAGTTATTACACCCATGGCAACGGGTTGATTGTACGTGAAAACCCTAGTAAAATAGGTTACTTTTTTGCTCTCAAAAATGCGTAACACAAAATTTGGCTGACCTTCAACGGTAAGACTTATGTCAAAATTTCCAAAATTCGTAGTCCAAAAATTTTGGACCCATCGCAATAGCTTAATTTTTTTGAAAATTCGCTAAAAATATCTTTACCTAATCTTGAAGTCACGCCTTTACTCGAGGCAACGTAAACTCCAGCCATAAGCAAATAATGTCATGAGTTCGTTAGTTGGAGCAAGCACAGGCAGAGACTGTAAAAGCATATCTTCACTCATAAAGGGAACCCCAGATCTGAAATGCCCTCCGCGCTCTAATGAATTGGGAAGAGCGGCGTGACAGTAAATCCTGAGGCTTGGCGTTCTGATTAGTTATGATGGGGAGTTTTAGGGCTGGCAACTGTGACGGGGGATCCCTAACCTACGAAATGGAGCGGAGGTTATGACCGACATAGTGGACCTGGGACCACACAGGTTCTGAGAGCGCGGACAAAATTTACTGCTCGTATCCTACCTGTCACGTCTTCTAGTGGTAATTCGTGCATAAAGTCTGAACTTTCGGTTCGCCTAAGGTCAGTTGACTCGTTCGTTTTGCAGTTTCACGTTCGTCAACGCGGTGACTGATGACACATGCAACACCTGTGAGGATCCCGTAGGTCGTGAAGAAAGGCACTTAGACATCGCAATTTTAAAATCATCAGCGTTATACAGTTCGTACAACCAGTAGCGCTCAGGGAACTGAAAAATGAAATTCGCAATCTCAAAACGAACAAAGCTACTGGATATGATCTTATTACAGGAAATGTAATTAAGCAACTTCCAGAGGAAGGCATGCAAATGCTATTGTATCTGATAAACGCGGCATTCAGACTGAAACGTGTACCCCGCTGCTGGAAGGTGGTGTTTCATGATACTGAAACCTGGGGAAGAATCCAATAATAACGAGTCCTACCGACCTATATCATTACTGCGAGTAATGTCTTAGCTCTTTGAGAGATTACTGATACAAAGATAGAAACCAATCGTTCAAGAGAAAGAGCTAATCCCCCGACCACCAGTTTGGGTTCAGGGAAAATCACTCTACCATAGAACAAGTGCATAATAGGGTAACTGATGTAATAGAGAATTGTCTGGAAAAGAAACAAGATTGTGAAAGTGTCTTCCGGGACGTTTCCCAAGCTTTTGAAAAAGTCTGGCATCAAGGGTTAGAGTACAAACTTGAGAGAGACTTACCAAAGCCATTTTTTCAAATGTTTAAATCACATCTTACTGAAAGACATTTCAGAGTGAAACACGAAGGAAAGTACTCCAGTCTCAAGAAAATAAGGGCAGGTATCCCTCAAGGAAGCGTGCTTGGGCCCTTACTATACCGTCTGTATACACGAGATGTACCCAGTAATGAACACACGACAGTCGCAACTTTTGCTGATGATACTGCCATACTTGTGGTTGGTTACTTAGTAGAGGAAGCAACTCAGCATTCTGTTGATGATGTAAGCGCCTGGATAAAAAAAAGGCGACTCAAGCTTAATGAACTGAACTCTACTCATACAGACTTTACGAACAAGAACACAATAACGATACCAGTCATGATGAATGAACAAAAGATTCCATACGCTAATACAGCAAAGTATTTAGGGATGACTCGTGATACCAAATTAAGATGGAAGGAACATGTGATTAAGAGAAAAGATCAGTTAAATATCAAGTTCAAAAAAATGTACTGGGTGCTCGGCAGGTATTCTGAACTATCTGTACACAACAAATTGCTCACCTACAAGCAAATCCTGAAACCTGTGTGGACTTACGGTATCCAGCTCTGGGGCTGTACTAAAAAGACAAACAGCATGTGTCGTGGTGCCCGCCTATACCCCTCAAGCCTATATGATAATTATACTCAATAAAGCAAGTAAAAGGAAGCGGTCTACGTGACCCAGAGAACGTGCACAGCTGGCTTCCTCCAACAGTCCCTAACAACTGTCGGAGAGCCAGAGGAGGGTGGGATAGTACCTATAAAACCCGCGCTCCTACCCAAGCCTCTTCATTCTACGCATTCACCTCGAGTCGATGACTTCTATATCTTGCTACGTTCCTTCTCCCTAGAAAAGATCTCCTAGAGTGGTGGAACCTGCGTGGTGAGGCCTTTATCGTATAACCTGCATGGTGGAACCTTCCGAGCACCTCCTACACACTCCCGAAAAGATCTCATAGAGTGGTGTAACCCGCCTGGTGAAGCCTTCGGGTATAACCGGTGTGGCGGAAACCTTCCGAGCACGTCATCCAAAACCTCACGTTCCATCACAACCTCACCTATCCCAGGTATACACTTCAGTCACCGCATCATGATTATAAAAACTTTTCAGAACAAGGTACTACGGAGTATTGTCAACGCCCCTTGGTACATCAGAAATGATTACTTCCATCGAGATCTCAAGATGGAATCCGTCAGCGAAGTGGCCAACCAACATGCGATTAAATACGAACAGCAGCTTCATGAACACTTGAATCCGGAAGTTCTTCGACTCCTGGACAACAGCTACGTCACCCCGCGGCTTGAAAGAACAAAACCTCTCGACCTTGTGATGTGACAAGTGTAGTGATTGAGTGTTCTCTTGAGTTACAGCCACTGGGCTAAAAACTCTACAAATTCAGTTCCCAAGCTCAGCCAAGCTCACTTTTATGTTACTGATATAACAAATACATCGATTATTTAAAAAAATTTTGAATCAAGAAACGACGACGAACAGCGGTGAATAGTTAACACGACCTTCACATCAAGTGTTCAAGATGCAGTCTTGTAGCTTCGTCCTGAAGTTCCACCATTTGACCAGCAAGACAGGCCTCGGGTACGATAGGAGCGGTAAGCGGTGAGAGGTGAACGGTGAGCGACAAGCGATGAGTGGCAAGTGATATTGGGGGTGCTACCGTACGAGCGGCGCGGGGTAGGCGCAACCGAGGATGGCATAGTCGAAATCATGCCTTCGAACAGTAAAAGTGCGCGTTTACTCATGATGAATGAAAATTCATTGAGGATTTTTAAAAGGTCACGTGGAAAACCTGCGCTCAAAAGACGGTTTGGTGTTCACCCCATTAATTTACAGAGAAGTTCTGAAGGGGAATACCACCTGCTATTCCTCAAAGTGAAAGAGTTTTGGTTTATTATTCTGTGAATAATACACCTATTTATTCGGTCAGCAAAAAATTTTTATAACACCCGCTCAAAATTTTTTCTTTTCCGTTTCAAGGTGCGCAGATTCCAAAAATCCAATGTCCGTCCGCCGTACGCCGTATCACGTGTACAGGCTTCATTTCCGGTCTAAAAAATTCGTTCTTTAGCACACATGCTCCATTTGGTTGTGTCCCGAAACTTTTCAGCCCGATCGGAATATACCCAGGGGTGTTATGAGTGAAAATGTGTGTAAAAATAGGTACTTTTGCGATTTAGCAACATGTTGGTAACATGAGCTTTTGAGGTATCGTTTTCCATGTTTTTGGGGACGAGAAGACCGAATATGAAGTCGATTTTGACCAGAGTGGAAAATTGAGTTCACCCAATTTTCAGCTCCCAAAATTCATTTTTTATGAGTGAAAAACCTGGGAAATCGTCTGAAATCACCATCAGTTTGTATAATAACACTGGAAAAAGTGTCAACAGGTGGATCAAGACGATTAAATGGCACTACCAATGATCATAGATAGTTAAAATTATAAAAAAAACTCTGCAAAGTCCTTGTCACATGGGTTTATTATTCTATTATTTTATTGGTCTGCAGAAATGCTGGCTGTTTATTTATTGTTTCTTTCATGTAAAATAATTGAAATAGCTATTTCTGGTGGTTTCCACAAATTTTGGCCCCCAAAACTTGAATTAGGTACTACGCTCCTTTTTTTTTCAAATTACCTTTGATCATTGATTGTACCATTTAATCGTCTTGATCCACGTGTTGACACTTTTTCTAGTGTTATTATACAAATTGATGGTGATTTCAGACGATTTCGCAGGTTTTTGACTAATAAAAAATCAATTTTGGGAGCTGAACATCTGTTACAACCTTAATTTTCCACTCCTTGGTCAACATCGACTTCATATTCGGTCTCCTGGTCCCTAAAAACATGGAAAACGATACCTCAAAAGCTCATTTTACTACTATGTTACTAAAACACAAAAAGTACCTATTTTTATACACATTTTCGCTCATAACTCCCCTGGATATATTCCGATCGGGCTGAAAAGTTTCGGAACACAACTAGGGCCCAAATGGAGCATGTGTGCGAAAGAACGATTTTTTTAGACGGAAAATGAAGCCGGTACACGTGATACAGCGGACGGCGTACGGCGGACGGACATTGCATTTTTGGAATCTACGCACCTTGAAACGGAAAAGAAAATATTTTGAGGGGGTGTTATAAAAATGTTTTGCTGAGCGAATACATAGGTGTATTATTCACAGAATAATATACCAAAAGGAGCGTACCTACCTAATTTGTGTTTTAGGGGCCAAAATTAATGGAAACCATCAAAAATAGCTATTTCGATTATTACGCACGAATGAAACAATAAATGAACAGCCAACGTTTCTGTAGGTATGTCCAATAGAATAATAAACCCATGTGACAAGGACTTTGCAGCGTTTCAAGGACAATATCGCTTAATGATCATTTCTTCTAGCTTGAGATTTACATAATAACGCAATGTAACTATTTTCTTACTGATTGTACTTGATAATTTCTAACATAATAAATTTCTGCACTTACCAGAAATGTCCATGGTTGACCCAACCTCATCCCAAAAATTTTCGTATTCCTCGTCTGAGAATTTTTGTGCCATACTAGTAGAATACCTAGTCCAGGACACCAAGACGTTAGGACACCAACTGAGCGGCAAGGGAAAATATTTGTCAGATCCTAGCGGCGAGCGGGATCTCGGGCGGTGCCCAAATCGCTCGGGCGAAGACCTCTTCTATTGTAGCCAGTCTCTGGTGAGGACCCACTATTTTTAGAGCGGCACCCAGGCGGCTCTACCTGCCGCTTACCGCTCCTATTGTAGCCTCGACCTTAGGAACCGACACACTACGCGGTACCTACAATGAATCTAACGTAAGCTGATGACGTATTCATGAGGCAATTCAATCGAATATTCAGCACGCAGGAACTTATAAATCGCTATGTATTGTAGTTCTTAAAGTTGACGTTTGACCATTTAGTGCGACTTTTCACCAATCAGCAACCCACCAAGATTCCGCCAGTACCTATCTCCACGCAGAAAGTCAAGAAAGTCACACAAAATGTGGGAAAAACGCTGCAAAATTTTTGCCACATGGGTTTACTATTCTATTGGACGTACCTATACAGAAATGCTGGAGATACATTTATTGTTTCTTTCATATGCAATAATAATTATTGCACAAAAATCCATTTCAGTTATTTAAATAGCTATTTTTCTGGTTCCCACCAATTTTGACCCCAAAAACACGAATTAGACTCCTATTTTTGACAAATAATGGTTTTTGAATAATTGATAGTGCCATTTAATTGTCTTGATTCACCTGTTCATACTACTTCTAGGGTTATTATACAAGCTATGGTGATTTCAGACCTTTTCCAAGGTTTTTGACTCATAAAAATTGAATTTTTCACCCGTAACACCCCTGGGTGTATTCCGATCATGAGGTTCAGAGCACTACGACGCAAATGTGCTCCCAAATGGGGTCCCAAACTGTGCACGGAAGAGCGACGATTTTAGACCAAATTTTAACGTAAATTTAAGGCTGAAACTTCGTTAGAACCTCAATTCTTCACTCTTCGATCAAAATCGACTTCACGTTCGGTATCCTTGTCTTAAAAACATGGAAAACCATACCTCACAAGCTCGTTACTAAAATAACAAAAAAAACTATTTTTAGCCACATTTTTCACCCATAACACCCTTGGTATAATGCAATCTGGCTGCAAAGTTTCGGGACACCAGTAGGACCCAAATGGAGCCTGTCTGCGAAAGAACAAATTTTTTAGACCGAAATTAGAGCGGACGGCGGAAGAACAATTGCATTTTTGAAATCTACGCACCTTGAAACGGAAAAGAAAAAAGTTTGAGGCAGTGTTCTAAAAATTGTTTAAAAACGCTGCAAATCCTTACACAACGGTTTATTATTTTGTACAGAATACCCTTTTGTTACAGATCACAGCTCTCTGTATAGATAACCCGTCTACATAATATAATATTCACTATTCTATAGGTACATATTATGTAGATCACAGACCCTCCGTAGGTTAGTACCTAACCCCGTACTCGTTACCGGGTACCTACCTAAATCACGAGTTAAATGTTGCTAAAATAATTCTGTCGATGACAAACAGTAACTAAAATGGCAAAAAGAAACCGAAATAATGAAGTTCTGAAGGAAAATTGTTGATGTGGAGTGAAATAGATGCCCCTTCTGAGTAGATCACTGTTTTCTGTGGTCAGTACCTACCCTCGTGGTCAAATATAATGAACCGTTGTGCAATAACTTGCCCATCAATAACACTTCAACGGTTGGTCAAGTTGCAAAAGTACTGATCAACAAAATCCAGCCCCTTCTTGGTAGATGAACCGTTGTGTAATAATTTACCGTTGCCTAATAATTTACCGTTACGTAATAATTTACCGTTATGTAATAATTTACCGTTGCGTAATAATTTGCCGTTGTGTAATAATTTACCATTGCGTAATAATATTTACACATCAATAATACTTCAACGTTTGTTCAAGTTTCAGAAGTACCTACCAACAAAATCCAATAGTCCATCACTTATCAAATGAAATAATATCGCAGAACAACCAACTCGACTTCATACAGCCATCCGTGATTATAATCAGGTGCTCCCTAGTGATGATATCCGGGCCGGACTTACACCGTGTGATTCACGATCGTATCGAAGAAGCTTTTTGGTGCACACGAACGGCCGGACGTGCAATGGTCACAAAAAATTGTTTAGCTCAAGACAAATTTAATAGGTAACGTAAAAAAACCATACCCTTCCATCGAATGTTTTCGAGCTACGGCGTTCTGAAATTTTCAACCCCTATTTTTAACCCCTTAGATATGACTGACAGTAACGCCGAGCTTCGAGGACCAACTAGACCCCGAACGGAACCTATAACCCGAATTTCATCAATTTTGTTTCATGTTAGGTAACTAAGAAAAGTGCCCAGTATGGCGTACGGCGTACGGCGGACAGGCAGAAATTTTTTTATTGCATTTTCGGATTCTACTACCTACCTTGAAACGTTAACCATCAAAATTTGAGGGGGGTTAGATTTTTTTTTTTTTTTTCATGCTCAATTCCAATGGTTCATTATTGAGGATAATAAACCAAAAAATAAACCAAAAACCTATTACGCCAATTCCTACACTAAATCGTGATCACGCTTGGAGGTAGGACTCACCTCTGGCACTTGTTCGGGGTAGAAACCAAACCCGAAGCTCATTAAGTGGACTTCTGTGAGGATTTCTTTCAAGTCATTGTCCAGTGGGTGTAGTCCCTTAAAATAAAAGCTCTTAGCATAGGTAGACAATAGGCCACTTGCTACGAGCTCCTATCCTTGGGCGATTCACACCACCTTGGCTTCCTTCCCATGTCCCGCTTGTTTTGCTCAGCGTTGCGTCAGGTTCGGTAACCCCTCAAGAAACATCACAAGACCAAACGAGTTGCTTCCCCGATTTCGGTTTTTGTGTCTTCAGATATTTTCGTTTTTTGTTTTCTTACCTAAGCGTTCCCTGTTCCGCAAAAGTGAATTGTCGGAGCGCGGGAACTGTGTGACAAACGTGGGCGTACAGCGCGGTCATTGTGTTTCTTTGTGATGAGGTTACCAAAGGAGTATGTAAAACTTCGTTTATCATCTCAGGCATTTAGAAGATGACACCGATGAGACGTGAAACTTTTTTTTCACGAATCACTGCATGCGTATCGTTGAGCAACATATCCTTGTAATTTGCAATAAGTACCGTTAGTACAACTGACCACTAGTCAACCAAAACTTGGACATCGCTCTTGGTGAAGGGGGAGGGGCTCAAATTTTTCATCAAGAAGGTACAGACACATAAAACTAAGTGAAGTGATTAAAAACATAGGGTTTTAGTAACATTGGCTTGTGAGCTATCGCTTTCTGTATTTTTTAGGACGAGGAGACCGAATATGAAGTTGATTTTGACCAAATAGTGGAAACTTGAGGTTCTAACGAAGTTTCGGCCTTGAATTTACGTTAAATTTTGGTCTAAAATCGTCGTTCTTCCGCACGCATTTTGGGTCCCCATTTGGGTCCTAGGTGTGCTCCGAAGCTCAGCAGCCCGATCGGAACACACCCAGGGGCGTTATAGGGGAAAATTGTGTAAAAATAGGGTTTTTCGAGTTTTTGAGGGACATCAGCTTGTGAGGAATCGTTTTCCATGTTTTTTAGGGCGAGAATACCAAATATGAACTTGATTTTGACCAAACAGTGAAGAACTGAGGTTGTAGCGAAGCTTCAGCTCCCATAATTCATTTTTTATGGTCAAATATTGTGATGATCCAGCGGGAGCTATATTTAGGAATGAGTACACGAGACTGCTTGAGTCGGTTTGTGACTTGGAATGCATGTTTATTGGTTAAATACATCGCCTTTTTATACCCCTTATTACAGACCCGGAGGGGGGTAGGGGAACCCCGCTCCGGGAAGCCGCCGAGACGCGGCCTATACCTTAAGTGACGCTATTACATTGTTTATAGGGAGCAGCCGATCAGTACACTGCTCCCCCCAGAATTGAAGTTAAATACTGCAATTATAAATTCGTTTTCGACGGTGAATCGTGTTGAGGCGTCGGTGGAGGTAGAAGAGGCTGCGTGTTGTCTTGGTTTGCTGTTGCGGTGTCGTCCTGCATTAGCGGCGGCTGCGGTGCGGGATCCGTGAGCGTGCTCGGAACTGGGAGCGTGCTCGGAGGTGGTTCCGCTGATAATGTCGGGGGCCTCGTCTGGGAGACCTCTGGAAGGGGCGGTTGGCGGGAGTGACTCTGCTGGGCGGCGAGGCAGGAGGTGCTGGAGCAGGTGAAATGGGCCGCACTTGCGGCGTAGCTGCAGCGGTTGGCGGCTCCTCTTGCGTCCTCTTGTTTGTTGCCTGGGTCCCAGTGGTAATTGTGTCGGGGGACACAATTACCCCGATGTATCCCGATGCTCTGGAGCTGTGGGTGGCGGCAGCCGTGTGTGCAGCAGTCGGAGCACTTCCCGGCGAAAGGCGGGAGCATCAGCGTGATGGTTTGGTTTTGAGTGGCCGTGTAGGTCATTATGGGTATCCCCGCGGCATCTGGCGGGCCGCTGACATGAAGTGGGGTGATTCCCTGTGGTGGCTTCATCTTCTGATTCATCTGGTTGATGGATGGCCGAGGTGGTATAGGGGCGGCGTTGAGCCGTGTGATTGCCATCGCTTCTCGTATCGCTGTGGTCGGAGGACACCTCCCCGGGAGTACTGGCTTCGTCTTTCGTCTTTTTATGGGCGAGGCGTGATGGCCCGGAGGCGAAGGTGTCAATGCTAGGTCCTTCAGCAGTTGCTGCCTTGAAATGGTCTTCGAAGGCGTGTTCGGTGCCATTGTGAGAGTGAATGACGTTCGCGGGTCGCGGTCCGTGTTTTATACCCGCGGAATCCGCGGATGAATTAGGTTGGCCAATAGGGAGCGAGCTTTCTTGACCAATCACAGTTGAGGGAGGCGGAGCTGGCTTGCATGTATCGATGGAGACTGTTGGCTTCGTGGAGTCATTGTTTTCGAAACAAATAGTCTTCCCGTCGTTTGTGAGAACTCGAAAAGGCCCTACGTAAGGGGGGTCGAGTTTACCTTTCGGTGTATCGACTCTTACGTATACGTGTGTTGCTCGCTGAATTGTGTTCGGCAAATAGGCCTCTGCGAATCTTCAGTACGAGTCGTGTGTTAGAAGCGGTACCGTAGCGGGTGGTGGTTGTGTGAACAGGTCCCCTGGAAGTCGTGGAGTGGCCGAAAAAAGTCGTTGTGAGGGCGAGTAGCCGTCGGGGCCTGGCCTGTTGCGTAGGCCGAGAAGGAGGCCGTTGAGGTCCGATGCCCAGGTTCTTGACGAGGAGGTAGCGATGATAGCGTCTTTTAAGACACGGTGTAGGCGTTCCACAAGGCCGTTGGCTTGCGGGTGATATGTGATCGTGTGATGTAGTTCTATCCCCATTTTTTCGCAGAATAATCGGAAGGTGTTTGATGTGAATTGGGTCCCTTGGTCGGAAGTCAAGTGTGCCGGGGAACCGAATCGGGTGATCCAGTTATCGTGAAGGGCGTTGATCAGGCTTTCCGTTGTTATTGTTGATAACGGGACGCATTCGAACCATCCGGTTGCTCGGTCGATCATCGAGAGAACGAATTTGTATGATCTGGAAGGTGGAAGTGGTCCGAAGATATCAACATGTAGATGTGAGAGCGGTGTTGATTCCGGAAAGGTACCTAGGGGTGCTCGAACGTGCCGGGTAATCTTCGCCCGGTTGCAGCTAGGGCAGGCGCGTGTGAAGAGGCGAACCGAGGAGGTCAAATTTGGCCAATAGTATCGGGCGCGGATCAGGGCGGTCGTAGCCTTTATTCCCGGATGCGATAGTCCGTGTATGTGCCGGAAAACTGGGAGCCGTAGAGATGTAGGTATATAGGGTCGTGGTGCTGAATCTGACAATTCGCAGAGGATCTCGTACCCGTTGATTGTTCTTCTTTGAAGGCTCATCTCGCGGGTCTGTTCATCGGCGGACTGGGCTTCGAAGAGTTCTCTTGTTGAGAAGGGAGGTCGGTATTTGTCGACCGCGTGTGTGTCCAGGCCAGTGTTATCTTCGGTGGGTGGTAGACGGGACAAATAATCGGCGATGACGTTTGAAGATCCCTCGGCGTATCTTATATCCATGGTGAATTCTGATATGAATCGTAGGTGACGGAGTCTGGTCGGAGGAGCAGTGTTCGATTGTGTAGTAAGGGCCGTGGTGAGAGGTTTGTGATCGGTGTACACGGTTAGTGTACGTCCCTCGATTTGCTGGCGGAAGTGTACTACGGCGAGATATATTGCGAGGAGTTCTCGGTCGAATGTGCTGTAATTTCTCTGCGCTTGATTGAGGGATTTTGAGAAAAATCCTAGTGGTCTGAGATGGTCACCGTCTAGGAAGTGGAGCGCAGCGCCGACGGCGAAGTCCGAGCAGTCCGTGTGTAGGACTAGTGGTTGTGTGGGGCCTGGATGCGCTAATGTTACTGCTCGTTCGAGGACGTGTTTCGCTTCTTCGAACGCGGTTTCGGCGTTTCTAGACCATAGAAGTAGACGTTTATCTCTCTTCCGAGCGTCGGGCGGTATCATGTCTATCAGTGGTCGGAGAGTGGCGGCAGCACGAGGTATCGCGCGGTGATAAAAATTTATCAAGCCTAGGAACGTGCGGAGGTCTTGTACCGTAGTAGGGCGAGGAAACTTAGCGATGAGGGCCGTTCGTTCGGGTAGAGGTGTTACTCCGTTAGGTGATACGATGTGGCCGAGGAACTTGACAGATGTGCGGGCCAGTTGACACTTCGCCTTGTTGACTTGGAGGCCGTATTTTGATAGAGTATCGAGTAATAATTTTACGTGAGTAAAATGTTCTTCGATATCTTTGGAGGCTACTAGAAGGTCGTCTAAATAGCAGAAAACGAAGGGTAGGTCTCGGAGGACGTGGTCCATGTATCTCTGCCAAGTCTGTGCTGCGTTTCTTAAGCCGAAGTTCATTCTTTTGTACTGGTAGGCGCCGAACGGGGTGAGAATTGTCGTTTTCGGAACGTCCTTTTTGCTGATTCTGCAATGGAAGAAGGGGCGGACGAGATCGAACGTACTGTATATAGTCGTCCTGAAAAGTACGGTTGTGAAGTCGTGGAGGTGGGGTACCGTGTATCGATCGGGGACGGTGAGTCTGTTGAGGGCACGGTAGTCTCCGACGGGGCGAATGTCTCCGTCTGGCTTCGGTACGACGTGTAGAGGGCTTGACCAAGGAGCTTCCGATGGTTCTATGATGCCGGCGTTTAGGAGTTCTGTGAAGTGGGCTTTCGCTCTCGTGTAGATCGCCGGAGCTAGTCGTCGGAGCTTAGCATGACATGGTGGGCCCTTCGTTACTATGTGGTGTTCGATCGGTGCTTCGCAGGGCGTTTTTGAAGGAGCGTATGCGTCTAGTAGTGCTTCAAAGCGTGGCGAATTATCTGTGGTTAAACAGATAGAGTTTCCCGGATGTACGAGGTTGATTGTGCCTTTGATGAAGGTGCTAGTCACTGTGTTGATGAGGCGGGCGTTTGGGAGGTCTACTAGTAGGCCGTGGTACCGCAGGAAGTCGGAGCCGAGGATCGGTGTTGAGACGTCCGCTACGACAAATGCCCATTCATAGGGCGGTAGGTCGGGTAGGTGTACCAAGGCGGAGTGGTTGCCGTATGTGTTGATCTCCAAGCCATTAGCCGCTCGTAGGAAGCCGGATTTCTTTGTTCTTCTACGAAGTAGCGAGTTAGGTACAATCGAAACATCCGAGCCGGTGTCTACGAGAAATTCTACTGCAGTCTTCTTACATCGGAGGAAATGCCGAGAGTTTAGGTGTTTTCGCACGGCCGTTACGGCTCTTGGGGTCGTGCGTCGGCGTTTCCCGTCGGTTGGTTTCGCCAGGTGCATGGTTTGACGCATTTCTTCGCTCGGGATCCCCATCTTCTATGGTAGAAGCAGAACGTCTTGTTCGATCGTTGAGGGGGTGATTGTCGCTGCGTAGAAGGCCGCATTTGTTGGTGGTGCTGGATCACTTGAACTTCCTCGTCGACGGTAGCCACACGAGGATGTGTTACGAAGGGTATAAGGCGGCCGCTGCGAGCTTCGTGATATCGGGTTCTACGCTGGCTGCGATGTGTAGGCGAAGACTCTCAGGTAGAGATCGTAAGAAGAGTTGTCGGAGAAGCGAGGTCGGAGTTTCCGAGGGAAGAGCACGTTGAAGGCGTCTGGCGAGGGCCGAAGGTAGCTCGTCTGTCACCGAAGGCTGAAGCAGAGCTGTGAGCTGGGAGCCATCTGAGGGTGCATGAGCTGCGATAAGCTGGTCTTTCAACGTCTGGTAGCTTGCGGAGTGTGAGGCGACGATGTCGGTACAGATGTCCGCTTGGCGAGGCTCGAGCGCGAGGAAGGCGCGGGTGAAGCGGGCTTCAGAATTTTTCAAGCCCTCCTGGGCGAAAATTAATTCGAGCTGTGCGAACCAGACGTGCGGGAAATCCGGGTCAAAAGGCCGCAGTTTGAGAGGTGCTGGTGACGTTTCGAGTGTCTTCGTAGCTCTGGTCTCCATTTTCTTCTTAGTAGTTCTCTTGGATGTAGATCTGAGGAATGAATGCTCGGTTGGTGGTCGCTCTCGTTATATAGGCAGCAGGAGGGGCGAGATGGTCTCTACTTGGTTTGCTGAAGAGACGATAGCTGGTTGGTCGCTTGAGAGAGGACGCTGACGAGTGGTGGGGGGTTCGCTGTCGATCGCAAGAGGACGATGGTTCTTAAAGAATCGGTGTTAGTCCGAAGATGGCCGGGGCAAGGGTACGTTGCTCTGCCGGCGTTGCGGTCGCGAAAGTCCGAGGTGGCTGAAACTGAAAGGCTGAAACAGACAGTGGTCCTGAAAAGGACCTTTGTAAGTCCGTTGAAGGTCAAAGCGAATGTGCGTTTTAAGCCGTCGCTGGAAGCGAGAATGCGGGGCGCTATTCGCAGAGGGCAGGAAGCCGGCGAAGGTGCGTATCGAGCCGTCGCTAGAGGCGAGAAGGCGGGATGTTGTTCGCAGAAGGCAGGAAGCCAGCGAAGGTGCGCGTTGAGCAGTCGCTAGAGGCGAGAAGGGCGACACGCTGTTCGCAGAAGCCGGTAGCCGGTGAAGGTTGCGTGTTCGTCGTCGGGGTGACCAGTATGATGATCCAGCGGGAGCTATATTTAGGAATGAGTACACGAGACTGCTTGAGTCAGTTTGTGACTTGGAATGCATGTTTATTGGTTAAATACATCGCCTTTTTATACCCCTTATTACAGACCCGGAGGGGGGTAGGGGAACCCCGCCCTGGGAAGCCGCCAAGACGCGGCCTATACCTTAAGTGACGCTATTACATTGTTTATAGGGAGCAGCCGATCACTACAAATATAATTTTGTAAAAAAAATAGGAGCCTAATATTCCTGTTTAAATGGGGTCCAAAATTGGTGGAAACCATCAAAAATCACTATTTTAATTATTGGACATGAAACATACAATAAATGAACAGTCAACATTTCTGTAGCAATAGAATAATAAACCCAAGTGACAAGGACTTTGCAGCGTTGTTGATATTAGGAGGTAATCAAAGGGACGTAGCGTTCATAATTTTACCTGTGAATCGATCTGTATTATGCAACATGTGTAAATAAACGATTTATTTGTTTAAGAATAAATAAATAAATAAATTTAAAAAATAATAATAATATCGGAGGCGATGGGCAAGATCTGGGGGTGGATCCCAACCAAGACTGACTCAGCGGAGAATTCTTGACCTCTCTTCACCAAAATCACTTCTGTTCCATTGTCACCGTTTCTACACTCATTTTATCACGGTAAAGTTACTGTGATAAACTTCTGTTTCCTCATCTTTCTCTTCTGGGTGCTGCACTGGAACTAATTCCAATTACTTGCTTCATTCCACTTTTATGTTGCAATTACACGACCCTTAGGTTCACGATTTTCTCCCCATACTCCTATTGTAATTTTCGTTGTCAAAGTTAATAACATCTTTCGATCAAGTATTCATGAAAGCGAGGAAAAATCCTCATTTCTCAGATCAGACTCTGACGGTAAGGGAAGTAAGTTATATGCATCGTTTTGTCAATATTCCGTTCTGTATCTTCTGTTAATTTTTAAAAATTCAAATACATGTCATGTAACTGTTATGCCATGGTCGATGTATTGCTCAAACATCTGCCTGATGGAATGAATAATTATTTTGTGAAAAACGACTGATTAGAAGTATTTACCTTTGCTAATTTAGGTTGGGGTCGTAGGCGACCCGACGGCCGGATAGCAGATCAACGGTTTGAGCTTAGCCTAGAAGATGACTGTAAGGTTCAAAGTTCTTAGTAGGTACCAACATCGTTTGTTTCCAACGGTTGTTGACCCCCCTTTCATCCTCCGCCCCATTTTTGTTCCTAGCTGTTTGTTTATTGTGATTTTTGACTTCTTCCATCCGCCCCTCTTCGTTTTTTCCTTAGAACAGTGCAAGTCTGTGTTTTCAGTCAGTATTCGTTCAACTCTCGTAAAAGTATTACTTGCATCTCAATTATTCTTGTCTCTTGTTTGTTTCGTTTTGTTTCCTTCTCTTGTCTGCGAGGCAACAGTGTATTTTTTGAGCGGTATAAGTTATGGAGGCATACAACCCAGAATCCAATAAAGCATGGACAACAGAGTAACTCTTGAGTATTTTGCATACAAATTTCATGAAGTTTGGTGTTTTCTCAGGGAGGCTTTCAATAAATTGATGAAGAGATGATTCCTTTTTTCGGCCGTCATACTGCAAAAATGTTTTTGAGAAATAAGCCAGTGTACGCCTTTGGTTTCAAGACTTGGTGTTTGTGCTCTGAAGATGGATACTTATTTCAGTTCATTCTCTATGCTGGTGCAAGATCCGGCTTCACGTCTGACCTGGGAGTTGGAGACAGTGTAGTTCTAGAATTACTGAGTGTCGTTGAGCAACCTAAGAAACACGCAGTTTACTTTGATAATTTCTTTTCCTCTTATCAACTGTTTCATAGGCTGATGGAGAAAGGGTTTTGTGCCACTGGGACTGTGAGGGAAAACCGTTTGAAAAAGTGTTCCCTTCAGCCAGACTCTGAGCTGAAGAAGAAAGCAAGAGGAGCTTATGATTCGGCATACGATCCAAAATCCAATCTGTTGGTTGTCAAGTGGAATGATAACTCGTTAGCCATTGTAGCAAGCAACTATGCGAATATTGAGCCCCTCCATAATGCAAAACGTTTTTCAAGGGCTGCAAAAGAGAAAATTGTGATTGGGAAACCCCTGATGATTTCCGATTACAACCGGTATATGGGAGGGGTTGACCTGCATGATAACGGCGTGGCCAATTATCGAATATCAGTAAGGAGCAAAAAATGGTAGTGGCCAATGTTCACCAATTCTTTGGGAAATTCAGTGGTGAATGCTTGGAAAATCCATCGACGTCTCAACAAAGACTCAATGCCTTTGACTGACATTGTTTCTGCCATCGTGCATCAACTTATGAAATTTGATACGTCAGGAACAGAAAATCCACCAGATCCAAGCCTCGGAAGACGATCAACTTCTTCGGAGTATTCGAGATACGACAATGTGGGACACATGATTATCATAAGACATTCCTCGAATACTCGCAACAGGTGCAGACAATGCCAGAACAAAACTCTATATATTTGTGTGAAAAATGTGAGGCCCATCTTCACCCAGAATGTTTCAAGGCTTACCACATCCGTTAGTGTATGAAGCCGTCGGGTCGTATACGACCCATGCTGTAAATGATACTTGCAAAATTGTAAAAAATCTGAGTTCATGTTTTTTCCTTTAGTTTGAATCCTAATAAAATGAAAATTATTTAAAACAAAGTGAGTTTTTCTGATCTTCAACCTCAATGCGGCACGGGTTAACGTTATCCGATCGACCTAAAACTTTGCAAATCTCATTTTCTAGTCAAATGGCACCTTTTAGGGAGTTGCCAGAAGTGATTTTCTCAAAAAAAAATTCATCATTCATCAGTTTTGTAGTTATTCATGATGCATAAGGTAAATAACTGCTACGTAAAATCCACTATGTAAAATCCACTCAACATTGGTATTAATGTAATTAACACAAAACGATGAATTTTATTTCGGTATGTCTACCAAAACTCAAACGCTTGCATACGAGTCTGCAACACATTGGGACATTTTATGTCCCAATGGGAATTTAGGGATAATTGACGGTATCATTTACGGGTTGCAAGATTACCACGATCCGGGTTACACGGTGGTGCAAGGTTACCACATTCGATTCTAGTAAGTAATGACTTTCTTCACTAGTCTGTTGCTGACTACCTTGTTTACCAGCCTTTTTTTCATCATGCTCAGCTCAGCTACCGCGCCAGGTACACACACGAGGTAATCACACGATTCCAACGAGTGGTGAACGGTTTTTGTACGATGAAAAATGGCAAACATGAAGTTCCGTAGAAACGAATCGGTTGTAAGCGAAAATCATCAGAATATCAACTGTAACGCTTGTTTACCGGTATCGCATAACGGTTTCGTATAACGCTTTTCGGGTCCATGTGCCAAAGTAAAAAAGACCTAAAATGTCAAAAACGGAATTTCAATAATTGTTTTCTTACCTTGGCCTAATATGGGTTTACTGGTGTGATTTTGAGTTCTAAAATACTATTACCAGGCCGTATCTAATCAAATAAATAACAAATTTGATTTGATAAACAATTTTTGAGGAATTAGGCAGTATTGAAACATTTCTCCACACAAGAAAGTGTAGCTTAGAACATCAGCTTAGATCACTGGTTAGGCGTTGCCTGCATGCCTTCCCCCACCAGCCGCCTCTGCTTGGGGGGTTACAACACCTGATTATTTATATAAATCTTCAGTACTAACTGGCATACAATTATGTTCAGGGTTCAGAACACATTGTTGCACTCAGGATGCACCGTCGCGACATCGGATGAGTCAGACTCCTGGCATCAGAGCCCAACGTAAAGGATGCTCCTCTACCAATACTCAAACGGGGAGACGACTCATAGTTTATGTGCGTCGCGTAGCGTACCTTCCGAGAAAATGTTCCACCCGCCCCATGAATGCGATCAGAGACACTTTGAATGGGCGCAGGGTCCTTCATCAATGTCTTTGTATTCAACCGGAGAAGAAACAATAACACTGCTACTAGTTCCGAACGCTCAGACGGGGATACGTCAAGACGGACGGAGGAAATGCTAAACCGGAGCAGTTCTTCCTTAAATAGTAACAGTTCAGTTAACTCATCGCTAGTCAGCACGTCGCTTCGCCTCAGCTAAACTCAATAGACCGTTTGTGAATGGGATGAGATTTTGATCTTTGAAACCGGCAGCCGGTGGGAAATACCTGTAAACGCTATGATGGCTGGTGTACCGACCGAACAGTTGGATGAGAAATCAAGATAAGGACATTGTTATTTACTCGTGACGTGGTCGCTCCTTGTGAGTTCAAATCCCTATAGGGTTTGCAGTCCTTTCCATGCCGCGTTCCAGCCGAAACGAGATGAACAAAATGGATTGAGTGGATTATTTGAATAAGTAAAGTAAATCGACATTCAATGCTGGGCTTTCAGGTCGTAAAGCTGTAATTTAGTCGTTGCGAGGTTGACTCTTTTAGCGAATTTTCAAAGAAAATGAAGCTATTGCAATGGCTTCGAAATTTAAATAATATAAATTTTTGGAAATTTTCTTCATAGAAATCCGTTTCAGACCATTCTAAAACGATTCCTGAAATTTAACACTTTTTTATATGTATATATATATATATGTGTCACTCCAGACGATAACTCTCGATAGAATTGAGATAAACAGCTCAAATTTGCACAAAAAATCTATCTTGGCAATCGAAAGGCTAAGTTCGAAGATGGGCGAAATTGGCCTACTCTAAGGAGGGTTTTGGCGCATTTAAAGTGCGCAAAAATTACCCAAAAATTCCCAAAATGTTATTTTCCAACAAGTGACCCCTCATTTTAAAGGTTTTTGCACGCTGAACACGATGGTGGAATCGGATTTTAGATATCTTGATCCGTTCTCAAATTAGAGCATTTAAAGTGCGCAAAAATTACCCAAAAATCCCCAAAATGTTATTTTCTAACAAGTGACCCCTCATTTTAAAGGTTTTTGTACGCTGAACACGATGGTGAAATCAGAATTGCGATATCTCATTCCGTTCTCAAACTGGAGCACTTTGAAGATTAAGGAACGTGGTTATTTCTTCGAAAATTCGCTCTTATAGCCATGCTGCATGACTGTGGTTTTTTTCATCAGAGGGGGCATTGGGATTCGAACGGACGACCTCAACCGTTATCCCAGTACCAACCAAATTGACCTAGCGTTAACAATACTCTCCGCCCCTAACACCCCGCGTAACTGAACTAACTGAGGTAACAATCAGAGTGGCTGTTTTTGTAATAATAAAAAAATGTAAAATTAGTAAATTGAATACCTCATCCAGTGGAAATCTGCCTTACCCAAATTCACCATATTTTTCCAATTCAAAGCCATTCCGCAGAAATTGATCAAAAATTACGAAAAATTAGAATAAATTCATTTTATTCATCGAGCATAAGTAGGGTAGGTGGTAATTTGATAGACAATATCAAATTATTTTTATTGCAATATCAATAACTGGGTTACAAATAATTACTGCTCATATTTAATACAGAGCGGATCTGTGAGGAATTTCACTCGCATCTACAAGTAAGAGACGTCGAATTCACCCAAAACTCCTCGTACTCGGACGTATACTCCCTGATCCCGGCAAATTATATCGGACTTAGGGCAGTGTTAAGGAAAATCAGCCTAATCACACAAATACGGCTCTTCGGGTCAAAATACACGCTGATATGGGGTAGATTCTTCATGAGGTTTAACTATGAGGAACAAGATACCATATTCCATTAATTTCATCTTTCGCTGCTCTCATTATGCCGCTTCCAGACAACAACACCTGGGGAACCGTATCCAAACCTGGAGGACTATTACAACGTTACTACAATGCCAAACCCGCTTGTGCCATTTTAACCAATTTCACCAAACTGCATTTATCGAGTCACTCTATTATATTCTATACAATGCCAATAGCGCGAAATTTCAAACAGGTTAGTTACAAAGTAACAAATTGTTATCGCCTATCTCCAGAAATGAACAATCCGACCATGCCAAAATCGTCCAAGTGGCACAGAGAGGCACGTTAATGCGTAATAATTTCGCCTAGCCCCAGAAATGGACAATCTGACCATGCCAAAATCCCTTAAGTGCCTCAATTATAGGAACCCTTCCTTCCATAGTCAGCAGATGTCCTCAAAACTATTTCAATAGTGCTCATAGACTTTTTAGTGTTAATTAAGAAAAGTATATCAAAATATCGTTCGTTGTTGAAAAGAACTTGAGCACGAAATTGCGATTTAATTACAAGTGCACACGGCCAAAATCGCATATGCACCCCCTCACCTATTGTGTAATAATTTGCAGCATTTTTATAGTGGAGTGTTACGAGTGACAACCAACATCATAATTAGGTACTGTCGCTTCAACCACTTTGGTTTAATATTCTGTGAATAATACACCTATGTATTCGCTCAGCAAAACATTTTTATAACACCCCCTCAAATTTTTTTCTTTTACGTCCCAAGATTCGTAGATTCAGAAAATGAACATGATGGACATGGGTGATCATGATGCGATGGTGATGATGGTGATTCAGGTGATGATGGTCCGTCCGCCGTATCATGCAGACCGGCTTCATTTTCGGTCTAAAAAAGTCGTTCTTTCGCACACATGCTCCATTTGGGCCCTAGTTGAGTCCCGAAACTTTTCAGCCCGATCGAAACATATCCAATGGTATTATGAGTCAAAAATGGGTAGGTAATTTTTGTGTTTTTTTGTGTTTTAGTAACATGAGCTTTTGAGGTATCGTTTTCCATGTTTTTTTAGGACGAAAAGACCGAATATGAAGTCGATTTTGGCCAAAGAGTGGAAAATTGAGTTTCTAACGAAGGTTCAGCTTCCAAAAATCTTTTTTCATTAGTCAAAAACCTCGGAAAACTGTGTGAAATGACCATCAATTTGTATAATAACACTAGAAAAACCACAGTCATGCAGCATGGCTATAAGAGCGAATTTTCGAAGAAATAACTGATTTTATGTAAAATGTGATGTTTGGGATATCCCATTCAAATATGGACAATCTTAAACTTATTGGGTAATTATAGGTATTCAAGTATGTACGTATATTGTAGTATTGGTACTACAATATACGTACAGTTACGTATCCAACATACGTACAGTACGTAAGTTACGTATCCAATACAGAGTAGGTATTGGATACGTAACAAATTTTTTGTTCCATTTTTTGCCGAGTAACACCTCGGTTTGTAGATTTTCCAACGCTGAACACGGTGGTGAAGTCAGAATTGCGATATCCCATTCCGTTATCAGATTAGAGCAGACGAACCAGGAAGAACATCTCAAGAAATAACCACGTTCCTTCATCTTCAAAGTGCTCCAGTTTGAGAACGGAATGAGATATCGCAATTCTGATTTCACCATCGTGTTCAGCGTAATAAAACCTATAAAATGAGGTGTCACTTGTTAGACTGTTTCATTTTGGGAATTTATGGGTAATTTTTCCCCCATAAAACTCCCCAAAACTCCCCCTTAGAGTGACCCGATTCTGCCCATCTACGAACTTAGCCTGTCGATTGCCAAGACAAATTTTTCGTGCAAATTTGAACTTTTTATCTCAATTCTTTCGAGAGTTACCTGCTACAATTAAATTTACTATCTTGAACTGTGTCATTTTCTGATTTTCATTTATAATTTGGTAGAAATATTGTCACCACATACCTAATAACCAAAATGCATTGTATTTATTTACTGGACATATATTATTATATTAATTGTACACAAGTTCAGCCCCTTGTAAAGGGATTTGTCCTACTATACAAATAAACAATTTGAACCAACTGATCAAATTTTAATTTTAGGGTGAAACTGTAGAATATTCTAGTACATAAGTAGTTGAGGTAACTAAGCTCGGAGGGTACGTTACTTCGAAAATTCTACTAGTAGGCCATACTGTAAAAGTGGAACGTTTTGGGACGATACTTACCTACTCTACAATAGTGAACTGTACTTATGATCCCGAAATGTATTCTGACCCACGGCATTTCCGCCTTGAATTTGAATTCTTTTTGAATTTTTGAAATTCTAAAATTACGAACAAAACGACTATGTATCTAAAATGGGGCTCCGGGGAGCTTCCGTTTTGGAAAAAACTATTGTGAAAAAAAATATTCACCCCAACCCATATCCACTAATTTGGCATAATCTTTTCTTATAGGTAGTATATATATATGTATACCCCAAAAGTACTAAAAAAAGCTGCAAAGTCCTTGTCACATGGGTTTATTATTCTATTGGACATACCTACAGAAATGTTGGCTGTTCATTTATTGTTTCTTTCATGTGCAACAATTGAAATAGCTATTTCTGATGGTTTCCACCAATTTTGGCCCCCAAAACTTAAATTAGGTAGGTACGCTCCCTTTTTTTTTTTTCAAATTATCGTTGATCATTGGTAGTGCCATTTAATCGTATTGATCCACGTGTTGAAACTTTTGCTAGTGTTATTCTACAAATTGATGGTGATTTCAGACGATTTCGCAGGTTTTTGACTCATAAAAAATCAATTTTGGGGGCTGAACATCTGATACAACCTCAATTTTCCACTCCTTGGTCAAAACCGACTTCATATTCGGTCTTCTCGAACCCAAAAACATGGAAAACGATACCTCAAAAGCTCATTTTACTAATATGTTACTAAAACACAAAAAGTTATACACATTTTTACTCATAACTCCCCTGGATATATTCCGATCGGTCTGAAAAGTTTCGGGACACAACTAGGGCCCAAATAGAGCATGCGTGCGAAAGAACGAATTTTTTAGAGCGAAAATGAAGCCTGTACACGTGATTCGGCGGACAGCGTACGGCGTACGGCGGACGGCGTACGGACATTGCATTTTTGGAATCTACGCACCTTGAAACGTAAAAGAAAAAAGTTTGAGGGGGTGTTATAAAAATTTTTTGCTGAGCGATTACGTAGGTGTAGGTATTATTCACTGAATAATAAACCAATAGGTATAAACCATATTGAGCCAAGGAAAGTCAATGTATAAATTATACTACTACCTAGATTATTTATTATTCTGTGAATAATACACAGTATGTATTCGCTCAGCAAAAAATTTTTATAACACCCCCTCAAAATGTTTTCTTTCCCGTTTCAAGGTGCGTAGATTCCAAAAATGCAATGTCCGTCCGCCGTACGCCGTCCGCCGTATCACGTGTACAGGCTTCATTTTCGGTCTAAAAAAGTCGTTCTTTCGCACAGTTGCTCCATTTGGGCCCTAGTTGTGTCCCGAAACTTTTCAGCCCGATCGGAATACACCCAGGGATGTTATGAGTGAAAATGTGTATAAAAATAGGTACTTTTTGTGTTTTAGTAACATGTTAGTAACATGAGCTTTTGAGGTATCGTTTTCCATGTTTTTGGGGACGAGAAGACCGAATATGAAGTCGATTTTGACCAAAGAGTGGAAAATCAAGGTTCTACCAAATGTTCAGCTCCCAAAATTGATTTTTTATGAGTCAAAAACCTGCGAAATCGTCTGAAATCACCATCAATTTGTATAATAACACTGGACGTAGTATCAACACGTGGATCAAGACGATTAAATGGCACTACCAATGATCAAAGATAATTTGAAAAAAAAAAGTTCAAGTTTTGGGGGCCAAAATTGGTAAATACCACCAGAAATAGCTATTTAATTATTACGCATGAAAGAAACAATAAATGAGCAGCCAGCATTAATGTAGGTATGTCCAATAGAATAATAAACCCATGTGACAAGGACTTTGCAGGGTTTTTGGTTTATTATTTTCAGTAATGAACCTTTGGAATCGAGCATGAAAAATAGTTAACCCCCTCCTCAAAATTTGATGATTTACGTTTCAAGGGACGTAGAATCCAAAAATTGAATAGAAAAAATTTCTGCCCGTCCGCCGTACGCCGCACTTTTCGCAGTTACTATGAACAAAATTAATAAAATTTGGTTTGTGAGTCCCGTTTGGGGTCTGGTGTTGGTCCTCGAAGATCGGCGTTACTGTAATTCATCTTTAAGGGGTGAAAAATAGGGGTTCAAAAGTTCAGAACGCCGTAGCTCGAAAACTCAATAGCAGGGTATGGTTTTTTTAGGTTTTTAACTTGATCTTGAACTAAAGAATTTTTCGAGACCACCCGAAGCATTGTAAGGCCAGCCGTTCGTTTGCACCGAAGAGCTTCGTCAACATGATCGTGACTCAAACGGTATTTTAAATTCGGCCCAGATATATCATTGCTATAGAGCGCCTGATTATAATCACGGATGGCTGTATGAAGTCGAGTTGGTATTTTTCATTTGACAAAATATTCCATTTTATTTCATAGGACAAAAATGACATATTACCTATTTCATTTGACAAAAATGCTCTTCTGAATTTTGTTGATAGGGACTTTTGCAACTTGAACAAACGTTGAAGTATTATTGGGTAAATTATTGAAAAACGGTAAATTATTACACAACGGTTTATTAAACTATCAACGCAGAAGGGGCATATATACGGATAAATTATTACACAGTGGTTTATTATTTACCATGTGCTTCATGAATAACTACAAATAATTAATTAATGATTGAATCCCGCGCATTTGTGTGAAACTTCAATTCCCGAGCCGGCTCCAGTACTCCATTTTGGGATTTCCTGGGGGCAGTTCGAGGGTATTGACCACAGAAAACAGTGGTCTACGCAGAAGGGGCATCTATACAGGTAAATAATAAACGTTGTGTAATAATTTGCAGCGTTTTTTTATATTTATTTATTGAGGAAGCTGGTACAGATTGTTTCCGCCTTCTTCACAAATGAGCAGAGCCGAGCTTCTCAAAGTCTCCTTATCTACAGTTTGAACCTTCTTATCAACGACTCAGGCAGAGAAACAGTTGGTTCACGGGAAATAGGGTACATAAAATTGTGAAGCTGGCATCGAACGACGTCCATATAACATCCTTGATACGTAATATATCACGACGCCAACTTTGATTACCCTCTCACAGTAACTGAGATAAAAGTTCAGAGCAGAAAAGTGAAGAGGGAAAAAAAAATCCCAAAAAGCCCGATTTTATCGTCTCAAGTCATCCTGGCACTTATGGGGCCTTCATTGCACCAATTCACCTCTACAAGGTGAACTCTCCTCCACAAACCGAGATAAGCGTCTTCGTAGAAAGCTGTTTGCCGGTTGTCATTATCTGTGCACATGATTGCAGCTGGCTCACCGCAGATTGCGCTCTTGGAGGGATGGGAACCAGATTGACCGACTTTCCTAACTGCTCCCCAAAACTTCAGGTGTCATAAGATGACCAAGCACAGACTTTCGATCTGTTCACTAATGAAGATGTGTCTCCTCAGACGTTTTCGTTCCGGGCCTTTCGGCGGACCCTACACAACGGTCGGGTCCACAGTTTGAACCCGTTTCAAATTACTTACCTGCACGGGCACAACACAGTTGGTCGGATTCTGGAAGCTCCAGTTCTCTTGGAGGCACAATGGCAGTGGATCTTGCACTTTTGGTTTATTATTTTCAATAATGAACCTTTGGAACCGAGCAAGAAAAAACGCTGCAAAGTCCTTGTCACATGGGTTTATTATTCTGTTGGACATACCTACAGAAATGTTGGCTGTTCATTTATTGTTTCTTTCATGTGAAATAATTGAGATGGCTATTTCTGATGGTTTCCACCAATTTTGGCCCCAAAAACACAAATTAGGTAGGTACGCTCCTTCTTTTTTTTTTAATATAAATTATCTCTGATCATTGATAGTACCATTTAATCGTCTTGATCCACCTGTTGACATTTTTTCCAGTGTTATTCTACAAATTGATGGTGATTTCAGACGATTTCGCAGGTTTTTGACTCATAAAAAATCAATTTCGGGAGCTGAACATCTGGTAGAACCTCAATTTTCTACTCTTTGGTCAAAATCGACTTCATATTCGGTCTTCTCGTCCCCAAAAACATGAAAAACTATACCTTAAAAGCTCATGTTACCAACATGTTGCTAAAACGCAAAAAGTACCTATTTTTACACACATTTTCACTCATAACTCCCCTGGATATATTCCGATCGGGCTGAAAAGTTTCGGGACACAACTAGGGCCCAAATGGAGCATGTGTGCGAAAGAACGATTTTTTAGACCGAAAATGAAGCCTGTACACGTGATACGGCGGACGGCGGACGGACATTGCATTTTCTGAATCTATGAATCTTGAAACGGAAAAGAAAAAATTTTGAGGGGGTGTTATAAAAATTTTTTGCTGAGCGAATACATAGGTGTATTATTCACAGAATAATAAACCAAAAAAAGTTTAACCTCCCCTCAAAATTTGATGGTTTCCGTTTCAAGGTATGTAGAATCCGAAAATGTAATAAAAAACGTCTCTCTGTCCGCCATACGCCGTACTGAGCACTTTTCTTAGTTACCATAAGCCAAAATTGACGAAATTCAGTTTATAGGTCCCATTTGGGGTCTACTTGGTTCCCGAAGCTCGGCGTTACTTTCAGCCATCTCTAAAGGGTGAAAAATAGGGGTTGAAAACTCCAGAACGCTGTTATCACAATTGTTTTACGGTTATAAATAGTTCTCGGACTTGGGAGTATTTCAAGACCACCCGGAGCATTGTTCGTCCAGCCATTCGTTCACAGTAAGGCCCCGAAGTTTGCACCGACAGGCTTTTTCAACAGGAGGGTGAATGAAATTGTATACATTCATCCCAAATATCATCACTAGGGACGCGATAACAATCGGGAATTGGCCCCATATAATCATTGCTAGGGAGCACCTGATTATGTTTGTTGATAGGTAGTGAAACTTGAACAAACGTTAAAGTATTATTGATGGGAAAATTATTACACAACGGTTCATTATAACATCTACGTAGAAGACGCTGGAGTTTGTTGGTAGGTACGTTTGCAACTTTTTTTTCACTCCAGATCAACAATTTCCCTTCAGAACTTCATTATTTAAGTTTCTTTTTGCCATTTTAGGTACTGTTTGTCATCGAAAGAATTATTTTGGCAACATTTAACACGTGATTTAGGTAGGTACCTAGTAACGAGTAAGGGGTTAGGTACCTACTAACCTACGATCTGAGGGTCTGCGATCTACATAATATATTATGTACTAATGGACTAATACATACTATATAGACGGGTTATCTATACAGAGAGCTGTGATCTGTAAAAGAAGGGTATTCTGTACAAAATAATAAACCGTTGTGCAGGGATTTGCAGCGTTTTCTAATTCTTGTTGTTGCCCTTCTTGTTCTCCTTCGTTTACAGGTCTACACTGCCGTAAAAATGAAGAACGCATCATCTCTTAAAAATCAAATTTTTCAGGAGAGCACTTCAAAGTTTTATTACTCAGTTACTTTCTTCCTAACTTCTCCCCAGTTTGTCATAAAAACAAAATTTCTTCATACCACGATAAATCGATGTTCAGTGATTATATCGATGCCAAATTATAGCCAAAATAATAGACATTTTTAATCTATTCTGCTTATAAGGCGTTTTATTCAGGTTTTGACGGAGTTTTCTACAATGGAGTCCAAGGATAAAAGTCTTGAGGCGTTTTTCCTTTGAACGATTCATAAAAATAACAAGATAAATTCAGTCAAGAACATCTTCTAATAATACCAAATCTGAATGCCATAATATTATTTATACCTAGGTACCTACCTAATAAATCGGTATATTTTTTATTTGCGCGTTTATAGGCATTGTAATAAAGAACAGGCAAGTAGGAGTGTTTGCATTTATTACTTTTTTAAATATTATATCCTTTTTCTTTTAATTTTCTGTGAAATGTATAAATATCACTGGAATTTTTAAATATTCTTTTTTCTCTATATTCCTTTCAAATATATATTTATATTTTCTTCATACAGATATTCCTCCAGGAAAAAAAATCACTAAACAAAATAAATGTACAAACAAGATATGAAGACAAAAAACTGTAACAGAATTGATGATGTTTGTGTACGCTATAATTTTATTAATAGAAAGGTAAGTTATATTAGTTTGTTAACTTTTTTAAATCCTTTTCTTCAACTAGGTTTTAAATTCTTAGGTTATTCGTCAACTGGAAGCGATTCCCTAAAACTTTTCCTGCTTTCTGGCATGAGACGACAAAGTTGTTCGATTATTTCCGTCTTCTCAAGTGGAATAATCTTCTTAAGTGGAATTATCAAGTGGAATACCACGCAAAGAACACCTCATGAGGGCTCAGCTGATATAATAATCAAAGGAAGAACGCCTCGCTCATCTGACGATAAATGAGTCTACCCAGTAATTAAACCAATGATTCCAAGGTAAAACGCCTCATTTCGATTTTTACCGACTTGAGGCGTTTTTCCTCAGAATCTACGATTAGAAAGGCGTTCATGGTGGACTTGAGTCGTTTTACCTTTGACTTTGATGAGATGAGGCGTTTTAGCGAATTTTCGAAGAAAAGGAAGCTATTGTTCTCGGTCCAAAATTTTTAAAACTCGAATTTCCGAAAGATTTTTATACCAAAATCCGTTTCAGACCATCCTGAATTCCCTGCCGAAAGACACCAAAAATTATATGTATATATATATATATATATTTATATATATATTTATATATTTATATATATATTTATATATTTATATATGTATGTGTCATTCCAGACGATAACTCTCGAAAGAATTGAGATAAAAAGTTCAAATTTGCACGAAAAATCTGTCTTGGCAATCGACAGGCTAAGTTCGAAGATGGGCAGAATCGGGTCACCCTAAGGGGGAGTTTTGGGGAGTTTTAGGGGGGGAAAATTACCCATAAATTCCCAAAATGAAAAAGTCTGACAAGTGACACCTCATTTTAAAGGTTTTTGTACGCTGAACACGATGGTGAAATCAGAATTGCGATATCTCATTCCATTCTCAAACTGGAGCACTTTGAAGATGAAGGAACGTGGTTATTTCTTGAGATGTTCTTCCTGGTTCGTCTGCTCTAATCTGACAACGGAATGGGATATCGCAATTCTGACTTCACCATCGTGTTCAGCGTTGGAAAATCTACAAACCGAGGTGTTACTCGGCAAAAAATGGAACAAAAAATTTGTTACGCACCCAATACCTACTCTTCTGGTATTCAAAACATTTTTGATTTCCCCTTCCCACTCCTTCCACCCCAAATTTTACTTTGCGTAAAACTACTCCTGTTTTAATTTTGTATGGTATCAAGTTGGGAAAACATTGGCCGAAAATTAATTTTCAGAAAATTTTAGGCGAAAGGAAGATGCCGAAAACTTCGAAAATTCGCTCTTATAGCCATGCTGCATGACTGTGGGTTTTTTTCCTTTTAACACCACAATTTTCCAGTTTTTCGGGTGAAAATTTCGACGCTTTCCAATTTGAAATTTCAATTTTTGACTTCACCAATGGAAAGAGCATGTCACAATTATGGGGGGGGGGGGGGGGGGTACGTGAAAACCCCATTTTCGGAAATTTTTGAGATGAGGCGTTCTTCCTTTTGACATAACGGATCGAGCTGAAATTTTGCATACACTTTTTTACGGACACCACAAAAGTTATCCTCAGAGGTCTCAGAAGGTAAATAAGAAGAGATTGATAGCTTGGAGGGGGAGGGGGGGCTTACAGTTTATCTTAAATATTTATTGGAGACTGTTGACTGAAAATGACAGTAACTTGCTTCAAATCGATTATTAGCACATGGAAATTAGATATTTCTATCATCAGTTTTGACCCAAATATATGGTATGTAATACGTCTCCACCATACTTAAAATACACAGGTAACCGCCAGGAACTACACTCCGCACTTCAATCAACTGCTACTCACAGCTGCATCTCAGTTTACATCCTTTATACTAGCTGTCAGGATCTTATTATAATGCTATATACTCCTATTATTGCAAAGCAGTGTGATTCCTCTAAACTTAGACAATTTTACGAAACATTATTCAGATGACCGAACTACACCAGGCTGAAAGATAGTGAGGAAATTGACTAAGTGATTTATCAAAAGACTCGTTGATCTGAGGTCTATAAATTTATCATACCTATTGGTTGATAGGTGGATAAATTTGTAGACATCAAAGTAACATTAAAGTCAAAATATTTCTATAATAGTAGAAACAGCGAAAGGTGATCCTTACCGCTATTCAAGTAAAAGATTTATAGCAATAACATTACAAGCAATCTATAAGTAGGTTATTCAAAACGAAAGTCAGGTTATTGAAAGTCGTGATATGCACGACTGTTCCCTGGATTAAGAACGCAAGAACAAACATGGAACAACTTTCGGATTTCGTTACCAGCGTGGTTTTTGTCACTAGCCGCTATAAAAGGGCATCAGAAAAGGAAATCTTATTGGCTCATTAGAATTTCCCGAAAAGGCCAAAGAAGCGCAAGCAGCTAACATTTTAAGGTGGAGAATCTCGAAATCGGAGGCGACTTGGAACCTTAAACAACGAAGAAATTTCGAGATCGGCTACAAAACAATTATTTCTAGCGGGTCGTAGGTACACTTGCGCAAGCTTATCTAGAAGTTATGGTGGAGCAGCGTTTTGGTTTATTATTCTGTGAATAATACACCCATGTATTCGCTCATCAAAAGAATTTTATAACACCCCCTCAAATTTTTTTCTTTAAAGTTTCAAGGCGCGTAGATTCCAAAAATGCAATGTCCGTCCGCCGTATCACGCATAACTACTACAATATCGGTCTAAAAAATTCGTTCATTCGCACACAGGATCCATTTGGCCCTAGTGGTATAGGGTATAGGTACTTTTTGTGTTTTAGTAACATGTTAGTAACATGAGCTTTTGAGGTATCGTTTTCCATGTTTTTGGGACGAGAAGACCAAAAGATATTTTGACCAAAGAGTGAAAAATTGAGGTTCTACCTACTGTTCAGCCTTAAATTTAAGTTAAATTTTGGTATAAAATCGTCGTTCTTCCGCACACAGTTTGGGTCCCCATTTGGGAACACAGTTGGGTCCTAGGTGTGCTCCGATACACGGCAGCCCGATCGGCATACACCCAGGGTTGTTATGGGAGAAAAACGCTGCGAAGTCCTTGTCACATGGTTTATTGTTCTACTGGACATACCTACAGAAATGCTGGCTGTTCAATTATTGTTGCTTTCATGTAAAATAATTTAAATAGCTATTTCTGGTGGTTTCCACCAATTTTTACCCCCAAAACTTGAATTAGGTACCTACGCTCCTCTTTTTTTTTTCAAATTATCTTTGATTATTGGTAGTGTCATTTAATCCTCTTGACTTTTCCTAGTGTTATTCTACAAATTGATGGTGATTCCAGACGATTTCCCAGGTTTTTGACTCATGACAAATCAATTTTGGGAGCTGAACCTTTGGTAGAACCTCGATTTTCCACTCCTTGGTCAAAACCGACTTCATAATATTCGGTCTTCTCGTCCCCAAAAACATGGAAAACGATACCTCAAAAGCTCATGTTACTAAAACACAAAAAGTACCTATTTTTATACACATTTTCACTCATAACACCCCTGGGTATATTCCGATCGGGCTGAAAAGTTTCGGGACACAACTAGGGCCCAAATGGAGCATGTGTGCGAAAGAAAGAATTTTTTAGATCGAAAATGAGGCCGGTATGGCGGACGGCGTACGGCGGACGGACATTGCATTTTTGGAATCTACGCACCTTGAAACGGAAAAGAAAAACCACAGTCATGCAGCATAGCTATAAGAGCGAATTTTCGAAGAAATAACTGATTTTATGTAAAACTGTTTTATCTCAAGAAATAACCACGTTCCTTCATCTTAAAAGTGCTCCAGTTTGAGAACGGAATGAGATATCGCAATTCTCATTTCACCATCGTGTTCAGCGTACAAAAACCTTTAAAATGAGGTGTCACTTGTCAGACTGTTTCATTTTGGGAATTTATGGGTAATTCCCCCCCCCCAAAACTCCCCCTTAGAGTGACCCGATTCTGCCCATCTACGAACTTAGCCGGTCGATTGCCAAGACAGATTTTTTGTGCAAATTTGAACTTTGTATCTCAATTCTTTCGAGAGTTATCGTCTGGAATGACACACACACATATATATATATATATATACATAATTTTTGGTGTCTTTCGGCAGTGAATTCAGGATGGTCTGAAACGGATTTTGGTATAAAAATCGTTCGGAAATTCGAGTTTTAAAAATTTTTGACCGAGAACAATAGCTTCCTTTTCTTCGAAAATTCGCTAAAAATTTTGAGGGGGTGTTATAAAAATTTGTTGCTGAGCGAATACATGGGTGTATTATTCACAGAATAATAAACCAAAATGGGTAAAAAAAATAGAGGGGTTTCGAGGGATTTTTGAGGTTTTAGTGAACGTGAGCTTGTGAGGTATCGTTTCCCATGTTTTTTTAGGGCGAGAAGGGATATTAGGTTAATTTTGACCGAAGAGTGCCGAATTGAGGTTGTAACAAAGGTTAAGCTCCCAAAATTCATTTTTTATGAGTCAAAAACATGGGAAATTGTCTGAAATCACCACACATTTGTATAATAACACTAGGAATGTTATCAACAGCTGAATCAAGATAATTAAATGGTACTATCCATGATCAAAAATAATCTGTAAAACTGAGCCTAATTCGTGTTTTTGGGGGCCAAAATTGGTGGAAACCATCAAAAATAGCCATTTCAATAATTGCGCATGAAAGAAACAATAAATGAACAGCCAACACTAAAGTAGGTATGTCCAGTAGAATGATAAACCCATGTGACAAGGACTTTGCAGCGTTTTTGAAATTGCTGGAAGGGCTCACTGAATGTAGCGTGAAGTTACCTATGCGTTGGCACGGGATCATCATCTGTGTACCTATAATCTTAATCTCCCATCCAAATATACCTACCGCAATTCTCATCATAATAGCAACATAAGGTCGGACTGTAATGAACTTCGACTATACAACACTAAGCAGTCCGTTTTATACACTAAGAAATAGTATCGGGTTTCATTGAAATTGTTGGCACCTCGCTTAAGGTAACAGTGATTTTTTAGTGGATGTTTTCTGAAAGTTTGTCACTGGTTCATCTCATAAAGGTACACGTATTAAACTACAGTTTACTACAGTCATGAATGGACGTATTTATCTCTACTGGAAAATGCCTTCTGTATCTGACCCTGAACTCCGACCTGATCACCAACAGCAGAATTGTGACACCTGATCACCTTGGACAGTCTCCAGGATTGCAGCACAACAGGCCTTTACTCCTTATTATGTATAAGTCCCTCGAATAATTTTATAATGACGCACACCATATCGAAAACTTCGTGGTCCGTATTATGAAACTATCCTGTCTTCCTATACGTTGCGGCGGGGTAACGTTAATTGGTTAGTTAGTTACATGTAGAACAGAACATCTTCAAGTGGGCTCTTTTTGTTTCATTAATCTGCGAATAATACACCGACGTATTCGCTCAAAAAAAAATTTTTATAACACCCCCTCAAAATGTTTTCTTTCACGCTTCAAGGTGGGTAGAATCCAAAAATGCAGCGAAGTCCTTGTCACATGAGTTTATTATTCTAGTGGACATACGTACAGAAATGTTAACTGTTCATTTTTGATTCATTCATGTGAAATAATTGAAATAGCTATTTCTGATGGTTTCCACCAATTTTGGCCCCCAAAACACGAATTAGGTAGGTACGCTCCTTTTTTTTTAAATTATCTTTGAAGTTGGTAGTGTCCCTTAATCATCTTGATCCACGTGCTGACACTTTTTCTAGTGTTATTATACAAATTGATGTGATTTCAGACGATTTCCCTGGTTTTTGACTCATAAAAAAGTAAATTTTGGTAGCTGAACATTAGGTAGAACCTCAATTTTCCACTCCTTGGTCCAAATCGACTTCATATTCGGTCCTCTCGTCCCCAAAAACATGGAAAACGGTACCACAAAAGCTCATGTGACTAAATGTTGCTAAAACGCAAAAAGTACCTATTTTTGTGCACATTTTCATTCACAGCATCCCTGGGTATATTACTATCGGGCTGAAAAGTTTCGGGACACAACTAGGGCCCAAATGGAGCGTGTGCGAAAGAACGACTTTTTTAGACCGAAAATGAAGCCTGTACACGTGATACGGCGGACCAGTGACATACGAAAGCGCCAGGAGGGGTCAAAAACCATACGAAAGCGCCACAATCCCGAAAATCCCTAATCCGGGGTGCGATCATAAGCGCCAAGTTCTTCATCGGCCCTTAATCCCCTACTATACAAAAGCGCCAGCGTTCATAAGCGCCATACAACAGAAAACAGGGAAAAGAGGGAAAAAGGGAAATTTTTCGGACTCACCTGAATAGATGGTTCACGTAGAAGGTATAGGTTTCTCATTTTTGACATCAGATTCGGATTCAGCATCGGCATCGTCGTATTCAATATAAATAGTCTACTTGTTCTATAGTCGTGACACATCACAACACGTCACTTCCCGGCGCACATTTCATTGTTTGTTTTGTTTTTTAATGTCAACTGCTTGTTTTAGCATACCCACCCGCCGCAAGTATTGTAGTCGCGATATTTGTTGATTACAATACTGATCCCAAAGTACCAATACCTTGTCGTTCGATTCACGCTGTTTCCTTCTCGGTCCTCTCCCCATCGAATGTTCATTGATTTTAATATAAGTTTCCGCCTGGCACTTGATCAATACGTCAATCACCAAATGTACGGACCCGTGAGGTGAATAAAATTGTCCTTTGAGATGACGGTGGAAACTTTCGGGTCCATTCGTTGTCTTGGGTGAAGAACGATCCGGGGAATCAGCCCACAAGTGAGGTGGGAATCGGCTACGAGATCCTATATATGTTTCGCATAGGTACTCCAAAAAGTCCCCTACTCGTGAATCGCCCGGAACCGAGGATATTATGTCCAAAAAACCATTCTCTACTTCGGACGGTGGTAGATATGCTAGGCCGAAAAACATTTTCAGGAACTTGCCAACGTCAGTGTGATCGGTGTAGTCGGGCCCAAGTCCCAGGGATTGAATTTTTCGATACAACGCTTGCCCGAAATGAAAAAAGCAACAAGAAATGTCGGAGGCTGGGAACACGAGTAGAAACCCTTGGTGTGCAGCCAATTCGAAGTCAAAAAGTCCCACGGATGGTAGTAAGGTAAAACCGTACTGTGCACATAAACTGACTAGGAAGTTTTATAAGGTGGCATAGCATTCAGCTGTTTTGTCTGGTAGAAAAGCATACGCGAGTTGTACGTAACATTGGTTGGCACAGGCGTGGATAGTGTACAACTGGCTAAAGAATTTCGGGCATGCATAAAACGTTCCGTCACCTAAAAGCACTTCTTGGTTACACATATACGCCAAATTTGTTTTGGTAGTAAGCACAACAATTTCCCTTTCGGGGTGAACATGAACAAAAGGCTCACCCAAATTTGTGTTTACCGTGCTCACTGTCAACTGACGTATTGCTTCTATACGTGAGGTCGGATTAATCGGAAGGGATTTCCTTTTCACCCTGTACATTGCTTGGCGTACTGCGACCAAGTCTTGTTGTAATAACGACGTACAGTTGGACGTGGATTGCAGTTCTGTTCGGATTATTTTTGATGGCCTTTCACTCAGACAATCGTCAGCCTTTCGTTTACACGCACTCCGAACCTCGTGCCTCTCGACGTACCTATCCGAATTTTCACTGTGGTTGTGAACACTCACACTACGTTCTAAAATCATGTTAATATTCGCGTTCAATATAACGAATGCCGAACAATGCTTGTTTGTACACCGAAATTTCACACGACCGTCTGCGAATACCCGGAACTGGCGGTAAAAAAAATTATCCACGATTAAACTCCGAACGCCTTTGTTAGTGAAAGTGACACGGAACATATTGTGCTGTTGCGGATTCTACCGAATGACTGACCTCAGGCTCATTATCAAACTTGCTTGTGTTCGCTCATCTTTGCCCTCATGACTCGTTCGCAATGTTTCCCTTTTCTCCCTACTTTCTTCCCACTTTCCCTCCTACTGGCGCTTGTGAAACTCGACCGAAATGTGCCTCGGCCCAGGACCTGGCGCTTATGGATGGTCCACTTATGAGCTATTAGAGCAAACCTGGCGCTTATGGACGGTAATAAAGAAGGGATTAAACCGACCTGGCGCTTATGGATGGCACCCCGGCGGACGGCGGACGGACATTGGATTTTTGGAATCTACGTACCTTGAAACGGAAAAGAAAAAATTTCGAGGGGGTGTTATAAACATTTTTTGCTAATCGAATACATAGTTGTATTATTCACAGAATAATAAACCAAAAGTACCTATTTGTATACACATTTTCACTCATAACACACCTGGGTATTTTCCGATCGGGCTGCAAAGTTTCGGGACACAACTAGGGCCCAAATGGAGCAATTATGCTGGCTGTTTATTTATTGTTTCTTTCATGTAAGATAATTTTGGCCCCCCAAACTTGAATTAGGTACCTACGCTCCTTTTTTTTCTTTTTTCAAATTATCTTTGATCATTGGTAGTGCCATTTAATCGTCTTGATCCACGTGTTGACACTTGTTCTACAAATTGATAGTGATTTCAGACGATTTCCCATGTTTTTGACTCATAAAAAATCAATTTTGGGAGCTGAACATTAGGTACAACCTCAATTTTCCACTCCTTGGTCAAAATCGACTTCATATTCGGTTTTCTCGTCCCCAAAAACATGGAAAACGGTACCTCAAAAGCTCATTTCACTAATATGTTACTAAAACACAAAAAGTACCTATTTTTATACACATTTTCACTCATAACACCCCTGGATATATTCCGATCGGGGTGAACAGTACCGGGACACAACTAGGGCCCAAATGGAGCATGTGTGCGAAAGAACGACTTTTTTAGACCGAAAATGAAGCCTGTACACGTGATACGGCGGACGGCGGACGGACATTGCATTTTTGGAATCTACGCACCTTGAAACGTAAAAGAAAAAAATTTGAGGGGGGTGTTGTAAAAATTGTTTGCTGAGCGAATACATAGGTGTATTATTCACAGAATAATAAACCAAAAAAGGTACTTTTTTGGTGTATTATTCTGTGAATAATACACCTATGTATTCGCTCAGCAAAAAATTTTTATAACACCCCCTCAAACTTTTTTCTTTTCCGTTTCAAGGTGCGTAGATTCCAAAAATGCAATGTCCGTCCGCCGTCCGCCGTATCACGTGTACAGGCTTCATTTTCGGTCTAAAAAAGTCGTTCTTTCGCACACATGCTCCATTTGGGCCCTAGTTGTGTCCCGGTACTGTTCACCCCGATCGGAATACACCCAGGGGTGTTATGAGTGAAAATGTGTATAAAAATAGGTACTTTTTGTGTTTTAGTAACATATTAGTAAAATGAGCTTTTGAGGTACCGTTTTCCATGTTTTTGGGGACGAGAAAACCGAATATGAAGTCGATTTTGACCAAGGAGTGGAAAATTGAGGTTGTACCAAATGTTCAGCTCCCAAAATTGATTTTTTATGAGTCAAAAACATGGGAAATCGTCTGAAATCACTATCAATTTGTAGAACAAGTGTCAACACGTGGATCAAGACGATTAAATGGCACTACCAATGATCAAAGATAATTTGAAAAAAGAAAAAAAAGGAGCGTAGGTACCTAATTCAAGTTTGGGGGGCCAAAATTATCTTACATGAAAGAAACAATAAATAAACAGCCAGCATTTCTGTAGGTATGTCCAGCAGAATAACAAACCCATGTGACAAGGACTTTGCAGCGTTTTTGTGTTTTAGCAACATGTTAAAGTAACATGAGCTTTTGAGGTTTCGTTTTCCATGTTTTTGGGGACGAGAAGACCGAATATGAGGTCGATTTTGACCAAAAAGTGGAAAATCGAGGTTCTACCAAATGTTCAGCTCCCAAAATTGCTTTTTTATTAGTCAAAAACCTGAGAAATCGTCTGAAATCACCATCAATTTGTAGAATAACACTAGGAAAAGTGTTTACACGTGGATGAAGACGGTTAAATGACACGCACTACCAATGAACATAGATCATTTGCAAGGGAAAAAAATAAAAAGTTCGTGTCTTGGGGGCCAAATTGGTGGAAACCATCAGAAATAGCTTTTTCAATTATTTCACATGAAAGATACAATAATTGAACACCCAACATTTCTGTAGCCAAGTCCAATAGAATAATGAACCCATGTGACAAGGACTTTGCAGCGTTTTTGGAATCTACGCACCTTGAAACGGAAAAGAAACATTTTTGAGGGGGTGTTATAAACATATTTTGCTGAGCGAATGCATAGGTGTATTATTCACAGAATAATAAACCAAAACGAATGTAAGGGGGGGGGGGGGGGGGTTATAGGCGAGAAAGCGGTAAAATAGAAGCGGACGAGATGGCAGAGTGCTCCGCATTAATATTACTCCAACATTGTTTCTGAGTGACGGGTTCAGCGGGGGATTCGTTCGTTTTAAAAGTCAGTTGACTACGGGTTTCTCTAACAAGTTCGAGAAGACTCATCCCATCGTAGAAAGCCGGTGCCGTATCGAATGGTTTATAGTTCGTTAGCGGGTGGCGTAAGGCGGGTGGCGGCGATAAAACTGTGGTTGTGAATGGCCCACCGACGCAATTCAGGAGGCGTTTGACACTTGAACAGGTGTTCAAACGAAATGCTGAAAGGTAAATGCGTATGAAACTGTATGAAACAAAACTCAAGTGTTCGACTGGGTACAAATGTCACTTCCTTTCACCCGATTTTGTTCAATTGGTGCGCCAGAGCGAAGACGTCTGACACCAGTCAAGAGAACCATGGAAATAGGGTCATGGCAAAAAAAGGTTCCTTTACCATCTCTGCCGAGCAGATTTTCCGCAGGTTGTAAAGGCGCGTCCACACCAGTAACAAATAGCAAAGTTGTATAGCAATTGTTTTAAAACATGCTATATAGCATGTTTTAAAATTTTGTTGTACAACTAAGTTATACAACTGTCCCCTCTAAACGCGTCTAAACCTATGTAACAAAAAATGCAACACTTCCAATCATTTGAGGATTCAGTAGTGATCATGGCTTCGGAGGAAGAGGTTGTGCTGGCCGCAGCGGCCTTTATCATTTTATCAACTCGCCGTCAACCAACTGAGCGCGACCTTCGCTGGAAGCTCGACATCGGTACAGTGGAACTCACCTGACGGAGGATCTGATGGAAGACGGTAGAGATCCCCTTATTGGAAAAATCAGGGATGATGGGAGTTTTAAGAATTTCGCTCGAATGAGCAGTTCTGACTTTGAATATCTCTTGATCAATGTTGCCCGAACTATTGCAAAGCAGGACACCAATTATCGATGTGCTATACCTGCAAGAGCTGCTCAGGTTGTGGCGGGAGTAATCCCAATTCACCTTCTGGCAGCTGAGCGGAGGCGTGTGTACCTGAGGAAGGACGAAGGACAGCTCCAATCCATCAGGACGGAAGAGCAGGCAGATACGCACAGGAGATGGAGAGAGTCCTGGACAACAGAAACCCGGGGAAGATGGACTGCCAGATTGATAAGCGATATAAAGAAGTGGCAGGAACGAGGGCATGGAGAGCTGGACTATTACCTAACCCAGTTTCTGACTGGACACGGTTACTTCCGATCATTCCTCGTGAAGATAGGGAAGCTGAGCAATGCTACGTGTTGGTTCTGCCGAACAGAAGAGGATGACGTCTTCCACACCTTCTTCTCCTGCGCCAAGTGGAATTCTCATCGAGAGGAGGTAGTCGCAAGGCTCGGCGCGCTGACACCCGAGACAGTTATTGAGAAGATGTTGGAAACGGCAGAGAAGTGGAGCGCAGTGGCCGGTTTTGTGCATGCAGTTCTGAAGGCAAAAGAAGCCACCAGGGAATGGGAAGAAGAAGTAACGCCACCTGGAGCCGCCCTGGAGCCTCCTTTGAGGGGGATGTAGAGAAGCGTCTGCTGAACAACTATGCATTATTAATTATGCATTATGTTTTTTGCTTAGAAATCTAAAACTAGATGGAGCACTTAAGATTTTTCTTTTTATGTAAGTTTTTTCTTTCTGTTTTGTGTATGTATTGTACAAAATATGTATTGTAAAGAGTTTGTAAATAAAGGATTCACTGAGGGGGAAGAGTGAAGAGCGAAGAGGCTAAAATCTTACCAAAAAATACCTGCAAGATAAAGGCTTGCAGTTACTCTGAGATTTTTGGCGAGTGGTGATTCCTATCAAATCAGGAGGGCACCCTGAAGGGAGGGCAAGGGTTGTCACAAGAGTGGGGGTCAGGTGTGTGTGGACGAGCTTGCAACTTGTCATACAACCAAGTTATCTAACTTCCTTTGATCTTTACCGACAACCTGTGGGTAACATGTAACCTGCTATATAACAGAAAAAAAGTTACACAACATCGTGTTATAAAACATTTTTTCAGTTGAATTTCTAACAAGTTACATAACATTGGTTATATAACTGTTTGTAACACGTTTTGTTACTGGTGTGGACGCGCCTTAACAAACTTTTCTACCAGTTAAGCTGGGCATTCACGGTCCGATTTTTCATCCAATTTGTCATCCGACATCCGATGTTGGATCCGATATCGGAGTGTGAATGGGGTTGTTGGATTGTTGGAAGTCTAGTCGGACGAGTCGGAGCATTCAGAGGCCCAACAAGAAAGTCCAACATCCAACATCCGACGGAGTTGGAACGTGAATGGGGCTGTCGGATCAAACTTCAACCAGTATGAGTGCGACCTTCCTCGCAGATGGTTCTATAATTTTGCTCTCGGGGGTTTTTTCCGCTCATCTGAATGAACACAGAAGGAACTTCTGAATTTATTGATGTTTACAGAGAGAGTGCCTGCCTATGGGACCGTAAAGTTGCTACAAGGCGTTCTTCAGCACTTACACTATCACGCATGATTGTATCTTTTTTAATAATGAATGGGCCAACTTTTTCAAGTAAAAGCGTGAATGTGGAGTTGTCCATTCTGAGGTAATTTTTATAATCGTCCTCATCGACGATGTTTAGCAACTTCGCGTCACAGTAGTTCACGCGATCTTCAAACAACTTCTTGACCCAAACCTTTTTTTTTATTTTTTAAATGATGCGGCCAAAACGCACAATGCTGCTATTTTTCGTTTTTTTTTTTTTAAAGCAAATTGCGTGGCCTGCACCCGATACATTTTTTTTTGTTCGGCTCACAATGACCAGTTTTCGCGACGAAAGCAGAACGAGGACTGAAGTTGGATCGCTAGTTGGAAATCAAGTTGGAGCGTGAGTGGTGAAAATAGATCCGACTACTATTCCTACTAGTTGGATGAAAAATCGGACCGTGAATGCCCAGCTTAACAAACCTGCATCGATACCTACGTACAGAACTACGCAACTTTTGGTTTATCATTCTGTGAATAGTACACCTATGTACCGCACGAATACTTACCGGCTTCATTTTCGGTCTAAACAATTTTTTCATTCGCACACAGGCTCCTTTTGGGCCCTAGTTGTGTCCCGAAACTTTGCAGCCTGGTCAGAATATGCCCAGGGGTGTTATGAGTTGAAATGTGAGTAAAAATAGGTACTTTTCGTGTTTTAGTAACGTGTTAGTAACAAGAGCTTTTGAGGTATCGTTTTCCATGTTTTGGGGGACGAGAAGAGCGAATATGAATCGATTTCGACCAAAGAGTGAAAATTGAGGTTCTACCAAATGTTCAGCTCCCAAAACTGATTTTTTTGAATGAGTCAAAAACCTGGAAAATCATCTGAAATCACCATCAATTTGTTTATTAACACTAGAAGTAGTGTCAACACTTGGATCAAGACGATTAAATGGCGCTCAACCAATCAATCCAATGATCACGGATAATTTGAAAAAAAAAAAATGAAAAAAGGAGCGTACCTACCTAATTCGTGTTTTTGGAGGCCAAAATTGGTGGAAACCATCAGAAATAGCTATTTTCAATTATTTCACATGAAAGAGACAATAAATGAACAGCCAACATTTCTTGAAGTATGTCCAATAGAGTAATAAACCCATGTGACAAGGACTTTGCAGCGTTATTAATTATATCATAGTTCTGAAGATAGTCTTGGCGGCCCTAATATTTTCATGAGCTGTTGAAGACCGAGAAGAATAGTTCAAGAAACAGGTTCATTTGAAATTATCATGAAAAGATGCCTAAGAGCACATGAACTAATAAGTAGGTATTGCACAAAAGGTTGAGTGTGAGAATTTATTTATTTTACAACACGGGCAAGCCCATACAATACAATTACACAACGGTTTATTGTTTACCTGCCTCTTCTGCGTAGGTACTCAGGTGTTTTCGGTGGTCAACACCTACTCTGGAGCTCCCCCAGGAAAGCCCTGAATCGAGTAGGTAGTTGAGCCGGCCGGGGAATTAAAGTTTCATAAAATATGGGTGGAATCAAGAATTCTATCATTTAATTATTTTTTGTTATTCATGAAGCATAACGTTTGTTCAGATCGAAAAAGTACCTACCAACTGAATTCGAAATAACCATCATTCTTCAAATGAAAATATCTCGGAACAAGTAACTCGATTTCGTCCACCCATGCGTGATTATAATCAGGTGTTACCTAGCCATGATATCTGGTCCGGATTTATACCATTTCATTCGCGATCATGTTGACGAAGGTTTTCGGTGAAAACGAGCGGCTGGTTCGAGATCTATTTAAAAACGTTAAAAAAACCGTAACTTCTATTTCCGAGCGTTCGGGAAAGGTCAGCCAACCCCTATTTTCCACTCCTTTAGAGATGACTGACAGTAACGCCGAGCTTGGAGGGACTAACTAGACCCCAAATAGGACCTACTAACCAAATTTCATCAATTTGGTTCATGGCAACTGAAGGAAGTGCCAAGTGCGGACGGATGGAAATTTTTTATTCGATTTTCTGTTTCTACGTACCTTTATCAAATCATCAAATTGGGTGGGGGGGGGGGGGGGTCACGCTCTATTTTAAAGGTTGTAACTGTGCGGCTGTTCTCGAGTCGTTTTTCGGTCCGGTGGAGAAGGGATCGGTAGGCGGAAGCCTAATCGATATCCCTCCTTAACCGGTGATAATCTTGCTGGTCTAGGAGGGGGACTCTCTACTGTCCACCACCACTGTCACATTCTGTCACATGGTAGCAGAGCGTGGTTTGGTAGTATGTGCTGAGCAATTCACCATACTCCATCCACTTTTTGTGGGATTTCCAGAAGGAGAAGCCCAAAGGTTTCCCAGAAGGATTCCTTTACTAAACAACCCTTCCCTTTGCTAATACACACATCTATTGGCTTTCCCATCCCCTTACCACCCTTTAGTTGTTCAATAGTGTTGTTCCATCCTAACGATGGAGGTTGATCACCTAGAGGTTGCCCAGATGAGCACAATTCATTGGACAACAACCTCTGACAACATTTTTTCTCCGCCAATACTCGTATGTAGGAGCTTTGTTCTCCACCAGTAAATATTATTGAGGTAGGACCATTACGATGGAGGTTAGTCGTCTTGAATTTGTTCAGATGTCGGTTCCTGAACCAGAACTTCATACTACTTTTCATTCCCCCTTGTCCCTCTCATACTTCTGCTACCCAGAAGTATGTCATGTGGGGAGGAGGGTAACAGTGCGGCTTGTTATCGAGTAGTTTTTTGGTCCGGTGGAGACGGGATCGGTGGGCGGCAGCCTAATCGATATTCCTTCTTAACCGGTGATAATCCCGCTGGTACAGGAGGGGGACTCTCGAGGTCCACCACCACTGTCACACTCTGTCACAAGGTTCATTTTTAAAAATAAGAAACCAAAATTGGTTCATGAAGAATGGAAAATTAAACAGTGCAGTCATTGAAGTCCATAATGCCTGGTAAGGAAGGCTCTTACTCGACGACGACGTACTACAGCAAGCGTTTGGTTGAAAAGTCGTTTTCAGGATACTGGCCAACAGCAAAGTTAGCCTATCTTGAAACTGTCGATAGTGGGTGTTTTTCGAGGTAATTCGTCGTCGAAAATAGTATCCAGAAGAGGTTACTTGATCGTGAACTCTGTCGGGGGATAAGGAAACTCAATTGGGGCAGAAGTGATGGAGAATCCACATAACCCAACAACAGCTTGTGGAAGAACAACAGGGCATCTTGGATATTTAGGGTTTATGAGTTTGCAATTCTCGTTTACAGCGAGATAGCTCACGGGTTCTCGAACCGCAAATGCCCGGTGCAGTTGACGTGGAAATGGTAATAATGTTAATAATGTTATAATTCATTAAAATTGACAAGCGACGTGTCATTTCGCCCTTCTAAAACGCTTTTGTAGCACGACCGCTCCGGACGGGGCGAATGATTGGCGGGCGTCACGTTAATACGATAACGAGACCTTGGTTTCCCATTCAGGCAGTTAAAGTTCAAACCTGAACACCATCACGGATGGATGATATCACAATCATGGAGAACTAGGAAGGTATCGGGATTCGAAGATCATGCGATACCCTGCACCGACTCCGGTCAAGGATACAACGCATCTTCGTGCAATTTTTTTTAATTTTTATTTTTTATTTTTTTCCGCATGTAAGGGGAGCGCAGTAGGTAATTGTTGATGTTTTCCTCTGCGAGGGCCGATAAGAGGTGATTTCTTACATCATCCACATCTACGTGTCCAAGAACTGTTCCATACTCCTCTGAAATGGATAGCTCTGGTGATCTATTTTTGGTTTGTATTCTCTGAGTAATACACCCACCAGGTATCGTCCTTAATTGTGTACTTTAATTTCCGTCTAAAAAATTCGTTCTTTCGCAGACAGGCTCCATTTGGGCCTTAGTTGTGCCCCGAAACTTTGCAGCCAGATCGGGATATACCCAAGCGTGTTATGGGTGAAAAATGGGTGAATAATAGGGTGTTTTGGTGTTTTAGTAACCTGAGCTTGTGAGGCAGCGTTTTCCATGTTTTGGTTTATTATTTTCAATAATGAACCATTGGAATCGAGCAAGAAAAAAAAATGCTAACCCCCCATCAAAATTAGATGGTTTACGTTTCAAGGTATGTAGATTCCGAAAATGCAATAAAAAATTTTCTGTCTGTCCGCCGTACGCCGTACTGGCCACTTTTCTTAGAACTTAGCATGAAAAAAAATTGATCAAATTCGGGTTGTAGGTTCCGTTCGGGGTCTAGTTGGTCCTCGAAGCTCGGCGTTACTGTCAGTCATCTCTAAAGGGTTCAAAATAGTGGTTGAAATTTTCAGAACGCCGTAGCTCGAAAACTTTTTGTAGAACGTATGGTTTTTTGTATGTTATTAAATTTGTCTTGAGCTAAACTACTTTTTGAGACCACCCCGAGCATTGTACGTCCAGCCGTTCTTGTGCATCAAAAAGCTTCATCAACACGATCGTGAATCAAACGGTATAAATCCGGCCCGGATATCATCACTAGGGAGCACCTGATTATAATCAAGGATGGCTGTATGAAGTCGAGTTGGTTGTTCTGCGATATTATTTCATTTGATAAGTGGTGGACTGTTGGAGTATTGGATTTTGTTGGTAGGTACTTCTGAAACTTGAACAAACGTTGAAGTATTATTGATAGGTAAATTATTACACAGTAGCAAAATATTACACAGCGGCAAATTATTACACAACGGTAAATTATTACACAACGGTAAATTATTACACAACGGTTCATCTACCTAGAAGGGGCTGGATTTTGTTGATCGGTACTTTTGCAACTTGAACAACCGTTGAAGTATTATTGATGGGCAAGTTATTACACAACGGTTCATTATACTTGTCCACGAGGGTAGGTATTGACCTCAAAAAACAGTGATCTACGCAGAAGGGGCGTCTATTTCACTCCACATCAGAATTTCATTATTTGCGTTTCTTTTTGCCATTTTACTTACTGTTTGTCATCGACAGAATTATTTCAGCAACATTTAACTCGTGATTTATGTAGGTACCTAGTAACGAGTACGGGGTTAGGTACTAACCTACGGAGGTTCTGTGATCTACATAATATGTATAGAATAGTACATATTATATTATATAGACGGATTATCTATACAAAGAGCTGTGATCTGTAACAGAAGGGTATTCCGTACAAAATAACAAACCGTTGTGCAGGGATTTGCAGCGTTTTTAAGACGAGGAGACGAATATGAAGTCGATTTTGACCAGCGAATGGAAAATTGAGGTTCTAACGATGTTTCGGCCTTAAATTTACGTTAAATGTTGGCCTAAAATCTTCATTCTTGTGCACACTGTTTGGGTCCCCATTTGTGAAAGCATTTGGGCCCAGTTGTTCTCCTAAGCTCGGCAGCCCGATCGGAATACACCCAGGGGTGTTATGTGGGGGAAATTGGTGTAAAAATAGGGTTTTTCGAGGGTTTTAGTGAACATGAGTTTGTGATGTATCGTTTTCCATGTTTTCTAGAGCGAGGAGACCGAATATGAAGTTTATTTTTTACCAAAGAGTGAAGAATTGAGGTTATAACGAAAGTTCAATTCCCAAAATGCATTTTTATGAGTCAAAAACCTGGGAAATTGTCTGAAGTCACTATAAATTTGTATAATATCACTAGAAGTAGTCTTAGCAGGTGAATCAAGACAATAATAATAGGAGACTATTAGTGTTTTTGGGGCCAAAATTTGTTAAAAACATCAAAAATAGCTACTTCAATTATTACACACGAATGAAACTATCAATGAACAGCAAAATTTCTTTGGGTATGTCCAGTAGAATAATAAACCCGTGACTAGAACTATACAGCGTTTTTCGTAATTGGAGTGCGGACGTTATTGCCTATACAACCCAGACCACTTAAAATTATGTTGAAGTTATGATAAATTATAATTCCAGAATTTTTCGGGTTGTGTCATTACCTTCTCTCGCTGTGATTGTTTCTTACTTCTTTTTGTTACCCCCTCCACCCCCCCCCCACCTACCGCCGCCACCTCCACCACCACTTTTCCAGCAACCCCAAACATGTTGAAAGGCCACTTCACTGCTTGTAGTCTTAATGCTAAATTCGACATCTAAATCAATTTTCTCACAGATTCGCTACAATAATTTTACAAAAACTGGCGTTTTGTGAAAGCTTCTTTAACAAGGGCTTTATACGAAAACTAGCTGTGTACCCGCGCTTCGCAACGGTAGAACAGACACCCCCTTTAGGACAGGCCCCACTCATAACAGATACCACCTCAGGATTGACAAAGAGTGGTTGTTTGCTACCCCCCCCCCCCCCCCCATCTCATAACCTGTACCCCCCTCCCACTAACATCCTGATTGAAGTACCACTTGAATGTACTCGTCGAGCTGAATCCAGAATCTAATTACAATCGGATTTACGTCCAACCGTTCAAAGTTATTATAAGCATAAACGTCCTCATAGAAGTGATTATAACACGTTTTTTAGTAGTATTTCATTCATAGCGTTTCAACGGATGGACAGATTCAAATGCGGATTTTTCATAAATCTTCCCAGATAAATACTGCGTCAAATGGTACCAGCCGCAACTTTCTACAATCGGATTTACGTCCAACCGTTCAAAGTTATTATAAGCATAAACGTCCTCATAGAAGTGATTATAACACGTTTTGGTTTATTATTTTCAATAATGAACCATTGGAATCGAGCATGAAAAAAAAAATTCTTACCCCCCCTCAAAATTTGATGGTTTACGTTACAAGGTATGTAGAATCCAAAACTGCAATAAAAATATTTCTGTCTGTCCGCCGTACGCCGTACGCCGTACGCCGTACGGGCCACTTTTCTTAGTTACCATGAAAAAAAATTGATGAAATTCGGGTTATAGGTTCCGTTCGGCGTCTAGTTGGTCCTCGAAGCTCGACGTTACTGTGAGTCATCTCTAAGGGGTTCAAAATAGGGGTTGAAATTTTCAAAACGCCTATACCATTTTTTTACGTAAATATTTTTACGGTTTTAAATAATTCTTGAACTTGCGAGTTTTTTAAGACCATCCGGAGCATCGTACGTCCAGCCGTTCGTTCACAGTAAGGCCCCGAAGTTTGCACCGACAGGCATTTTCGACTCCAGTGTGAATGAAATTTATTGTATACAATTCAAACCAAATCTCGTAACCAGAGACGCGCCCACAATAGGAATTTGTGAATACGGCCAATCATTGGTAGGGATCACCTGATTATATTGGCGGAGTATGAAGTCGAATTGGTTGTTCTGTGATATTATTTAATTTGAAAAATGATGGCTCTTTTGGAGTTTGTTAGGTAGTGAAACTTGAACAAACGTTGAAGTATTATTGATGGGTAAATTATTACTACGGTAAATCATTACTCAACGGTAAATTATTACACAACGGTTCATTATACCATCTACGTAGAAGGGGCTGGAGTTTGTTGGTAGGTACTTTTGCAACTTTTTTCACTCCTCATCAACAATTTCTTTTCAGAACTTCATTATGTGTGTTTCTTTTTGTTAGGTACTGTTTGTCATCGGCAGAATTATTTTAGCAACATTTAACTCGTGATTTAGGTAGGTACCTAGTAACGAGTACGGGGTTAGGTACTAACCTACGGAGGGTCTGCGATCTACATAATATGTATATAATAGAATAGTACATATCATATTATAGAGAAGGGTTATCTATACATAGAGCTGTGATCTGTAACAGGAGGGTATTCTATACAAAATAATAAACCGTTGTGCAGGGATTTGCAGCGTTTTTAGTAGTATTTCATTCTTAGCGTTTCAACGGATGGACAGATTCAAAGGCGGATTTTTCATAAACCTTCCCAGATAAATTCTGCGTCAAATGGTACCAGCCGCAACTGTCTACAATCGGATTTACGTCCAACCGTTCAAAGTTATTATAAGCATAAACGTCCTCATAGACGTGATTATAACACGTTTTTTAGTAGTATTTCATTCATAGCGTTTCAACGGATGGACAGATTCAAATGCGGATTTTTCATAAGCCTTCCCAGATAAATTCTGCGTCAAATGGTACCAGCCGCAACTTTCTACGTTCAGCCGTTCTCAATTGATTCCGAGACAAACAAACAAACAGACAAACAAACAAACAGACACTGTTTTATTATATGTATAGACTAGCTGTGTACCCGCGCTTCGCAACGGTAGAACAGACACCCCCTTTATCCCCCCCTCCTCAACTGATCAGAAACCTTCCCCAATGCCAACCCTAACTGCCTTTAACCCCCCCCCCCCCCCACCCGTATCCTATGAACCCTCCCTACCTGGTTAGAAACATTCCTCAATGTTCACACAACAAATTCCCAAAGTTGCACTCCAATTGGTCAAGTAGTTTTGAAATTTCTGTAGACCCCTCCCCCCTCTCATAACCTGTACCCCCCTCCCACTAACATCCTGATTGAAGTACCACTTGAATGTACTCGTCGAGCTGAATCCAGAATCTAATTACAATCGGATTTACGTCCAACCGTTCAAAGTTATTATAAGCATAAACGACCTCATAGAAGTGATTATAACACGTTTTTTAGTAGCATTTCATTCATAGCGTTTCAACGGATGGACAGATTCAAATGCGGATTTTTCATAAACCTTCCCAGATAAATTCTGCGTCAAATGGTACCAGCCGCAACTTTCTACGTTCAGCCGTTCTCAATTGATGCCGAGACAAACAAACAGACAGACAAACAGACACTGTTTTATTATATGTATAGATACAGTTCTCAACGACTTGAGGATTGAGTTCCCCGTTTCCCATTTCTTCTGAAAGTCTGAACTTCATCCCTGATTCGTGATGAAGTTCACTTGAGTTGGTGGAGAGCGCTCACATTTGCTCGATAAGTAAGGGGTTGGAGCCCTAGAAAAACGACAAGATAACATCTTCCAAAACCCCCATACCAGCACCGCTTTCACAGTTTGGAATGAGGTGGGGGATACTTCCCTCCCAAGTCGGATTTTTCACCTACGCACGATTGCACCTGACCCGACCCGAAGCCTGACCCCAGCAACCCATGATCAGGGAAGACGCTCCATACGCAGTGAACCTGCGGGGAGCGCTAAAGGTCGCACAAAAGGCTAATTGGTTCCCCGTGTCCCGGCTAACGTTTAATTGCTCCACGGCCAGAGGAAAACGGCTCTCCCACGCATTCGGTTTGCAAATCGGTAATTGGTACTGGGTGGAAATGTACTTCACTGCACACAGTTCTCAAGGTGGTTTACCTTAGGGTACTAGGAAATACAGAGGGGCATAACGGCGTCAAACGCGACCAAACGACAAGGGAGTTGCACTCGTGGAAATGAGGTATCAGAGAGTCTGAAACCGTAGAATACATCTGTTGGGTGCAGCAAATGTACAATAGTATAAAAATTGAAAAATACCACCAGTTGATCTGGTGAAATGAATGATGTCTGAGTAATCGATAGACGTATCATCCAGACAAAGAGCAAGAGAAATGTTTTTGAAGAGGATTCCATCGCCAACCACCAAAAAATTGAATTTGACCGAAATTTGAACCGAAAATGTTGTCATCATGAGTGTTAATCATACGTTATACATAACTCCAGTCCAGATATCACTGGTAGGGATCAATTCACACGCATAGCTCCGCGCAAGGCCCCGTGATTTATTATTTATTAGATGAATGATGGTTAGTTAGCATTTTCTTGATTCCTACATTTTATCTCTTTGCTGATAGGTAAGTACCTAAAACTTTGTTGTTGACGGCCCAACAAAACAGCTCCGGTCATGCAACATTATCATATTATGAGCGAATCTTCGAATTGACGTGCACTACTCTATCAAAGATATTTCATGGTTTTGTTCACAAAATTGTCATCAGTATTGCTTATTGTTTCAGATTATTAACTCCTCCATTTTCGGTAATTTTACCGAACTTATTTCAATTATGGTAATTTAAGAACATAAATTCCCTCTTTTTGACCTTTTCAGTGACCAAATATTTGTGGCTGTTGAAATAGTACATTTCTGTTTCGATTCTATACCATTTTTGGTGAATGTAAAGTAGATTTGGTGATCATCAGGTAATTTTAACCCATAAAACCTCCAATATGACCTCCTTAGCCCGGTATACAACAGCGGAACACAGACTAAATACTGGAGAAGGCTCAGTGAAAAAGTGAGAACTGGAACACTGAAAGGGTTGCAAAGCTTTATTTGCAGCAAAACCTAGAAAACAAAGAACCTTTGCAACAGGTATTAATGCGATGCCCAGTGCTGACGATGTCTGCAAAATACGCACAGCAGGTCAACTCTTACACGAATATTCTCTGTACTGTAGGTACCTAATATTATGTATTTAGGTACTCAAATATTATTTAGATAATAAAACAAAAAATGCGTTTTTCCTAAAATGATTGAGTAGGAGGAGGCTTTCATTTTGCCTCCTCACTACTGAAGGTAGGGAAGCCTTGGATTCATGAGTGAATAAAAAAAAAAATGTATGTCCTCCAGAACGAAAATTTCCACTACCGTTTAGCGTTTCAGACAGCAAGGAACAATTCTGGTTCCGTGTCTGTCTGTCTGTCCGTGTGTATGTCTTTGGTCAATTCCTTGTAACGCCCATAACTACCCGAAATAATGGTCAAAATGGGCTGAAATTCGGAGGGTTTCGTGTTGGTTCACAGATGGTTCCATACCAAAATCATTAAAAAGTAATGTAACTTTCGTCTTCGCATGCGCAAACTTAAAATACTTGAAACGCCCATAACTACCTACCTTAAATATCGTTGAAATGATTTCAAACTTGGAGGGTAATTTATTATCATTATAATGGTAATTTATTACTTCTGTGTTTATTGCTACTCAGCCATTTTGACTCACCTTTTTTTTTAACCAACTGATTCTTCACGCCCATGTTGCAGTAAGTGAGGAAGCAATACTGCCCACCCAACTTGGCAGACGTTTTGTGAAGCGAGCGGCCGGTCCACTGATCTGTTCATAAGGCCGACCCTACTTTCTTATCGGATCCGTGTTATCTGTGTTATCACTGGGTAATCTCAGAAATCACGTGAGGAGTTTCTTAGTGGTTCAAAGCGCCAAAGGAAAGCCGGTGAAACTCCAAGAAACCCGCTTGCACGTAGGATTTCGAAAATCACCAGAGAGGAGTTGAGAGTCCGAGGTCGAACAACTGCACGCTACGGAATCGAACCTGGTTCCTCGGTTCATCGAGCAGAGTGAGAAATGAGGCTATTGTTTATAAATCAGGTTCGAAGCAACTGCCACCAAGAAGTGGGATTCCTTTTGGGAGCACAAACTCCCAGACATTGGCTGTCGGCCAGAGCTGCTGAGGTGGCGAAGCGACCAGAATACTCCAGGGAAGAATGGACAACGCGTGCCTTGGAGGAGCGTTGCCCGCGTAAGTGTCCTGAAGCCCGATCGATCTGTTGGTTGAATTTAAAGTGCAGAACTCAAATGTATGTACCGTTAACAACCTAATGTCCTCTCATTCACCTTAGCATCAACCAAAAAGACAAAGCAAAATATCGGATAGATAAATACCATATGTATTCTCGGATAGTCTATACCCTACCATGTATCCTCGCTCGGGAACGCTCTTGACAAGTTATATCGATAACCCTACCCATGCTATTGGTCATAGATATTTTCCAAACAATGGGAAGGACGCATGATTATTTTTCGTTTCGGTACTTATCGGTTAACGGGAGGCCACTCATTTAACGATTTAAAATTATTTAAATTATTATTTTCTGAATTATTAGTTATCGCTTTCGTTCGTTGTCTGGATGTGTTTTCAGTCAGTGTCGAATGATGGCAAACGTGGAACGTGTGGCAAGCGGTACCAAGTTGGGTAAAGACGCGATTTTTTACAATTCTTTCACATTTGTTTTACAAAAAAAGCTGAAGGTTGTTTGGGACTTCTGAATAGATTAGTGGAATGCATTGTCAAGCGATCTGGATGCTCGCTAGCGCTCGCATCTCAAAAAAGATAAACAATCCCAGAAACTATCCCGTGAATGAGCAGGTTGTTTGGGACTTCTGAATAGATGAGTGGCCTCCCGTTAACCGATAAGTACCTTCGTTTCTTCAACTGAAAGATCAGCATTTCAAAAACGTCTGCCAATTCGAATAGGCAGTATAGCTTCCTCACTTGAATCACATGAACGTATAGAGTAGTTGGGTAGGTTCATTTTGATATGGGACCATCTGCGATCCAACCCGCGTGTACCCTCAAAATTTTAGCTCTGTACGACTATTTTCCGCGTAGTTAGAAGCCTTACAAGTAAATGGTCAACATTTCATGTTCGCGCATGCGCAGATGAAAATCACATTACCATTCCAATGAAATTGATTTGGAAGTATCAAAGCGTAGCGCGCCATTTCGGCCCCACTAACCGACCATTTTGGAAATGCTGAAGGTGGCCGAATCTATTGTAAGACTTTCGACATATTCCCAAACCGTCGCCTAATTTGGATGATTCGTTGGGCAGTGAATATTAAAGTTGATTGAATCAACGAAGAGGTAAAAAAAGTACCTATCAACAAAATCCATAAAACCGTATTTTTTAAAAAAACCAACACCACGAAAGAACCATCTCAATTTAATGAAGCCATGCGTGATTATAATCAGCTGTTCCCTACCGATGATTTACGCGGGCTGGAGTTATGTATACCGTATGATTCACACTTATGTTGACGAAGTTCATCGGTTCAAAGTTCAGGGCCGCGCTGTGAACGAACGGCAGGACGTACAGCTCCGGCTGGTCTAAGAAAATACTAAGTTCTTCCTAAATTCTTTCTAAAGTCTTTATCTTTGTAGCCGCCTAACTTCATTAACTTCATTTTGTAATTTTATTAAATTGTCGTGATATTGTAGTTGTATTGTAATTGTAATTATAATATAATTAATATAATAATATATATAAGGATCTTGTAGAGGAGCTGCAACAAACAAGTGGCTAATTAGGATCATATTCAGACAACAATCTCGAACCTAGCGAACAAGTTCAAATATGAATAATTATGTGCATTATGTGGCAGTTATTCCAATTTGATGTTCCCGCATGAAGTAAACATGAAATTCATGTGGGGCCGCCATTTGACTCTGGATGATCATGCATATCAAAAAATTATATAGGTACGAACAATAATAGGCATATTTGTTGTGGTTGTGCTTGTGGAGTAATTTGTTTATTAGATCAAATTGAAGCCCAGACCAAAATAAAATTTAATTATAACGATATTTCTGTATGAAACGTGTAGATGCAGTTGACAATGAAACGGATTCATAACTTACCTTCCTTGCATGCATGGTGTACTTGAAGTGCTTTTTCAACTAAAAGCCGTTCCCTTGCTACCTCCTCTCATCTTCGACATAGTGAGTTTAAAGCATTATCAAGCCGGTTGAATCAAACATCAAAAGAATGACAGAAAAATAGTAGGCCCTATATGACACATGATCACATCGCGATGAACATCACAAACGAGGCCAGTAACCGAGTAAACAGCTTCATAGTTCACTTGAAACCCTAAGTTTGTGTGAAAATCACCATGGTGATATCAAATCCCGTATGAGCGAACCTTAGAAAACGACCTATTAGCAATATAAATCACCACATTACAATATGCAAATTATACTGTTTCAGCTGGACAACTGTGAAGATTGGCCCTTTTTACTTGCGTCCCAGGAGGCGGTCACGGAAGTCAAAAGGGCCAATCTAAAAATTCTATACAGATTGGTCCTTTTTCGCTTTTTGTCCTTGAACCGGAAAAATAGATTGGCCCTTTGGGGAAAAAATCAGATTGGCCCTCCTTCCTCTCAGGTGTCGATATTGTCGTTGATTAATGCATTTTTGGACCTCGAGTCCACAGCATATAAATGGTTTTATTATTATTATTATTATTATTATTATTATTATTAATTTGAAATCAATTTAAAAACATCATGAAAATTACATCCTCCTATTAAAAATTTTCGAGCTGCGGCGGTTTAAAAATGTCAATCCCCAGTCTTTCGCGGATGACTGACAGTAACAAAACTGTCCCGGAACAACTGTACCCCAAATGGGACCCTACAAACATTTGAGTTGGCTCACCGTACGACGATCCGATCATCGCAAGCCCGAGTAAGCGGGTTTTATGCGGAACTGCCGCGGCGAAATCGTGACCGCAAATTGCACAATAAAAGTTTCATCGTAAAAATAGAGGCTCCGCGTATTTATAAGTAATCCTGATCGAAGAAGCTCCCGCATGACATCATGTTTGCACATATATTTACATAATTATTGGAGGCCGGGCCAGGGTGCCTCATGGATCGTTCTTTTGTGAGGCAATAGGCTCATTACTATCTGATATTGAGACGGATATACCTTACCGCTGGGGTTCAGCCAAATTTTGCGTGACGCATTTTTAAGGGCAAAAAACGTAACGCTATTTTGACATTTTATGTACTTGGGTTTTCGCTTACAACCATTCGCTGAAAAGCTCTCGATTTATCTAGTATTTATCTTATAGTTATATATTAATTTATTTAAAATTCATCGAGTTCCAAGCCAAGATATAAATAGGTATAAACAGTAGATCATGGATTTCTCTTGGCAAAAATTTGAGGAAATAGGTAAAGTGACCTATTTCATTTTTGAATTTTTTTTTTCATTGGAATTTTTTACATGGGGGAAAAATAAGGCATATCCATGTATCGATGTATCTGCATGTAGTGTAGATACGCAACACCAGCTTACTGATGTTTTTAGGATTTTTGTTTTTTCAAGAACTGTCTGATAGTCCGGTAATATGTAGATAACGGATGGGCAGATTGGAAGTAAATTAAAATAGAACTATTAACGGATTCACTTACCAAATGGGAACACGGGATTAACTTACGGTACTACCAATTTATGCACAGCGAGATCGCAGGGTATTAGCCAAAAATCAAACGTATCACCATGTTCAAAGAAGGCCGAGCCGCTGGTTGGCTCGTAGTTTTTGGTTTATTATTCTGTGAATGAAACACCTATGTACTCGCTCATTAAAAAACGTTTATGGAAACCCACTCAATTATTTTTGCTTTTACGTTTAAAGGAGTGTAGATTCCAAACACGCTGCAAACTCCGTGGCACATGGGTATATTGTTCTATTGGACGTACCTACAGAAATGCTGGAAATTTATACATTATTTTATTGTTTCATTCATGTGCAATAATTGAAATGGTTATAGCTATTTTTTATGGTTTCCACCAATGTTGGTCACCAAAAACACGAAATAAGCTCCTATTTTTGACAAATTATCTTCGATCGTTGATAGTAGCATTTAACTTTCTTGATTCAACTGTTGATACTAATTCTAGTGTTCTTTTACAAGTTTATGGCGATTTCAGACAATTTCCCAGGTTTTGACTAACAAATAAAGATTTTTGGGAGCTGAACATTCGTCACAACCTCAATTCTTCACTCACTGGTCAAAATCAACTTCATACTCCGTCTTCTCACCCTAAAAAAACGTGGAAAACGATACCTCACAAGCTCATGTTCACTAAAACCTCAAAAACCCTCGAAAACCCCTATTTGTACACCCGTTTTTCACATATAACACCCCTGGGTGTATTCCGATCGGGCTGCCGAGCTTCGGAGCACAACTAGGATCCAAATTTGTATCCAAATGGGGACCCGAACTGTCTGCGGAAGAATGACGATTTTAGACCAAATTTTAACGCCCCATTTCGGGCTAAAACCTCGTTGCAACCGCAATCTTCCACTCTTTGGTCAAAATCGACTTCATATTCGGCCTCCTCGTCCTAAAAAACATGGAAAACGATACCTCACAAGCTCATGTTACTAAAACACCATAAAACCCCATTTTTACCCCCACTTTTCACCCATAACACCCCTGGGTATATTTCGATCGGGCTGCAAAGTTTCGGTACATAACTAGGACCCGAATGGAGAACGTGTGCTAAAGAACAAATTTTTTAGACCGAAATTAAAGTAGATATGGATAAGAAGGTGGACGGCGGATGGACATTGCATTTTTGGAACGTACGCACCTTGAAACGTAAAGAAAAATGTTTTATTGGCTGTTTTAAAAATTTTTGCCGAGCGAATACATAGGTGTATTATTCGCAGAATAATAAAACAAAATGCAATGTCCGTCCGCCGTACCATCCATATCTACTTCATTTTCGGTCAAAAAAATTCCTTCTTTTGCACACAGGCTCCATTTGGGCCCTAGTTGTGTCCAGAAACTTTGCAGCCCGATCGGAATATACCCGGGGGTATTGTGGGTGAAAAATGGATGCAAAAGTAGGGTTTTTGGTGTTTTAGTAATATATGAGCTTGTGAGGTATCGCTTTCCATGTTTTTTAGGGCGAGAAGACCGCATATGAAGTTGATTTTGACCAAGTAGTGAAGAATTGAGGTTGTAACGAAGGTTCTGTTCCCGAAATTCATTTTTTATGAGTCAAAAACCTGGGAAATTGTCTGAAATCACAATAATTCGTATGATAACACTATAGTATCAACAGGTGAATCATGACAATTAAATGGCACATCAATGACCAAAGATAATTTGCAACAAAACATGAGCCTAATTCGTGTTTTGGGGGGCCAGAACTAGGTGGAAAACATCAAAAATAGCTATTTCAATTATTGCACATGAAAGAAACAATAAATGAGCAGCCAACATTTCTGTACGTACGACCAGTAAGTATGCCAACCCCCTCGCTTGTACATAATATACATTAAGTACTCGTTTTTATAAGGATCCTCCAACGAAATGTAAGCTAATCTTAGGGGGTTGCGTTTCTGCTTAAAGGGGTCTGCGCGCATAACTTTTTTTTGTGAAAATAAAGGATCCATCTTGAGAATTTGGACACCAACCGCACTGTCCTACTATTGGCAGTTCCTTTTCTATGATTTTTCAACTATTCCAGAGGTTCCTACGTCACTGCACCCCTTTCGCTTCGGCGGGACCCCCCTGCACACTGTGATGTACAGGAACCCCTGGAAATGTTGAATAACCATGGAAAAAGAACTGCTAATAGTAGGATAGTGCGGTTGGTGTCAATGTTCTCACAATGGAATCTAATTTCATCAGAAAAATAATATAAACAGCTTTTGTGACCCACGCGCATACCCCATTATGGCTACAACGAGCGAAAATTGTCAAATCATATTGGAATTTCGTTCTTTAATGGACAAAGTACATAATTATTTTTCTAACGCATAAAATGGGGTGTTCCGTCAAGTTTCTCCTTCATTCAAATCATAGTTGTTGAAAGATCGCTGTGAGAGCTTTCCAAAAAGTTGCAATATGATTGTTATCTGATGATCGGAAGTGGGTGAAAACGAGCCTCACGATTTCACGCTCATAAGTCTACGTCACGTGAAGTCATTCCATCCGATCCAGGAGTGACAGTATAATATTATGTACAATTATGATTTATTATTTTCAATAATAAACCTTCGGAATTGACCATGAAAAAGAAGTGTAACCCCCCCCCCCCATCGACACTCGCCATCAAAATTTGATGGTTCACGTTTCAAGGGCCCTAGAATACGAATATCCAATAAAAAATTTCCGTCCGTTCGCCGTACACAACTTTTGGTTTATTATTTTGTGAATAATACACCTATGTATTCGCTCAGCAAAAAATTTGTATAACACCCCCTCAAAATTTTTTTCTTTTACGTTTCAAGGTGCGTAGACTCCAAAATTGCAATGTCCGTCCGCCGTACCACGCATACCACCTTCATTTTCGGTCTAAAAAATTCTTTCTTTCGCACACATGCTCCATTTTGGCCCTAGTTGTGCCTGGCAAAACTTTGCAGCCTGATCGGAATATACCCAGGGGTGTTATGGCTGAAAAATGGGTGTAAAAATAGGATTTTTTGGTGTTTGAATAACAAGAGCTTTTGAGGTATCGTTTTTTTGAGGTATCGTTTTTTTTTTCGGACGAGAAGACCGCATATGAGGTCGATTTTGATTAAAGAGTGGAAAATATAGGTTCTAACGATATTTCAGCCTTAAATTTACGTTAAATTCTGATGTAAAATCGTCGTTCTTCCACACACAGTTTAGGTCCCCATTTGGGAACAGATTTGGGTCATATCTGTGCTCCAAAGCTCGGCAGCCCGATCGTAATACACCCAGGGGTGTTATGAGAGAAAAATGGGTGTAAAAGTAGGGGTTTTCGAGGTTTTTCTTTGAGGTTTTAGTGAACATGAGGTTGTGATGTATCCTGTCACATGTTTTCCAGGGCCAGAAGACCAAATAATAAGTTGATTGCAACCGAACAGTGAAGAATTGAGGTTTTAGCGAAGTTTAAGCTCCCGAAATTAATTTTTCATGAATCAAAAACATGGGAAATTGTCTGAAATCACCATAAATTTGTATAATAACACTAGAAATAGTATCAACAGGTGAATCAAGACAATGAAATGGTACTAGCAATGACAAATAATCTGTAAAAAAAGGCGAGCCTAATTTGTGTTTTGGGGGCCAAAATTGGTAGAAACCATCAAAAATATCAAAATTTGGAATATGGGTCCCGTTTGGGATCGAGTTGGTCCTGGAAGCTCGGCATTACTGTCACTCAACTCTAAGGGGTGAAAAATAGGGGTTGAAATGTCCAGAGTATCCCTATCTCGGAACTGCATTTTGAGGTGTGGGTTTTCTCGCACTTTTAAAGTATGATTTTTTTCTTAATTTTTGAGACCATCCTGAGCATTCTGCTATCAGGTCGGTAAAGTTGACTTGCAATCTTTTTGAGGAAAGAAATTTATTGCATTTTCAAGGTACGAGCTGTTAAAGACACGTCCGTGTAAAGCAGGGCCCAACTGAAACGGGTGGAAGGAATCTATTACGCATGTGAGAAGCTACAGAAAATTACCCACGACATACCAACCACCGGACGGGGGAAATTCATCATCCGCGCAACTCGAATGCTACGCCCGTTGGGACTTCTTTGTAGCCTTGTTAAACTAATCAAATACGCCCCGAGGTGCGTGAAATGGGATTAGCTCCTGTAGTCAGAGATCTACCGCGTAATGTGGTGGACTCCCTTTGCTTATGTCACATTTCGCCCAAGCGTGGGCGAGGAGCCTTGTGAGTATGAAATGTAGCTAGAAATGATTAATGGCCTAATATTATATTATTCATTCGCTAATCCTCTCTGAAAACCACATTTCGAGTGGCGGGGGGGGGGGGGGGGAGCATTCCTTTAGTTCACTATAATAATTTCAGTAGGGTTCAAAATGTCAAAAGAACGTAGTTCTGTCGTTTTAATAGGTACCGTTCTCTAGCTTTAATGTGCCATCTAAAAGTGATTTCTTAGAACTCAAAGAAATGCTCGAACTCATTTTTGGTATATTATTTTCAACAATGAACCTCTGGAAGGGAGCATGAAAAAACGCTGCAAATCCCTGCGCAACGGTTTATTATTTTGTAACCCTTCTGTTACAGATCACAGCTCTCTGTGTAGATAACCCTTCTATATAATTATGTACTATTCTATAGATATTATGTAGATTGCAGACCCTCCGTAGGTTAGTACCTAACCACGTACTCGTTACTAGGTACCAACCTAAATCACGAGTTAAATGTTGCTAAAATAATTCTGGTGATGGCAAACAGTAACTAAAATGGCGAAAAGAAACGCAAATAATGAAGTTCTGAAGGAAAATTGTTGATGTGGAGTGAAATAGATACCCCTTCTGCGTAGATCACTGTTTTCTGTGGTCAGTACCTACCCTCTGGTCAAGAATAATGAACCGTTGTGTAATAACTTGCCCATCAATAATACTTCGACGGTTGGTCAAGTTGCAAAAGTACCGATCAACAAAATCCAGCCCCTTCTAGGTAGATGAACCGTTGTGTAATAATTTACCGTTATGTAATAATTTACCGTTGTGTAATAATTTACCGTTATGTAATAATTTACCGTTGTGTAATAATTTACCGTTGTGTAATAATTTACCCATTAATAATACTTCAATGTTTTTTCAAGTTTCACAAGTACCTGCCAACAAAATCCAATAGCCCATCACTTGTCAAATGAAATAATATCGCACAACAACCAACTGGACTTCATACAGCCATCCTTGATTATAATCAGGTGCTCCTTAGTGATGAAATCCCGGCCGGATTTATACCGTTTGATTCACGATCGTGTTGACGAAGCTTTTTGGTGCACACGAACGGCTGGACGTACAGTGCTCCGGGTGGTCTCAAAAAATTGTTTAGCTCAAGACAAATTTAATATCGTAAAAAAAACCATACCCTTCAATCGAAAGTTTTTGGGCTACGCCGTTCTGAAAATTTCAACCCCAATTTTGAACCCCTTAGAGATGACTGACAGTAACGCCGAGCTTCGAGGACCAACTAGACCCCGAACGGAACCTATAAACCGAATTTCATCAATTTTTGTTCATGATAACGAAGAAAAGAGCTAAGTACGGTGTACAGCGGACAGGCAGAATTATTTTTATTGCATTTTCGGATGCTACGTACCTTGAAACGTAAACCATCAAATTTTGAGGGGGGGGTAAGAATTTTTTTTTTCATGCTCGATTCCAATGGCTCACTATTGAAAATAATAAACCGATATTTAACCCCCCCTCAAAATTTTATGGTTTACTTTTTCAGGATACGTATCTGAAAATTTAATAAAAACCGCTGCAAATTATTACACAACGGTTTATTATTTACCTGTATATGTAGATGCCCCTTCTGCGTAGATCACTGATTTCCGTGACCAATACCTACCCTCGCGTTCTCCCCAGGAAAGCCCTAAGTAGAATATTGGAGCCAGCCCGGGAATTATATTTCATAAAAATTTGCGGGATTCAATTTTTCGATCATTCATAATTAGCTGTTGTTATTCACGAAGCATAACGTTTGTTCAACTTCCAAAAGTAGCTATCAACTTTTCTAAATTATCAATTTTCCAGACTCAGAAGAATTTTCTCGATTGATAAACTCATGATATTTTACAATGCATTGGTAAAAAGTATACTCTGTTACTGTATCACATCTTGGGGGAAAATGAATATAACTCTGCTCACAAAATTAGAAATCTTACATAAAAAAATCTTAAGAATTATGCTGTTCAAACCGCGTAGGTAGGTAGATTCCCCACTAACGAAGTCTTTGAATTGTCTGGTCTACTCAAGTTACATCAAAATCTATGCTTAACAAGTAATTATATAGCTATACATTAATGAATTTTAAAGTCTTTGACAGTAACAAATATCTTAACACAAAACCTGACAACGAACGTGCATATCTGAACACGAAATGCAAAATCTTTAGAAATTCCCAGAAAAAGGCTTCACCTTACTCAAACACACATATATTACATGGGTCCCAAATTATACAATGACTTCAGAAAATATTACGCCTGTTTCCTTGATAGCCACTCTCACCCCCACAAGAAAATTAAAAACAATACTATTAAAAATTGGTTTTCGAAAAGCAAATTTGTCCACCACATGATCCTTTGACATCAAATTTCCTCAAATTAAAGGAATTCAAAATTAATGAAAATTCATTGCTATATTACACTGTGTACACTGTTATAACTGTGTACACTCAAAGATGTATAATACAATAAAAATAATACCTACCCAAATACCCTGTAATAGCAGTTCCCTCACAAATACCTTATTCTTATTTCATAGGTATTAAGTTTTTTATATCGTACAGGTTGTATTTTATTTTAAATGGTGTTTACATGATTTTAATTTAAAAAAATAAAAATAAATAAAATAAATAAATTTATTTTAAACACATTGTTTTGAAGATGTAAGTAAGGCAAGAACGTACACCCAATCCATATATTTTGTCCGGGGACAGGCATTGCTTTTGCGGATTCAATGTGGCATAATCCAATATTTAATAATATTTTAAAATAATATTTATTTTGTTTTAGAACATGTCATTTTAGTACAGTTATGTAGATCTCTTAATGAATATTGTATGTGCCTGCGTTGAATAAATCAATCGTTCTCTCTCTCTCTCTCTCAACAAAATCAAAAAGATCCATCATTTTCAAAAGACATAATATCACAGAACAACCAAAATCCGCGAACCTCTGTGAACTTCCGTGAACCGTGATTATAATCAGGTGATCCCTAGAAATGATATCTGGGCCGAATACAGACCGTTTAATTCACGATCATGTTGACGAAGCTTTTCGGTGCAAACGAACGGCTGGACGTACAATGCTCCGGGTCGTCTCAAAAAATTCTTTCGTTCAACATCAATCTAAAAACGTTTGAAAAAACCACGCCTTTCTATGAGCAACGGCGTTCTGAAAATTGCAACGCCTATTCTTAACCCCTTCGAGATGACTGACAGTAACGCCGAGCTTCGAGGACCAACTAGGCCCCGAAAGGGACCTATAAACCAAATTTCGTCAATTTTGGCTCATGGTAACTAAGAAAAGTGCCAAGTACGGCGTACGGACAGAAATTTTTTATTGCATTTTCGGATTCTACATACCTTGAAACGGAAACCATCAAATTTTGAGGGAGGGTTAAAATTGTTTTTTCATGCTTGATTTCAAAGGTTCATTATTGAAAATAATAAACCAAAATCTTTTAAAAGTATGATTTACCTAGGTAATTTTTGGTTAATTATGATTGATTCAAATACACATATTTATGATTTTGTTCAACATCGGCGATATTTAAGACATGTCCTACGTCAGGCCCTCCATTTGTATGTGGTCTGTCCTATATTCAGAATAAATTGGATCGTAAAATGCACATACATGCATGCAATAATATAAGAAACATACCAAGATAGAACTCATAGTGGAGGGCAGGTGGTCCATTTCTGATGATAGATCTTGTGGGAGAGGGGCAGGGCACAGGCGGATACAGATGAGTCTAGCGCGAGTTTACCGGAGTAACTGAAGGTTTTGGTTTCTGCTAGGTAGAACAGCGCATGTGCTGTGGGTGCCTGGGAAGGGTTTTCACAGAAAAACAAATGCGGCAAGCGGATGGAGCCGCCAAAACCTAACCAAGGGACCTCCTGATTGGAGGATTTCCTTGACGTCACTTGGGTAGCTGCTCTCTGTGGGAGGCTCCCTAAGGCTTACCAGGAACTTGCAGGTCCCACTGCTGTTTCCAGGCATCACAGGACAGGAGAAACAAAGCAAGTGGTTTCTGGGTATTCGAACAACAGACTGCAGCGGAGTAAAACCTACTACCTGCCTGCCTCTGTCACCACTAGAAAGTGTTGCCTGATTCTCTTTGTCCACATAATAGAGAGTTTTCCCAAAAGTTTGGCCACTGGGTGGTTGAAGGACTAAGGATCTCCTGGCTAACCATCTAAGGGGAAAAAAACGCTGCAAAGTCCTTGTCACATGGGTTTATTATTCTATTGGACATATCTACAAAAATTTTGGCTGTTCATTTATTGTTTATTTAATGTGAAATAATTGAAATAGCTATTTCAGATGGTTTCCACCATTTTTGGCCCCTAAAAAACGAATTAGGTACGCTCCTTTTTTGTTTTTCAATTTATCTTTGATCGTTTGTAGTGCCATTTAATCGTCTTAATCCACGTGTCGATACTACTTCCAGCGTTATTATACAAATTGATGGTGATTTCAGACGATTTCCCAGGTTTTTGACTCATAAAAAACCAATTTTGGGAGCTGAATATTTGGTAGAACCACTATTTTCCACTCTTTGGTCAAAATCGACTTCATATTCGGTCTTGTCGTCCCCAAAAAGATGGAAAACGATACCTCAAAAGCTCATGTTACGAACATGTTACTAAAACACAAAAGTAGGCCTATTTTTACGCACTTTTCACTGATAACACCCCTGGGTATATTTCGATCGGGCTGAAAAGTTTCGGGACACAACTAGGCCCCAAATGGAGCATGTGTGCGAAAGAACGACTTTTTTAGACCAAAAATGAAGCCGGTACACGTGATACGGCGGACGGCGTACGGACATTGCATTTTTGGAATCTATGCACCTTGAAACGTAAAAGAACAAATTTTGAAGGGGTGTTATAAAAAATTTTTGCTGAGCGATTACATAGGTGTATTATTAACAGAATAATAACAAACAAAAGTCGTTGAACGATTCGATGGGTGACACTAATATTAACGTTGAACACTGTTCTCATCACATTCTCATCACTTGAAGATTTCAGTTTAAAAAGATATACAATTATATGGTTGTTCATAGACTTGCCAGGAACAATTAATTATGATTTTCCAGTCTTAAAGGATAACAGAAACATTTCCTATTACTATTTTCAAATGGAAAATAATGTAGAGTTGTCCACAGACACGAGACAAATTAGCCAAAAAGACTAAAGATTTGGCTAATTAAAGTTATTCGGCAAAAATTAGTGGCTAATAGGTAGACATTATTAGCCAAAAGGAATTGCGAGCGCAGGATATAGATTTTTTTTAAAGTGAATAAAATGCTGACTCGAAAGTTAAATTGCAACGTCAAGGGAATAACCCATATTTCAGTACCACAATAAAATCTGAGTCATTGAAAAAACCAATCAATATTAGAACAAATCAAACGTCAGCACTTTAATCGTCTATAAATTTAAATTTCTCCCTTGAGAGGGAAAAACATTAAATCATGTTTAATGTTTTTCCCTCGCAAGGGAGAAATTAGATATAGTTTTTTAATGTCAAGAAAAAATGAAAGCCACAATTTCACTGAACTCTACAAGTATAATGTTGCATTTACTGTACTTATTATAGAACTCGCCATCAACATATGGTTGCTACAACAGAAGGTAGTAACTGTGTAGTAACCAATGAAAAACGTAGCTATTGACTCTTGTTTCTTTCGAGTGCGATATTCTTTATGGTTGCTACAACAGAAGGTAGTAACTGTGTAGTAACCAATGAAAAACGTTGCATATTTGCGTGTCGGAATTCACAGAATGACCCCCAGCCCTAAAACATTAAACATGTTAAAAACTGTAAGGTTGTCCATAGACATAAAGAAATTTGCCAGGTATAATTTATTGACATTTTCCAGTTTTCAAGGGTCACAGAAATATTTCCTAATATGTTTTCAAAAAAACATAGAAATGTAGGGTTTTTATACAGCAGAAAAACCTAAAATCGAGAGAAAAAAGACGCAATCTATCAGGTACACTTACACAAAACCAAATAATCACAAATGCCATGGAAGAAGGTAGGTAATCCGTGCGATGAGGTTTCCTACGTAGACTTCGTTTACGTAGACCGGTGGCATCCGACGTTGACGAGCTAAGTTAGGTCGTTCCCTTCCAAACGTGCGCATGAGCAGTTCGCACTTTCCTTCGTGCGTAGGCCTTAGCCCGTCAACGGGCTGGTAGCCAACCTTTGCGAAAACTCTCTAATATTATATTCTAGCCCAAACCGAGCCAACAGGCTGGCTCCAATACCGATTTAGGGCTCTCTTGTGGAAAGCACTAGGACAGGTACCTATTGACCACAGAGAACAGTGATCTACACAGAAGGGGCATCTTCACAGGTAAATAATAAACCGTTGTGTAGTAATTTAGTTTTTTTCCTTCAAGTTTCGGATTGACATACCTTGAAAAGGAAACCATCAAGTTGTGACGGAGGTTAAAACAATTTTGTTCATGCTTGATTCCAAAGGTTCATTAGGTAGCTCTTGAAAATAATAAACCAAAACCACAGTCATGCAGCATGGCTATAAGAGCGAATTTTCGAAGTTTTCGGCATCTTCCTCCTCCGCCTAAAATTTTCTGAAAATTAATTTTCGGTCAATGTTTTCCCAACTTGATACCATACAAAATTAAAACAGGAGTAGTTTTACGCAAAGTAAAAGTTGGGGTGGAAGGAGGGGGAGGGGGAAATCAAAAATGTTTTGAATACCAGAAGAGTAGGTATTGGGTACGTAGGTAACAAATTTTTTGTTCCATTTTTTGCCGAGTAACACCTCGGTTTGTAGATTTTCCAACGCTGAACACGATGGTGAAGTCAGAATTGCGATATCCCATTCCGTTATCAGATTAGAGCAGACGAACCAGGAAGAACATCTCAAGAAATAACCACGTTCCTTCATCTTCAAAGTGCTCCAGTTTGAGAACGGAATGAGATATCGCAATTCTGATTTCACCATCGTGTTCAGCGTACAAAAACCTTTAAAATGAGGTGTCACTTGTCAGACTTTTTCATTTTGGGAATTTATGGGTAATTTCCCCCCCCTAAAACCAGAGATGGGCAGATTCGTATTCGTAAATTCGAATCCGAATTTGATTCGCAGCACCTTAACGTGTCAATCCGAATACGAATGCATTCGTATTCTAAAGTGTGAATTCGAATAGATTAATATTTCCAAGTGTGAATCCGAATACGAAATTTGGATTCACACCTATGAATCCAAATCCGAATCTATTCGTATTCATACCTATGAATCCAAATCATTTCGGATTCACATCTATGAATACGAATCCATTTGGATTCACACTTGGATTCACTGAAAAATTCAATTCAAAAGGCCAATATAAGTAAATAAATGTCTGTCTGTATCTTGCTACAGGTCGAGTTTTGGGTGTTAGCGAATTTTCAGATGTATATTTATTGGCGTCAAACTAAGTAATTGACCCGAATTTCCTATTATTTGGAGCCCCAAGTCGAATGCGACTGGTCCCAGGTTTTAGGAGTCCACAAATAGTTAAAAATCATGATTTTATGGTCATGGTTTTATGGATAAACGCTAAAAATATCTGCTAATTTTTTGTAACAAATTTGTATTATGAACAAGTTTATCAACCTTTCAACCAAGTTAGCGTTTTATGATAATACTAGCGAGTTTACTAACCAAATGTTTCACGAAAAACAGAAAAATTTCACGATGGAGCGTCACTCTCGTTCTCCCCAAAATCATAAAAGTCTCCTCCATGCTGTTGTCCTCGTTTTCGTCTGGGTCGTTCGCCAAGTATTCGTATAAGTATAAGACACTTGAAATGGGTTAACAACTCTTCAACTCGATCACTGACACAAGGCCACCATACTTTTTCAAATTTGGGATAAGAAAGAGCTGCAATAGCTGCATGAGGTAATTAATTATTTTGAGTTGCCAATATCTGTGGGTTCGAGTGATTGAGTTGTACGTGTCTGCCAAATTTCAAGTTTCTCGGTTGAATAGTTTCGCCACAATTTCTGTCGCACAGACAGACAGACACACGAGCTTCCCCAAAAGGGTTAGGTACTGGCAGTTCGTCATCAACGTCACCACCATTATCCAGTGAGAATCTTATGAAATCACAGTCGGCCCTTGATTAAATGAACACACACTGTATAACAGCATCTCTCCGCCGTTTTTTTTTTTTCGTGAAATTTTTCTGTTTTTCGTGAAACATTTGGTTAGTAAACTCGCTAGTATTATCATAAAAACGCTAACTTGGTTGAAAGGTTGATAAACTTGTTCATAATACAAATTTGTTACAAAAAATTAGCAGATATTTTTAGCGTTTATCCATAAAACCATGACCATAAAATCATGATTTTTAACTATTTGTGGACTCCTAAAACCTGGGACCAGTCGCATTCGACTTGGGGCTCCAAATAATAGGAAATTCGGGTCAATTACTTAGTTTGACGCCAATAAATATACATCTGAAAATTCGCTAACACCCAAAACTCGACCTGTAGCAAGGTACAGACAGACATTTATTTACTTATATTGGCCTTTTGAATTGAATTTTTCAGTGAATCCAAGTGTGAATCCAAATGGATTCGTATTCATAGATGTGAATCCGAAATGATTTGGATTCATAGGTATGAATACGAATAGATTCGGATTTGGATTCATAGGTGTGAATCCAAATTTCGTATTCGGATTCACACTTGGAAATATGAATCTATTCGAATTTACACTTTAGAATACGAATGCATTCGTATTCGGATTGACACGTTAAGGGGCTGTGAATCAAATTCGGATTCGAATTTACGAATACGAATCTGCCCATCTCTGCCTAAAACTCCCCAAAACTCCCCCTTAGGGTGACCCGATTCTGCCCATCTTCGAACTTAGCCTGTCGATTGCCAAGACAGATTTTTCGTGCAAATTTGAACTTTTTATCTCAATTCTTTCGAGAGTTATCGTCTGGAATGACACATACATATATAAATATATATATAAATATATAAATATATAAATATATAAATATATAAATATATAAATATATAAATATATAAATATATAAATATATAAATATATATATATAAATATATATATATATACATATAATTTTTGGTGTCTTTCGGCAGGGAATTCAGGATGGTCTGAAACGGATTTTGGTATAAAAATCTTTCGGAAATTCGAGTTTTAACAATTTTGGACCGAGAACAATAGCTTCTTTTTCTTCGAAAATTCGCTAAAAACGGTTACTTACCTCACCTATTCCGCCACATCAAAATTTCCCAACATAGCAGCTTTTCTAAAGATGATGGATTTGTCACTCAGGGCATGCACCTGGCAGTATTACCCCACTAGTTCACCCATTCTAAACTGACTTTCCATCTACGGATTACAAAAACTTAGAGTATCTTGAGAGTACCCGTTGGACCGGTAGAAATCGCTGTGAGTATTTCAGCAGCTAAGCAATTTTGAGTTTTACGGCTTGAAATCCGGAGGGCGACCTTGTACACTTCTAACATACACCTGGCAATGTCCGATGACATCACTAGGGCCACCATTGCGGGCAGAAAGAAAGTTCTTCACTTTTTGGTCAAAATCGACTTCATATTCGGTCTTCTCGCCCTAAAAAATACCGAAACGATCCCTCTCAATCTCATGTTCAATAAAACCTTAAAAAAAAAAATCCCCCCTAACACCCTTGGGTGTATTCCGATTGGGCTGCCAACCTTCGGAGCACAACTAGAGCCCCAATGAGGACCATTTGGGTAGAAATTTGGATCGGTTTTGACCAGACAAAGAAAAATTGAAGTCAAACGTTTCAGCCTTGAAATTAGGTTACGTTAAATTTTGGTCTAAAACCGTCGTTCTTCCGGACACAATTTGGGTCCTCATTTGGGAATACATTGGGGCCTAGTTGTGTTCCGAAGGTCAGCAGCCCGATCGTAATACACCTAGGGGTGTTAATGGGGTGGGAGGGGGGATAGGGCTTTTTTTAAACTGCTTGCGGAATAAAGTCGATTTTAGACCAATAATTAACGTAAATTTAAGGCTGAAACTTCGTTAGTACCTCAGTATTCCACTATTTGGTAAAAATAGACTTCATATTCGGTCTCCTCGTCCTAAATAACATGGAAAACGATACCTCACCAGCTCATGTTACTAAAACACTAAAAAACCCTATTTTGGTTTATTATTTTCAACAATGAACCACTGGAATCGAGCATTAAAAAAAAATTCTTAACGCCCCTCAAAATTTGATGGTTTACGTTTCAAGGTATGTAGAATCCAAAACTGCATAAAAATATTTCTGTCTGTCCGCCGTACGGGCCACTTTTCTTAGTTACCACGAAACAAAATTGATGAAATTCGGGTTATAGGTTCCGTTCGGGGTCTAGTTGGTCCTCGAAGCTCGACGTTACTGTCAGTTATCTCTAAGGGGTTCAAAATAGGGGTTGAAATTTTCAGAACGCCGTAGCTCGAAAACTTCCGATCGAAGGGTATGGTTTTTTATCATTTAATAATGATTAACAGGACGTTTACATTTGTTTTCCGAACGTCACGAGCGAGCGTCACTTCATGGCACAAGAAATTGCACCATCGAAATTAGATCACGTTACTATGTTGGTTGCGAGAGTCACGTGACTACGGTGGTTGCGAGCGCCACAAAACTATATAAATAAAGAGGCTAGAAAAATAGTTTCGTTATGCCTGCAGATATAAGTAAAGTGCGAGAAAACTCAAAACCTAATAATATTAGGAAATTGACGGGCGGTGAAACAAAAACGTTTTCAACAACTTTTGATGCATTAATGAGCTGCAAAGTTTCCATTGACGGAAATTTTGCCGAAACAAACGTTAATCCTTATTAAATTATCACTGTAGAACCGCAGGTCTACCGTCCGTTTTTTTTTTACGTTATTAAATTATTCTTGAGCTAAACAATTTTTTGAGACCACCCGGAGCATCGTACGTCCAGTCGTTCGTGAGCACCAAAAAGCTTCGTCAACACGATCGTGAATCAAACGGCATAAATCCGGCCAGGATATCATAACTACGGAGCATATTATGATTATAATCAAGGATGGCTGTATGAAGTCCAGTTGTTTGTTCTGCGATATTATTTTGACAAGTGATGGACTATTGGATTTTGTTGGTAGGTAGGTACTTCTGAAACTTGAACAAACGTTGAAGTATTATTGATGGGTAAATTATTAGGTACACACCGGAAAATTATTACACAACGGTAAATTATTACACCGCGGTAAATTATTACACAACGGTAAATTATTACACAACGGCTCATCTACCAAGAGGGGGCTGGATTTTGTTGATAGGTACTTTTGCAACCCTGAACAACCGTTGAAGTATTGATGGACAAATTATTACACAACGGTTCATTATTCTGTCTCCGTAGAAGGGGAACCTATACACGTAAATTATTACACAACGGTTCAGGTAGGTACCAGTAACGAGTACGGGGTTAGGTACTAACCTGCGGAGGGTCCGCGATCTACGTAATATGTGTAGAATAGTACATATGTTATATAGAAGGGTTATCTATACGGAGACCTGTGATCTGTAACAGGAGGGTATTCTGTACAAAATAATAAACCGTTGTGCAGGGATTTGCAGCGTTTTTACACTTATTTTTCAGCCATAACACCCTTGGGTATATTACGATCGGGCTACAAAGTTTCGGGACACAACTAGGGAGCTTGTGTGCGAAAGACACGGTATAAATTCGGCCCAGACATCATTGCTAGGGAACACCTGATTATAAACACGCATGGCTGTATGAAGTCGAGTTGGTTGTTCTGTGACATTGTTTCTGTACTGGATCTATGCAGGTAAATAATAAACCGATGTGTAATAATTTGCAGCGTTTTTATCCCATAACCAGTTTGCACCTGACTAAATTGGAAGAATTCCTTTAAAAATACAATAAATTAAGCACACAAGTTAAGTACTGAACGCTTTCACTTGAGGTGCTTTGCGCTTGGATCCATCTCATCCTCCTCTTGAGTCTCCTCCTCCTCTTGAGTCTTCTTTGTATAGTCCTGAATCTGAAACATTTCACTAGACCTGTTGCGTAAGCTCAGTTATCTCATTTCATTACTTCCAGTATCACCCAGCTTGAAACAGATTATCCTAACATAAAATACTGAGAGAGGCGGTGTCCCACGTAAAACAGAAATTTCATTCCAGGTAATGAGCCGCATCATCGGACATAACCAACTTGTGAATCTAAAGCCGGTTTAAGACTCATTCCGGGGTCGCAAACTCTGCTTCCCCAAACGATCAGTACGGAAGAGATTAAAACCCTGATACGAAGTGGTTGGTGAAATTTCTCTTTTAGATTTTAAAGTCCGACAGTTTCAACCATAGCGTTCTCCTCCCACCTTCCGAGGTGTTTCAGTACCAGCTGAAGGACAAAGAAATCGTTGAAAATGACTGATTATTTTTCAGATTCAGTAGATACAATGTCTACAAATATTATTAAACAACAGATGTCCCCATTCAAGGAGCATGTCCCCTTGTCCCGGTGACTGATGCCCAATATTTTCAATAAATGATCATCTTGAGAATCGAGCAAGAAAAACTCTTGACGCACAGTGGTCCAAAACGCGCTCAAAACTGGGATTTTGAAGTATTTTCTCCAAACATGTCGGCCTTAAATAGGTATGTGTTTGATACCTCCTGAGAGGGTCATTTCTTGAGTTTCAGGCCCCCACAGTTGATTGCAGGACCGTGATTAATCATTAAAGTACCAAAAATGAAGAAAATGTCCGAAATCCTCATGTACCAAAATTGGTCCTTTAATTTTACTTTTTCAGACAGATAAGGTTGACTATCTTTTAGCGAATTTTCAAAGAAAATGATTAGCGAATTTTCAAAGAAAATGATTAGCGAATTTTCAAAGAAAATGAAGCTATTGCAATGGCTTCGAAATTTAAATAATGTAAATTTTTGGAAATTTTCTTCATAGAAATCCGTTTCAGACCATTCTAAAACGATTCCTGAAATTTAACACTTTTTTATATGTATATATATATATATGTGTCACTCCAGACGATAACTCTCGATAGAATTGAGATAAACAGCTCAAATTTGCACAAAAAATCTATCTTGGCAATCGAAAGGCTAAGTTCGAAGATGGGCGAAATTGGCCTACTCTAAGCAGGGTTTTGGCGCATTTAAAGTGCGCAAAAATTACCCAAAAATCCCCAAAATGTTATTTTCCAACAAGTGACCCCTCATTTTAAAGGTTTTTGCACGCTGAACACGATGGTGGAATCGGATTTTAGATATCTTGATCCGTTCTCAAATTAGAGCATTTAAAGTGCGCAAAAATTACCCAAAAATCCCCAAAATGTTATTTTCTAACAAGTGACCCCTCATTTTAAAGGTTTTTGCACGCTGAACACGATGGTGAAATCGGATTTTAGATATCTAAATCCGTTCTTAAATTAGAGCATTTAAAGTGCGCAAAAATTACCCAAAACTAGGATAATCTTTAAACTCTTACCCCCCCCCCCCCCACCCCCTTAGAGTGGTCAGATTGAAAAATGTGAGAAGTATTAATTGAAGACGAGAGTTCGAAGCAAAAAAGGGGGAGGCAAACGATTAGTACAACTCCTTTACCTACTGCACTCTCTTGAGTAGGTAAGTCAAAAGTCCTAACTACCCTATCCTACCTAATATGAACCCACAGCGATCAAATAAATAAGCACTTAGTACAATTACGTAATAAACAAACGGTAGAATCAGGATGGACAAAAAGTACAAATTAAAATAAATACGAAGAGAATATACATAGAAAACCAAATTTTAGACCGAAGTTTTCCTTTATTCAAAACCATAGCCATTAATTCGAATATTTCTTTGAAAATTCGCTCATTAAGTCATGCTGCATGACTGGTTTTTTTTTTGTGTTTTGGTGAATGGTTGAAGGGCGAAAAAAATGGATGGTGTTTCTGAAAAAGTAAAAAAAATTACACGTATCAGATTTCCTTTTGTCCTACAGCTTTTGCGTCTCTGTGCGTCTCTCTGATTTCGGGCTTAAATATTCCGTACACTTGTATACAAAGACCCCAGACCGAAAATAGCTGCATCCACCTGCCACCTTAGGTGCTAGAAGAGCTCAACGAATTCGGAAAACGACCAACAGACATGTCCAGACAAGACGCGCGTTCTCGCCATGTAAACATTGGAACGCTTCTTTGGTCTTCAACGTGATGAGACTGCTATTTCTGCTATTTTTTTGGAGCATTCAAATCAGTGTCGACCGGAAAAGGTGTCTGTGATCAAATTGAAAAATCGTGTTCTCGTTGAAATATTGTTTTCGGACAACAAAAGTGTGCTTTGCATAGCTAAGTATCTCGCAGATCAATTTCCTCGTCTATCGACCAATGAGGACATCATTCATAACCTCTTGGTGTCGTCTGACCCTCTACTCTCTTCTTTCCGGCCTCAGTGGCAATCACAACTGGTTTTAGAAGCCAAACTTCTCCTCGAAGTACCAGCATCAGAAGTTGAGGATGCTGCTGTCGACAATTATGGAATTTTAAGTGAGTATGAAACCGATGACACCTTGGACGTTGAACAACCAGCTGCCCTTGACGTCATGGAGGTTGATTGGGTGAAGAAAAGGCGATCATTTCACAAAAACCACGTTTCACCAGAATATTTTAAGAATTGTTGTCCTTAGGAATTAATTTTTAAGGCATTTCATTTTATGGTCACTCCATTTTAAAAGTATACTCTATTTTACCACAGCAGAACGCAAATCTAAAAGAAATTTGATTTTTTTTAGTAGTTTTTAATTTTTCAATTTGTCTTATTCGTTATTGTTACCTCAATAAAAATGTTTAATTGTGATAACATTTGATTGACTTGTCACTACCTTTATCATGGTTAGAAGACCGGTAAGAGTGCAAAATTTCAGGTTTTTAGTTCAACTACAGTCGAACCTCGATATAGTGAAATCCAGAGGACGACAGATAAATTTCACACTAACAAGAGTTTTTCTATACCGAGAGTTTTATATATCAAGAGGGTTGAAGGGAGAAATTCACAATAACGAGAGATATAAAATAATAAATTTATATTGTATATGAATGAATTACATTTCGTCAATTACTCAGTTCAGTCTTTAGCAGGAAAAATAATCCGTAATTTTCTTCTGTGTAAGGTTGTTCCAACGAGCCGAATCAATTACGTTTTCAATTTTCAGAATAGCAGGAAATAGCCCATGTCCATCTTCCAACGAAATCGCATATGACCTCAACCCTTCCAGACAGGTGCGGGCTTCTTTCAGAGTGACCTGAATTTGCCATTCAGAGCAAATCCGGCTGTCCACACTTGCACTCTCCCCACAAATTGTTTTGCACTTAATGCCATGACGTTTTTTAAAGTTGTTTAGCCAACCTTCACTGGCGTTGAAACTGTCGATCCCCAACGAAGTAGCGAATGACTTGGCCTTGGCTTTTATCAGACCACCAGAAACCGGCAGATTCGACCCCTGCATTCACGTACCCACGATACCATACACTCCTCTAACCGGGGAAACTCACAGTTTCTTTTCCTTTCGCCCACTCCATCTTGTAGCCCAGCGATTTTCTCTTTATTCTTAAGGATGTTTGAAAGGGTTGAAGGCAGAATCCCAAATTGCTTCGCAACGTCAGTTTTTCTTGCACCTTCCTCAACAGCCCGAATAATCTTCTTTTTCTCCAACACAGAGAGGCACATGCGCGATTCAGTCGACATTGTTTGTTTGAACTGATTGAGCCCCCCTCTAACTTCATTCTACCGAGAGTCGTCCCTCCTGACTTCACTATATAGTGTTCCTTCAGCCACCACCCACTCACAGCTCATCCCAGCACTTCACAGTACCGAGTGTATCTAAATATACAGGGTTTTTTCCTTCTAACAAGAGATTCTCAAGGGGCCAGAGAATGCCTTCACGCTATCGAGGTTTTCACTGTATCGAATGTTTTTATATCGAGGTTCGACTGTACTTCAAAAGTGGAGTTTTGAGCGCTTTTTGACGATTTTGGACCACGGTGCGACGGCCTAATGATGACGTCTTTACATCGAAAGCGCTCGCACCCAGTACTCAACCAGCTAGTGACGACGGACTCCTCCAGAAGATATTGTGATATTACCTTCCGTAAATTTACAGGTCAACTGCCCGACAACATCCTCGCTTCCAGATGTGCGGACAGTCGTAACCTCGTCCCCGCGCTCCACAACAAACTAAATCACATCCAGTTTATTTCAACGCCTGCGAATAAAACGCTTATTTTTCCTCCCTCCGTAACCCGTTTTTTGAAAGTCATCCCTCTGGAGAACCATCCAAGCTATGCGGGCCATACCGTGCGTCTAAATGCACTGGAAACTTCGGTATCATTCCCGCTAAACCTCGCTCAGTTACCGGCTCGTAAAATCTGGTATGTCACACCCGGTTAGTACATACGTCGATCCGCCTCCCTCCGTCTGCCCTTTTCCATTTTCTTCGCGGAGTTCAAGTCATCGAGCGCAGCAGACGAGTCAGTTCCAGCATATAATTCAACAGCGAGGATCTTTTTTACCATCTCGAACAACATAATATATGACACACACATCATACATTGGAACACCTGAGCCGAGATGATGTGATGGTGTGATGTGATGGATTGGTTTCTTCGAAAACAATTATGGAGATTTCAGAAGTTTCCCAGGTTTTGACTTGAAAACCAAACGCTACAAATCCCTGCACAACGGTTTATCATTTTGTACAAAATACCCTTCTGTTACAGATCACAGGTCTCTGTATAGATAACCCTTCTATATAATATAATATGCTCCATAGGTTAGTACCTAACCCCGTACTCGTTACTAGGTACCTACCTAAATCACGGGTTAAATGTTGCTAAAATAATTCTGTCGATGACAAACAGTAAATAAAATGGCAAAAAGAAACGCAAATAATGAAGTTCCGAAGAAAAATGGTTGATGTGGAGTGAAATAGATGCCCCTTCTGCGTAGATCACTGTTTTCTGTGGTCAATACCTACCCTGGCGGTCAAGTATAATGAACCGTTGTGTAATAACTTGCCCATCAATAATACTTCAACGGTTGTTCAAGTTGCAAAAGTACCGATCAACAAAATCCAGCCCCTTCTTGGTAGATGAACCGTTGTGCAATAATTTACCGTTCTGTAATAATTTACCGTTGTGTAATAATTTACCGTTATGTAATAATTTACCGTTGTGTAACTATTTGCCGTTGAGTAATAATTTATCCATCAAAATAATACTTCAACGGTTGTTCGTTTCAGAAGTACCTATCAACAAAATCCAAAAGATCAAAAAACGGTTTCAAATGAAATAATATCGCATACCTAACAACCAACTGGACTTCATACAACCATCCTTGATTGTAATCAGGTGCTCCCTAGTGATAATATCCGGGCCGGATTTATACCGTTTGATTAACGATCGTGTTGACGAAGCTTTTTGGTGCACACGAACGGCTGGAAGTACAATGCTCCGAGTGGTCTCAAAAAGTTGTTTAGCTCAAGACAAATTTAATAACGTGTAACAGTTCCTAATGCATGAGCAAGCAGAACTGTTACTCAGGAACGGTGCCACCCGTCCCGACGATAGGAAGGAGAACAATCAATCCGTTTCCTGCCTTTAACAAGGTGGGTAAGATCACACCTCCCTCATTTCTATTTATATATCACTCGATATTTAAACCACTTCATCCCTTTTAACAAGTCTGCGGTTGTCCGATAGGTAATCCCTTGAAATTGTCACCATTCGAGAAATATATAAATCCCCCCCCCTTGGGTCAATTTAGCTTCCCCTTAATTTTCGTCCCCTAAACAACTTTCTTGGAGCTTTATTCCTTAGTTACCCAATAAAAAGGTATCGAGTCAGAGCAGAATCGTTGTCTACTTAATATCTTCCCTTCTCCTACAATAGCACCTAATTTAAAAGACATCATTTTAACATGTTTAATGTTTTAGGGCTGGGGGTCATTCTGTGAATTCCGACACGCAAATATGCAACGTTTTTCATTGGTTACTACACAGTAGTTACTACCTTCTGTTGTAGCAACCATAAAGAATATCGCACTCGAAAGAAACAAGAGTCAATAGCAACGTTTTTCATTGGTTACTACACAGTTACTACCTTCTGTTGTAGCAACCATATGTTGATGGCGAGTTCTATAATAAGTACAGTAAATGCAACATTATACTTGTAGAGTTCAGTGAAATTGTGGCTTTCATTTTTTCTTGACATTAAAAAACTATATCTAATTTCTCCCTTGCGAGGGAAAAACATTAAACATGATTTAATGTTTTTCCCTCTCAAGGGAGAAATTTATAATTGCACAAACGACTAGATTACGATCCGTCTCGCAAAAGGACCACTTGTAGGATCGCGCTGGTTTTTTATTAATGCAATTTAGGAGAGTGACCCAATCCGAGCAGAGTCAAGGTAAAAATAATATTAACCGCTCTGTTACAAACGCAAAAAAAACCATACCCTTCTATAGAAAGTTTTCGCTACGGCGTTCTGAAAATGTCAACCCCTATTTTGAACCCCTTAGAGATGACTGACAGTAACGTCGAGCTTCGAGGACCAACTAGACCCCGAACGGAACCTGTAACCCGAATTTCATCAATTTTGTTTCATGGTAACTAAGAAAAGTGGCCCGTACGGCGGACAGACAGAAATATTTTTAATGCAGTTTTGGATTCTACATACCTTGAAACGTAGACCATCAAATTTTGAGGGGGGGGGGGGGGTAAGAATTTTTTTTCTTCTTGCTCGATTCCAATGGTTCATTATTGAAAAACCAAAATGTCAGAAATCTCCCAACAAATGGTATATAAATATGTATTCACCAAAAGTGGTAACTATTACACGGTGATCCGAAACAGAAGATAACTAACTAGGTACCTATCGGTTTTAATGAAGATTTCCTCCAAAACAAAAATTAATCAAAAACACGTCAATTCTCGGGGTCACAATTCGCCAATATCGGTAAAAATGGCTAAAATCAGCACCTTGCAAATTAATAATAATTTTTGTGTTAGACATGGTTGTCCATTAATACACAAGGAATTACAAAAAAAATATATATAAAATATCAATGGCAAAAAACCATACCCTTCTATAGAAAGTTTTCGCTACGGCGTTCTGAAAATTTCAACCCCTATTTTGAACCCCTTAGAGATGACTGACAGTAACGTCGAGCTTCGAGGACCAACAAGACCCCGAACGGAACCTGTAACCCGAATTTCATCAATTTTGTTTCATGGTAACTAAGAAAAGTGGCCAGTACAGCGTATGGCGGACATACAGAAATTTTTTTTTAATTGCACTTTCGGATTCTACGTATCTTGAAACGTAAACCATCAAATTTTGAGGGGAGTGTGGGAAACCACCATGTAATATGTATAATTATTGTTAATAAACAACCTACCAAGAGCGGCATACCAAATATGAAGGGACAACCCACTTGGGTTTTCCCACAGCCCAGTAGAGGGGCAGCGGGTGGCCCTATATAACCCCAGGGGCCACAGGTAAAGAATCATTCAGTCGGTAGAAGCTCTTGGTAGTAATCCTCTCCGTATTACACGCCTTGTCATTTCAACCAGCCAACTTTTCCGAAGTAGCCAAATTTTCCCTAAAAATTCAGCTCTAAATTCGGTCAGTTAAACTGTTTCAAAACCTCTATCCTCTCCCTTATATTCCAAGGAGTGCGGGGCTATGTCACCTCGGTAACACTTGGTAATATAATACCTTTCCTCACAAAACCTGGAGTGCGCGGCTCAGTCACCCCGGTAACACAGGTTTTCCTTACAACCAAATTTTATCATCCAATATTCCTTCCCTTCTAAGTCAAGGAGTGCGGGGCGCAGTCACCTCGGTAACACTTGTCTTTCCTACGCAAATACCGAAACATAAACTGACCTAGCATATTAACAATTACCTTCCACTAAGGAAGGGAACGTAAAAATAGTGAGGCCCTTCAAACTAACATCAAAACTAGCCCTCACAGGGAGGTTAGAATTATTTTTCATACTCGATTCCAATGGTTCATTATTGGAAATAATAAACAAACAAAAAATTAATTTTGGGAGCTGAACCTTCTTTACAACCTCAATTTCCACTCTTCGGTCAAAATCAACCTAATATTCGGTCTTCTCGTCTTGAAACACATGGAAAACGATACCTTAAATGCTCATGTTACCCAAACACAAAAAACGCTGCGAAGTCCTTGTCACATGGGTTTATTGCTTTACTGGACATACCTACAGAAATGTTGGCTGTTCATTTATTGTTTCTTTCGTGTGAAATAATTGAAATAGCTATTTCTGATGGTTTCCACCAATTTTAGCCCCCAAAACACAAATAAGGTACGCTCCTTTTAGCGAATTTTTGAAGAAAAGGAAGCTATTGTTCTCGGTCCAAAATTTTTAAAACTCGAATTTCCGAAAGATTTTTATACCAAAATCCGTTTCAGACTATCCTGAATTCCCTGCCGAAAGACACCAAAAATTGTATATATATATATATATATATATATATATATATATATATATATATATATATATATATATATATATATTTATATATATATTTATATATGCATGTGTCATTCCAGACGATAACTCTCGAAAGAATTGAGATTAAAAGTTCAAATTTGCACGAAAAATCTGTCTTGGCAATCGACAGGCTAAGTTCGAAGATGGGCAGAATCGGGTCACCCTAAGGGGGAGTTTTGGGGAGTTTTAGGGGGGGGAAATTACCCATAAATTCCCAAAATGAAAAAGTCGGTCGCTTCCTTGTATCTATACAATGATTGTATCTATACATAGACTATGTTCATTGTGTTGCTGTTGAATGTATGTATTACATTCATTTAACAGCAAGATGACATTCATTCTAGCCCAGAACTCCGAACATCTAAAGGGTTAATCCGCTAGTACTGGAAAATTGGAGTAGATATTGAGTAAAATAGGAGTGATACAGAGCAAGCGTCATGTATTCTGACTTGGTTCAAAAAACTGCTCGTCGTCTCAGCTTTCGTCATCACTGCAGTGACTGATATCAAATATAATTCCATTTATATTTCTAATGATAAATATTCTGATGGAGTCCTTATTTTGTTTGATTTCGGATTTGTTTTGTTTGTTTTCCATATTTTATTTTTGATTTGTTGTTTTGTTTTTTCCGTATTTTGTTTGTTAACTACATACAGGCTTACCTTGCCTTGGTATAACATCATCGTTAGGTGGAAAGTTACTTTACAGAACAAAATATGCCTATTATAATAATGATATGTAATATTAGGTACCTAATAGTTTCGTAAGTTGTATTGTATTTTAATAATTTTAATTCTTAATTTTTTTTCATACTTCTTTTTTGTTAATTCTTTTTCTAGTACGTATTTTGTTTGTTAACTACATACCTACATAGAGGTTTACCTTGCCTTGGTATAACATCATCGTTAGGTGGAAAGTGACTTTTCAAAACAAATATGCCTATTATAATAATGGTATGTAATATTAGATAGGTACCTAATATTTTCGTAAGTTGTATTATATTTTAATAATTTTAATTCTTAATTTTTTTTTCATACTTCTATTTTGTTAATTCTTTTTCTTGTCCGTATTTTATTTGTTAACTACATACCTACATAGAGATTTACCTTGCCTTGGTATAATAACATCACCGTTAGATGGAAAGGGACATTACAAAACAAATATGCCTATTATAATAATGGTATGCAATATTAGATACCTAATATTTTCATAACTTGTATTGTATTTTAATAATTTTAATAATAATTTTAATTCTTAATTTTTTTTCATACTTCTTTTTTGTTACTTCTTTTTTTGTCCGTATTTTGTTTGTTAACTACATAGGTACCTGCATACAGGTTTAACTTGCCTTGGTATAACATCGCCGTTAGGTGGAAAGTGACTTTACAAAACAAATATACCTGTTATAATAATGGTATGTAATATTATATACCTAACATTTTCATAAATTGTATTGCATTTTAATAATTTTAATTCTTAATTTTTTTCTCCTTGTTTTCTTACTTCCTTTGCTTGTCCATATTTTTTCTGTTAACTACATACCTACATAGAGGTTCACCTTGCCTTGGTATAACATCACCGTTAGGTGGAAAGTGACTTTGCAAAACAAAGGTACCTATTATAATAATGGTATTTAATATTAGATACCTACCTAATATTTTATTAAGTTGCATTGTATTTTAATAGTTTTCATTTTTAATTTTTTTCTTACTTAATTAAAGCTTCATCAATATTTTCACTCTATTACAGCTGTGCTCGGACACCAATAGTTTTCTGTAGGACTTGGCTGCTCTGAAGTAAAATAACAATCTAGAATACAGATTTCCATCTTTCTTGATGATTTCTTCCTAAGCAGTGAGTTGTGTCTGTCCCAGAAAAGAAGGTAAGTAGGTGCATCAACAAAGTCTGTCGGATGTTGTATACTTTACCTCGTACCGTCCCAGGATCTCTGAACAAGTGAAATACAAACGTAACGAACTCTGAAATTCATTTTGAGTCACGATCACTCAGACTCTTCCCGGTCCATGAATAGCGAAACATAAAAACCCCCCTCCGGGGGCACTAGACTTACCTCCTGCTGACCTTTTCGTATTCAAATGATGGCTTAATCATTGGAACGAGTGGGAACCCGCGCTTTTTTTTAGAGGTCTAATCCCAAGATTTATTGCTCAAATGAGATTTGGGCTGGAGAGACAATAGGAGAATCGGGGCCCGTCTGGTCTGGATTTGGTACATGTCATGCGCCCGGGTTACCCAATGCCAACGTATACCGTCTTTGTCCGGTGCACACCTTTGGGCCAGTTATCAGCCGGTGATGGCTTCATAACTGCCGGCCTGCACCACAACTTCTCATATTCATCCTGAACATTATTCTCGGATCAGAGTCCTTTGAACAAACTGTCACTAAGGATAAATCTGTGCACAGGAAAAGAAAGGGCCATTGTCCTGAAGCGTAGATTTTGAGCTACCAGCATCAAACGCTTCCATGGGAATCTTTCACGGAAAAGACACAATCAAGAGGGATACATCAATAATTGCATATATGTTTGGCTATAATGTAGAAAAATCTCCCTTGTATAGGTAATGTGCATATATCTCAATTCCCCACCCAAAACCGTTTGGTTTTCAGGATGACTAGAGAAGTTATTAGTCTTACGTGAGAGACACGGAAAAACGTTGAATCGGATATTGATTCAACAATGCAGAAACATGTGATACCCCCCCCCCCTCAAAACCACCCTGCTATAAAAATTTACCCGCCAAAAAAAAACTTCACAGCAGCAAAAAGGATTGGTATCCATTTTGCCCGCTAAAATAGCGCCGCTTTTTGCCCGGCATGCGAAAAGCCCATGTCAAACAGCGTTGAAAGAAATGTCACGATGTGGGGAGGTGGGGGGACAGATTTATATACAAATATACAACAGAGGGGGAAGGAACAGGTTTTTATGATATGCACATCCAACAGCGAGGTGCGAAGCATCGAGCATGCTATTTTGGTGGGCTATATATATATATATATATATATATCAATCGTTTTGCGGCAGAGGAGGTTATTTTGGCGGGTAAATTTTGGTTTATTATTTTCAATAATGAACCTTTGGGATCGAACTTGCGACTGATGGTTCACACGTTTCAAGGTATGTACGCCGATAATGGCATTTAAAAAATGTCTGTCCGTCTACCGTACGCCACACTTCGCACTTTTCTTAGTTACGATGAACCAAAATTAATGAAATTTGGTTTGGAGGCCCCGTTTGGGCTCTAGTTGGTCCGCGAAGCTCGGTGTTAGTGTCAGTCATCTCTAGGGGGTCAAAAATAGGGGCTGAAATTTTCAGAACGCCGTAGCTCGAAAACTCAATAGAAGGGTATGGTTTTTTGAACCGAAAAGCTTCGTCAACACAATCGTGAATGAAACGGTATGAATCCGTGCATTTTTATGTAACAATAATTCCCGGGCCGGCTCCAGTACTCGATTTAGGGTTTTCCTGGGTGGAGGGGGGGAGGGGGTAGGTACTGACCGCAGAAAACAGTGATCCACGCAGAAGGTGCACCTATACAGGTAAATAATGGTTTCTTAAACAAGGTTTTATTACACAACGGTTTATTATGTGCCTTATACTTCATGAATAACAACAATTAATTAAATGAGTGGATTATTGACTCCTTCACATTTTTATGAAACTTCAATTCCAGGGCCGGCTTCAGTACTCCATTTTGGGCTTTCCTGGGGGAGCTCGAGTGTACTGACCACAGAAAACAGTGATCTACGCAGAAGGGGCACCTATACAGGTAAATAATTACACACAACGGTTTCTTAAACAAGGTTTTATTACACAACGGTTTATTATGTGCCTTATACTCATGAATAACAACAATTAATTAAATGAGTGGATTATTGACTCCTTCACATTTTTATGAAACTTCAATTCCAGGGACGGCTTCAGTACTCCATTTTGGGCTTTCCTGGGGGAGCTCGAGTGTACTGACCACAGAAAACAGTGATCTACGCAGAAGGGGCACCTATACAGGTAACTAATAAACCGACATAGACCTTTCAACAGCAGTAAGCCCCTCCTGTCAGCATGCATCAACAAACTTTCGTCCAACACCTGGTGCCCTCTCGCCGATCGCTATCACACGTTGCTCCAGCGGTTATTGCGCTAATGGATCCTAAGATTTTCACGGCCAATTGAGCCTTCCCATTGTGATCCGAAGGGGAAAAAGGCGTTTTGTTTTTCGTTCGTAGGTTGCTTTCCACGCTCTGCCGACTCCCGTCTTGCCGCCTTTCTGTGGCAACGCCGGGGCAACTCGGCCAGGGGCGTCCCACCTCCGACGCAATACCGTTTCCCTCCCTTTGTTTTGGTGTCAGTGTCAAGGTTACGATAGCAATCCCCAGGAGCCGAGTGCGTCCGAGGGTTCTGCAGAACCGTAGGGACGGATGGCTGATTAATTGGTAAATTAGCGCTAGGCACATGCGCACAAGTCTTACGAGATGTCATTCATCGCACCACCTCTTAATTAAGCTTCGACTCGCACCCTGGGGCAGGGACCGACTCATCGCATTCAATTGTTAGGAAGACAGGTACAAACGTACCTGTCAACTCATCGCACGTGGATCCAGAATGGTAAGCCTGTGTGGGCATGTGGAGACGTGGCTGATCAGCGATCCACCAGTGGGCCAGAACCATTTCATTCACATTAAAAATTATTCCCAGCTGATGCCGCTCATCCAGGTGACTGGATACTGCTGGAAGTTCTGAAGGAAATCCAAGTGGAAAACCGTTTCAAAACACGGAATGATTCAGTTCAAGTGAAAACGCTGCAAATCCCTACACAACGGTTTGTTATTTTGTGCAGAGCACCCTTCTGTTACGATCACAGTTATCTGTATAGATAACCCTTCTATACTGAGTTGAAACGGAAGGGCTGTCTTCATTCAAGAACCACCTCGAGAAACTTCTTTCGGTTCGCACCTAGGATAGTTCCTACAGAAGCTTATTTTAAATGTGTTTTTCCTTTTCTCTTCACGTGTTATATTATAATTTCATCGATTAATTGATTGGTTGATATAGTATTAGCGTAGTATAGTACACTTCCATTGTAAATTATCATTATTTTGGTAAAAAACTTGTTTTGTCCAGGTCAACAACTCCTCCCCTCAGCACAAGTTATGGTTAAACAGGGGAGTAGCATTGTATTTATTGTTTTGCAAGTTTCATTTGAATTTCAAAATGAATGCATAAAAAAGAAAAAAAAATAATAATATATATGTACTATTCTATACATAACTATGTAGACCGCTGACCCTCCGTACCTTAGTACCTCAACCCGTACTCGTTACTAGGTACCTACCTAAATCACGTGTTAAATGTTGCTAAAATAATTTTGGTTTATTATTCTGTGAATAATACACCTATGTAATCGCTCAGCAAAAAATTTTTATAACACCCCCTCAAAATTTTTTCTTTTCCGTTTCAAGGTACGTAGATTCCAAAAATGCAATGTCCGTCCGCCGTCCGCCGTACGCCGTCCGCCGTATCACGTGTACAGGCTTCATTTTCGGTCTAAAAAAATCGTTCTTTCGCACACATGCTCCATTTGGGCCCTAGTTGTGTCCCGAAACTTTTCAGCCCGATCGGAATATACCCAGGGGTGTTATGAGTGAAAATGTGTATAAAAATAGGTACTTTTTGCGTTTTAGCAACATGTTGGTAACATGAAGTTTTGAGGTATCCTTTTCCATGTTTTTGGGGACGAGAAGACCGAATATGAAGTCGATTTTGACCAAAGACGCGGAAATTGAGGTTTTACCAAAGGTTCAGCTCCCAAAATGGTTTTTTTATTAGTCAAAAACCTGGAAAACTGTCTGAAATCACCATCAATGTGTACAATAACATTGGAAAAAGTGTAAACAGGTGAATCAAGACCATTAAATGCCACTACCAATGATCAAAGATGATCTTAAAAAAAAAGAAAAAAAAGCGTACCTATTTCATGTTTTGGGGGCCAAAATTGGTGGAAATCATCATAAATAGCTATTTCAATCATTCTACATGAAAGAAACAATAAATTTAACAACCAACAAGAATCTCTAGAACTCCAATAGAATAATAAACCCATGTGACAAGGACTTTGCAGCGTTTTTTCGATGAAAAGCAGTAGCTAAAATGGCAAAAAGAAACACAAATAATGAAGTTCTGAAGAGAAATTGTTGATGGGGAGTGAAAAAATATTACTTTCGATAGAGTTTCGGGCACTTGGCGGATCAGTTCGGTACTATTTTTGACCCTTGAAAACTCAAATGAGACCCCCTTAGAATTTTTGAAAATTGCTCGTCTTCGAACTCATCCTTTTGTTTGGCAGTAAGGTAATTTTGGCAAAATTCGGAATTTTTATCATGTACCTACCCTAGGTCGACATCGTCTGGAGTGACACATAAATAAATATAGTTTCGAGTCTCCATTCTATAATTTATATATATATACCTATATATATATCTCGGGAAACTCCGCAATATATTTGAAATTATACAACATCGGCGCCCGATAATATAAGATGATATACATAAGGTTTTGCCTATAAAACAATTTCAAAAAATTTTTTTTTGAAAGTTTTGGACCCAAATTGCAATAACTTCAATTTCCTTGAAAATTCACTAACATTTTTGCCAAATTAATATGTTCTAATTCATCAGTTTATCTTACCTAACGTTATATGTAATTTGTAGTGCTTTGTTAAATTTACATTCAGCTTTATTTGTAAAGTCAAATCTTACATTTTTCCATTTCCGATACCCCCCCCCCCCCCCCATTCAGATGAGGCTATCCATAAATTATGTTACCAAAATGCTTCACTTTTAGCCCTCCTCCCCCCCTTGTCAGCAAACGTGAGCAATCCACTAACCCCCGACCCAATCGGTAAGCAAATGTTCATGTTATAGGTGGTGTTTCAGCTACGTGCCAAAATCATTAGTATATTATACATAATTAATCAATGAGAAATACATATAAAATAATCAACGAATAGGGAGTTCAACTTGAATGGGTTTGATAAATGGATGGATTCGCCGAACAAATCTACGTATCTGTTCAACATCCCGCGCTAATTTCTGTCCAGTGAATTGGAGGAATGGGCTTTTAAAATAATTTATTAGGTACTCGCCTACATGTTTCTGATAAGTGCAGAACAACGGATTTGGCAGATGTAATACCTACTTCCCGATCACAGACTTAGTAATTTATTATACAATCTTAATTTAATATACAGTCAAATGCAACCTTTGTTCGTCTTACGTTGTTATGCATAGATGTAAACCGTATGGCTGGCTCACTGAACTAATTAGGTACCCGGAAATCTCATTAAATAGAAATCGGTTGGCGTTTATGACCAACTCACACAATGTCGCGGATTCGCAACTACTCAATTCAGCTGAAACATTATTGCTTTAGCTCCGCCAACCAGTAATTTCAGGCCGTAACCGACCTGAGTTATGTGCTCCAGGACGCTCATTAGCTGTGAATTACCATTTACGCTGATTATAATGACATCGTTAATTGAAAAACTCAAGGGCAATCGTATCAATGGGATTTTTTTGTGGAAGTTAGGGACAGGCTGTATGATCCCATATACCTTGCGTTATTTATAGTCTCGCGTTAAAATTAATTTTCACATTGTTTTCGGATAAAAATAAACGTATTGAGGCATTCAAAAACTGAATGAAGTGGTCGATTAATTACATTGTATCGAGCCCTGAATGAATATGCATCGACGAGTTTGAAATATAGATCTGACTCAGAGTTGGGCTGGGACAGGCGTGGGTTATTCTGAATTCGTTTAAGTTTTCATATCCATATTAACACACTGGCGACAGGAGTCATAATGGAAGTTTTACGTTTTGGAAATCGAAAAAAAATAACCACGGAGGAAGCAGATAATATGACAGCTCGGTTTTAGGTTGCTTGTGAGATTTATTATTGAACTGTTTAAGGGTCAGCCCTGGTTTCGTTGACAGTTGAAGGCGAAAAATTGGGGGTATTCCGTATTATATTTCCATAATTTTTCGAAATGTCTTCTCTCACTCACTCACTGTAAGCACCGGCTGGTTCCTCTAACCGTTGGTTTACTCGAATTAAAAATTTCCCATTATAAAATTATTTAAGTGAAAGCGATTTTGTGAGTGAAGCGAATTTAAACTATACTGCTCTTGAGCCTTCTAAATTATTATTAAACATTTATGCCTAGTTCTCATTTTGATTTTATTAGTATTATTAGATCTATATAATTTATAAGTTTTTTTTTTCATTTTTCATTGACAGCTGTACCAGTTTTTAGCGAATTGTGAAATACAAAAATTTAGATCAATATTCTAATGCGGAAAACCCCAATTCCCCCCCCCCCCCCACCATAATACCCCTGGGTGTATTCCGATCGGGCTGCCGAGCTTAGGAGCACAAGTAGGACCCAAATGTGTTCCCGAATAGGGACAAAAAATTAACGTAATTTTAAGGCTGAAACGTTTGACCTCAATTTTCCACTCTTTGATCAAAATCGACTTCATATTCGGTCTCCTAGTCCTTAAAAAAACATGGAAAACGATACCTTACAAGCTCACGTTACTGACACACCAAAAAAACCCTATTTTTACACCCATTTTTCACCCATAACACCCTTGGGTATATTCGGATGGGGCTGCAAAGTTTTGGGACACAATCAGGGCCCAAATGGAGCTTGTGTGCGAAAGAACGAATTTTTTATACCGAAAATGAAGTAGATATGGATGATAAGGCGGACAGCGTACGACGTACTGCGTACGGCGGACGGACATTACATTTTTGGAATCTACGCACCTTGATACGTAAAAGAAAAAATTTTTAGGGGGTGTTATAACAATTTTTTTTTTTTGAGCGAATACATAGGTGTATTGCCCACAGAATAATAAACAAAAACAAATTTAATTACCCAAATTCATCAAGATACGTTGCAAACATCGTCAACAGTAACATCGTGGCGTGACGTAAGAAGTACCTATTCAATCGACGCTTTCAAAAAATATGGTTTGTATCTGTTACCACGTTATCCACCATAAAGCATCGCATCATAACTCTGTCCTACTTCACAACCAGCAAGGAAATCTACATCATTATGGGACTGAAGTGCAATTAACTGAAACAGCAGGATTTCAACGCCCATCGATAACAATAGATACCCAGAAACGGCTGTGTAGGAAGCAGACGAGAAGGCATCAGCTCCAAGAGACAATATTCTTGAATGGTTCTGATGCCCAGCGGCCATCGGTCTCCAGACCCAAGCCGCATCTAAATGCCTCCTTCGGGCTCCGTGATCGAAATCTAATTGGCAGAGCTATTCTTAGGTTCTTTTATTTATACAGTGACAAAGGAAGCAACAACGGGCTGTCCGTTGTTCAACATTACTCAGGCTTGTAGGTGTCCACCTTTGTGCAACTATGTTTATTGACGAGTCGGTAATAAAAAGTAAAATTCCTTCCGTGTTGAATTCAATTATAAGAGCTTTAATTGTTAAAAACGCTGCAAATTATTACACAATGGTTTATTATTTACCTGTATAGATGCCCCTTCTGCGTAGGTCACTGTTTTCTGTGGTCATTACCCTCGAGCTCCCCCCAGGAAAGACCTAAATCGAGTACTAAAGCCCGCTCATTTACCTGTAGAGGTGCCCCTTTTACGCAGATAGTATAATGAACCGTTGTGTAATAATTTGCCCAACAATAATACTTCAACCTTTGTTCATGTTGCAAAAGTACCTATCAACAAAATCCAGCCCCTTCCACGTAGATGGTATAATGAACCGTTGTGTAATAATTTACCGTTGTGTAATAATTTACCATTGTTTAATAATTTACCCATCAATAATACTTCAACGTTTTTTCAAGTTTCAAAAGTACCTACCGACAAGATTCAATAGATCCATCATTTGTCAAATGAAATAATATAACAGAACAACCAACTCGACTTCATACAGCCATCCGCGATTATAATCAGGTGCTCCCTAGCGATGATACCTGGGCCGGATTTATACCGTTTGATTCACGATCATGTTGACGAAGCTTTTCGGTGCAGACGAACGGCCGTTCGTACAATGCTCCGGATGGTCTCAAAAAATTCTTTAGTTCAAGATCAATTTAAATACTCGTTACTAGGTACCTACCTAAATCACGAGTTAAATGTTGCTAAAATAATTCTGCCGATGACAAACAGTACCTAACAAAAAGAAACACACATAATGAAGTTCTGAAAAGAAATTGTTGATGAGGAGTGAAAAAAGTTGCGAAAGTACCTACCAACAAACTCCAGCCCCTTCTACGTAGATGGTATAATGAACCGTTGTGTAATAATTTACCGTTGAGTAATGATTTACCGTAGTAATAATTTACCCATCAATAATACTTCAACGTTTGTTCAAGTTCCACTACCTACCAACAAACTCCAAAAGAGCCATCATTTTTCAAATTAAATAATATCACAGAACAACCAACTCGACTTCATACTCCGCCAATATAATCAGGTGATCCCTAGCAATGATTGGCCGTATTCACAAATTCCTATTGTGGGCGCGTCTCTGGTTACGAGATTTGGTTTGAATTGTATACAATTTCATTCACACTGGAGTCGAAAATGCCTGTCTGTGCAAACTTCGGGGCCTTACTGTGAACGAACGGCTGGACGTACGATGCTCCGGATGGTCTTAAAAAACTCGCAAGTTCAAGAACTATTTAAAACCGTAAAAATATTTACGTAAAAAAATGGTATAGGCGTTTTGAAAATTTCAACCCCTATTTTGAACCCCTTAGAGATGACTCACAGTAACGTCGAGCTTCGAGGACCAACTAGACGCCGAACGGAACCTATAACCCGAATTTCATCAATTTTTTTTCATGGTAACTAAGAAAAGTGGCCCGTACGGCGTACGGCGTACGGCGGACAGACAGAAATATTTTTATTGCAGTTTTGGATTCTACATACCTTGAAACGTAAACCATCAAATTTTGAGGGGGGGTAAGAATTTTTTTTTTCATGCTCGATTCCAATGGTTCATTATTGAAAATAATAAACCAAAATGTAAAAAACCCATGCCCTTCTATTGAATGTTTTCGAGCTACAGCGTCTGAAAATTTCAACACCCTATTTTTCATCCCTTAGAGATGACCTACAAACGAAATTTAATTAATTTTGGTTCATGGTAACTAAGAAAAGTGCGAAGCACGGCGTACGGCGGACAGACACAAATTTTTTTATTGCATTTTCGGTTTCTACATACCTTGAAACGTAAACCATCAAGTTTTGAGGGGGATTAGAATTTTTTTTTTTTTTTTCATGCTCGATTTCAAAGGTTCATTATTGAAAATAATAAACCAAAAATTATTTGAGGCGCTGAGTCACTACACATAGGTTGGATAGGGGTGGGTGGAGTATCAGCCTGCTTACTAACTACAAATTTAATATATTTTGAGTGCACATGCTTATTAGGTTGCCCTACGACGGAGAGTAGATAGCGCAGGTTTAGGTATATGTAAAACTGATTCAACTCAAAGTTACTAAAAACTGTGTTCATCACTATGGTTCATAACCACACTATAGATTCAGAGAGCTCTAGCAAAACTTAGCCCTATAAACCAAAATATACAGCCCTGACCCTTTACAGCCGCTCTAAGTTGACACGCATAGTCTGAAGCGAGAGGAGTAAAGGGGTTTTCACCTCTAAATCATCCGGATGACACCAGCCTTTAGAGGTCCTTCCTTTGTAAAGACCTCCTGCGTCTTGATTTACTCCCAGGATTACCGGACTCATTTGTCACCGGTAACGCGTGAAGCTGCTCTGCTGAAGCAGTCATTGACATTGGCAGGGCAGGTACATTAGACAGAGTATCAACACATTGATACAAGTGTCAGATACGCATTGCTAAACGCAGCCAATCCATAACATGTTGGGGGAAAGAGACTCAGTAATCCGGAAATCCCAGGATTGGCAAAAAAACGGCCGGGATTGAAGTCCCTAGTAAATAAGTGTAAAGCGTAAGTAATCGCGAATTTTCGAAGAACACTATTGCAATGGGTCTACAATTTTTACCTAGCTAGGAATTTTTGCAAATAGCCTTTATCAAAAGATCCGCATTCAGAATCCCCCCCCCCCCCCTCCGATTTATAACATTTTTTACAATAATTGTGTTTCTAACAGTTATGGTTTATAGGTATGCAATATAATATGTACTATGCATACATGAATCATTCAAGACGATATTTTCTGACTTGAATCACAAGAAGAAAAATTCCCAATTTCACCAAAAATGTTTTCAATAAAAAACGGAAAAATAAGCTCGAAAGTTTTTTTAAAACACAAAAACTGCACCAAACTTCAGTTTTTGATGGTCCGATGTCGCTATAAATCACCGAGAAGTGAAGATCTTATCACCAAAACTGATAGCTCAATCTTAGATAATTAGGATCAATAAAAACTACGAAACTTCTTAAGAAAAAACGCTGCAAAATCCTTGTCACATGGGTTTAATATTCTACTGGACATACCCACAGAAATGTTGGCTGTTCATTTATGTTTTCTTTCATGTGCAATAATTTAACTAGCTATTTTGATGGTTTCTACCAATTTTGGCCCCCAAAAACACGAATTAGGCTCCTATTTTTGACAAATCTTTTATCATTGATAGAACCATTTAATTTTCTTTACTCACATGCTGATACTACTTCTAGTGTTATTATACAAGCTACGGTGATTTCAGACAATTTACCAGGTTTTCGACTCGTAAAAATGAATTTTGGGAGCGGAACCTTCGCTACAACCTCAATTCTTCGCTCTTTGGTCAAAATCAACTTCATATTCGATCTTCTCGCCCTGAAAAACATGGAAAACGATACCTCATAAGCTCGTGTTCACTACAACCTCAAAAACCCTATTTATACACCAATTTTTCACCCGTAACACCCCTGGGTATATTCCGATCGGGCTGCAAAGTTTCGGGACACAATTAGGGCCCAAATGGAGCATGTTTGCGAAGAACGAATTTTTTATACCGAAATTAGAGTACTCGTAGATACGCTTGATACGGCATACGGCGGACGGCGGACTGACATTTTTGGAATTTACGCACCTTGAAACGTAAAAGAAAAAATTTTGAGGGGTTGTTATAAACAATTTTTTCTGAGCGATTGCATGTGTATTATTCACGGAATAATAAACAAAAAACTAAACACAATAAACAATTATTTTGAATAACAAAAACATTTGGGAGCCGTCAAAGAGTTCAAAATTGGATTTTAATGGTCGAAGATCAAGAAAAATTCGTAATAATGCAGCGGGCAGTTCTCGAGTCGTTTCTGTTTCCAGTGAGAAGGGGGCGGTCAGGCTGAAACCTGAACACTATCCCTTCGAATGCCTGAGAATCGAAAAGAACTGTAGGACTTTGAGCCCTTCTGAGAGCGCTTCAAAACAACCTGAAGAAAAAAAAGTGGGAAGAAATTTCGGTTGGGAAGAGGCACGGTGAACCCTCTTCAAGTAAGAAGGGCATTCGTATTCTGGCTATCGTTATCTGCAATGTCGTACTACTAATAATCATTTTAGTAGGTAGCTTTCATAATTCGTACCTATTATAGAAGCTGGTTACTTATTTACGGCCTCCTTTCCAGTATGTTTAAAATTTGAACCGATACTTTCCTACAGGTTTATTGAACAGGGGGCAAAAACGTCAACTTTCCAATCCAACTAGTTTACTTGAACTAATTCAAATGATAAAAACGCAATCACGACGGTTGCTATCCTACATCTTAAAATTTAGTAGGTACCTACTCGGTTTTGTACTTTGTAAAGGCTAGTCTTAGAAGAAATTAGTGACTTGGTATTAATGAGACTAGCCACCTTTCAAAAATGTTCAACATTTGAACGGATATAGGAAAAGAGGGCATCAAATTTGTTGCTGTTTCCGAACCAACTAATGCAACCAACGCAACGTGCAACGAATGACTAGGTAATAATACTCGTAACTAGGTATAATTTTTACTAGGTAATTTACTAGGTATAATGACTAGGCGGTTTTCCAACAACCAATATTACCTTCATCCCTTAGTTTTTAAACATCGGGCAAAAATGTGCACACCTTGAACCAACTCGTTCAAGAGTAACAACAATGTACAGGGCCATTTTTCAGTACCTAATGTTCGGACTTCCAACATATTAGCTATACGTTTTTGGAACGGTGGACAAATAATCTTTACCCACTTCCTGTGCCAATTTACTTATACGTCCTATTCATTCAGTGTCAGGACAGGGAAGCAGAAAAATGAGAACGTCCGAGGTGGCCATGATCTCTCTACCACCAAACACAGAAGCTCCCGATGTTGACCCTTGTACGCAAAATCCTGGAAACGAGAATCCGACGGCTACAGTCAATTAGGAACATTCTGAACACGGATTTGTATTCTCTAGAGTCCATTGCAAGTGCCTATTAAGCCACTTGTTGAAAATGTTCAAAATTTGAACACATGTTTTTTGGAATAGTGTGCAAACAAATTTGCACACCTTTTGAACCATTTTCCTGTAATTCTACATGAATATTGATGAGAAATCCGTTTTTCGAATTGAAAAATCTCGCTTCATTCTCAAATGAGAATTAGAATAAAATTGATTCATTTTGGTGCTGCCGCGTGGTGGCGGATTTCGCAATTAAACTCGTTGCCTTATACAGGGTGTATCAGATAAGGTGCGCAGTACTTCACCCACGTATTCTACAACCAATTTCCAACAAAAAGTGCCTCATAGCAATTTTTCTTATCTCGCTTAGTTTTTGAGTTATTTCACTTCTAAGATTTTTTCGTGTTTTCGACCTTGTCTCAGCAAAACGGCTATAACTCACTAACAGTATTATGTAAAGTAAAAGTTGAGGATACCATTGGAAAGTGCGTTAAATTTCCTATCTTTCAAGCGCCAAACCGATTTTTTTTGCTCACATCGAGTTGGCGAAAAATCACTCTACAAAGCAAACTTCAAGAAAATTTGAAAAAAGAAGGTTTTTCAAACGTTCAGTACTCCACTCTAATCTGCATTTGATCAGGTGCCTGTAGCTTAAAAAATGCGCCAAAAGGTCAGCTTTCGAATGGTATATCAAAAACAATTTTTACTATTTTATTTGGTCGAGAAAACCTCGTTTGAATGCAAAAAACAGCGAAGCAAGTCGAGGTTTTTGACGCTTGGTAATGGGTTTCAAATAAGTAGGCATTTTTACGAACAAAATCTGTTTTATCTTCTAAGGTGCAGTTTTAAATTTGTGCAAGCATTTTCTAATCCGTAATTACAGTAAATTTTCAAAATGGCCTCCATTTTGTTGAATGCACAAATGCGTCCTTTTGCGCATTGCATCAACAGCACTTCGAAGCTCTCGTCGGATTTGTTTCATTTGATCTCCGCAATCCATTATTCTTTGAATGAGATGATCTCTCGACTCAATCCTGACGTCGTACACTTTTGCTTTGAGATTCCCCCAGAGGTAATAGTCCATCGGAGTGTGGTCAGGACTGCGCGGGGGCCACCGGACGGGTCCATACTGACCGATCCACCTATGAGAAATTTGAAAGTTAAATGAATGCTTTAAAGAAATCGTTCAACGTATTTTTCCTTATGTTGAGTGGAAAATTCTTTTTCTTTTAATGTGCATTATGACGAACAGGGGGTTTCAGTTTCTAACCTGTTTTCAAAGTTGGTGTTCATCCATTCCCTTACTGCTCGAGTTCTGTGGGCCGGACACCCGTCCATTTGAAACCAGAGATTCATTCTCTCCACCAGAGGCATATCATCGAGGAATTCTAACACTTCATTTTCTAGCAACTGCAAGAATTAAGTGTGGTTTTATTAGCTTGATGGGTTCAGAACATGATATTTGGCAGAGAGTATGATAAAGAGAAAGTATGGGAAACAGTCTTTACTCACGTTACGAAAAGAATTGCCGTTTAACCGGTCAGGCAGCAAAACAGGACCAATCATACGATTTCGGGTCATTCCAGGTTCCAGCCCACACGTTTGCCCGAAAATCATATTGTATTGGGACACATGGGTCCCATGAGGATTTTCTTCGGCCCAAATGTGGCTGTTGCGATGATTGAACATCCCAGCCCGTGTAAATGTGGCCTCATCAGTCCACATCACTCTGCCACCGCGTCTTGGGAATTCTGCTTGGCCCATTACCAAGCGTCAAAAACCTCGACTTGCTTCGCTGTTTTTTGCATTCAAACGAGGTTTTCTCGACCAAATAAAATAGTAAAAATTGTTTTTGATATACCATTCGAAAGCTGACCTTTTGGCGCATTTTTTAAGCTACAGGCACCTGATCAAATGCAGATTAGAGTGGAGTACTGAACGTTTGAAAAACCTTCTTTTTTCAAATTTTCTTGAAGTTTGCTTTGTAGAGTGATTTTTCGCCAACTCGATGTGAGCAAAAAAAATCGGTTTGGCGCTTGAAAGATAGGAAATTTAACGCACTTTCCAACGGTATCCTCAACTTTTACTTTACATAATACTGTTAGTGAGTTATAGCCGTTTTGCTGAGACAAGGTCGAAAACACGAAAAAATCTTAGAAGTGAAATAACTCAAAAACTAAGCGAGATAAAAAAAATTGCTATGAGGCACTTTTTGTTGGAAATTGGTTGTAGAATACGTGGGTGAAGTACTGCGCACCTTATCTGATACACCCTGTATAACTTAAATCACTTGCGGCGGAGTAGTGGAAATCCATAGCAAAAAACTACAGGATAAAAATAGAAATAGTCTATTTCCACGTCAAACTAACAGACTGTAGACCGGTTTCGGTTGTTACACCATCATCAGTACACGATAGAATGAAACTACTGGAACTTGAGCTCCTATTTATACAACTCGAGTGAATGGTAGTGCAATCTCATTGGCTGTTGAGGCCAAGGAAGTGAAAGGGAGGTGGAGCCTGATTGGCTGGAATACAACACTAGTGAAGGGTGGTACAGTCCGATTGGAAAGGAGGTAGGACAAAAGGAAAAGGAAACAAACGCCATGAGGTGATACTAACCAAGCTTACAGAAATGATTCGGTCAAAGGTGAATGATTTTGGAAATTTATTTCATTTACAGAAGAGCCTAACTTATGAATTTTCAGTATTTCCAATTGTTGCAATGCATCCAGTTTCGAACCTTTATTACAAAGATGAACTATCTCAACTGATGAATTGTTCCTATCAATACTGAAGTTAAATCCATGACCCTCCTCCCTTAAATGATTAGCAAAAGCCGAATTACCAGAACCATCCCTAAAACATCGTTGGTGTTCCCTTAATCTTTCCCTGAATTTACGTCCCGTTTGACCACAATATTTAACTCCACAATCACATTTCAAAAGATAAACCCCACTCCTATCCTCTAACGGAATTTTATCTTTTACATTACCCAGAATTTTCTTCAGAGAATTTTGAGAATAAAACCCCACCCTAAACCCCCTCTTTTCAATTATATTTCCTAGTTTCTGTGATATCCCTCCATAATATGGCAAACTAACCCATTTTCTATTGATTTCCTCATTACCTCCTACTAAATTTGAAACAGCCCCTTGAGATTTCCTATTACTAACTTTACGCCATATTCTGTCAATTGACTGTTTTGGTTTACTATTCTGTGAATAATACACCTATGTATTCGCTCAGCAAAAAATTGTTATAACACCCCCTCACAAAATTTTTTTTTTCCGTTTCAAGGTGCGTAGATTCCAAAAACGCTGCAAAGTCCTTGTCACATGGGTTTATTATTCTATTGGAGTTCTAGAGATTTTTGTTGGCTGTTAAATGTATTGTTTCTTTCATGTGGAATGATTGAAATAGCTATTTCTGATGATTTCCACCAATTTTGGCCCCCAAAACATGAAATAGGTACGCTTTTTTCTTCTTTTTTTTTAAGATCATCTTTGATCATTGGTAGTGGCATTTAATGGTCTTGATTCACCTGTTTACACTTTTTCCAATGTTATTGTACACATTGATGGTGATTTCAGACAGTTTTCCAGGTTTTTGACTCATAAAAAACCAATTTTGGGAGCTGAACCTTTGGTAAAACCTCAATTTCCGCGTCTTTGGTCAAAATCGACTTCATATTCGGTCTTCTCGTCCTCAAAAACATGGAAAAAGATACCTCAAAAGCTCATGTTACTAACATGTTGTTAAAACGCAAAAAGTGCCTATTTTTACACACATTTTCACTCATAACACCCCTGGGTATATTCCGATCGGGCTGAAAAGTTTCGGGACACAACTAGGGCCCAAATGGAGCATGTGTGCGAAAGAACGACTTTTTTAGACCGAAAATGAAGCCTGTACACGTGATACGGCGTACGGCGAACGGCGGACGGACATTGCATTTTTTGAATCTACGCACCTTGAAACGGAAAAGAAAAAAGTTTGAGGGGGTGTTATAAAAATTTTTTGCTGAGCGAATACATAGGTGTATTATTCATAGAATAATAAACCAAAATGCAATGTCCGTCCGCCGTACGCCGTATCACGTGTACAGGCCTCATTTTCGGTCTAAAAAATTCGTTCTTTCGCACACATGCTCCATTTGGGCCCTAGTTGTGTCCCGAAACTTTTCAGCCCGATCGGATAATACCCAGGGGTGCTATGAGTGAAAATGTGTATGAAAATAGGTACTTTTTGTGTTTTAGTAACATGTTAGTAAAATTAGCTTTTGAGGTATCGTTTTCCATGTTTTGTGGGACGAGAAGACCGAATATGGAGTCGATTTTGACCAAGGAGTTGAAAATTGAGGTTGTACCAGATGTTCAGCTCCCAAAATTGATTTTTTATGAGTCAAAAACCTGCGAAATCGTCTGAAATCACCATCAATTTGTAGAATAACACTAGGAAAAGTGTCAACACGTGGATCAAGACGAAGAAGAATGGCACTACCAATGATCAAAGATAATTGGAAACAAACAAAACAAAAAAGGGCGTTTAATTCAAGTTTTGGGGGCCAAAATTGGTGGAAACCATCAGAAATAGATATATCAATTATTTTACATGAAAGCAACAATAAATGAACAGCCAGCATTTCTGTAGGTATGTCCAGTAGAATAATAAACCCATGTGACAAGGACTTTGCAGCGTATTTATAACCATTAGACTCCGCTATTGCATTTATAATATCTTTCTCTTATCGTGGCCTTATCGCTGGTCTGTGAGGGGGACGCTCGAGGGTCCACCGTCACACTCCTCACTCTGTCACAGTGTGATCTGTGATCGTTGCATCGCAAATTCGTGCGTATGGCCACGCAACATGAACAGGGCCGACCAGAGGGGGGGCAAAATCCCCGTGGCCCGGCCGCGGGCCCTATTTTTACGGTTACTGTGCAAACTAAAAATTCCCCTTTTATAAATCCAGACTTTGGTCGAAATAGACCAAAGTCTGCGTTGGGAGTGTCATGTAAGCAAGCTCACGTCTTGAATGAGGAAATTGGCATTTGTGTGTCTAGAGGTGCGGAGTTTTCTCTCAAGGGAAGCGAGAAGAATGCTCTATTTTGCTCTTATTGAATCCTTGATGATATATGGCCTGTCGGGCTGGGGGGGCTGCGGGGCTGGCCTCATCCAAGCAGTATTCCGTGCTCAAAAGCTCTTGATTAAGATCCTACTGAGGAAAAAGGCAAGATACCCCACTGAGTTACTCTTCAAAGAGTTCAAAGTTTTGTAATTCAAAGACCTACTAGAAAGGGCAAACGTAATAAAAACCTATAGGGACTTGTTACGACAGGACCAGGAATTTCTGGAGGAGGGAGCCACAAGACTGAGAGGAAGATGCATCCTGAAGCTTCCCTTTCGGAAAACTGCCCACGGACAGCAGGCCCAGGATTTTAGGGGAGCGAGTTCGTTCAACGTTTTGCCTAATGAGCTAAGGTCGATTGATACTCTCCGGGAATTTAAAAGGGAGTTAAAAACCTACTTTTCTACAAAATAACTACCTACTGAAACATATTCATCACGGAGAAGGACTTTTAATTTTCACTTGTCGAAAAACAATAATTATTTTCTTACAAGAAAAAAAGAGTGAACCCTGTGACTCCCCCCACAGCACAAGCCTCGGCTTACGGTGGGGTGTAGTATTTAGATATATTTAGCGGTGTATGATAATGTCACTTTTTTTTCTCTGAATAAATGCAATTTATATTTTTAAAAAAAGAGCTTCTGTTTATAAATTATAAAATTGGTTTGGGGAGGGGCCCGATGAGCATTTATCCCCGGGGCCCTTCCCAGCTCTGAGCCGCCCTGAGAATGACAGTACTTTTATGAGCACGTTTGAGACTCCTCGTCAGCGTACCCACTGATATTCGCTCTAACGATGAACCCGAAATAGCGAATAACCGTTTTCAGACAAAGACGGGCTCCGTTTTCAGGGGAAAACGTTGAGCAAGGAGCCTACGACCTCGGGCTCAACCCCGATGGACCCGACGAGTTGCTCAATTGACGGACCCGTGCGAGCGGACATCTGGGTGAGTCGTCAGTTAACCTCCGCCACAGAGTTTCCCATCGCTTCTCCGTGAATGCCTCTACACCCGCCCACCCCGATTTCCACTCGGGAGGATTATCAGGATTGCGACACCTGTGGGTTCCCATTGTTCTCCATGTGACGCCCAGTGACTCATGTCCGGCCCATTCGAATATTTCAAGTTATTTTATATTATTACCGTAAAAACGCTGCATATCCCTACACAATGTTTTATTATTTTGTACAGAACACCCTTCTGTTACAGATCACAGTTATCTGCACAGATAACCTAATCCCGTACTCGTTACTAGGTAACTACCTAAATCATGTTGTGTTAAATGTTGCTGAAATAATTCTATCGATAACAAACAGTAGCTAAAATGGCAAAAACAAACACAAACAATGAAGTTCTGAAAGGAAATTGTTTATGTGGAGTGGAAAAATATTCATTCCCGGTCGGGTTTCGATTTCAGGAACATTAGCTTATCAGTTCAGTTAGTCCACTGCGGTATATCGTACAGCTAGCAGGAGACCAGTGATGTGCGCTCTTAACACAGCTTGATGCCTGCACACACCCTGCTCTTTACGGCAAATTTTATGGCAACATCTTGGAATGCTCCAGGTGGTCTCAAAAGTTCAGAAAAATCATACTATTATTTAAAAATGCAAAAACCCACACCTCAAAATACAATTTTCCGTGATAGGGATACTCTGGACATTTCAAACCCTATTTTTCACCCATTAGGGTGACAGTAATGCCGAGCTTCGAGAAACAGCTAGAGCCCAAACGTGACCCATATACCAAATTTCGTGGATTTTGGTTCATGGGAACTAAGGAAAAACGCTGCAAAGTCCTTGTCACATGGGTTTATTATTCTATTGGACATACTACAGAAATTTTGGCTGTTCATTCATTGTTTCTTTCATGTGAAATAATTGAAATAGCTATTTCTGATGGTTTCCACCAATTTTGGCCCCCAAAACACAAATTAGGTAGTACGCTCTTTATTTATTTATTTTTCAAATCATCTTTGATCATTGGTAGTGCCATTTAATCGTCTTCATCCACGTGTTGACACTTTTTCTAGTGTTATTATACAAATTGATGGTGATTTCAGATGATTTTCCAGATTTTTGCCTCATAAAAAATCAATTTTGGCACCTGAATCTTTGGTAGAACCTCTATTTTCCACTCTTCGGTCAAAATCGACTTCATATTCGGTCTTCTCGTCCAGAAAAACATGGAAAAAGGGACCTCAAAAGTACCTATTTTTACACACGTTTTCACTCATAACACCCCTGGGTATATTCCGATCGGGCTGAAAAGTTTCGGGACACAACTAGGGCCCAGATGGAGCATGTGTGCGAAAGAACGACTTTTTTAGACCGAAAATGAAGCCGGTACACGTGATACGGCGGACGGCGGACGGACATTGCATTTTTTGAATCTAGGCACCTTGAAACGGAAAAGAAAAAATTTTGAGAGGGTTTTATAAAAATTTTTTGCTGACCGAATACATAGGTGTATTATTCACAGAATAATAAACCAAAAGCCGCGGACGGTGTACGGCAGACAGCGTACGGCGGACAGACGAAGCACGACCCGGAGCATTGTACGACCAGCCGTTCGTTTGCACCGAAACTTCGTCAACACGATCGTGAATCAAAGCGTATAAATCCGGCCCAGATATCATCGCTAGGGAGGACCTGATTATAATCACGGATGGCTGTATGAAGTCGAGTTGGTTGTTCTGAGATATTGTTTCATTTGAAAAATAAATTATGGATCTATTGGATTTTGTTGATAGACGTACTTTTGCAACCTGAAAAAAGTAGAAGTATTACTGGGTAAGTTATTACACAACTTTCCTGGTGGGCGGGGGAAGCTCGGGGGTATTGACCACATAAAACAGTGATCTATGTCGAAGGGCGGGGCATCTATACGGGTAAATAATAAACCTTTGTGTATTAATTTGCAACGTTTTCGGTTTATAATTTAGCATCGAAACTTTGAATGTGTTTTTCCCGAAACTAGTTTAAAAGCACTTAGGCGGTGTTGGCGTTGTGGCAACGAGATGTTATCGGACAGGACAATATCGTGTGCGCTTCGCTCGACGAAGAAACTGGTGGATCAACGCTAGCTTCATAGTTGACTCGATGTGCGCGCAATGTTCAGGATCGGTTCAGGACGAGCCTCGACCATTGCAATATGAGCGCCCAAATAGTTCGGTGACGAGTTATGATCGCAGTATGAGATGATGAGATGATCGCAGTAGTTTCAACAGATCCGGTATCTGCAGCGGTGGTCCTTGGGAGAAAAGGGAGCGTCACGATGGCAGGAAGTCGCCCTCCAGGTTCTGGATGCCACACGTCATGCATATGGGATGGCATTCGTCTCCACACAGCCCTCGAAGCCCAAGCTTTACCTTGTACAGCGCAACTAACGCAAGCCCAGGGATAGTCAGGTTAGCAAAATATCCAAGTTCCAGTCATGCAGCATGGCTATAAGACCGAATTTTCAAAGAACTATTTGGTAGAAAAAGATGGTATATTATAGCGAGAAACCCTTTTCACAAAATTATGCAATTTTTTCGTGATTTCAGCCGTTTTCACCAATTTGGCGTCCACACTACCGGAGGTAGGAAAGACATGGATTCGTGATTGAGTAAAAACAAATTCATGTCCTCCAAAATGAAAATTTCCACTACCATTTTGCGTTTCAGACATCGAGGAACATTTTTGGTTCCGTGACGGTCTGTCTGCCGTAATTCCTTGTAACGCCCATAACTACCCGAAATAATGGTTGAAATGGGCTGAAATTTCGAGGGTAGTTGGGGGTTATGTCACAGACTGTCCCATACCAAAATCATTGAAAAAGTACCGTAACTTTCGTCTGCGCATGCGCAAACGTGAAATACTTGGAACGCCCATAACTACCCTAAATATCGTTGAAATGAGTTCAAACTTAGACGATCGATCAGGAATAGTACTTTGATAGTTCCAAATGAATTATGTTGTAATCGTGATGTAACTTTCATCTGCGCATGCGCGAACATGAAATGTTGACCATTTCCTTGTAACGCTCCTAACTCCGCGAGAAATAGTCGTAGAGAGCTGAAATTTTGAGGGGGTATACGCGGGTTGGATCGCAGATGTTCCCGTTTTAAAATCATGGAAATCGTTTCGTCTGCGCATGCGCAAACTTGAAATACTTCGAGAGCCCATAACTACCTTAAATACCGTTGAAATGAGTTCAGATTCGGAGGGCCGATCAGGTATAATACTTTGATAGTTACATATGAATTTCATTGGAGTCTTACTGTAACTTCCCTCTGTGCATGCGCAAACATGAAATGTTGACCATTTCCTTGTAACGCTCCTAACTCCGCGAGAAATAGTCGTAGAGAGCTGAAATTTCGAGGGTACACGCGGGATTGGATCGCAGATGCTCCCGTATCAAAACGAACCTACCCAACTATTCTATACGTTCATGTGATTCAAGTGAGGAAGCAATACTGCATGCTCGAACTGGCAAACTTTTTTCTACTCTTATACAGTCGAACTTGGCCCACTCTTTTTTGAGAAAAATATTTTTATGAGGGAACTCCGTCGTGGTTCACCATCCCCACACAACGTCAGGTGAATTGAAGTAATGCTCATTTTAGCCCCTAATACCAATTTTTGACCCCCCCCCCCCCCCACCATCCAAAACCGAAGTTGACCCCTATTCTGTATGAAAGCCAACTGAAATGGTACTTCTCTGTCTTACTCATCCTTCCATTCCACGTTTAATGATTTTATATAGATTGCCACAATTTTAGCCGTTTTGGCCGATTTTTGACCCTTGAAAACTCAAATGTGACCCCCTTTGAATTTTGGAAAATTGCTCATCTTCGAACTCATCCTTTTTCTTTGGCAGTAAGAACGTTTTGGCGAAATTTTGAATTGTCATCATGTACCCAAGGACATCTGTAAACTGCTAAAATAACTAACAATTGATACAAAATCACTGGAAGTGGTATGGAAGGGGATTAAAGACAGAAAAATACCATTTCAATTGTTTTTCATAGAAAATATCGGTCAAATTTGGATTTATGGGGGTCAAAAATTGGTATTAACGACTAAAATCCATATCAATTTCCCAGACGTTGTGTGGGATGGTGATTCACGACTGAAGAGGGACTATTTCGATGATAAAAATATTTTTCTCGAAAAATAATGTGTCAAGTTTGACTTTATAAGGGTCAAAAATCGGTAAAAATAGCTGAAATCATGAACAAATTATTTAATTTTTGGTTTATTATTTTCAATAATGAACCACTGGAATCGAGCATGAAAAAAAAAAAAAACGCTGCAAAGTCCTTGTCACATGGGTTTATTATTCTATTGGACATACCTACAAAATGCTGGCTGTTCATTTATTGTTTCTTTCATGCGTAATAATCTACTAATTCTAATCTGTAATAGCTATTTCTGATGGTTTCCATTAATTTTGACCCTAAAACACAAATTAGGTAGGTAGGTACGCTCTTTTATTTTTTTTAAACTACCTTTGATCATTGGTAGTGCCATATAATCGTCTTGATCCACGTGTTGGCACATTTTCCAGTGTTATTATACAAACTGATGGTGATTTCAGACGATTTCCCAGGTTTTTCACTCATAAAAAATCAATTTTTGGAGCTAACATTTGGTAGAACTCAATTGTCCACTCTTTGGTCAAAAACGGCTTCGTATTCAGTCTTCTCGTCCCCAAAAACATGGAAAACGATATCCCAGAAGCTCATGTTACCAACATGTTGCTAAAACGCAAAAAGTAGGTACCTATTTTGCACACATTTTCACTCATAACACCCCTGGTATATTCCGATCGGGCTGAAAAGTTTCGGGACACAACTAGGGCCCAAATGGAGCATGTGTGCGAAAGAACGACTTTTTTAGACCGAAAATGAAGCCGGTACACGTGATACGGCGGACGGCGTACGGCGGACGGCGTACGGCGCACGGCGGACGGCGGACGGACATTGCATTTTTGGAGTCTACACACCTTGAAACGCAAAACGAAAAAGTTTTAGGGGGTGCTATAAAAATTTTTTGCTGAGCGAATACATAGGTGTATTATTCACAGAATAATAAACCAAAAATTCTTACCCCCCCTCAAAATTTGATGGTTTACGTTCAAGGGTATGTAGAATCCGAAAATGCCATTAAAATATTTCTGTCCGTACGCCGTACGGGCCACTTTTCTTAGTTACCATGAAACAAAATTGATGAAATTCGGGTTATAGGTTCCGTTAGGGGTCTAGTTGGTCCTCGAAGCTCGACGTTACTGTCAGCCATCTCTAAGGGGTTCAAAATAGGGGTTGAAATTTTCAGAATGCCGTAGCTCGAAAACTTCCGATAGAAGGGGATGGTTTTCTTTACGTTGTTAAATTTTTCTTGAGCTAAAAAAAAATTTCAGACCACCCGGAGCATCGTACGACCAGCCGTTCGTGAGCACCAAAAAGCTTCGTCAACACGATCGTGAATCAAACGGTATAAATCCGGCCCGGAAGTCATAACTGAGGAGCATCTGATTATAATCAAGGATGGCTGTATGAAGTCGAGTTGGTTGTTCTGTTATATTATTTCATTTGACGAGTGATGGACTATTGGATTTTGTTGGTAGGTACTTCTGAAACTTGAACGTTGGAAGTATTAATGATGGTTAAATTATTACACAACGGTAAATTATTACACACCGGTAAATTACTACACCACGGTAAATTATTACACAACGGCTCATCTACCCAGAAGTGGCTGGATTTTGTTGATAGGTACTTTTGCAACTTGAACAACCGTTGAAGTATTATTGATGGGTAAATTATTACACAACGGCTCATCTACCCAGAAGGGGCTGGATTTTGTTGATAGGTACTTTTGCAACTTGAACACCCGTTGAAGTATTATTGATGGGTAAATTATTACACAATGGTAAATTATTACAAAACGGCAAATTATCACACAACGGTAAATTATTACACAACGGCTCATCTACCCAGAAGGGGCTGGATTTTGTTGATAGGTACTTTTGCAACTTGAACAACCGTTGAAGTATTATTGATGGGTAAATTATTACACAATGGCAAATTATTACAAAACGGCAAATTATTACACACCGGTAAATTATTACACAACGGTAAATTATTACACCACAGTAAATCTTTACACGACGGTAAATTATTACACAACGGCTCATCTACCAAGAAGGGGCTGGATTTTGTTGATAGGTACCTACTTTTGCAACTTGAACAACCGTTGAAGTATTATTGATGGGCAAATTATTACACAACAGTTCATTATTCTATCTCTGTTGCAGGGGAACCTATACAGGTAAATTGTTACACAACGGTTTAGGTAGGTACCTAGTAACGAGTACGGGTTAGGTACTAACCTGCGGAGGGTCCGAGATCTACATAATATGTGTAGAATAGTACATATATAGAAGGGTTATCTATACGGAGACCTGTGATCTGTTACTGGAGGGTATTCTGTACAAAATAATAAACCGTTGTGCAGGGATTTGCAGGGTTTTTTTTAATATGGTTTCTCGCTATACCATCTTTTTACACAATAGCACGAGTACTTATTTGAAAATTCGCTCTTATAGCCATGCTGCATGACTGGAACTTTTTTCATGTTCAATTCCAAAAGTTGACTATTGAAAATAAAAAAGCTAAATTCACGTGCTGACAATTTTGGAATAATTGCAATAATAATAGCGTTGTATTCAAACGAAAATGTCGTTGTCTGGTTATTACCGATAGGTATTCTAAGCCGTAAGGTAGATATTTACATAGAATCGGTAGGCGTTGAAGTTACTTATCCACCTAACTAACGTTGAAGAACCATTCATGAAGTACTTATAACTTCCGCACGTCTACGCATGAAAATCATAATACCTTTCACACGAACGGAGGAAGTTTAAAATAAACTACGAAATCCGTGGGGGTCGGTTCGGCCGCAGAACGAATATTTGATATGGGGAGGCAGCGTGGGAGTTCCCTAGACGTATCCATCATCCTGACCCTCGGAAGGGCGCGTAGTGTGGTAGCAGTTGAAAGTCGTGTTTCGCTCATTGGTCATGGGGCATATATTTCTCGGTTACCGAGAAATGAAGTAGAAAGATCCCGAAGAACTGTTCCGAAACGGGCTTAAGAGTTCGTGGCCAATCAGCAGGTGTAGCCCGAGTGGGCGAGATCGATTCGTGATTCAGTTTTCAAGAGTGGCTCGGAATAACAAGTCGGATGTGATTCGTGAGATGTAAATAGTTCGGTTTAACTGAATAGGGAGCGCGCTCCTATACCCGATCACGACAACTTCATTGCACCAGGTAAATGAAATTGGAAATGCATTTGAAATTTTCAGATTTACAAGGCTTCCGGGAGTGTGCGTGGTTACGTAGAAACAGGTTGTCAGATCTTTCAAACAATGACAAAAACGCTGCAAATTATTACACAACGGTTTATCTTTATTACACAACTGTTTTCTGTGGTCCATACCTACCCTCGAGCTCCACCCAGGGAAGCCCTAAATCGAGTACTGGAACCTGCCCAGGAATTAAAGTTTCCTACAAATGCGCGGGATTCAATAATTCAGTCATAAATTCTTTGTAGTTATTCATGAAGTATAAGGTAAATAATAACCCGTTGTGTTATAAACAGTTGTGCGAGAAACCGTTGTGTAATAATTTACCTGTAGGTATAGATACCCCTTCTGAGTAGATCATTGTTTTCTGTGATCAATAACTACCCTCGACCTTCGCCCAGGGAAGCCCTAAATCGAGTACTAGAGCCGGCCCGGGAATTAAAGTTTCATGAAAATGCGCGGGATTCAACAATTCGATCATTAATTAATTGTTGTTATTCATGAAGCATAAGGAAAATAATAAACCGTTGTGTTAAAAACCGTTTTGTAATAAACCGTTGTGTAAGAAACCGTTGTGTAATATATTACCTCTATAGATCTGTTGGGGGGGGGGGTCACTGCCTTGCATACACAAACCGATAAAATCCCTATTAAGGGCTCCACACACCAACGCGAAAAAAAATCGCGACGCGAAATTCGCGGCGGAAAAATTCGCGGCGGAAAATCCGCGTCAACCAAAAGCAGAGGCGTCGAACTGGGTGCCCACACCAACGCGGTTTTTTCGCGCGGCCGGGCAACGGTTTTTTTCGCCGCGAAAAAAAACGCGGCATGCCGCGTTTTTTCCGCCCTCCGCTTTGATTTCGCGCCTAACCTCAGTCAACTGTCGAAGCAGTGGCATTAAAGTGTGGTATTTTCCTTGCTTTTTCCTTTCTAAATTAATGGCATGCGTCCATGTTCTTTTCCTTTTCCTGAAGAAATGATAAACGTCACACTCATGCACCATTTCAAGCGTCAGTATACTAAGAATGTATAAAATAGTGTTATATTGTGATATGTTGGTTAAAACTTACCTGTTTAATATTCTTCCTCTTCTAATAGTGCAAGGAGAAGGCACTCTTCCTCGTCGGACGAAGACATCACTGGGACTGATACTGATGCAAAAGTTAACTTTCGCGACCGCCAGTCTTTCGCGCTGGTGTGAAGACCCAGGCGAATTCGCGGACGCGATTTTATCCGCCGCGAATTTTTCCGCCGCGAATTTTTCCGCCGCGAATTTTTCCGCCGCGAATTTCGCGTCGCGATTTTTTTCGCGTTGGTGTGTGGAGCACTTTAAACAAGTTCGTCGTTAGACACAGCAACATAATCCTGTCCTTTGGAAGCTTGCCCTTCATGGGCTGTCGAGGTCCCACTATTCCCAAAATGAGGAATGGACGAGGGTCGGAATTTGCTCCTTTTGACCTCAAATCGGATTCAGCACCCTCGAAAATCTCTGTATCCCAATTTCCAGCTCGAAATCCGAGTAGTTTGCAGGGAATTGGCTTAAGAAAAAACGCGTGACGTCATCTGGTATCTTCGCCATCACTCGGTGCGTGAGCAAGAGGGCAATACCAGATGATTTTCGTTCCCCCTTTTCACCCACTTTCGTTCATTTCCAACCCATCATACAGCACCTTTTTGGAAAGATCTCAAAACCCACAATTTGACAGAATAGAAAAAACGCTGCAAATCCCTGCACAACGGATTATTATTTTTGTTACAGATCACAGGTCTCCGTATAGATAACCCTTCTATATAAATTATGTACTATTCTACACGTATTATGTAGATCGCGGACCCTCCGTAGGTTAGTACCTAACCCCGTACTCGTTACTAGGTACCTACCTAAACCGTTGTGTAATAATTCACCTGTATAGGTTCCCCTTCTACGGAGATAGAATAATGAACCGTTGTGTAATAATTTGCCCATCAATAATGCTTCAACGGTTGTTCAAGTTGCAAAAGTAGGTACCTATCAACAAAATCCAGCCCCTTCTTGTTAGATGAGCCGTTGTGTAATAGTTTACCGTCGTGTAAAGATTTACCGTGGTGTAATAATTTACCGTTGTGTAATAATTTATCGTTGTGTAATAATTTGCCATTGTGTAATAATTTACCCATCAATAATACTTCAACGGTTGTTCAAGTTGCAAAAGTACCTGTCAAAAAAATCCAGCCCCTTCTTGGCAGATGGGCCGTTGTATAATAATTTACCGTTGTGTAATAATTTGCCATTGTGTAATAATTTACCCATCAATAATACTTCAACGGTTGTTCAAGTTGCAAAAGTACCTATCAACAAAATCCAGCCCCTTCTTGGTAGATGAGCCGTTGTGTAATAATTTACCGTGGTGTAATAATTTGCCGGTGTGTAATAATTTGCCATTGTGTAATAATTTACCCATCAATAATACTTCAACGTTTGTTCAAGTTTCAGAAGTACCTACCAACAAAATCCAATAGTCCATCACTTGTCAAATGAAATAATATCGCAGAACAAACAACTCGACTTCTTACAGCCATCCTTGATTATAATCAGATGCTCCGTAGTTATGATATCCGGGCCAGATTTATACCGTTTGATTCACGATCGTGTTGTCGAAGCTTTTTGGTGCTCACGAACGGCTGGACGTACGATGCTCCGGGTAGTCTCAAAAAATTGTTTAGCTCAAGACAAATTTAATAACGTAAAAAAACCCAACCCTTCTATCGGAAGTTTTCGAGCTACGGCGTTCTGAAAATTTCAACCCCTATTTTGAACCCCTTAGAGATGACTGACAGTTACGTCGAGCTTCGAGGACCAACTAGACACCGAACGGAACCTATAACCCGAATTTCATCAATGTTGTTTCATGGTAACTAAGAAAAGTGGCCCGTAGGCGTACGGCGGACAGACAGAAATAAATTTTTATTGCAGTTTTGGATTCTACATACCTTGAAACGTAAACCGTCAAAGTTTGAGGGGGGTAAGAATTTTTTTTTCACGCTCGATTTATTATTGAAAATAATAAACCAAAAATCACGTCCATTCCTCGTTTACTACTACTACCCTATTCGATTCAACGAAGTGATCTCATGTTGATACCATAGAGATGAAAACACACTCAGGAAAAAATATGGAATCTCCCCTCAAAAAATGGAGTGGGCAATTTTTGTGGGTTACAAGTTCCCATTTTTTGGCCAAATTCTGTTCAGTAGCGGAACTTGAAACTTATTTACCACATAATGAGGTGTTTATGTGGGAAAGAATAGGCAGAAAACGAGTGTGAAATTTTAGTTTCCAAGTTCCAGCTGGAAATGACGTATTAGGTAAATCGGCGAGTAGTCATCTCAAATCCCGCCTGGAGCGCTTGTGCATCACTTTAAACGATGTACAGAACCGCAATATATGGATGGATCGAACCGCAAATTTATAAATAAATTTGAAAAACATGTCCTCAAGTCAAACCGAGGGGAGGTTCACGAAAAGTCACAGGAAAGGTTCTTGAAGTTTGTGAGGAAGGTTGCCATTTCTAATGCTGGGTTGCTGGCAGCATTGAGAACCATCGCCTCTGAAGGTTTGCTCCGCCTCCTTGGGGCCAATAGGCAATCAGATGTCAATAGACCTGATACGTCATTTCTGGCCGCATTTTTACTTCCAATCACCCTCATTTAAAAAATTTCACTCATTCTTGAAAATAGGCTTCAAACTACCATTTTTCCAAGAGTTCTACATATTTTTTTCCAAGAAAAAGTTTTGACAAAAATTCCCCATTGGAGCAAAATTAAAACTCATTAGGAAGATAAATAAGCATAAAGTTCTTAACCGATATACTAGCTATACGTACTTCGATATCGGTGTAGGAAGGCCCATCTATACAGATAGATATAGCATTTCCAAGTCAAATTCAACCTTTTCCAAGTCAAATCCAACCTTTTCCAACTCAAATCCAACCTTTTCCAACTCAAATCCAACCTTTTCCAAGTCAAATTCAACCTTTTCCAAGTCAAATTCAACCTATTCCAAAACAAATTCAACCTTTTCCAAGTCAAATTCAACCTTTTCACCGAAATTACGAAAAATACGCACAAGCCCTAAATGTAGTACCAAATGCTTGTCTGTGATTGGGGACTGGGCTGAAAACAATACTCCAAACGCAGTAGGTAGGTACCTATACATAAAACAAAATCATGTTTTATTAAAAAAGAAATCAACAAAAAATATAATTAAAAAAAAATCAACATTTCTTTGAAAGAAAAACTCTTCTCTCTTCTTTACATAATTAATATGTTAAAAGTCTTAAAATTAAAAATCTTACTTGTAGAAAGTCTATCTTCGATTTTTTTCACTTAAAAAAAAAAGTACAGGTAGGTACTTTTGTGAAATACGAGTAGGTACCTACTTGTAATAAATTGACAAAAAATATGACATCAGTGGAGAGGCTGTCCAACTGACGCTTTAGGGAGCAGGAGCATCATGTCCATAAAATAGTTAGTACAATTTGTAGCTGTAATTGACGATGCATTGAATGATGACTGTGATTCATCGCACAGATCATCAATTCAGTCATCATTCAATGCATCGCCAATTACAGCTACAGATTGTACTAACTATTTTATGGACATGATGCTCCTGCTCCCTAAAGCGTCAGTTGGACAGCCTCTCCACTGATGTCATATTTTTTGTCAATTTATTACAAGTACCTACTCGTATTTCACAAAAGTACCTACCTGTACTTTTTTTTTAAGTGAAAAAAATCGAAGATAGACTTTCTACAAGTAAGATTTTTAATTTTAAGACTTTTAAAATATTAATTATGTAAAGAAGAGAGAAGAGTTTTTCTTTCAAAGAAATGTTGATTTTTTTTAAATTATATTTTTTGTTGATTTCTTTTTTAATAAAACATGATTTTGTTTTATGTATAGGTACCTACCTACTGCGTTTGGAGTATTGTTTTCAGCCCAGTCCCCAATCACAGACAAGCATTTGGTACTACATTTAGGGCTTGTGCGTATTTTTCGTAATTTCGGTGAAAAGGTTGAATTTGACTTGGAAAAGGTTGAATTTGTTTTGGAAAAGGTTGAATTTGACTTGGAAAAGGTTGAATTTGACTTGGAAAAGGTTGGATTTGAGTTGGAAAAGGTTGGATTTGAGTTGGAAAAGGTTGGATTTGACTTGGAAAAGGTTGAATTTGACTTGGAAATGCTATAAATCATTCACAGCGCAAACTCTTCTATAGGTAGTGAATTCGGAGGGTAGTTGGGGTGTACCTTCTAGATGGTCCCATATGAGCTTCAAAACGCTTGGATCACTGGTATGACCACTGCGCATGCGCAAACGCGAAATCTGAGGAAATCAATTTCAATCAACCTATGGACCGATTTTGATGAAATTTTCAGGAACTGTTCTTCAAATTACAGGAAGGTATTTACGTTCAACTTTTTAAAACTACACGTAATGCTTCATGCCTTTAGTGTTGGAACCAGCCGGGCACAACCTCGCCTCCTAAAAGATCCCAGAAATAATGGTGACATGGTTTAGAGTTGGAACCAGGCTGGCCACATCCTCGCGCCGCTAGTAGTGAATAAGCGCCATATATCATTCACTACAGTAAGGTTGGACGAAAAATGTATACTTTGCAAGACTGATTTTATCTTTTTTTATTGTATCTAAATTATCTAAATTGAAAGCTGGTCATGTACATATATATTTTTAAACTATTGCCACCTATTTTTCACGATTATCAGGTAGGAATATCCTCCTTACAATAAATGGTTGATGGTAAGTAACTTTTTTTGTAACGAAAAATCTAGAACGAAAATGTATATAAATAATCTTTAATCAATATTCATTAGATCAGTAATATTATGTCGTAGAATGAAAAGTCAGTTGCATGGCTCGGTGACAAATCCGATGTCCAGCTATTTCACTAAAGAAGATAAAAAATCTGGAACGATGCTCGCTTATGTAAAACAAGTCTTGTTGAACAGCCTTCCCGAACATCTTTTTAAAACCAGAGCGCATAAAAGTCGGGTGTCTCGCGTCAGGAGAAAGGAGTCTTCTTCCAGGTGAATAAAAAATTCGGCTGGAACGCGTTTGGTGGTCGACATTTAGACGTCTGGTTCACCTTTGTTCGACAGCCATGATGTGACCGGATCGTATAGAAAGACCTAATAGTGTTGTTATGTCGTCTAGGATGATGGGGACGTCATCGGTTGACCGAAAGTCGGTCTGGTTGATATTTACAGCCATAGTCGGTGGAACTCGTTTGGAAACGCTGCAAATTATTACAAAACGGTTTATTATTTACCTGTATAGATGCGCCTTCCGCGTAGATCACTGTTTCCTTGGTCAGTACCTGTCCTCCTGCTCCCCCCCAGGATAGCCTTAAATCGAGTACTGGAGCCAGCCTGGGAATTACTGTTTCATAAAAATGCGCGGGATTCAATAATTCAATAATTGATTATTGGTTGTTATTCATGAAGTATAACGTTTGTTCAAGTCACAAAAGTGCTTATAAAATAAAATAAATACCAAAAAAGCCATCATTTTTCAAATGAAATAATAACACAGAACGACCTCATACAGCCATCCGTGATTATAATTAGGTTTTCCCTAGCAATGATACCTGGGCCGGATTTATACCGTTTGATTCACGATCATGTTGACGAAGCTTTTCTGTGCAAACGAACGGCTGGTCGTACAATGCTCCGGGTGGTCTCAAAAAATGCTTTAATTCAAGATCAATTTAAAAATGAAAAAAAAACGATGCCCTTATATTGAAAGTTTTCGAGCTACGGCGTCTGAAAATTTCAACCCCCTATTTTTCATCCCTTAGGATCCTTCGTGGTAACTAAGAAAAGTGCGGAGTACGGCGTACGGCGGACGGACAGAAATTTTTTAATTCCATTTTCGGATTTTACGTACCTTGCAACGGAAACCATCAAATTTTGGACGGGGCTAAAATTTTATTTTCATGCTAGATTCCAAAGGTTCATTATTGAAAACAATAAACCAAAAGTGAGTGCCTTTGAGGTGGCTGCTTGACGGGAAAACTTATATACTATCTACTTGGAGGCAGGGGCGTTGCGTCCATACGGCCACTTGGGCCACTGCCCAGGCACCCAAAAACGCTAGGAGTAGAAAAAAAAATCGAACCATGTGTTCAGTTGGCATTTGAATTTCCCTCCGTTCACTGTAGAATATTGAAGATCAAAGGTCCGTTAGCCCAAGCTTGTTATCTGAATAAAGCGACAGTAATCGATGTCCTGCAATCGAAATCGAAACCTAGGCTTCTGAAACTGGCAGGTCCTGGGACCTAGTGTCAGCATGGCAACCGAGAAAAGTGGCCTGTCCCGCATTCTCAGTTGAGTAAAAATGTTGTTCGCCACGCCCACTCTGGGCCCTGTGCCGAGAATCTGATTTCCACCCCAAAATCGTTCCTTTTCACAATCGATTCGACCCCTTCGATTCAATTTGTCATCTCGCATCGATGCTTTGTCTTCCGATTTGTTTTTGTTGTCTCGTGAGTCACATTCGCTTTATCTGTTGAGTCTGTCAGTTTTCCATTTTTTGTGTCAAATTTGATTCGTTTTGATCTGTATTTGTGGTACCTACGAGCGTCAAATTTGATTCGTTTTGATCTCTATTTTTGTGGTACCTACGAGCGTTCGCTGTTTGCTGTTTGTAGTCTTGTGGATTGATCGGCATCGTAACACACAGATAACTACCTAGCTTCTAGTCAATAGCTTCTCCATTCAAGTAGGTACCTGCCGACGGGTCATAGTTTTGTTGCATTTTAGTTTACTATATTTGTGTACCACATGAGTTCGGTGGCTAATTTGCAGTAAAAATTTTCGACGTTTTCGTACAACGATACTTTATTATACTCAAACTGAGGACCGCTGTTCCTCCAAGTTTCGGGATTCGGGCGATGGAATATAATATATAACGCATTCTACCAAGAGACCAGGTGTATGTCAACATGATGACTGATCGGGCGGATTGGACGTTTTACTAATAGGCGTCTTCTTCGAGCGCGAGGAAGACTTCCACCGTTGCAATGGATGGCACTCATTTTGGCGTGGCTCGAGATTAATGAGCTATTTCAAGCCTTTGCCTCCACACGATGAACGACATACCAAATGAGCATTCTGGCTTGTAACTAATTTAAAATCGAGTGTCACTAGTCATTCCGCAGAATAAATCATCCCGCTTCCACTCCGGGTTAATTTACTAAATGACATTTAGCGATTTTCACGGGTTCATCCTTCCACCTGCGCAATCTATCAACAGGTCCTTGGAACGTCTATCGATTCTAAACATCGATAAATCACGAAGAGCATGCGGGCGGGTCAAACGTCGCGACTTGGGTGACCCGGAATGATTATTTAAGTGGTGACGTCACATTATTATGGGAGGTGTTTTTTCGTTTTCTTAATAACTGTACTACGACTGCCGCAAAGGTTTAGGCGTCGGAGTAAACCAATTTATTTAACGTTCGAACCCAAGTCAAATATTTAGGTTGAGTGGTGGAATAGCTTCAAGCCGTTGGTAAAGACATTTGCAAATTTACTTAAACCATTTACAAAATAATTTCAACCTTTTACAAATTTATTTAACCCTTTTACAAAATTATTACAACCCTTTTATCTAATTATTTAAACCTTTTACATAATTATTTAAATACCTACCTATTTTACAAATTTATTTAAACTCATTCAATAAATACAGTAGTATTTGCATTAAGCAATAAAGAAAATTTATTTTCTATTGAAGTCTGAACACTTGAAGGATGTGCTTTAATAATATGAAAGTAGTTCTAACGGACTAATGAATTGGATGGCCTGCTGCTGCGTCGGACAATAATAAAACATGTCCATTACATAATTCGCACAATCTTGAGTTGTGATTGAAAGCAAACTTTGCTGAATAACTTCTGGAAGCTGGTGCTCACCTTGGCAGCTTACTCTTGCTTTCGTCTTTATTTTTGAGAACGCCTGCTCCACAGGGTTCAGCAGGAGAATGTAGAGGCTCTAATCAGGAACATTATTGGAGATTGGTGCCAACATTCAGAAGGCATACCACGAACTACGTTTTGTCTTACGCGAGTAACCTATAGACATTTTCGTTCTAATGAATACGAGTAAGTATAGAGGTTTAAATAAATTTGTAAAGGGTTTAAATAATTTTATAAATGGTTGTAATAAATTTGTAAAAGGTTTAAATAATTTTGTAAAGGGTTTAAATAAATTTGTAAAAAGGTTGAAATTATTTTGTAAAGGGTTTAAATAAATTTGTAAATGCTATACAGGGTGTTTCTTAAGTAGTGAACCACCCTTTCTAACTACGTTATTTTCAGGAAAATGAAAAAAAGCTTCTAAAGTAACCCCCCTTCATTTTTTACAATGAATTCAAATATCTCATTCCCGCACTTTGCGCATGCGCAGAAACATGCGCAATTGACACCAACTTCGGTTTTTCAAATGGGTACCCTAATTTTTTATTGCCGATTCAGATTCTACGTAAAATTTCATGAACATTTGACCTCTCAATCGATGAATTTGACTGCGCAGAACCTGTTCTGCGAGCGTGCAAAGTTGCTCAGCTGCCAAATTTCGCAAAACTTGGCGTCTAGTAATCCCCAAGTGTGGCACATGATTTTTCATTGTTTTTCAACGCTGATTCACATGGTGCTATCCGTTTTTTGATTTGACTCGATTTGAACGAAATAATGGCCAAAAGTCGGTTATTTTGTACGAAAAAAAAACGTGTTTTGAGGCGTGTGTTTGCACATGAATTACATAATTTGCTATTCCCATCCTCTCTTCCAGTCTCAACAGAAGCGAAGGAATTTGTAAAATAAAATAATAATACCTTGCAGCTGCACCTGAAATTACATAATCCGTTCTAAAAGTGGTCCTCGTTTTCCTCCGTTCAAATCGAACTCGGTCCCTCGTGTCTCCACTTGATGACTGTTGAACCTTTCCAATATGCGAGCAAGTGACTGCATGTCTCATATTATCGCTCAGATCAAGTTATTTGCACTCTGGGAGGCCCAATAGTTAGGTTTAATCTACTTCTCGTGCAAACTATTTTTCTCAGTTTCAAGCCCTCATAGCCGGTTCCAAGCCCGAGTTTCGAAAGGGAGAGGAAAAATAAATTTATAAAAAATATTTTGGTTCGAGTAGGTAATTAATTCATTTGCAAACACACGCCTCAAAACACGTTCTTTTTTTCGTACAAAATAACCGACTTTTGGCCATTATTTCGTTCAAATCGAGTCAAATCAAAAAACGGATAGCACCATGTGAATCAGCGTTGAAAAACAATGAAAAATCATGTGCCACACTTGGGGATTACTAGACGCCAAGTTTTGCGAAATTTGGCAGCTGAGCAACTTTGCACGCTCGCAGAACAGGTTCTGCGCAGTCAAATTCATCGATTGAGGGGTCAAATGTTCATGAAATTTTACGTAGAATCTGAATCTGCAATAAAAAATTAGGGTACCCATTTGAAAAACCGAAGTTGGTGTCAATTGCGCATGTTTCTGCGCATGCGCAAAGTGCGGGAATGAGATATTTGAATTCATTGTAAAAAATGAAGGGGGGTTACTTTAGAAGCTTTTTTTCATTTTCCTGAAAATAACGTAGTTAGAAAGGGTGGTTCACTACTTAAGAAACACCCTGTATAGCGTTACCTTACCAGGATTCTGATAATCATTGATATGAAGCTCTTACCCATGTTAGGTACCAATGATCACTTCTGCTTGAAGAATAGCATGCTAAGCATTCTTCGTTCAGTGATTCTCTCTAGTGCGATTCGTCGCACTTCACCTATTACGAAAAACGGAAGTTCGAATTGGAAGCGTATAGCAATATTGGTACATGGATTACGTTATTGCAGTTTACCTAGCGATATTCTTTAACGAAAAGCATTTTGAATAGTAAATAATGAAGTTACTTTAATACGAAACCCGCTGTGGGCCTGAAAGCCCTAGAATCGGAGAGGTTGTTGAATCACTGGCCGAATCGCTAAGTAAAATAATGAAACACAGTCCCCTCCCAAGGACTTCCAGAATCTTCCAACCTCAAATTCAACAGAGCTGTATCCACCTTACCGATCTGGAATGTACGATGTCGAATGCACGAAAAATCAACTTTGGACCGCGAAACGATAATGCGTATCGAAAATTTTCGCGGAGGGTCACTTTTATTCGGTGCAGCGCGAATATTTTCACCAACTTGATGGGTCCAGATGTGACTTCGGACGCGTTTTCGGAACCAGTCGGGTCGGGTGAGCTCGGCCTTCAGTTTCAACGTTGGCTGTCGTGAAATACGCAAAACATCACCAGCCAAGTGTTTAAAAAATTTTTTTTTTTTAAATTGAGCATTCGTTGCACGAAATAATGAGACCAGGCTGGCAAGGTTGGGTTCCGAGTTGCAGAGTTACCGTTTCCTTTGGTTTGGTTGGTCAAAAAACAGGTTGCTGAACCTGAAAACGATTTTTTTCCTCCCCCGTTAAGTTATTTGGACACATGGACTAATTCAGAAAAGAAGCCAAGTTCTTCCTCGACAGTCGATTACTACAATAAAGAATAAAAACAACGCCGCAAGTTAGCCACCTGCACCGGTCGAAACACAGGTTCATTTCCATTTTGAAATCAATCAATATCTGTCAAAGTCGTCAATCGACAAGTTCGTTTGGCCTTTTAACGCGTAGAAAAAGCGAAAAATGATTTAATGGTTGGAATACATAGGTAGGTCATCACAAATCGTAGTTCATGAAGGTAGTAGGGATGTTTGGCTGACAAATTTTCCATGACCACACCCCGAAAAGATAGCTCAGGATTCTCGAGTGCTCGTTTTCATCTGTCCCATGTAAGTGACGGGGTCATTTGAGCCAATATCTATCTATCGATACCTAATCTGTCTATTGAGGTCAATAAGCTGATGTTTTATAAAAGATGATTACCTATTTTATTATTCTCAAAAACGGGCCTTCCAAGTTAAAATATACAAATACCTACCTACAACATTATCGCTGCAATAAGAAGGGTTTGCGAAAGGAGCGGGAAGTTACAACTCTATAGATTCATTATTTACATCATTAAGGAATTCGAATGGGTTAAAAACTCATTCAAGACCGACTTGCATAATAATATAAGCCTTCACGTCGAACCGAACAAAATCAATGTAGTCAGCGATTTTCACATAAATGTTATAATTCAACCGGTATGTCAGGTCTGGCCAGTTGGTAAATGGCTGATGGACAGCAAATAGCCTACTTTGCATTGCACCCAAATGGTGAAATGAACTAAAGCCACTGAGATAATACTAGGCAAACACATTTTCGTGTCAAATTCGTTGCAAACAAATTAATGATTATTTCGACCAAATTGATAATCATTTCAATCCAATAAAAATAATTCCTGCCAAATTGTAACTATCAAAGGACTAACTACTAGGTGGTAGAAGACGTTCCTCTCCATTCTCCTTTTATGATAAGAACACACCATCGCGCAGCAAATCAATAACTGTTCGAACCCAACTAAAACTGAATCAACCAATTTGTTATTAAGTATTTCATTTGAAGTAATTAATCGTCCTTTTCAATTGAATAAACATTCCATTAATTTTACCAATAACTGTCCCAAGCAGTTCAATGTTTCGCACTAGAGAACACCTTTAATCTTGACTGCTTGGTTAGTTCTACCGGGAGTTCGTAGAACAAAACCGTGTGCAGAACTGAAGCAAACCTCATTCCAGTATATAACTTGAACATTGCCTCTCTTTTGCTGTGAAGTGAGCTCGTCGTTAACAATATTTACATCAGCAGTGGGGTGCGAACTGTGTGTAATAGTATAGGGTACTGGGTCACCGGTCCCATCAGCCTCACTGAAGGTGTTCTCAGTAAGTAGGTAGCCTTGATTCGTGTACATACGAACCAGGATATATGCTATAGGTATAGCTTCTGGCCAGGGGCATTGCTTCCATAAGGCCAATTGGGTCACTGTCCCGGTACCCAAAAACGCTAGGAGTAAAAAAAAAATCCACTGTTCAGTTTTTCAAAAAGTTCAACAGCGACTCGCCAGATTTCTCTGGCTATGGAATGGAAATTCTATGGATATTCAATATTATAGTACAGCATCCATGGTGTGCTCCATAGATCGAGCATGTTATCGGAATAAAGCGACAGTAATCGATGTCCTGCAATCGAAATCGAAACCTAGGCTTCTGAAACTGGCAGGTAGGTTCTGGGTCCTGGGACCTAGTGTCGCCATGGCAACTGAGAAAAGTGGCCCATCCGCGCATGATCAGTCGAGCAAAAATGTTGTTCACCACACCCACTTTGGGCCACGTCCCAAAAATCTGACTTCTACTCCAAAACCGTTCGTTTTCACAATCGATTCGATCCCTTCGATTCAATTTGTTGTTGTTAGCGAATTTTCAAAGAAAATGAAGCTATTGCAATGGCTTCGAAATTTAAATAATATAAATTTTTGGAAATTTTCTTCATAGAAATCCGTTTCAGACCATTCTAAAACGATTCCTGAAATTTAACACTTTTTTATATGTATATATATATTTATATATATATGTGTCACTCCAGACGATAACTCTCGATAGAATTGAGATAAACAGCTCAAATTTGCACAAAAAATCTATCTTGGCAATCGAAAGGCTAAGTTCGAAGATGGGCGAAATTGGCCTACTCTAAGGAGGGTTTTGGCGCATTTAAAGTGCGCAAAAATTACCCAAAAATCCCCAAAATGTTATTTTCCAACAAGTGACCCCTCATTTTAAAGGTTTTTGCACGCTGAACACGATGGTGGAATCGGATTTTAGATATCTTGATCCGTTCTCAAATTAGAGCATTTAAAGTGCGCAAAAATTACCCAAAAATCCCCAAGATGTTATTTTCTAACAAGTGACCCCTCATTTTAAAGGTTTTTGTACGCTGAACACGATGGTGAAATCAGAATTGCGATATCTCATTCCGTTCTCAAACTGGAGCACTTTGAAGATTAAGGAACGTGGTTATTTCTTCGAAAATTCGCTCTTATAGCCATGCTGCATGACTGTGGTTTTTTTTCTTGAGGATGCCGTGAAGAAACAATCTTCATGCCGACAGTTGTGGTTAGAGTTTGCGTTTTTTCTTCTTGTGCATTCCGTTCAATTTGTTATCTCGATACGAATGGTCTTCTGATTTGTTTTTGTTATTTCGTGAATTATATTCGCTTTCTCTGTTGAGTCAGTTGTCAGTTTTTAATTTTTTGCGTCAAATTGTGCGCGTTTTGCGTTCGGTCCGGTTCTGATTACAGATTTGTATTCGAGGTACATGTACGTGTATTTTGTCCTGATTGCTGTTTGTGATGTTGTGGATTGATCGGCGTCCTAACACACAGATTAGTACCTAGCTTCTAGTCAATGGCTTCTCCATTCAAGTAGGTACCTACCGGCCTACAGGTAATTGTTTTGCTGTATTTTTGTACCACATGAATTCGGTGGCTAATTTGCAGTAGAAATTGTCGACGGTAGAGTGTTGGTTAAAAGAGATAAGCTTTGCTTTGCTGTTGTTGCCTTGGGGTATTTTGCAGACAAATCTGTTGGTTCTGTGTTCTGGTTACGTGCCCCACCGTTTTCAGAGCCCACGCACCGCTACTGCTTTTGGCACCACGACAGCACCAGGAAGCGGGCTAAGTGCTGCAAAATACTGAAATGCAGCTACCTACTCTCGGATCTGAAAATTGGAATTGAAATTTTACCGTTCAGGTTGGCTTCTTCAAGGTGGACTCGTGGACTACAACAACCCCTTGGACCACACATCCAGCTCTCACGTGAGGCTCGCTCAGCAGAGCCAGTAAGCGCCCTAAACCTAACAAATCCGTGACAGAAGTTTTGGAGTTTGTGACGTGGTTGTCTAAGACAAACCTATAAATCGCTTGGCACCAAAACATACGCAGGGAAGAAACGCAAGATTTAACTAATCGGCGGTTAGAAACTGAAACCTAGGAGCCGTAAAACCCTCTGATTGATGATGCAACATTCTTTCGGTGAAGACGAGAACTTCCTGCAACTGTTATGCTTATGCCCCTAATACGGGATCAGATTCGTTTGTCAGGGCCGAAAAAACGACCCGAACCGGGTGACCTTTCGGTGCGATCGGTCTGATCTCGCTCTGGATACAGTTCCGCCCCGTTAGAAACTGAAGATCCACCTGGTTGCTGGGCGGGAGGGGGGCTATCAACATAAACAATAAAACTGGACGTCTTCCACAAAGGTCAGTCGAGAACTTTCACCTGGTTTTGTTATTGGAGCGGGCACCGGAGGAGTCTCAGATTCCTTCTGGTCACCCACTCAAAGTGTCGCATTCTGGCGGTAATCAAACTCCTCCGCTCGTCCACTTCCTCCAGTGAAGAAATAAAAATTAACAACATTTCCCTGCCCTCCATTTAAAAAAACGCAGCAAATTATTACACAACAGTTTATTATTTACAGGAGATTCGGGTTTTAGACCGTTGATGTTCAGAGTAGGTGAAGGATGGGGATCTTGAGGTTCTGACGAGAAATAAGTTCAGATGGTTTTAGGCCGACGTTTCGATGTATTTGTACATCATCTTCAGGGCTACAAGAATGAACCGAAACAGGAATGTTACTAATGTTAATAATGAAATTGATAATGTTAATAATGAAACTGTTAAAAATAATTGATAACTGTTAATAATGAAATTGAATCCTTTGATTAATATAAATAAAATAATTAAATAAATAAATAAATAATGAAATTGATCCTTTTCGAACTACATTCAATTATTTTTTAACAGTTTCATTATTAACATTATCAATTTCATTGTTAACATTAGTAACATTCCTTTTTCGGTCCATTCTTGTAGCCCTGAAGATGATGTATAAATACATCGAAACGTCGGCCTAAAACCATCTGAACTTATTTCTCGACCGAACCTCAAGATCCCCATCCTTCACCTAGTTTATTATTTACCTATAGATTCCCCTTCTGCGTGGATCACTGCTTACTGTTGTCAAGACATGTATACTCACCTGCTCACCACCACGGCAGTCCAAAATCGAGTATCGGAGCCGGCCGGGGAATGACACATAAAATAATATTCGGAGGATTGAACAATTCTATAATTGATTTTATTTGTTGTTATTCATGAAGCATAACTTTGAATTTACACAAGTACCTATCAACCAAATCCAAAATATCCGTCCGGAGAGAGATTTGATTTGATTTGATAACGATTTATTTACAAAATCTGGCAAGATTTGGTCGTACACGACCACTCTTACACCTAACCAGATATGCATGTATACATTAAATGTGTAATACAGTCTACGCTAGTCAAGTATATTGTGAATTACAATTGAGCTAATGTAAGATAGTGCTTATTGTACAAAATAATAGAAAATTAATATACGAGCTGTTGTGCTAAATGTGCAAAAATTAGTATTGTGAGATAAAATAATTTTTCAATGCCTCTTTAAATGATTTGTGACTTCTAACTTCTTTAATTTCCGGAGGAAGGTTATTGTAGAGGGAAATGCTTTTACATAAAAAAGAATCGTGATAGACTTTAGTTTTGGAGAGTGGCAAATAGTAAACTAGTTGACTGTTCCTAGTATTTAAGTTATGAATGTCTGAGAATGATTTATACTTCTCAAACAGATAATTTGGCTTCTTCTGAGTAACAATGCGGTTCATGTACGATAAAATGTTGAACTTCAGCATCTCATCGATTTTCATAATTCCCAGTAATTTGAATTTGTCATGAACTCGGTCATCAAATTTCAGATTTAAGATAAACCTCACTGCACTATTTAGAACTCTTTGTAGCTTAACACTATTTTCATAGTTCAAATCACACATCACTGGTAAGCTGTAAGTAAAATGAGGCATAATCAAAGAAACTACAAGAAAAGAGAGATGAGAGAGAGAGAGAGAGAGAGAGAGAGAGAGAGAGAGAGAGAGAGAGAGAGAGAGAGAGAGAGAGGAGAGAGAGAGAGAGAGAGAGAGAGAGAGAGAGAGAGAGAGAGAGAGAGAGAGAGAGAGAGAGAGAGAGAGAGAGAGAGAGAGATTGATTGATTGATTGAGCGTTTTATTTTACCACCAGGGGTAGGATAGGGCCAAGTGGCCCTCTCTTACTCCTCCCCTGGCTACAATAATGTACAATTCCTCGTAATACAATCGTTGTTAGCTAACCAATATTCATAATATCTATTTTTTTTATTAAATTAATTTATTATATACATAATACAACTCAATGTGTAAGATTACTTAAATATTTTTCGATCATCTACTCAAATATCAAATCTATTCTGAAATTGAATTCTACAACACAATACAATAGCTTATATTTACAAAATAAAAGAAAAAAAACAAACACAACTGGAGTTAAAATACAGTATTCATAACACAACCAGATCTTATTATCCTTCATATTAGTAAATCAATCTTCGTAAGCATCTAATAATTGTTTTTTAAACTTATTCTTAAAACTTCTTACAGACATTTCGACATCAAACAATTCCCTATTTTCATTATACAATCGAATACCCTGCACTGCAAATGATTTGTTGTACAATGAGGTTCTGTGTAGGGGGACCTGCAACATATTAACAGCATTTCTTGTGCCCCTACTGTGAATATGTTGCATAAACCTTAGCTTCTCGTGGAGATATGCGGGGGTTTGGAATTTTAAGATTTTAAAAATCATAGTGGCCAGCGCCAGTTTTTTTCGATCACTGTATTTCAACATTTGTAACTTCTTGTAGTAAGGTGTTACATGCTGACCCAGCGATAATCTGAAAACAAATCGAACAACGGCATTTTGAGACTTTTGAATCTGTTCGACTTGCTCAGAATTCATGTCACAATGCGCCAAGACGGCGTAATCCAAATTGGGTATCAGAAGGGATTTTACGAGTTGTTGGCGCACATGTTGTGGAAAATCAATTGCCATCCTTCTGAGTTGATATAACCCCTTATACATTTTCCCACCGATATATTCCGCTTGCATGTCCCAGGAAAGGGTGCTTTGTATCAGGACTCCTAGATTCCTAAATTCTTGCTGATATTCCATCAAAACTCCCCCAATCATGACTCCTGGGACTCTACTCATATCTACCCTTTCCAGGTGCCCCCTATACCCCAAAAGAAGTGCCTTGCTTTTTGATGGATTTACTGCCATGCCATGCACACTGCACCATAACTCCAACTGCTCTATATCGGCATTCATCTTTTCGACTGCTTGTTGTACGTTTTCTGGGTCACTTGTGAGGTAAATCTGGAGGTCGTCCGCATAGCCGATGTGCTGACAGAACACAAATCTCTTTGCTAGAGAATTTATGTACAGCAAAAATAGCGCTGCTGACAGCACCGAACCCTGCGGGGTCCCTGAAGCCACACTCTGCCACGCCGACAACTCCCCTTGGGGACCTTTGACACACTGCTGTCTTCCCGTCAGATATGACCGGAACCACAGCAATGTCCGCCCCGTAATGCCTGATGCACTTAAAATGGCGACCAGGATATCATGGCGGACCATGTCGTAGGCGCGGGAAAAATCTATGGCGGCCAGGATGGTCACTTTCCGTTCATCCATTCCCTTCCTAACGTCGTCCAAGAGAGCGACTAGTGCTGTCTCGGTGCTGTACCCCACTCTATATGCAGACTGTCTGTTGTTAATGATAGAATTTTCTGTCAAGAATTCGTTAAGATCGTTGTGTACGATTCTATCTAATATTTTACCCGCAGCGCATAAAATATTGATTGCTCTGAAGTCTGAACATTCTGTGGGATTCTCGTTTTTCCTGAGTGGGGTGACTACAGATTTCTTCCATATACCCGGGTAAATTCCCAGTGATATGGAGGTTTGAAATATGTGAGTAAGCACCGGCACTACCACTTCAGCTAGCGATTGCAGGATGCTTACTGGAATCTCATCCACTCCGACAGATTCAGATTTAATTGCCATTAGATTCTTTCTAACCATCTCTTCGGAAATTGCTTTTATTTCAAATTTGTTACAAGTTGTATCTTCTAAATTATTATAATATCTCACTGCTTTTTCGGTATTGATTACATCATTTAGGTTTAGATCATTGACGTTGACGGGAATTACTCTGTTTGTTCCTGCTTTATCCTTATTTATACCATAATTCTTTATTATTTTCCAAAAATCTCGTGGGCTTTTGTTACATTTGAATAAATCTTTGAAATATTGAACTTTCCCGTTACGCAGCTTTTGTTTGACCTGATTTCGTATTTGTTTGTATTTATTGTGAGTTTCGTTGCATTTAGTTTTTACCCATTGCTTGTACATTTTGTCACGTATATCCATCAGGTTACGAATATAAGGCGTTATCCAGGGTGCTGGGAGATGCTTTGGTTTAATTTCGATCATTGGGCAATGAGTATTATACAATTCAAGAATTAATTTGTTGAATATTTTAATCTTTTCATTGATACACTGTTCATTAAATATCAAGTTCCAGTCAATTTTTTTCGCATCTTTTTCGAATTGTTTTTGATCAAACTTGCTTTTATCTCTTACCAGTATTGTGGATCTCTCAGCTCTAGGAGGTTTCAAATTTATGGCACAATAAATTAAGTCATGCTTCGAGAGTCCTGGGGCAGCTGTTTGACCAAATTTTTTTATTAACTTTTTGTTGTTAGTTAGGATTAGATCTATTAATGAACTGGAATGTGAAGTATGGTGAGTAGCGTTTAGCGGGAGATATTCGAGGTTACTGGTCCCTATCAATCTAGTGAATTGCTTTTTGTAAGATGACTCGGAATTCATGTCGGTATTGAAATCGCCCATTATCAATATGTGTTGGTGCGTAGCTGCTAGTTTAGTTATTATTTCAAATACTTGTTCTATTTTGCCGACTTTAGGAGGTCTGTATACGACACCAACAGCGATTTTATGTATTCCTGTACCTACTTCACCAATGATGAATTCCGGACTCTTTGAATATAGCGAGGATGATTGCGAAAGTATTTTGAATTTTATGTTAGATCGAATTAACAATGCTACTCCCCCTCGAGCTACTCCTGTTCTGTCATTGCGTACCCATGTATATCCTGGTATTTCGATTGAAGCTGATGAGATGTTGGGTTTTAGGAATGTCTCTGAAAGGGCGATAATGTCAAAAAAATTTCCCTTGATGATTTCTTTGAACTCGTCAAGGTGAGCTACCACAGACTCTATGTTTGAGTGTCCCAATTGGAGCCATTTCCGTTTGTTGCCTATTTGCGATGATAGATACTTATTAACCTCCGTCGTGGCATCTTAAGGGAGGGCAAGTACCATCAAGTTTCAATGTATGTTCTCAGGGTTCACATATTGTGACAAATGCTTCATGAAAACATAAAAATGATCCTTCTTCAGTATAATTACCTACAAAAAACATAACACAAATTATAAATCATAAATTATCCTTTCTCATACCTACATAGTAATTTCTGTTTAATAGTGCGTTTAAACGAGTCAATTAGAGCAATTTTCTTGGTCTCTTCATCCAATTCGTTATATAATTGGGCAGCTTGCACCAAAAAAGATCTATTATAAATCGTTGTCCGATGGACTGGTAGCATAATAAGTTATTCGCGTTTCGAGTGTTCCGACTATGGATATCACTCATGAACTTAACCTGTTCATACAGATAGAGAGGAGTCTTCGTCAGAACGATCTTCCTGAATAAACATAAGAGGCGAAACTCTTTCCTCTCTTTAATTTTAAGCCACCCTAAATCTTTGAAATACCTAGTGATTGGAACATCTCTCCTAAGTTTAAAGATATACCTCACGCATGAATTCTGAACTTTTTGTAGCCGGTTCATTTGTTCGGAATTAAGGTCACAGTAGGCAAGGCTAGAGAAATCTAAATACGGGAATACCATAGTAATAATTAATTGCTTTCTAACAGCCATCGTGGGTTCAAACGTAAGTCTGCGTAATTGATACAGTAATCTGCACACTTTACCTAAGACCGTAGATACCTGGTCATGCCATGATAGTGTTCGGTCACTCTTGACATCTATAGACTCACCACCATATCATCGAAAGTTATTAAATGGCCATCAATTTTAACAGGCATCAATCTCTGGTTATCTACCTTAGCAATGTTTTTTGGTGTTCCAATTATGATAGACTGACATTTTCTTTCATTAATAACCATCCCGTGGCCTTTACACCATTTACTCAACTCCGACAAATCATGATTAACTTTTTGAATGGCTTCATTTATGTTATCAACATTCGCCTCAATAAAAATCAGCAAATCGTCCGCGTACATTACGTACTGACTGTAAATGAGGCACTGCCCGATAAAGTTGATAAATAAAATGAATAAAATGCCGCTATTTATTGAACCTTGAGGAACTCCATGCCTATTTACCAGCCAACCAGACATTTCACCGCTCTGCTTTTTTACACATTGCGATCTACCGCATAAAAATAGTCTGTGAACCATAGCAAAACATCTGGACCAAAATTAATTGCTCTTAAAATACTTATCAAAAGTTTATGATCGACCACTTCATATGCGCGAGGAAAATCTATTAAAACCAAAAGCGTAACCTTTCGATTGTCCATTGTTCGGACGTAGGTACATAAACGCCCGAAGTAGTGCGTCTGGTGTCCGCTCGAGCGCTAGCTGCGGCTAGCGGGTTCGATCAGATCATGTTGTTTTTTGGGTCTTAGAACGAACGAATATAATTGTGATTATATTAGTAAATTGCAGCAAGCATCGCGTCAGCCATAGGCGGTGCAATTTCGGTCTGTCGGTCCAGAGTTTTGAAATACGTTCTTTCATGTAGTTCTTTGGGTTTTGCAAACCTGAGCTCCTCTCGGACGGGAAGATGGCGTTCAACCTCCGAAAGTGAAAGTTGTAAAAGTTTTATCGTTGTTATAAATATTATCCAAGTTAATCGTTCTTACCCGTTCTGTAATTAAATTCGCTCAAGTGAATTTAGTCTGTGTTTTTCGTTCCCGATCATACAAATTTGGTGCCGAAACCCGGGACTTTTGCGGAATAGCTGAGTACCTACATTCCAGTATTTCGCGTTTGTTCCTTTCGTTCATTCGACGATGAGTTCCAACGCGGTCATCTCCGTTCGTGGAATGGAGATCTCAGCTGAAGTCGTCAAGAGTTTTAAGGCCAATCAAAAGGCGCTTTATAAAACACTCTGTTCATGGGCGACTGAAGCCCAGTCGTCGTTGAAGATGTCACAATGTTCCAAGGAGGCCCGATCACGTGCGGGCGATTTAGCGAAAGCTGCTGACGACCTGTTTTCGCGGATCGAATCCGCCGATTTCGATGGGGACGTAAGTGAATTGCTTTTATCCCAAGTAGCCGATCTGCAAGTGGCGTTAGAGATAGGACTACCCACACCGACTTTGAAGCCTTCAGGATGTTTTTCGGAAAGTTCTAATGATCGGAGCAAACTCACGTTCGATGCAGTAAAATACATGAATGTTATGCTGCCTACAGTTCCATTGTACGATGGGGACATTACGAATTTCGCCTTATTTCGTGGTTTATACGATCGAGCGGTTCACAATGTACCGTACCTACCGGACGAGATTAAATATCAGGCGCTCGTCGAGAAGCTGGTTGGTCAGGCTCGTTCGGCCCTTACTAGTCATCGTTCCGACGGATCGGACTATCAGGCTCTTTATAACTCCTTGATCGCGGAAAATTCCGGTCGGTATCGTCTCGCACGTCGATCCTTTTCGAACCTTAAATTCGTACCTACTATCAAAGAAAATGATGCGCAGCAGTTGGAAGCGTTCCTGAGTGCGGCCCGGTCTTGGATCCGTTCAATGGAAGAGGTTGAGACACACAACCTCGAGTCGTTCCTGCTGTTTGAGGCTCTCTTCGCTCGTATCGACACCACGCTGGGGGATAAATTTAATCGTCAAGAAATGGAGGTCGAGGATGTGGTTCCGACTCATCGGAAACTGCTGGAGTTCCTAGACAAGGAGCTCAAGATCGCTCAAATGATCCCTTCGACCTTTCAGGGTTCATTTGATCGTGATAAAAAATCAAATTCGGCTCAAAGACAGGCCCGTCGATCATCCCCTACTCCTCATTTGTTGAGCATTCAGGAAGATACTCTTCGACTCCGGTGCCACTATTGCGAGGACCACCATTTCCTATATCGCTGCCCCAAGTTCTTCACCGTTCCCGTGGAAAAGAAGTGGGAATTCGTTCGCCTACACAAGCTCTGCGAGAACTGCTTTTCCTACCGACATGACAACGTTCAAGACTGTCCTTCTCGACGACGTTGCGGCTGTGGACGAAGACATCATGCCTGGCTTCATCGTTCAAAAAGGGAGGTAATGTCGAGGGGGGCTCAGGGTCTTCCTCCCCAATCTGATAGTTCAAAGGGGGGATCGTGCCAGAGGCGCAATTCGCCTGTCTTGGCACAGTCACCACCGGTTACGAGCACACCGGCCCTCTCTGAGATCAACTTGTGTGAGTGGGCCTCGGAGGAGGTCGGGGGCTCAGAGGTGGCTGACCCTCTGTTCCGTTCGGCTAGATCTTTTACCGATTGCGAATGAGGCTGCCCCACTGGATGGGATCGGGCCGATCCTCCGACCCGTTCTGTCCGGAGTGATTGGTCTGATCCCTCCAGGGGGAAAGATGCTATAATAATCGATCCTTGTTCAAGTCGCACTAAAATATTCGTTCGTTCCAATAGGGCCCATTGCATTGATCATAATAACCGATCCGGTCCCACAGGTAGGATGTTCGATCCTAAGTTCCCAGGCAGTAGCTCGGCTGCCGCTCTAGGTAGGCGCATGTTCGTACCTAGGACCACTGAGGAAGGGAGCCCCACTCCGTTGAAACCTTGCGGTGATATACCCAGGAGTGGAGCTTCCCATTGCACTACTCAGCTGGTTAGTTCTAAGTTAGTTCATAGAAGTCCCTCTTATTTGGTGCAGCCTTCCCCAGTAGGCGTTAGGTCAGGCGCACAAGACGAGCCTCGACCGTCGAACGTAGCGAGACACCTTCCGGAGTCTCATGCGTTCAGTAGCAGGGAAGTTAATTTCCGGGACCAAGTTAGTTCAGGCGCTCAGCTAGTGGCGGGAAGTTCTCTTCCAGCGCTAGGTTCATTATCTAGATCATGCATTAGGCGTCCACGATCAGGAGGCTTAATACCTACCGCACTGGTGCACGTGTCAAAAGGGGAAAAGGCTAGGGGCCTTGTGGGGCGCGCGCTCCTGGACACTGGGTCGGAGGTTAATATAATCACCTCTAAATTTTGTCGAGCGCTCAAATTGAAGGTTTTCCCCTCAGAACGACGCATAGTGGGAGTAGGGGGAAATTCGCACGCTGTTCCGGGATTTACTTCATTCGGACTGTTCACACGTTCAGGTAGGCACATTTCAGTCACCGCTTTCGTCTTAGACGAGGTGACTGCTCCTATCCCGTCAAGCAGTTTCTCTATCGATCGGTGGCCCCATATCTGGGAGTTAGGGTCTGAATTGGCTGATCCGACTTTTTATACTAGGGGTGAAGTTGACCTTTTACTAAGCGCCGATCTATTCATACAGCTCATAGAAGTGGAACGCGTACCTCCGGTGGGTAACTCACCATGGTTGTTACGTTCTGAAGTAGGCTGGTTGGTGCTAGGTCGAATCGAATCACAGAAGGGGCAGATAGTGAAGTTCGGGGATAAGAATCACCTTCAGTGGTTCATTCCTACCGAAGCCCCTTGTCAAGTTTTTCCCTTAAAGTCCGAAATTAGCGCTCGTTCCAATCCCGCTCTAGTGAGTACAACACAGCCGGCATGGAAGGACGTTCGGTCAGCTGAATATCGTAAGTGGGCCATTCAGGACATTATTAGAGCACTTCAACTAACCTTGGGTGGAGGCAGTGTACGAAAGGGAGAACATTCAAGGGAGGCCACTGCTCCACCTAAGGAACGTCGCTCCCCTCCTCCTCGTTCAGGAGTGCCACTTTTTCATTCCAAGGGTGCTCTGTTAGATCCGGTACGTAATTTATTCTCGGTAGTGCCCCCTGTGGAGTTCTCATCAGTTAGTCCACCATTGTTCAGTTTGGTTTCAAGGGGGGTAGTACCTAATAAGGTGAGTTTTGGATCCCTGAGTTCTGCACACATACAGGTTCAGAGTTCCGTTCACGAAACCGACGTACTTCTTAAGCGAATGTTCGAGATCGAGTCAGTCGAGGAGGTGGAGCCTTGGACACCTGCCGAGCGGGAGGCTGAGAACATTTTCTTAGATCAGGTGCGCAGGGACGGTTCAGGTAGGTACACCGTTCCATTGCTACTTGCCCAGGATCGGAATTCGCTAGTTCATTCTCGATCAATAGCCCTACGGCAACTTTACAGATTGGAAAGCAAATTTAGGCGAAATCCTGATCTCGTTCCACCGTATAAAAGGTTCATGAATGAGTATGCCGCTCAGGGTCACATGAGACCTGTCGATCCCCCGGTGCCGGGTCTAGCTCATTATTATATGCCTCATCATGCAGTTCGTCGCCTGGGGGACCCAGCAGATAAGATCCGTGTCGTTTTTAATGCGTCCCAGCGGACAGCAAATGGTCGATCACTGAACGAAATTTTACATGTGGGTCCGAAGTTACAACCAGACATTTGTGATATTCTCCTCCGATTCCGCTCGTTCCCCTATGTGTTCATTGGCGATCTTAAACAAATGTTCCGCCAAATTTTACACCCGAGAGAGGATCAAGATCTTCTCCGTATTGTCTGGAGAGATTCCCCGGATGACCCTGTTCAGGATTTTGCGCTCTGTACAGTCACTTATGGTACAGCTCCGGCTCCGTTCCTGGCGAACCGGACCTTGAAACATTTGGCAGAGACTCAGGCCAAAGACTACCCCAGGGCCTCTATAGTTCTACTCGAGCAAACCTATGTGGATGATGTTCATGGAGGAGGTGCCTCGATCAAAGAAGCACGTGAGGTTAGGGACGAACTTATTGCTCTGGTAGGCTCTGCAGGTTTTGAGATGCGAAAGTGGGCCGCTAATCACCCCGATCTGCTTCAGGGTATTCCCCAAGATCATTGCCTGATATCGGGCGAAACAGTGGACTTGGATCCCACAGAAGGCACGCCCCTTAGAATGCTAGGAGTGGCCTGGGACCCCCGTACTGATACGTTCTTCTTCAAGGTACCAACCACACCTGTAGTTCGAACCAAGAGGGAGCTGGCTAGTGAGGTCGGTAGAATTTATGACCCCGCGGGCTGGGTCATGCCGGTTTCGGTCTTCGCTCGAATGATCCAGCGTGAGGTGTGCCATGCACGTTTTGACTGGGACGATCCACTTCCCCTCTCCTTGGTTACTGATTGGTCGAACATTGCTAGATCCATCGATACGCTCTCAGAGCTGAAGATTCCCCGTCACGTTCAGGTTTCTAGTCCCATTCAGTGGCTAGTAGGATTTGCGGACGCCTCTGAAAAGGCATATGCAGCTGTGGTTTATCATGTTTGCGCACAAGGAGGTTCATTTGTGACCCGGCTAGTCACCGCTAGAGCTCGAATTGCCCCCATAAAGCAGGTTTCAATACCTAGGCTAGAACTGCTCGCTGCCGAATTGCTCGGAAAGACCATGAACAAGATTCGGCCACAATTCGCTCATGCTCAATTGGTTGCGTGCTCTGATAGCACAATCGTTCTGTCCTGGCTCACAGCCGACCCAGCGCCGTTATGGAAAGTATTTGTGGGAAACCGTGTAGCCAAAACTCTCTCTTGTTTGCCCCAGGAGCTTTGGTTCCACGTTCAGACGCAAGACAACCCCGCTGATATAGCATCTAGGGGAGCCCTGCCCAACAAACTGATCAAGAATGAGCTTTGGTGGAATGGTCCTCATTGGTTGCGCTCAGACCGGTCCTTGTGGCCTATTTGCAGAATTAGGCCCAACCTCAGTCAAACGAGTGTGGCTGAGGAGATCAGGACGGTGAGGTCGCATGCCACCGCTCTGGAGACAACTGACGAGTTGGAGAAAAAATTCAGCTCATTCGGTCGGCTTAGAAGAGTGGTTGCCTGGATCTTACGTTTCGGACGAAACTCCCGCGTTCGAAGAGTTAGGTGTGCAACAGTTCAGAGAACGCCGATCGAACCATTGGCAACTGAAGAGCTGCGGGCAGCTGATCTAGTTTTAGTACGACGCGCACAAAGTCGACACTTTCAGGACATTTATTCCGCCTTAGACCGTTCCACTCCCCGTACCAAGCTCATGAGACAACTCGCTATATTTCGATCACGAGAGGGCATCATTAGAGTGGGGGGCCGTTTGGAGCATAGCAGTAGCGCATTCGAGACTAGGCATCCAGCACTTTTACCAGCCAAGGATCCGCTCACCCAACTTATCATTCGTCAGGCTCATGAGAGCTGTTTGCATGTCGGTCCGAGGGCGACCCTAGCTCACCTGCGTACGAAGTTCTGGATTATAGATGGTCGGAATGCGGTCGCTAGAACTCTCGCAAAGTGCACCCGCTGCTTTTCGATCAAGCCCATAGCCTTTCAACCAGAAATGGGTCAGCTCCCATTAGGGCGGGTTCAGGGAACGTTCACATTCGATCAGGTCGGCATTGATTACGCCGGCCCATTTTCGGTCTCCGTAAGTGGTCTCCGTGGGGCACGAAAAGTAGAAATGTACTTGGCCGTGTTCGTTTGCTTTGCCACCAAGGCGGTGCACTTAGAAGTAGTTATGGATCTGAGCACCGACAGTTTTCTGCAGTGCCTGGAAAGATTTATCGCTCGAAGAGGGGTGCCCTCCGTCATTTGGTCGGACAACGGTCGCAATTTTTTGGGGGCAGCCAACCTCCTTAGGAACATTAGGATTGCGCTGGAGACAGGCGTATCGATCACGCTTGCCGAACGTTTGGCTGCTAGGGGGGTGAGCTGGAAGTTCATACCACCAAGGGCTCCTCATTTTGGGGGGTTATGGGAAGCTGCGGTCAAGTCAGCAAAGCGACTTATTAGGGTAAATTTGCGCGATCATACGGTCAATTTCCAAACGTTCAGCACTATAGTGGCTAAGGTCGAGGCCATCCTTAATAGTCGGCCTCTTGTGTTCCAATCCGCCTCGCCGGATGATATCCTCGTTCTTACACCAGGTCACTTCTTGATACAAAGACCACTTACTGCTCTCCCGGAATCTGAAGGCTGCCTGGACTCCAGCTCGCGCCTTATTCCCAAATGGCGGTTTGTGAACCAGACCGTACAGGGCTTCTGGAAGAAGTGGAGTAAGGAGTACCTGCTTGATCTGCAGGCACGGGCCAAATGGAATACTCCTGACCGACCCCCTGTTTTAGGAGATGTAGTGTTGATCATGGACGACAATCGTCCACCGCTCTCTTGGCCCATGGGCGTGATTACCGATCTTCATGCTGGGTCTGATGGTATTGTTCGGGTAGCCAAAGTTAGGTCCACCAATGGAGAGCTGACACGTCCATTGGTCAAGCTTTGTCCCTTGCCCAAGGAGCAGTCCGAATGACGGCCGTCATTGGGGGGGGAGGATGTTCGGACGTAGGTACATAAACGCCCGAAGTAGTGCGTCTGGTGTCCGCTCGAGCGCTAGCTGCGGCTAGCGGGTTCGATCAGATCATGTTGTTTTTTGGGTCTTAGAACGAACGAATATAATTGTGATTATATTAGTAAATTGCAGCAAGCATCGCGTCAGCCATAGGCGGTGCAATTTCAGTCTGTCGGTCCAGAGTTTTGAAATACGTTCTTTCATGTAGTTCTTTGGGTTTTGCAAACCTGAGCTCCTCTCGGACGGGAAGATGGCGTTCAACCTCCGAAAGTGAAAGTTGTAAAAGTTTTATCGTTGTTATAAATATTATCCAAGTTAATCGTTCTTACCCGTTCTGTAATTAAATTCGCTCAAGTGAATTTAGTCTGTGTTTTTCGTTCCCGATCATACATCCATATTTTTCCTAACTTTATCCAATAGGTAAATGAGAGCTGTTTCCGTGCTAAAGCCTTTCTGATACGCCGACTGAAACTTATCCACAGAATTATTTTCACTCAAGAAGCGCTGCATCATTTCAACGATTATTTTGTCAAATATTTTCCCTAATGCACAAAGCAGATTGATAGGCCTTAGCTCGGACGCCAGCTTAGCGTCCTTTTGGTTTATTATTCTCTGAATAATACACCTATGTAATCGCTCAGCAAAAAATTTTTATAACCCCCCCTCAAACTTTTTTCGTTTCCGTTTCAAGGTGCGTAGATTCAAAAAATGCAATGTCCGTCCGCCGTACGCCGTCCGCCGTATCACGTGTACAGGCTTCATTTTCGGTCTAAAAAAGTCGTTCTTTCGCACACATGCTCCATTTGGGCCCTAGTTGTGTCCCGAAACTTTTCAGCCCGATCGGAATATACCCAGGGGTGTTGTGAGTGAAAATGTGTGTAAAAATAGGTACTTTTTGCGTTTTAGCAACATGTTGGTAACATGAGCTTTTGAGGTATCGTTTTCCATGTTTTTGGGGACGAGAAGATCGAATATGAGGTCGATTTTGGCCAAGGAGTGGAAAATTGAGGTTGTACCAGATGTTCAGCTCCCAAAATTGATTTTGTATGAGTCAAAAACCTGCGAAATCGTCTGAAATCACCATCAGTTTGTAGAATAACACTAGAAAAAGTGTCAACACGTGGATCAAGACGATTAAATGGCACTACCAATGATCAAAGTTAATTTGAAAAAAAAAAGATCGTACCTACCTAATTTGTGTTTTGGGGGCCAAAATAATTGGTGGAAACCATCAGAAATAGCTATTTCAATTATTTCACATGAAACAAACAATAAATGTACAGCCAACATTTCTGTAGAATAATAAACCCCATGTGACAAGGACTTTGCAGCGTTTTTTGGTTTATTATTCCGTGAATAATACACCTATGTATACGCTCAGCAAAAAATTTTTATAACACCCCTCAAAATTTTTTCTTTTCCGTTTCAAGGTGCGTAGATTCCAAAAATGCAATGTCCGTCCGCCGTCCGCCGTACGCCGACCGCCGTATCACGTCTACAGGCTTCATTTTCGGTCTAAAAAAGTCGTTCTTTCGCACGCATGCTCCATTTGGGCCCTAGTTGTGTCCCGAAACTTTTCAGCCCGATCGGAATACACCCAGGGGCGTTATGAGTGAAAATGTGTGTAAAAGTAGGTACTTTTTGCGTTTTAGCAACATGTCAGTAACATGAGCTTCTGAGATATCGTTTTCCATGTTTTGGGGGACTAGAAGACCGAATATGAAGTAAATTTTGACCAAAGAGTGGAAAATTGAGTTCAGCTCCCAAAATTGATTTTTTATGAGTCAAAAACCTGGGAAATCGTCTGAAATCACCATCAGTTTGTATAATAACACTGAAAAAATTGTCAGCACGTGGATCAAGACGATTAAATGGCACTACCAATGATCGAAGATAGTTAAAAAAAAAAAAAAAAAAGGAGCCGCACCTACCTTATTTGTGTTTTAGGGGCCAAAATTAATGGAAACCATCGCAAATAGCTATTTCGATTATTACGCATGAAAGAAACGATAAATGAACAGCCAACATTTCTGTAGGTATGTCCAGTAGAATAATAAACCCATGTGACAAGGACTTTGCAGCGTTTCTTTTTGATTGGAAGGATAAGTGACTTCTTCCAGAAAGCAGGATAGGTATTCGTCCGGATGAAATGGTTGAATATGTTGCACAACACTTCGTACAATTTTTTTCCAATTTTCTTTATGAAAGAAATTGGGATATCGTCAGCGCCAACTGATCTGGATTTTATCTCAATTTCCGCGCTTTCTATCATCCCTATAGTTATTTCATCAAATTTAAACTGATTGCCATTATGACTAACTCTGACATTATCGTATCTTTCAACATATTCACTTGGGTCGAAACCATCAGCTTCAATGCAATAATGCCTATTCAACTCGTCAAGTGGTATAGGTGGAATGTCACCGTCCTTCTTAGCTTTACCAATTCCAAAGTTCTTGAATAAAACGTACAAATCTTTGGTTTTTCCTGGACAGCCAAGCACGTCCTTCAAAAATTTATGCTCAGCATTTCTCATTCGCTGCTTTACTTTATTACGATAAACTTTATACTTAGGTACACCTTAAACAAGGTGATGGAGGTTTTTTTAACAAAATATAGTTTTTAGAGGAATCAGCGTATTATATAATATTTTAAGAATCTCGTTCAATTTTTCGACCTTCAAATTAATATCGTCCATTTCTATAATTATATTATATTATGCCAATTAACCAAATCCACCTCGTCCTTCAATTTCTGTGCATCAAAATTCCTGAAATCTCTGACGACAATCTTCTTCCTAGGTAGCTTCTCAGATATTCAGTACACAATAGACCAATTCATGTTTAGAAATTCCCGGTACCATGAATTGTCCATATTTCACAAGTTTTTCATTTTTATTCACCAACATGAGATCCAACAATGTATCATTGGTTTTCGAGTGATAGGTAGGATTGATAGGTAAATGTATCATGCCTATAGATTTGATTGACCGCAACAGTGATATTTTATCATGCATTTCGGGGCTATTGGGTTTTAAATCAGTGTTAAAGTCGCCCATAACGACAACCTTATCATATTCATGAATACATAAATTAAAAGCTGATCGAAAAATTCACTCAAGTATCCGACTTTGGGTGGCCGATACACAACGTCTATTAAGATTTTTCTATTTCGTATAATTACCTCAACCAACAAATATTCGGGCTTAACCGTTTTTTCGATTTTAGACTCACAAAGAATTTTGAAATTATAGTTTCGCTTAATATAGGCAAACTCCGCCACCGCCACGTCCTGTCCGATCGTCAGGGAGAGGGAAAGTTGAGGTGAGTAGGGCGAGAGGGAGAGCATAGTTGAACAATTGGGACGGATCTGGGACATCGCTGGTAAACAACTGGGACAAATTTGGAGCCCTGCTCTACCACCAGCACATTTTCGTCCCAGCCCTCTTAAATTCAGCCACGTGATCCTAAAGGACCAAATTTGGTTTGTGTCACCTGCCTCAAAGCTTCGTTCTAGTGATTTCAACAAGAACATCTGCGAAAAAAAATTATATCAAAACTGGTAGTCAAAGACTTAAAGCTATTCGGTAAATATACGGTATAATATTATTATATAAATAGCTCAAGGTCGTTCTACGCATTTAACTAATAAAATTACTGTGAGAAAACGCGTTTTACCTCTTTGAGGAGCGGTCTGATTATGTATAGGAATAACGGGCACAAGCCAACCGTGAAGTCTTTGAGGCTGTACATTGTTCGATAACAATGCGAACCGGTGATCCAATCACAGTGATGCCCCTATAACCGATCAACTTTATTATTTCCTTGATCGTTAAAGCGCACTGTAAGAGCTAATAAGTGATGACACTACATCCAAGGATTTCACAGCCAGGTGGGTGTATTTATGCGAGGTAAAGCAATCGCGTTTAGATTTATCTTAGCTAAGCACTCTTACATCGATTATTATTATCGAATTATGATTATTACAGCTATTTGTGTGCGTGTGTGTGTGTGTGCGTGCGTGCGTGCGTGTGTGTGTGCGCCGGTGTGTGTGCGTGTTCGTGTGCGTGCGCGTGCGTGTGAGTGTGCGTGCGCGTGCGTGTGAGTGCGCGTGTGCGTTTGTGTGTGTGCGCGTGCGTGCGTGTATTTTGTGTGTGCGCTTGTACTATGAAAGCCCAGTCCACCATGCTGAAATGCAGTCTTGATCAGTTTAAATGTATCTATCCTGAGTGGCCTATAATTTATACGAAATCATGTAACGGTAAGTATGTATTCTGTGCAAAAATACAAAACTGCTTGCAAAATTTGACACAATAACTAGTTTTGAATCACAATAACGTTTGATACAAATAGTGTTCAAATTTTTGGGCAAAACCATAAAAATATTTAATACTTCAAGTAGGTAGGTTTGAAAATTCGCCCATATTGTCATGCTGCAAGACTGCATTTAATTTTTTTTTTTTTCCCCTTCGAGCATTTAAAAAACCATTGCAATTGGCGCTATTATCCCAATTTTCCTTTATTTTCCTCCACAAGGCTTTAAAACACTACGCCGGTTCAACGTCTTATGAGTCGGAGTCACAGGGTCACGTGCTCTCCATGTTTACCTTGTAAATTTGAAATAGACGATTATCTTTTTTTCGTCAGGATCGATTCCGAACGGAAAACGACGAGCCATTGAGCCGTAATGGATAGCCTCCAATGAGGCCCACGTTCGGGCCATTATTGAAATTACGAACATGGTATTGTTTGAGTCAGAGGAGAAATCATAGATCTATTTCTTATCATTCCTTGATTGAACATAAACGATCCGGTTCATTACTCGAACGAAAAAGCCGCCGGGAGGTGCGCAAATCGGTCGTTTTGAATGCAAATTGACGCCGAGGGACAGAATGAGGTGATCAGCTCGGATATGAGGGCGAAAGAAAAAAATCAAAATTGCCCCCATTAACAAGACGCCCTTGGTAACGTCGAACGTACTTAAAAGTGGTCTTGAACGTCAAACGTTGATAGAGGAAAACCGATTGAAATTCTTCGGGCGTTACATGTGACCGATTTGTTCGAAATGACGATGAGCAAAAGAAACCGTCAAAGTTCAACCTGCCCAAGATAAAATTCACTCCGGCTACAAGCGTCATAGGTAGTTTATTCATTTCATAAGCGACTAAGCGACTAGTCTGTCTGAAATTGAACATTGATTGTATGATTGGCTGAACCGGTGTATCACTAGAATGGGCAGTGGAAAATACCCAGCTCTAAGTTTTAAGGATAATATTCAATAATCCACATAATGGGTTCGTTCCAGCGCGCTTGAGGTCATGAACTAATTCGGCGCAGTCCATCTGCGCAGGCCTTGGCGATCTGTGAAGCGTTCCAGTGAGTTTGAGTTCACGTAATGTTTTACCCGACCCGAGTTCCAGCGCCTCGAGTTCTTGAACCGGTACATGAACTTCTTCCTCCAAACGGAGGGCAGGGTTGTGAACTGAAAACACGAGGATAACCTCGCTGATGTGTATAACCTCCCAAAAAGTATGGTCTTCTCTACGTTTCATGTATAGCGAATAAAATGTACTGTTGCTTGCATTTTGTTATAGTCGTTAATTAGGAAGGTTTCTAGTTCAGGCGTTCCAGCGGTTCAGTTCATAAACCGAAAAATTCATGAACTCATCCCCATCACTTCGGTTCTCGTACTGAACTAGTAGGTACATGTTCTATTCACGGCGCTGGAACAGACCTCATAAATATTACTTGTCTCCTCCCCCCCCCCCCCCCCCCCCCTTCCAACGAGAAACCTGAAGCTTGCTCAACATAATATACAGGTTCTCTAGTACCTATAGGTGCTATAATTTCCTTCAATATCATTACGTATTACGGTATTTAAATTGATTATATCTTTCAATGTGTTGATGTCTCTCGTGTTCCTGATGAAGTTACATTGTATCGACACCTGAGAGGAATAAGGGCCGATCTGGTTTTTCCCGCCCATTTCTAGACTTCGGACCGCACTTATTAATTCTTATCTTATTAATTACTATTATCTTATTAATTCCCCCGGAAAATTTGATTGGCCACTTCGAAAAAAAAATCAGATTGGCCGTTCTTCCTCTCAGGTGTCGATATAACGATTTGAGTCGCTTCAGTTCCTACATTTTCCTCTCTGTTGTTTCCCTTTCTCAACTACTTGCCATTTTTTATTTACACTTGAAATTAGGGAGACAGGCTATAAAATCAATCACCAGAAATGATGTAGGATGCTGACTCGAGAAAGGTAAATGAATACTATTTTAATAATTAACAAAAAAACTGCAAAGTCCTTGTCACATGGGTTTATTATTCTACTGGACATATCTACAAAAATCTTGCCTGTTCATTTATTGTTTCTTTCATGTGCAATTATTGAAAACACGAATCAGGCTCGGGTTTTTTTTACAGATTATTTTTGATCATTGATAGTACCATTTATTGGTATTGATTCATCTGTTGATACTACTTCTGGTGTTATTATACAAATGTATGGTGATTTTAGATAATTTCCCATGTTTTTGACTAATAAAAATTAATTTCGGGAGCTTAACCTTCGTTACAACCTCAATTCTTCACACTTCGGTCGAAATCAACCTAATATTCGGTCTTCTCGCCCTAAAAAACATGGAAAACGATACCTCACAAGCTCATGTTCACTAAAACCTCAAAAATCCCTCGAAAACCCCTATTTTTACACCCATTTTTCTCCCATAACTCCCCTGGGTGTATGCCGATCGGGCTGCCGTGTGTCGGAACACAACTAGGACCCAAATGTGTTCCCAAATGGGGACCCAAACTGTGAGCGGAAGTACGACGATTTTAGACCAAAATTTAACGTAAATGTAAGGCTGAAACTTCGTTAGAACCTCAATTTTCCACTCTGGTTAAAATCGACTTCATATTCGGTCTTCTCGTCCCAAAAACATGGAAAACGATACCTCAAAAGCTCATGTTACTAACAAGTTACTAAAACACAAAAAGTACCTATTTTTTTATACCCATTTTCACTCATAACACCCCTGGGTATATTCCTATCGGGCTGCAAAGTTTAGGGACACAACTAGGGCCCAAATGGAGCCTGTTTGCGAAACAACGAATTTTTCAGACCGAAAATGAAGCCGGTATGCGTGATACGGCGGACGGCGGACGGACATTTCATTTTCTGAATCTACGCACCTTGAAACGTAAAAGAAAAAAATGTTGAGGGGGTGTTGTACAAATTTTTTGCTGAGCGGATTACATAAGTGTATTATTCACAGAATAATAAAACAATATCATTCACAGAATAAAAACGCTGCAAAGTCCTTGTCACATGGGGTTTATTATTCTACAGAAATGTTGGCTGTACATTTATTGTTTGTATCATGTGAAATAATTGAAATAGCTATTTCTGATGGTTTCCACCAATTTTGGCCCCCAAAACACAAATTAGGTAGGTACGATCTTTTTTTTTTTTTTTTCAAATTATCTTTGATCATTTGTAGTGCCATTTAATCGTCTTGATCCACGTGTTGACACTTTTTCTAGTGTTATTCTACAAATTGATGGTGATTTCAGACGATTTCGCAGGTTTTTGACTCATAAAAAATCAATTTTGGGAGCTGAACATCTGGTACAACCTCAATTTTCCACTCCTTGGTCAAAATCGACTTCATATTCGATCTTCTCGTCCCCAAAAACATGGAAAACGATACCTCAAAAGCTCATGTTACCAACATGTTGCTAAAACGCAAAAAGTACCTATTTTTACACACATTTTCACTCATAACACCCCTGGGTATATTCCGATCGGGCTGAAAAGTTTCGGGACACAACTAGGGCCCAAATGGAGCATGTGTGCGAAAGAACGACTTTTTTAGATCGAAAATGAAGCCTGTACACGTGATACGGCGGTCGGCGGACGGACATTGCATTTTTTGAATCTACACACCTTGAAACGGAAAAGAAAAAAAATCAGTCATGCAGCATGACTTAATGAGCGAATTTTCAAAGAAATATTCGAATTAATGGCTATGGTTTTGAATAAAGGAAAACTTCGGTCTAAAATTTGGTTTTCTATGTATATTCTCTTCGTATTTATTTTAATTTGTACGTTTTGTCCATCCTGATTCTACCGTTTGTTTATTACGTAATTGTACTAAGTGCTTATTTATTTGATCGCTGTGGGTAAATTCAAGGAGTTGTACTAATCGTTTGCCTCCCCCTTTTTTGCTTCGAACTCTCGTCTTCAATTAATACTTCTCACATTTTTCAATCTGACCACTCTAAGGGGGTGGGGGTAAGAGTTTAAAGATTATCCTAGTTTTGGGTAATTTTTGCGCACTTTAAATGCTCTAATTTAAGAACGGATTTAGATATCTAAAATCCGATTTCACTATCGTGTTCAGCGTGCAAAAACCTTTAAAATGAGGGGTCACTTGTTAGAAAATAACATTTTGGGGATTTTTGGGTAATTTTTGCGCACTTTAAATGCTCTAATTTGAGAACGGATCAAGATATCTAAAATCCGATTCCACCATCGTGTTCAGCGTGCAAAAACCTTTAAAATGAGGGGTCACTTGTTGGAAAATAACATTTTGGGGATTTTTGGGTAATTTTTGCGCACTTTAAATGCTCTAATTTGAGAACGGATCAAGATATCTAAAATCCGATTCCACCATCGTGTTCAGCGTGCAAAAAACTTTAAAATGAGGGGTCACTTGTTAGAAAATAACATTTTGGGGATTTTTAGGTAATTTTTGCGCACTTTAAATGCTCTAATTTGAGAACGGATCAAGATATCTAAAATCCGATTCCACCATCGTGTTCAGCGTGCAAAAACCTTTAAAATGAGGGGTCACTTGTTGGAAAATAACATTTTGGGGATTTTTGGGTAATTTTTGCGCACTTTAAATGCGCCAAAACCCTCCTTAGAGTAGGCCAATTTCGCCCATCTTCGAACTTAGCCTTTCGATTGCCAAGATAGATTTTTTGTGCAAATTTGAGCTGTTTATCTCAATTCTATCGAGAGTTATCGTCTGGAGTGACACATATATAAATAAATATATATATATATATATATATATATATACATATAAAAAAGTGTTAAATTTCAGGAATCGTTTTAGAATGGTCTGAAACGGATTTCTATGAAGAAAATTTCCAAAAATTTATATTATTTAAATTTCGAAGCCATTGCAATAGCTTCATTTTCTTTGAAAATTCGCTAAAAGTTTGAGGGGGTGTTATAAAAATTTTTTGCTGAGCGATTACATAGGTGTATTATTCACAGAATAATAAACCAAAACCAGTATTATTCACGGAATAATAAACCAAAAGGGGCAATCCTGCTTGGAATGGATCTGCTACTACCAGTGACTGTACAATTTTAGTTTCCTCGTGAAGGTGGACATTCAGCTGCAGACTTCCATGAGTTATTTAGAGTGAACGAGTGCCTTACTCCTTGTGATTTTGGACTATTGTACCACGTGAACACCTCACTGCAATAAGGCCACCTACAAGCGTTCTTGAAATATCCCATCTCACGCATTTCTACAGGATATTGAAGCCCCGCATACTGCGGTTTATACAAAATTACGATTACTTTGAAACGCGCGAAGATTTACCGTAATGAACCGGGTTCCCCTATAAGCAAAGTACGTACACCAGTTAACCTCCCAATGGGAGGAAAACTAATTGAGAGTGCCTGCAACAAAGGTACCTTACTGTAAATTTCCGTAATGACCCATCCTTTAGGTTGAATCCCTTCAAAAGCAGGGCAAAGTCCATAAATTATGCCCCCCCCCCCCCCCCGCATGTAATCCGAAACCTTTACGGCGAACCGTAAATAACCTGGAATGGTATCACTTTGGTTAAACGGTCTCAAAGTGGGTACGTGGATGTTTCAAAGTTTTTGCTTTAGAGTTTTAAAGGGATTCACCTGGGTAAGTATATATTTTATAATGCCAACTTTCTCCGGCGCAACGATGCAACGCCTGGTATAGTGCGCATAGTGTAAATAGGCGCATCGTAAATCCGCCCGAGTCTTTTATGTAATGTCAAGCCTGTCCGTCATCCCAGCATCTTCACCAAAGCCGTCAGAATTCTCGCAGTTGTATCGAAACGCTCTCAGCAAGTCGTTGGAGATAAGAGATCGGTGGGACTCAGAAACGGAATTTGACGCTGCCTGTGTGGAATATTATTTTTTTCGGTCTCGAATCCCGAGTTCCTAATAAGGGCGATTTCTAGAAGTCAGTCGCTCTCGAACAAGGCTTCGCGGGTGGCGTCCAGATCCACCAAACGCCCCAGATGCCGTCTTGTTGACATTTCCATCGGGATTCTTCCGACGTTTCGGAACTTCAGTTCAACTTCACATTCCCTTGAAGCGCATCAAATTATAAAACGCTGCAAATTATTTCACAACGGTTTATTATTTACCTGTATAGATGCCCCTTCTGCGTAGATCACTGGTTTCTGTGGTCAATACCCTCGAGCTCCACCCACGAAAGCCTCGCACACGATCAATATTATTGTCAATATTCATAAGTATTGTCAAGAATATTGATCGTGTGCAGGCGCGAAAATGGATTGAAGGCCGATATTGAAGAGAATATTGACGATATCCGGATTTTCTGTTCTTCGGTCGTCAATATCGGAAAGTGGAGGGGATATTGTTAATATTATTGACCGTGTGCGGGTGAACGTCAATATCTTCATGAACCCTCAGTTCGTCTCGAATCGAAACGCGATGAAGGTGGTCTGAGCAACAGGTTGTTTTTCGGTTTCACATTTTACATTCAATACGTAGGTACCTACTTTACTCCCTATGATCATCGAAATTCGCTAAATTTAACAAATCTCCTTATTTTAATTTTAAACATAAATAAATAACCATGACTATGAAAAACTTAGTCTTGTAATACATAAATCAGCGCTTCACAAGTTTTGACGACGATTCCCCTATGGTTCTCGGCGACATGATAACTGAGAACTTCAGGTCTTCAAAAGCCCTTCCGGTTGCCAGACATCGGAGAGTCAATGCCAATCTCTCATCAGCAGAGATACAATCTCTCATGTTCGTATCATTTCGTTTTACAAGGTGAACCAACCCGAGCAACTTCTGGAAACTGTCTTCGCCCATCCTGAAATAATTCTTGTTGTCTTCATCGGTGGAGCTGATTTGTTTTAACAAAACCAGATGAGTGTACTCCTCTCTCTTCTTGAGCCACTCCCTCATCCAGCATTTTCTTGTTGTTCGATGGTTTGCCATCCCCATTGCCATAGACCTCTTCACCCCTCTGCTAGAATGACATTAATATGCAAAATGTAATTGGGCTTGCCCGTATAAATAAATAAATAAATAAATAAATAAATAAATAAATAAATAAATAAATAAATAAATAAATAAATAAATAAATAAATAAATAAATAAATAAATAAATAAATAAATAAATAAATAAATAAATAAATAAATAAATAAATAAATAAATAAATAAATAAATAAATAAATAAATAAATAAATAAATAAATAAATAAATAAATAAATAAATAAATAAATAAATAATGGCAATGCATGCTTTTTTACGGTTGTTCATTACAGGTAAAACCAGTAAACACCAAAAAACCAGAAAATCCACGCAGCTATCACCCTGCTCGTTCGCGGCAGAAAAAGGAACTGAGAACATTTATTGACTGAATTATTTTCAGTATTATTGATCGAGTGCGGTGGGGCAGTATTGAAAAGGGTTGACTCGAGTATTGATAGCTGTGTTGACAATATACTGATATTGGCAATAATATTGATCGTGTGCGGTCTGCTTTAAACGGAGAACTAAAGCCGGCTCCGGAATTAAAGTTTCCTGCAAATGCGCGGGGTTCAATAATTCAATCATTAATTATTTGTAGTTATTCATGAAGCATATAAGGTAAATACTAAACCGTTGTGTAATAATTTACCTGTATAGATGCCCCTTCTACGTAGATATTATAATGAACCGTTTTCTAATAATTTAGGTACCGTTGTGTAATAATTGGCCCATCAATAATACTCAAATTTCAAAAGTACCTATCAACAAAATCCGTATACATGTACAGATGTCTCTTCTGCGTGAATAGTAAAATAAACAGTTATGCAATAATTTGCCGTTGTGTAATAATTTACCCAATGGTACTTCAACGTTTGTTCGAGTTCCAAAAGTACACTATCAACAAACTCCAAAGAGCCATAATTTTTCAAATGAAATAATATCACAGAACATCCAACTCGACTTCATATTCCATGAATATAATCAGGTGCTCCCGAGCGATGATGATCTCGGGCCAATTCCCGATTGTTGCCCCGTCCCTAGAGATGATATCTGGGCTGAATGTATATCATTTCATTAACCCTCCTGTTGAAGAAGCCTGTCGGTGCAATTTCTGGTCCTTACTGTGAACGAACGGCTGGATGTACAATGCTCTGGGTGGTCTTAAAAAGCACCCAAGTTCGAGAACTATTTAATACCGTAAAAAAATTCGAGATAACGGCGTCCTGGAGATTTCAACCCCTATTTTTCACCCCTTAGGGATGACTGACATTAACGCCGCTTCGAGGAGCAACTAGATAGCAAATGGGACTTATAAACCGTATTTCGTCAATTTGATTACGGCGCGGCGTACGGCGGACCTACAGAAATTTTGGTTTATTATTTTCAATAATGAACCATTGGAATCGAGCGTGAAAAAAAAAAAATCTTACCCCCCATCAAAATTTGATGGTTTACGTTCCAAGGTATGTAGAATCCAAAACTGCAATGAAAATATTTCTGTCTGTCCGCCGTACGCCGTACGGGCCACTTTTCTTAGTTACCATGAAAAAAAATTGATGAAATTCGGGTTATAGGTTCCGTTCGGGGTCTAGTTGGTCCTCGAAGCTCGACGTTACTGTCAGTCATCTCTATGGGGTTCAAAATAGGGGTTGAAATTTTCAAAACGCCTATACCTTTTTTTTACGTGAATCTTTTTACGGTTTTAAATATTTCTTGAACTTACGAGTTTTTTAAGACCATCCGGAGCACCGTACGTCCAGCCGTTCGTTCACAGTAAGGCCCCGAAGTTTGCACCGACAGGCATTTTCGACTCCAGTGTGAATGAAATTGTATACAATTCAAACCAAATCTCGTCAGCCGTCACCAGGGACGCGCCGATTTTATTGGTGGGGTACCTAAGAGGTCGAGTTGGTTGTTCTGTGATATTATTTCATTTGAAAAATGATGAGTGTTTCTTTTTGTTAGGTACTGTTTGCAATCGACAGTATTATTTTAGCAACATTTACCTCGTGATTTAGGTAGGTACCTAGTAACGAGTACGGGGTTAGGTATTAACCTACGGAGGGTGTGCGATCCGGCTGGATTTTGTGGATAGGTACTTTTGCAACTTGAACAACCGATGAAGTATTATTGATGGGTAAATTATTACATAATGGCAAATTATTACACAACGACAAATTATTACACAACGGTAAATTATTACAGAACGGCTAATCTACCAAGAAGGGGCTGGATTTTGTTGATAGGTACTTTTGCAACTTGAACAACCGTTGAAGTATTATTGATGGGCAAATTATTACACAACGGTTCATTATTCTATCTCCGTAGAAGTGGAACCTATACAGGTAAATTATTACACAACGGTTTAGGGAGGTACCTAGTAACGAGTACGGGGTTAGGTACTAACCTACGGAGGTCCGCGATCTACATAATATGTGTAGAATAGTACATTATGTTATATAGAAGGGTTATCTATACGGAGACCTGTGATCTGTAACAGGAGGGTATTCTGTACAAAATAATAAACCGTTGTGCAGGGATTTGCAGCGTTTTTTTATTGCATTTTCGGATTCTACATACCTAAAAACGGAAACCATCAAATTATGCTTCATGAATAACTACAAAATAATAAATGAATCAATTATTGAATCCCGCGCATTTGTAGGAAATTTTAGTTCCGGGGCCAGCTCCATTACTCGATTTTAGGGCTTTCCTGCGGGGGAGCTCGAGGGTATTGACCACAGAAAACAGTGATCTACGCAGATGGGGCACCTATACAGGTAAATAATAAACCTTTGTGTAATAATTTGCTGCGTTTTTTTCTTCGTCACGGTTCGTCAAACGTTTCGGTGTCTTAAGTGCGCATGCGCAGCACTGCTTTCGTTTCGTTCGTTTCGTCGTGACGGGGGCTGCAAAAACTCGATTCTCTAACATTTTTGCTCCATTGAAGCGCAGGTAAGTTGGATGTTCGACCAGGTTCTCTCACAAGGATAATTCGATATTAAGTAGGTAATTCTTCCATTTCCGAACTGTGTTCTGCTCAGCAATCTAATTGTTTTCCGGTTTGTTTTCTGGTTGTTTTCTGGTGTTCTGGCAATCTTATGGTTTTCTAGACTTCGGTAAACAACGATTCCATCAAGTCTGATTGACCAGATGCGTCAGGACAGAACTCTGAGCTGCGCAGCGGGTCAGGACGCAGACTTCGTATCAGGGCTGCCCTCTCTCCATGAACGTAACCTCAGGTGTTGCGGTGGCGGAGCCAGACACGAGAGGCCGCCCCCAAGGTGAAGAAAAGCGGGTGAAAAGACGTGTCTTCGAACGCATCCAAGGACCGCAAACCGTCTTGTCGTTGTCCTCTTTCAGAGTGGGTAACCCCAATAGCAGTGCGTGGGGTCTGAAAACGGTGGGGCACCAGACCAGAACACAAAACCAACAGATATGTCTACAAAATACCCCAAGGCAACAACATGCTTCCCTTATTTACTGATAGCAGTGATATTCAGCAAAGCTCCGAAAATGAAGCCGGTATACGTGATATGGTGGACTGCGTACAGCGTATCACGCATACCGGCTTCATTTTCGGTCTAAAAAATTCGTTCTTTCGCACACAGCCTCCATTTGGGCCCTAGTTGTGACCCGAAACTTTGCAGCCAGATCGGAATATACCTAAGGGCGTTATGAGTGAAAATGGGTATAAATGGGTACTTTTGGTGTTTTAGTAACATGTTAGATTTATGAGCTTTTGAGGTACCGTTTTCCATGTTTTTTAGGACGAGAAGACCGAATATGAAGTCGATTTTGACCAAAGAGTGGAAAATTGAGGTTCTAACGAATTTCAGCCTTAAATTTACGTTAAATTTTGGTCTTAAATCGTTGTTCTTCCGCATAAAGTTTGGGTCCACATTTGGGTCCTTGTTGTGCTCCGAAACACGGCAGCCCGATCGGAATACACCCAGGGGTGTAATGGGAGAAAAATTTGTGTAAAAATAGGGGTTTTCGAGGGATTTTTGAGGCTTTAGTGAACATGAGCTTGTGAGGTACCGTTTTCCACGTTTTTTAGGGCGAGCAGACCGAATATTAGGTTGATTTCGACCGAAGATTGAAGAATTGAGGTTGTAACGGAGGTTAAGCTCCCGAAATTCCTTCTTTTTTTGTTAGTCAAAAACATGGGAAATTGTCTGAAATCACCATACATTTGTGTAATAACACTAGAAGTAGGTGAATCAAGACAGTTAGATGGTACTATCAATGATCAAAAATAATCTGTAAAAAAAGCAGAGCCTAATTCGTGTTTATGGGGGCCAAAATTGGTAGGAACCATCAAAAATAGCCATTTCAATAATTGCACATGAAAGAAACAATATATGAACAGCCAACATTTCTTTAGGTTTATGCCCAGTAGAATAATAATCCCATGTGACAAGGACTTCGCAGCGTTTTTGGAATCTACGCACCTTGAAACGTAAAAGAAAAATTTTTGAAGGGGTGTTGTAAACATTTTTTGCTGAATGATTACATAGGTGTATTATTCAAAGAATAATAAACCAAAAACCAAACAAAACAAAAACTTTTTCCAGCGGTCACTTTCAGCGAATTTAAAATATATATATTTTTTTAAACAGAAAACAGTCAGCAATGACAACATGACACTCACTTTGAGTGACGAAGGGATGAAGCAAGGCTCAACAGTCGTCAGTTGACCGTCAAACCCTACACATCGCGTCGTCGATAAGGTACCGTCACCTCATTAATTTACACGCCTATCTGCGATCTGCTTATCGGCTTCTGTTCGGTCCGTAACAGATTAGCCTCTTATCTCCCTACCAGCTTATCGCACATTGATCATGAATTGTCACGGGTGTAGAGACGCTATCTTGCCTTCTGATAGGCTCACTTGTTCTAAGTGCAACAATAATTACCACTTCTCGTGTGTTGGCCTGTCTGAACAGAATTTCAAGAAAATGTCAGTCGATACAACATCTAAATGGAAATGTATTAACTGTAAAACTATTCCTTCGTCATCCAAGGGTATTAGGGAGCCAGCGGTCCAGCAAATAGCCTCCTATTCTAGGGCAGAAATCGATTCAATGCTTGGTGATTTAGTTGGCACTTTATCATCTAAAATTAAGGAGTCCATCTCAGAAACCGTTAAATCAAACAATGAATCACTTATTGAATCGCTTTCATTGTCTTTTAAACAAGAGATAAAATCTCTCAACGCGGACATTACCAACCGGTTGACTGTCGTACAGAATAGCCTCGATTCTTGCATACAAAAATACGATTCTCTTTCGTCCGATGTCACCGCCCTGAAATCAGAGGTCGCCGAACTGAAAAACGAGAATCTTAGTGCCCGTATCCAGTCCTTGGAAGTTAAGCTTTCCTCGTCTAACGCTGTGGGATCGCACACCTCTATGGTTGGTGATGTGGAGTTGGCGTTTGCTGAATTCGAGGAGCGTCGGCGACGTGCCAGCAACTTGATAATTTTTGAAGTCCCCGAATCGGGGTCAGCTGATCCTAAGGTTGCATTAATTGATGACTCAACATTCTTGAACGAATTGTTGAGCAAGCTATCCCCCGATTTCATGGGTTCTGTGCAGCGCTTATTCCGTCTTGGTAAGCGTTCACCTGACCGCGCTCGTCCCATAAAGGCTATATTTAACAACCCATCGATTGCGTCTAGAATCCTAGCAGCCAACCGCTCCGTCAAACCCCCTATACTTCGTGCTACCTCCGATAAGACTATGCTTCAACGCGATCACTTAGCTAAATTACGTGTTGAGCTCCAACAACGAATTGATATGGGCGAACCCGACCTCACCATTAAATACGTTTCAGGTGTTCCTCAGATTGTACCTAAGACATCCACCAACGCAAAAAACTATTAACTCCCCCGCAGCGCGGGGGTAGGTGCGATTTGCCTCCTTACAATACCACGTCATTCTTATCCTGCTACTACCAGAATATTCGAGGCATCAACACCAAACTCTCCATACTGCACCACCAAGCGCCCCATCTAGTTTACGATATCCTATTCTTCACCGAAACCTGGCTTTCAGCAAATGTAGAGTCCGAGGAGCTAAGGTTATCTAGTTTCAATATCTTCCGAACTGACAGATCTCCATCCAACAACACGATTAAGTCGCAGACTGGGGGCGGTGTCTTAGTAGCTGTCTCTAAGCAGCTTGAAGCATTTCAATGGCTCCCTCCCCACGACTCTGTGGAGCATGTTACTGTGGTACTCCCCTCAAATAAACTTATATTGAGCTGCGTTTATCTTCCTAGCTACCAACCAGTGAACTTAGTGGAGGATTACTTGGATCAGCTTGAATCGGTAAGCCTTCTTTACCCAGACTGCAAATTCCTAGTTAATGGGGATTTCAACCTGCCTGGAATTAGCTGGGATTCTTGGAATGGTGACAATCTCTCGGCTTTCAGTACCAACAAGAGTAGAGTGCTTTATGAGTTTATACAACTTATGGCTCTTAGGCAGTATAACACACTCAACAATGCTTTCAATAACGTGCTGGACCTTTGCCTTACCAACGTTGAAACCATAAAGTTATCTGCCACTGCACCGATCTTCGGCATCGACCCTGCACATCCACCCTTCGAATGCCGTATACCAGTGCAAACAAGTTGCTCTCACTTCAACCCTCCGCGATTCAACTACAACTTCAAAAAAGGTGATTACAACGCAATGAATACATTCTTTGAAAGCTTCGACTGGGGTGTCTTAAATGGGCTCTCAGTGGACCTCGCAACCAATAAATTCTACAGGATTCTATGGGCTGCTATTGATTCATTCGTCCCAATAACTACTGATCTACGCTGCAACTTCCCAAGATGGTTCTCAAAGGAGTTAATCTCTCTCGTTAAACAAAAGCGTGCTGCCCATGCTCGGTGGAAGATGTCGGGCTCTGAGGAATGTTATAAGTTATTTTCAGTACTAAGATCACAATGTAATTCGCTTTCCGATACACTATATGCTTCCTATATATCCGATATCCAATCATCTATCAAAACCGATATTAAATCATTCTGGAACTACATCAACTACACTGATGGCCTCAATGGCTTGCCTGATCGGATGTCTTTCCGGGGTACCTGTGCCTCTGACCCTCTGGCTACGGTCGGTTTTTTTGCCGACTATTTTTCTTCCGTATACGAACCACCCTACTCAGGCCTTGTATCGTACCCTCCCAGTCAAATTGTATCCATAAATATGGTCGTGGTCACGGAGGGGCGGGTGAGACAGGAGCTGATGACTCTTAATCCTTCGAAGGGCATGGGTCCAGACCAGGTGCCCCCCATCCTACTCCACAATTGCCCAATACTCTCTGTACCCCTCACGCATCTTTTCAACCTGTCACTTACGTCTGGCACCTTCCCATCTATATGGAAAACGTCTTTCGTGACCCCTATTCATAAATCCGGAGCTAAATCAAACATAGAAAACTATCGTCCCATTTGCACAATCTCGACCATACCCAAAACTCTGGAGAAGCTAGTCCTCGAGCAGATCAGCCCTCTCTTCACTCCGTTCATCATCCCGGAGCAGCATGGATTTCTCTCTGGCAAGTCCACAACCTCCAACCTGCTGTGTTTTCAGCAGGATATATTGAGTGCATTCGGTGATGGCCACCAGGTGGATTCAGTTTCCACCGACTTTGCCAAGTGCTTCGATAAGCTGTCTCATGCACATGTCCTTGCTAGGCTTGAGGCTCTGGGTGTTCACGGGCCCCTTCTCAGGTGGCTCAAAAGCTACTTGTTGAATCGGCAAATGGTTGTGAAACACAGGAACGTGCTGTCAACTCCCTTTGTGGCTTCTTCGGGAGTTCCACAGGGTTCCCACCTGGGTCCATTGCTCTTTTTGCTCCTCCTTAACAGCATTGGCACTATTTTTGACGGAGTTAAATTCTTGCTGTATGCCGACGACCTCAAGATTTTTCTCAGCATCAGATCTGAGGCGGATTGCCAAATCTTACAGAAAAACCTAGACTGTCTTGGAGTGTGGTGTAGTGTAAACCATCTCTCTCTCAATCCCTCTAAGTGCCATGTCATCACCTTCTCTCGTAACCAGTCAGATTTTTCGTATGACTACTTCATTGATGACTCACTGATTCAGCGGAAGGCTCAAGCTAAGGACCTTGGAGTGTTGTTTGACCGTCGCTTAACTTTTAATGATCACATCGACGGGATCTCAGCGCGTGCTATGAGAGCCCTTGGGTTTTTGAAGCGATCCACGAGAGATTTTACCGATCCGACCACTCTCACCCTTTTATACAAAACCTTGGTGCGTTCTATTATGGAGTATGCCTGTATTGTATGGTCTCCTTACTATGCTATCCATAAAAATAGATTGGAACGGATCCAAAATCGGTTTCTCCGGTACATTGCATTCAAATCACGGAGGGATGTTGGGCCGCTCATGGAGCAATACCACATTGATTCCTTGGAGTTGAGGCGGGTGTCTAATGACCTGGTCTATCTCCATAAGTTAATTAACAACCAAGTTGATTGCCCCTCACTTCTCGCCGTGATTTCCCTAAATGCCCCAAATTACCGCTCTCGCCATACTCCTCTTTTTCACGTTCCGTTTCAGCCAGCCAACTACCTTTGTCACAGCCCCCTGGTTCGGCTTCCAAGGCAAGCTAATTACGTACTAGGGCTGGCCCCCCAACTAGATTTTTTCCATGGCTCCGAGACTACTTTCAGGAATTCTATAATCCATGCTCTCCGCTCATCATCCTCCCTCTGACTACCCCCAGTATTATTTACTTTATCATTGTCATCATTTATTTTTTTCATTGTCTCCTCCTTTGTAAATCCATCCCTATATAACCAATAATGTTTGTAAAAATACATAATGTACATCCGGCCAGCTGACGTATACATTGTAATTTAATATTTAAATTGGGCGTAGCCCGTTTTGTACTCAAATAAACAAATAAACAAATAAACACCCATTTGGGGTGAATTTACAAGCCGCCACCCTCAAAATGCATAGGCGCCATCATTTCTGCACAGTATGCAATTACATAGAGTCACTTTCCAGCCCGTAGCAGATCGCTTTCCTTTCCAACTCCCACCACCCATTCATAATTGAAAATTTTGCAAATTTTCAATGTGCGGAGGGGGATTGTGACGATAGCTGCATAAATATCGTCACGGGAACTGTTTTTGGGAACCTCTGGATCTCAAAGGAACAGTTCTTCGGCTTCCACCTCTTCTGGAACCTCCTAGAGCAAGTTAGTTACCCTGAAACCTTTCCATCGGCGAGTCATTTGAATACCTTTGAAATAACCACCAGTCCCTTACCCTCGCGGTTCTCAACCCTTCTATTCTAAATCTTAGAATCCTCCCCTAGAACTTTGAGCTTAAACCTTTATAGGAGAAAACACGTTTCCTCGTTAAATCTCAAATACTTGTTCTCATTCCTCAAACCTGATAATCACCATTAAGAAGGTCAGCGGGAATTGATTTCCCTATAGCACAAACCTTAGCCCTATTGGCTGGCAGAATTTATTATAATATTTTTAGTGAGATTACTGGGACTCAGAGCAATTATTGAGTTAGAAACCCTCTCTTATTGAACTCGATCAACTTAAATTTTCCTCCTCTACCAAGTCCCACCGTCTTACAATTTTATACACGTAAAAAATAAATTTAAAAATAACGTTCCAAAATCTTCCAGAAGTTTTAGTGTTTGCTAAATATAAAACCCTCTTCTGCCTGTATTTCAGTTTATATTCGTAACCAAACTAGGTGTGTTTCATTCTGAAAAACTAGGCATTAAAAAGTCGGCAAAATAGGAACAAATGGCAGAAATCTCCCTAAAATGGTATATAAACATATATAATATATATATGTATTCACCAATAAAGGTACCTATTGAACGATGATCCGAAACAGAAGATTTTAATGACGATTTCCTCAACAACAAAAACGCTGCCAATCCCAGCACAACGGTTTATTATTTTGTACAGAAAACCCTTCTGTTACAGATCACAGCTCTCCGTATAGATAACCCCTCTATATAACATATGTACTATTCTACACATATTATGTAGATCGCGGACCCTCCGTAGGTTAGTACCTAACCCCGTACTCGTTACTAGACCTAAACCGTTTTGTAATAATTTACTTGTATAGGTTCCCCTTCTACGGAGATAGAATAATGAACCGTTGTGTAATGATTTGCCCATAAATAATACTTCAACGGTTGTTCAAGTTGCAAAAGTACCTATCAACAAAATCCACCCCCTTCTTGGTAGATGAGCAGTTGTGTAATAATTTGCCGTTGTGTAATAGTTTGTCATTGTGTAATAATTTACCCATCAATAATACTTCAACGGTTGTTCAAGTTGCAAAAGTACCTATCAACAAAATCCAGCCCCTTCTGGGTAGATGAGCCGTTGTGTAATAATTTACCGTTGTGTAATAATTTACCGTGGTGTCATAATTAACCGTTGTGTAATAATTCACCGTTGTGTAATAATTTGCCGGTGTGTAATAATTTACCCATCAATAATACTTCAACGTTTGTTCAAGTTTCAGAAGTACCTAACAACAAAATCCAATGGTCCATCACTTGTCAAATGAATTATTAATATCGCAGAACAAACAACTCGACTTTATACAGCCACCCTTGATTATAATCAGATGCTCCGTAGTTATTATATCAGGGCTGGATTTATACGGTTTGATTCACGATCGTGTTGACGAAGTTTTTTGGTGCTCAGGAACGGCTGGACGTACAATGCTCTGGGTGGTCTCAAAAAATTGTTTAGCTCAAGGCAAATTTAATAACGTAAAAAAAACCATACCCTTCTATCGGAAGTTTTCGAGCTACGGCGTTCTGAAAATGTCAACCCCTATTTTGAACCCCTTAGAGATAACTGACAGTAACGTCGAGCTTCGAGGACCTACTAGACCCCGAACGGAACCTATAAACCGGATTTCATCAATTTTGTTTCATGGTAACTAAGAAAAGTGGCCCGTACAGCGTACGGCGGACAGACAGAAATATTTTTATTGCAGTTTTGGATTCTACATACCTTGAAACGTAAACCATCAAATTCTGAGGGGGGGTAAGAATTTTTTGTTTTTCTTGCTCGATTCCAATGGTTCATTATTGAAAATAATAAACCAAAAGTAATCAAAATTAGGGCAATTCTGGGGGTCGCAATTCGCCATTATCGGTAAAAACGCTGCAAAGTCCTTGCCACATGTGTTTATTATTGTACTGGTCATAAAAATTTTGTTGACCTATTTTTGATCATTGATAGTACCATTTAACTGTCGTGATTCACCTGTTGATACCTTCTAGTGTTATTACACAAATGTATGGTGATTTCACACAATATCCCATGTTTCTGACTCATAAAAAATGAAATTCGGGAGCTTAACCTTCGTTACAACCTCAATTCTTCACACTTCGGTCGAAATCAACTTAATATTCGGTCTTCTCGCCCCCAAAACCATGGAAAACGATACCTCACAAGCTCATGTTCACTAAAACCTCAAAAATCCCTCGAAAACCCCTATTTTTACACCCATTTTTCTCCCATAACTCCCCTGGGTGTATGCCGATCGGGCTGCCGTGTGTCGGAGCACAACTAGGACCCGAATGTGTTACCAAATGGGGACCCAAACTGTGTGCGGAAGTACGATTTTAGACCAAAATTTAACGTAAATGTAAGGCTGAAACTTAGAACCTCAATTTTCCACTCTTTGGTCAAAATCGACTTCGTATTCGGTCTTCTCGTCCCAAAAAATTAATCAAAATTAGGTCAATTCTGTGGGTCACAAATCGCCAATATCGGTAAAAACGGCTAAAATCACCCCCTAGCAAATTATACAGTAGAAGTTGCTTATAGAGATTGGTCGCGTATAGCGATGCGGTTTCCAGTCGGTCCCAATTTGATCACCACAAGCGACTTCATACTGTATCATTTTTCATAATTAATTTTTGACATTTTCATGTCTTTGCCCTGGCACATAGCACAAAAAACGCTGCAAATCCCTGCACAACGGTTTATTATTTTGTATAGAATACCCTTGTGTTACAGATCACAGCTCTATGTATAGATAACCCGTCTATATAATATGATATGTACTATTCTATGCATATTATGTAGATCGCAGACCCTCCGTAGGTTAGTACCTAACCCCGTACTCGTTACTAGGTACCTACCTAAATCACGAGTTAAATGTTGCTAAAATAGTTCTGCCGATGACAAACAGTACCTAACAAAAAGAAACACACATAATGAAGTTCTGAAAAGAAATTGTTGATGAGGAGTGAAAAGAGTTGCAAAAGTACCTACCAACAAACTCCAGCCCCTTCTACGTAGATGGTATAATGAACCGTTGTGTAATAATTTACCGTTGAGTAATGATTTACCGTAGTAATAATTTACCCATCAATAATACTTCAACGTTTGTTCAAGTTTCACTACCTACCAACAAACTCCAAAAGAGCCATCATTTTTCAAATTAAATAATATCACAGAACAACCAACTCGACTTCATACTCCGCCAATATAATCAGGTGATCCCTACCAATGATTTTATCTCCGCCAAATTTCCTATTGTGGGCGCGTCTCTGGTTACGAGATTTGGTTTGAATTGTATACAATTTCATTCACACTGGAGTCGAAAATGCCTGTCGGTGCAAACTTCGGGGCCTTACTGTGAACGAACGGCTGGACGTACGATGCTCCGGATGGTCTTAAAAAACTCGCAAGTTCAAGAACTATTTAAAACCGTAAAAATATTTACGTAAAAAAATGGTATAGGCGTTTTGAAAATTTCAACCCCTATTTTGAACCCCTTAGAGATGACTCACAGTAACGTCGAGCTTCGAGGACCAACTAGACGCCGAACGGAAGCTATAACCCGAATTTCATCAATTTTTTTTCATGGTAACTAAGAAAAGTGGCCCGTACAGCGTACGGCGGACAGACAGAAATATTTTTATTGCAGTTTTGGATTCTACATACCTTGAAACGTAAACCATCAAATTTTGAGGGGGGGTAAGAATTTTTTTTTTCATGCTCGATTCCAATGGTTCATTATTGAAAATAATAAACCAAAACTGTCACGAAATTGTGTTACAGTGCCTTTATAATGATTTCCGCTTACAACGACCCCGTTGTTAGGTTTGTTCATTTTCTACACTTTTTAACCCACAAAAATCGTTCACCACTCGTTGGAAAGCTCTCGATTTAACGAACATTTTCATGTTCTCCATAACATATTGACTATACGAATAGCGGAGCTATGGGCATAACTGTTCTCATATTTTGTTTACAAACTAATGATCGTGAGTGTAGAAGATAATTAATCCGGAATCGTCTATTTTATTGAAATTAGGTACCTACCTCTTAATATTAATAATGTCAAAAGCAATAGGTAAAGACATGAAAATGTCCCAATGCGTTGCAGACTCGTATGCAAGCGTTTTTGTAGTTTTTGACATTTTTTCGCGTAGTGGTTTTCACGTACAACCGAGTAGTTGCTAGGGAAATGAAACTTCTTTCATTTTCATCGGACAAAAATCGTTTTCCATTCGTTGGAAAGCTCTTGATTTATCACGAATTTATTTCGTATTTGTTCTTGGTATTTATTTCCTAGTTTCATACTATAACTATATAAATGAATGTTATAAATGGATAGTAAACAATGACGCTTGTTTTCGCGCACAATGCATAGTGGAGAGTCGCGTGGAAACGAGCCCTGGGATACTCGCATTTTTTGCGAGTCGATTTTGCGTTATATTGTATAGCTTAGGTATGCATGGTGAGAGCACAGTTTTCGTCCATTTATTTAATCAATACTTCGAATTATCTTTTATAAATGTCAACACACACATATCACATGTTAAAATATTGATCTAGATAGAAGAATCTATAACTAATTACTTCTAAATTAATTCATAGTTATAAGAATATTCAATTTGTTTTTCCCTATCTCGTAGTGCAAATAATTAGGTATGTAACCTTCTGTATTTCTTAATCTCCAACCTTGTCATTGATATTTTGTATAGCTTTTTTTTTGTAATTCCTTGTGTATTAATGGACAACCATTGTCTAACACAAAAATTATTATTAATTTTCAAGGTGCTGATTTTAGCCATTTTGGCGATATTGGCCGATATTGGCGAATTGTGACCCCCAGAATTGACGTGTTTTTGATTAATTTTTGTTTTTGAGGAAATCTTCATTAAAACCGATAGGTAGTTAGTGGCACTAAGTTTTTCAATTGGGATATTCAACCGACCACCGACGCACGAAATAAATCTATAGGCAGCAATTTTGTATGTCCATTACAATTTTTTTGTTAACCCCTCTAGTTATTTGTGCCAGTAGAATTTGCGGCGTTTATCGTTATGGTAGGAAACTTGATTCAGGGACATACATACCTACAAGTGCTCACTATAAGATCAGTCGTTGAAGGATATGGTGATTGAAATACAAAAGCTTGGGTAGTTATGTAAACAATACTATAATAAATGAATTCAAGACGCTAGTAGAGATGCCAATCTGTCCCTAACAGAACGGCCAGTGACGTCTTCCGAATGAGAATGAACAAAAAAGTTTCCTCGTCGAATACAGGAAAAACTTCTTCCAGATAGTTTTCATTTTTTTTCACTGGATGGTAAGTCCAAATCATCTTCCGATGACACCTCGATAGGAGTGATCGACCCCTCATCACTGGATGAACTCATCGCGAGAAGTACCAAAACGCAAGTGAGAGAAGTGCACAGAAAACTCTACTATACTACGTAGAATGCTGAGAAGTGGGTAGGTAGGGTTATTAGAATGAACACACAGAACGAATAACGACGAACGACGGTGCGATGAGAAATGATTTGATTGGCTTAAACGGGCGAGCGGTAGTGGGGGGGAGCAGTCAGAAAGGAGTACATCGGAAAATCCGCGGACTGGTCTGACGGTCTTGGAACTGTCTTCGAACCGCCAGAAAAACACCGCGAACAGCATCCTATGGATGCTATACAGTCCGAGACGAGTCCGCAAGACCACCGCGAACGCCAAATGATGGATCTGACGGTTTGAAGACAGTCAGATGGCCACCGCGAACGAACCTAAAGTCTCTCTTTTTGTCAGCCGTCGAAAATGTTACCAATGACCAATGGCAGTCGTACGTACGTCACGCGAAAGCACTTGTGGAAGACGCATGGGTTCTGGAAACATCGACGGATACTGCTATAGATGATTTCATTATCAACACGGCCGATGACTCAGAAGACGACGATGACAACAATATATTTTTTTATGCAGATAGTGACGATGATTTTGTTGACGACCCTTACGTTCCCAATGGTGACTTCTGTAAGGACCTTGGAGTTCAGCCCTTATTGGATATGTAAACAAAATTGAATTATTATTTTCAAGAATTATTTATATATACTTATTTGTATATTTTTATTATCACCAAGAGAATATTTATTTATACAACGAGAATAAAAAACACCGATTCATCAAGTACGAGTAGCTTTATTTATACTCATTCGCCATAAAATTTTGTGTAGAGCATGATTCCGAAGAGAAATGTTTATTTTTGTTTGATCCCTAGAAGTTAACATTTGCATAGAGGAACACTATTTGATCATTATCCACGTGAGTGACATACAATGGGTCGTAAACCTCGAGGTGATGATACCATTAAACGATGCGACGTTGCAACAACCGAGGGTCACCTCAGGTAGCCCAGGGCCCGTCCTTCCTGGGCCCTAGTATAGTTATCTTCTGTTTCGGATCACCGTGGAATAGGTACCACTTTTGGTGAATACATATATATACCATTTGTTGGGAGATTTCTGACATTTTGGTTTACTCATTATTTTCAATAATGAACCATTGGAATCGAGCAAGAAAAAAAAATTCTTACCCCCCCTCAAAATTTGATGGTTTACGTTTCAAGGTACGTAGAATCTGCAAAACTGCAATAAAAATATTTCTGTCTGTCCGCCGTACGCTGTACGGGCCACTTTTCTTAGTTACAATGAAACAAAATTGATGAAATCCGGTTTATAGGTTCCGTTCGGGATCTAGTTGGTCCTTGAAGCTTGACGTTACTGTCAGTCATCTCTAAGGGGTTCAAAATAGGGGTTGAAATTTTCAGAACGCCGTAGCTCGAATACTTCCGATAGAAGGGTCTGGTTTCTTTACGTTATTAAATTTGTCTTGAGCTAAACAATTTTTTGAGACCACCCAAAGCATTGTACGTCCAGCCGTTCCTGAGCACCAAAAAGCTTCGTCAACACGATCGTGAATCAAACGGTATAAACCCGGCCCGGATATCATAACTACGGAGCATCTGATTATAATCAAGGATGGCTGTATGAAGTCGAGTTGTTTGTTCTGCGATATTATTTCATTTGATAGTGATGGACTATTGGATTTTGTTGGTAGGTACTTCTGAAACTTGAGCAAACGTTGAAGTATCATTGATGGGTATAAATTATTACACAATGGCAAATTATTAAACAACGGTGAATTATTACACAACGGTAAATTATGGCACCACGGTAAATTATTACACAACGTAAATTATTACACAACGGCTCATCTACCCAGAAGGGGTGGATTTTGTTGATAGGTACTTTTGCAACTTGAACAACCGTTGAAGTATCATTGATGGGTGAATTATTACACAATGGCAAATTATTACACAACGGTAAATTATTACACAACGGCTCATCTACCCAGAAGGGGCTGGATTTTGTTGATAGGTACCTTTGCAACTTGAACAACCGTTGAAGTATTATTTATGGGTAAATTATTACACAATGGCAAATTATTACACAACGGCAAATTATTAAACAACGGTAAATCATTACACAAAGGTAAATTATTACACCACGGTAAATTATTACACAACGGTAAATTATTTCACAACGGCTCATCTACCAAGAAGGGGCTGGATTTTGTTGATAGGTACCTTTGCAACTTGAACAACCGTTGAAGTATTATTGATGGGCAAATTATTACACAACGGTTCATTATTCTATCTCCGTAGAAGGGGAAGCTATACAGGTGAATTATTACACAACGGTTTAGGTAGGTAGCTAGTAACGAGTACGGGGTTAGGTACTAACCTACGGAATGGTAATCTATACAGAGAGCTGTGATCTGTAACAGGAGGGTATTCTGTACAAAATAAAAAACCGGTGTGCAGGGATTTGCAGCTTTTTTACCTATTTTGCAGACTTTTAAAACCCAAAAACTCAAAAAATTGTCACTATAACCGACCAATCTCCATAAGCGACTTCTGCTGTATTATTTGCTGGGTGGTGATTTTAGCCATTTTTACCGATATTGGCGAATTGTGAACACCAGAATTGACGTAGTTTTGATTAATTTTTGTTTTTGAGGAAATCTTTATTAAAACCGACAGGTAGTTTATCTTCTGTTTCGGATCACCACCTTCTGTTAGGTACCACTTTTGGTGAATACATATATACCATTTTTGGGAGATTTTTGACATTTTTACCGTTTTTGCCGACTTCTAAAACCCAAAAACTCAAAAAATGGTCACTATAACCGACCAATCTCCATAAGCGACTTCTACTGTGTAATTTGCTGGGTGGTGATTTTAGCCATTTTTACCGATATTGGCGAATTGTGACCCCCAGAATTGACGTAATCTTGATTAAACTTGTGTTTTTGAGGAGATCTTCATTAAAACCGACAGGTAGGTTATCTTCTGTTTCGGATCGTCGTTCAATAGGTACCACTTTTGGTGAATACATATATACCATTTTTGGGAGATTTCTGACATTTTTACCGTTTTTGCGGACTTCTAAAACCCAAAAACTCAAAAAATTGTCACTATAATCGACCAATCTCCATAAGCGACTTCTGCTGTATAATTTGCTGGGTGGTGATTTTAGCCATTTTTACCGATATTGGCGAATTGTGAACACCAGAATTGACGTAGTTTTGATTAATTTTTGTTTTTGAGAAAATCTTTATTAAAACCGACAGGTAGTTTATCTTCTGTTTCGGATCACCACCTTCTGTTAGGTACCACTTTTGGTGAATACATACATACCATTTTTGGGAGATTTCTGACATTTTTACCGTTTTTGCGGACTTCTAAAACCCAAAAACTCAAAAAATTGTCACTATAATCGACCAATCTCCATAAGCGACTTCTACTGTATAATTTGCTGGGTGGTGATTTTAGCCATTTTTACCGATATTGGCGAACTGTGACCCCCAGAATTGACGTAATATTGATTAATTTTTGTTTTTGAGGAGATCTTCATTAAGGGGGCGCAGACCCTGTTTTTTGTCAGTTTCTTCACGTTTTCTCTGGCTGTGGTTAACTTACAGTTCTGGGGAAGGTCTTAATACGCATTATATTAATCCGTGAATAGAGTTAGGGTCATAGCTCTAAATGATTCCTGAAATTTCCGAAAATTCAAATTCAAAAATGTAGTTTAAAAAACTTTTTCTTGAATGTTTGTGTTTTACGACATTTTCGGAGAGATAATAAAGTTGATAATCCAAGAATCAAAATTTTTTTATGTAAAATAAGAAAGAAAACGTGAAGAAAAATTTTACGTATTTTGAAAAAAGGCTCGAGAAAGGGGGCGCCGCCTGTAGGCGCTCTCTGCGGGCAATGTGCCGAGTCTCTCCCCCTTCACACGCAGCCACCCTGCCCTGTCGCTTCGCTCGTCGTGTAGTCTAGTATAGTATCCATGGCATTATCAGTTCCAGCGGCTCTTTGCCTGGGAAGGAGGTAATTTTCAACGTTTTTGGTCGGAGGGGCAAGGGAGGAGGCGGTGTTGCCATATTCACCGAACGAATGGCATCGCTGTAACCCTCACAGTCTGCATCCCAGCTAAGCTTCAGAATATTAGTTCCCTGTTGAGCTGGCCTACCCTTCCACCCTTCCTACCACATGCTCACCTACCTCAGCCTAATTACCGTCATAGTTTTCACATGATTGGATAAGTAATTTTTACAGTATTTTCCCAATTATGTTGGTTACCTACTTTCCTAATTAAAGCTACAATCCAATCAGCCATAATTTTATTATTCATAGTAGGTAGCTACCTACCTATTTACGGTACGTATTAATTACGTATATCAATTAAATGTTTCATAAACTGGATTAAATTTAGCAAAATCAATTTAAAAAAATAGGGGATGATTGTTTTAAGTGGGTAAACAATTGTTTGAGAAATAATCCGCTAGGTAGATCGAAAGTTGACGCCACAATCGCTAGGTGCATACCTGAATTCATTTGAGGAAGTATAGGCATGTAACTACTTAATTTTCTTATTTTTTAACTATTCTGCTCGAACTTCTTGTTCGTCACATAATATTATCTGAAAGCCTCTAAACTTACCTTGCCGGCTGAGTGGCGCAAGGTCAATCTCTGACCCATCCGGATTGTTGTAGGTACTATTATTTTTCTGTCTGGGGTACTTTTATGTTACGTAATAATTTAATTTTGAGAGGAGTTTTACTGGGCATTTATATATGTATGTAAATTTGACGGTTTATTTTTTATTTATGTAAATCAATGTGTGACCAATGAATGTATCAACTGGACACAGATACCTACCTGTGTGAGACAAATAACTTAGGTACTCCCACACAGTGTGAGATTTGTAATTTCATTTCATTTTTATTAATACTTATGTGTACTTCACTCAAAATTAGACATGACTTTTTTAAAGAATGATTACACACTGTCTAAAGTGTTCTACCTGTCATACTAATACAGAATCAATTCAAAGACAAATTATCCAACATGATTTCAAGTACCTACTTTTAATCATCATACCTTTCACTACCTACTTGAATTGAACGACAATAGGAAGAGGATTAGATAGTAACAAATAACTTTTCAGGTGTTTGTTTTATTCAATGACTGAAATGTAAACAAATAGAAAAGTAAATTGGAAAGCTCATGAATAATATTATACAGTTACACTGCTCACATTAGCTTTTATTATTTTATTGGACACTGAGTTAGTCTGGATCTAGGTAGGTATTCGGAAATCCATTTAGGTTCATGTTCATTTAAATCGGGGTTCAAACTCGCTTCTTGCTGTATATACGACTGGAGTTGTCAACTTCGGATATCTCGTCAATTCTGATCGTCTTCCTGAACAAAAATACACAGTAGCAAATTACAACAGGCATTTCTATAATATTAAATGTAAATGTAAATAAAGTGAATGTAATGTAAATAAAGTTTTCCTACATACACTTATTTCATGTATAGGTGCTATCTTCTATAATGTTAATAAATAATGTCAATGACCCCCAAAAATCCTAATTAGACCCCTGTTCTGTGTGAAAAGCAACTGAAATGGTATTTTTCTGCCTTCACTCACCCTTCCATGCCACTTTCAGTGATTTTATATAACAATTTTAGCAGTTTTTACCAATTTTTGACCCCTTAAAAACTCAAATTTGACCCCCTTCAAATTTTATAAAATTGCTTATCCTTTTGTTTGGCGATAAGAACATTTCGGCGAAATTTGGAATTTTTATCACGTAACCAAGGTCAGGTATCGTCTGGAGTGACACATAAATAAATGTATATAAATATAGGTATACATTTTTGTTAAAATCTAAGGATGAAATCAGGATGATCTGAAACGGATTCGTCTATAAAATAATTTCAAAAACTTATGTTCTGAAAATTTTGGACCCATTGCAATACCTTCATTTTCCTTAAAAATTCGCGAACATTGTTGTGTGTATTTCATCAGTTTATCTTACCTAATGTTATCTGTAACATTTAGTGCTTTGTTAAATTTAATTTAAATTCAGCTTTCTTTGTAATTTCAAACCTTATTACCGAATTTTCAAAGAAAATAAAGCTATTGCTATGGGTAACATTTTCAGAACATGAATTTTTGAAATATTTTTATAGGCAAATCCGGTTCAGAGCATCCTAAGTTCATCCCTAGATTTTAGCAAAAATTTATTACGTAGATTTATGTGCCACTACAGATGATTTCTGTCCTTGGGTAGGCACATGGTAAAAATTCCAGATTTCTCCAAACCGTTTGTATTGCCAAACGAAAGGATGAGTTCGAAGATGAGCAATTTTCAAATTCCAAGGGAGTCAAATTGGAGTTTTTAGGGGCTAAATGTCGGCTAAAATTGCTATACAAATCATTGGAAGTTGTACGGAAGGTTGAGTGAAGACAGAAAAATACCATTTCAGTTGTTTTTCACACAGAATAGGGGTCAGATTTTGATTTTTTGGGGTAAAAAATTGGTATTAATGGTAAAATCAATATTAATTCACCTGACGTTGTGTGGGGTGGTTAATGACGACGGAGGTACTACCTCGATGATAAAACTATTTTTCTCAAAAGCAAGTGGGTCAAATTTGACGTTATTAGGGTCAAACATCGGTAAAAATGGGTAAAATCACGAAAAGTTATAATTTTAAGAAAAGTGGTATGGATTCTCGCTATATCATCTTTTTACACAATATCAGGAATATTTCTTTGAAAATTCGCTCTTATAGCCATGCTACGTGAAAGGATGTTTTTTCTATTTCCGATAACCCCCCCCCCCCTTTTCAACACTACGCCACTGCGTATTATAAATCTGTGCTGATCTGGCAAAACGTGGTAGGTAAGTCCAATACAGATGATTTTACAGGAGAGCGTGTCAAAGTTTTGCAGGTTCAGAGAAGCGCATGAAGAATCTGGGGAATGTGATATTACAGCGAAATATTTGATCTGCTTCTAATAATAAGAAGTATTACCTGATTTTTACTCAAAGAAAGACCATTTGGTGGGAGACATCACTGTCTGCCAGACTCTGGATCGGATGTTGTTTGGACATGAACTGAGAACAGAAAATAACATAAAATCAGTAAATTTGGGTATACTGATTGCAATGAATTAGAAATATCAATGAAAACCTTAGAAATACATTTTAATCTATCGAGTATCTGCTTGGTGTTTTGACTGATAGGTAGATGTGAAGAGTTGGGAATTTACAGTATTTCTTAGGTTTTTATTGAGGTTTCCTAATCTACAAAACCAAAAAACCTTGGAAACACATCCATCTATATTAACCATGGAAACATTCTTTTTTTTTTTAAACTTATTGCAATTCAATTTTGACGTTCAGAGTAGGGTAGGTAGCTACCTAAAGATTTTTTTATTCATTGCTCATCGCAGATTGTATCTGCTTGATATTTTGACTGATTGAATTGAAAGAAACAGTAAAGGAACAGCCAACATTTCTGTAGATGTCCAACGGAATCATAACTACGGAGTTTTAGCCGCACGATATTTTACAATAACTTTCCAACGAAGGTTAAAGATTTTCGTGGAATGCTGGGTTGAGTTTTACTCCCAAACTACGGAGAACGTAGGTACTAATTACGTGACAATCATTAGACTAACACAAAATCTGTATACTACTACTACTACATCTGAAAATTATTTCAATTTGTTGCTCTACACAGAAAACACTAAGGATTAATTAGGTACCTAATTATGTAAATCTGCGGTATCAACTTACTGTTCTGCGCCTCTTTTTTTCGCCTTTGTTACCGATGTTTCTCCTGGTCCACTTCTTCGGCGGTGGAGGCATACACTTTGATACACTCGACGGATATCACTACGAATGAACAATAGTATATACTGATACTAACGTGAATGAACGGCGTGAGAGAAGAAGGAGAACAAAGGAATGAACTAAAAACAACAGAGTATAACCTGTCGAGCGGAAAACTTGCAGAGGGAGAGGAGAAGCTCACGTACCTAATCACGAATGTTATAGTGTCCATAAGGCAATGGAATTGATAACTAAAAACTAACTGCGCACTTACAACAACCATCGAAATTCGGCAGGCGCCCCTACCGGCGGGCGCCAAATCTCCAAATCTCGCTGGGAATCTTCCCGCGGAAGCGATGTGGAAGTGATGTTCAGCGCACTCTCGTGGTTGGGGGTGCTACTGGCCTTCCCGTCCCGCGCCCCCTTAAATCCGACAAGTAGGTTATCTTCTGTTTCGGATCATCGTTTAATAGGTACGAACTTTTGGTGAATTTCTACCGAACGGCGGAAGGTTTGAACGAGCGAGGGAAAACAAGAAGGCGTGAGGCCGCGGGTTTCGGAGATCCCCCAGCTCCCAGTTCGGCTCCTTCCCATGGTAAACCGTCCGGCCCCGTCATGTTGGCCAACCTGACTCGACTCCATCGATCGTCGTGACGTCACGTAGCCTCTCTCCACGCTTAACCTGTTCACTCCGTTTCCCCTTCGAAAACGGGGAAAAAAATAAAATCCGGCCCGCGGACCCGCGCTCGGAGCCCTCCCGAGGAAGTTTGTTCCCGTGACGTTTTTCTCATTCCGATTTTTCCCCTTCAGAGAAAACTTCGCGTTGGCGGAGGGTCCAGTTTACCCGGTTTTCCGCGGCAGCTCCCCCGCGGGGAAGGCGTCCCGGAGCATGGCGGAGTCCTCCAGAAACGTCATCCCACTCGGAGGTAACGTAAAACCAATTCATCTCAAACATCCTTCGGTGTCCGCCGCTGTTTTTTCACACAGGACTTTGCGGCTCCCGACCCGAACTCCCATCTTCCGTTCACGATTTTCAACTCGCCCCGCCGCCGAAATCCGTTCCCGAAATCACAAAAATCACATTCACCTCGTATATCTCCGCTTATTTATCTCCTTCGGAAATCTCGGCGACGGAACGAGTCCCGCTTATTCGGGTGGGTGGCTCCACATTCCATCGTCCCGGACTCACTGCACAGTCAATATCCCATCGTTTACCCGTGCAAAACGTCGTTAATGGCCCTCCCTTAACGATCTTCCTCATTCTCATCACCCGCCCGTTTGTTTATATTAGAAAAATAACCTTCCTGTTTCATGAGAGAAAAAAAAAATCATTAACACCAACTCCGTAAATCTCAACCCGAATCCTTCCCGTCATTTCACCTCCCACAATTTTACTAAAATAATATCGTTTGGCGGCATTTAGAGACGTGCAGTATCGTTTAATCCTTCTAAATAAACCGCAAAACTACTCACTGAGAGCCGGGTTTTCTCCAATTCCGATCGTCCCAAGCGACCATTTTTATCTCTCCCGACCCGTTCTTTTTTCACACAGGGTTTTCCCCGTCCGTCCCGCCAAACGTTATTTTTTGATCATTTCCACTGTTCACCTTTACTCAATATTTCATAATAATTATAACATTAATATTACCTGTACGTTCATAATTAATACATTATTTATGTACAATTTTATTAGGTAGGTATCCAATATACCTAATACGGTATGCCCAGTATAGGTATATAATTATACAGTATAATGCCCGGGCAAATTAGATTTTCGCTTTTTAAAAAATCGCCTCGAGCTGGAAAATGATTTCAAACCACTTTGGGCCCATATAAGTGTGATAATATTATCACTGCGACATTTTCTGAGGTTATCTAAACTTTTGGCAGCCAAAAAACAGCGAAATTTTGACACTTTTTGGCTGGTAATGTCACTCACATCAAAACTAAAGAGGATTAAATGTTGAGTCGATCAGCCTCCTTAAACATTAAATTTGGTGCATCGGGTTTGCCGGGATCTGCAGTCAAACAGGCGAATTTTTCCATTTTGTTCGATAAGTAGTGTGTAATGCTCAATTTCACATGCCTGTAACTGAAGAACGGTTATTCCAAATGAAAAATGCCACATAACTAACTATATTTGTAGAACATCAAGTTCTGCGTAGGTACAGAGCAACCCTGTTTTTTTTAATTAATATTTACTTAGGTAATTTCAAATTTCATTGATTAATTAATATTTTAAATTAAATATTTTAATATAACTAGGGGTGCGCTGAACGCAGAATTTGATACTCTGCTATTTCAGTTACATGGAATTTTTCATTTGGATTAAACGTTTTTTACTTACAGACGTGTGAAACTGAGCATTTTAACACACTTTTCACTCAAAATGGAAAAATTTCTCTAGTTTTCACTGCCGATTCAGACCAACCCGCTGAACCCAAATTTAATGTTTAGAGAGAATACTCGACGAAGAATTTAATGTTCTTAAATTCTGGTAAGAGCGAAACTTTCTGTAAGATGTTATGAGCCAAAAAAGTGAAAAGTGCCAAAAATTTGCTGTCTTTTTGGCTCCAACATTTTTAGCTCACCTCAGAAGCCGTCGCAAACTCATATTTCTCTTATATGGGACGCCCAAAGTGGTTTAAATCAATTTGCAGCTTAAAGCGATTTGTTTTTGAGACACGACCTTTTCTTGATCTAATTTGCCCGGGCTAAATTATCTACTTGATGGGTTGGCTCACTGTTTCACTGTTGGCACCTACTTGGTGGATCCTGTCAAAGTGTATTGATATTTTCCGTCACCAGCGAATGTTTGAAAAAGACACGATATTTAAGTGCAAGGGTGGGACTAAAATTTTCAGAACTAAAATTCAGTTAAATGTTCTAAAATTTTCAGAACATTAACATTTTTGAAACCTTGCAAACCCGTTTCAGAACCCTAGATTTTAAGAAGTATTTATTTATGTGTTATATAGGTGCTTCTGTATTTCTTGTTTCCCTCAGACGATATCAATTGGCTACGAGATTAAAAAAAATTCCTAATTTCGCCACAATATTTTTAATGGCTAGCGAAATGATGATTTCGAAGATGACCAATTTTCGAACAAAAGGTGGATCAGATCACTTACTTAATGTTAGTTTTTGTGGAGCAAAAATCGCTCACAGTGGCTAAATATTGCGAAAAACCACCCGAGATTAATCAAGTGGTTTAGAATGTTGGCTCGAGTTAGATAAAGATTATTTTTCAAACATTCAAAAATATCTTAAGGAGGCCAAATGATCAGAACGAATTCTGATTCTCTCAGAGGACAGCTAATCACGTCCGCGACGCTGGCAGGGCGTAAGGCCCCAGCCTAAAACGGCTATTTACTTCGGTACTTCACTTTTACAGTCATAGATATTTTTTCTAGAAAACAAATTCGGTCAAATGTAAATGTTTGGGGCCCAAAATAACCGTTGTAACTGTAAAAGTAGCTAACGCCAACTTCGAAAAATCCGCCCATAAATGATCATGCTGCATTCAGTAGCTCATACAACTATTCAGTAACTCACAAAAACAGAGTTTCAAAATATTCAAATGAACAGTACTCCTAAAATTATTGACAAACAAGCACATAATCGCCTTTTCAAGTTCAAGGTTTTCCGTGAATCCAAGGTTTTAAGAAAATAATTCACAAAATATCAGGACCAAGGCTCTGCAGGTACCTGGCTAAAAAAAATTACTGCAGCTGTAGGTAGGTGTTGTTCAAATTCATTTAAAAGAAAAATTCATGTTCGCGCATGCGCAGACAAAAGTTACAGTACGATTCCAATGAAATTGACACGGAACTATCAAAGTATTATTCCTGATCGGTCCTCCAAGTTTTAACTTATTTCAACGATATTTGAGGTACTTATGGGCGTTCCACATTTGCGCATGCGCAGACGAAAGTTAAGGTAGGATTTCAGTGATTTTGATGTGAGACCACCTGCGATCCAACCCGCGTGCCCTCAGAATTTCAGCTTTCTGCCACTATTTTTCGCGCAGTTAGAATTATTACAAGGAAATTGTCAACATTTCATGTTCGCACATGCGCAGACTGTATGATTCCAATGAAATTCATTTGGAACTATCAAAGCATTATTCCTGATCGACCCTCCAAGTTCGAACTCATTTCAACGATATTCAAATTAGTTATGGGCATTTCAATTATTTCATGTTTACGCATGCGCAGACGAAAGTTACCTTACTTTTTCAATGATTTTTGGTGTGGGACAATCCGTGACCCAACCCGCACTTCCCCTCCAAATTTCAGGCCATTTCGACCGTTATGTCGGGTAGTTGTGGACGTTACAAGGAATTGGCCACAGACAGACACGGAACCATTTTAATGTTCCTTAATATCTGAAACGCAAAAATTTCATTTTGAGGTCATGATTTTTTTTTTTACCAATCATTAATCCAAGGCTTTGCTACCGTCCGGTAGTGAGGAAGCAAAAGCACTGTAAATTTCGCCTGCGCATGCGCAAGCGTGAAATCCTTGTAGAGCTCATAACTACCCTAGAAATCGTCGGAAAGAGCTGAACGTTGGGTGTTATATATGGAGAATGGTACCCCGAGAAAATAGTCATAGTGAGTTGCAATTTGGAAGGTACGTGGGAGTTGGAGCATATATGTCCCCTTACCAAATTGATTGAAAAGAAACAGTCATGCAGCATGACTTAATGAGCGAATTTTCAAAGAAATATTCGAATTAATGGCTATGGTTTTGAAAAAAGGAAAACTTCTTCCTCCTACTGTTAGTACCTAAATTGAATAATTTGAAATAGATTTTTTCTTTCGTCTTCCTTCTAGTAATACGTGGGCCGGTACTTGTCTATCTATGAAGGTATCATAACAATTATATGTCAAATGGGAAATTCAAGGAGTTGTACTAATCGTTTGCCTCCCCCTTTTTTGCTTCGAACTCTCGTCTTCAATTAATACTTCTCACATTTTTCAATCTGACCACTCTAAGGGGGTGGGGGGGGGGGGTAAGAGTTTAAAGATTATCCTAGTTTTGGGTAATTTTTGCGCACTTTAAATGCTCTAATTTAAGAACGGATTTAGATATCTAAAATCCGATTTCACCATCGTGTTCAGCGTGCAAAAACCTTTAAAATGAGGGGTCACTTGTTGGAAAATAACATTTTGGGGATTTTTGGGTAATTTTTGCGCACTTTAAATGCGCCAAAACCCTCCTTAGAGTAGGCCAATTTCGCCCATCTTCGAACTTAGCCTTTCGATTGCCAAGATAGATTTTTTGTGCAAATTTGAGCTGTTTATCTCAATTCTATCGAGAGTTATCGTCTGGAGTGACACATATATATATATATATATATATATATATATATATATACATATAAAAAAGTGTTAAATTTCAGGAATCGTTTTAGAATGGTCTGAAACGGATTTCTATGAAGAAAATTTCCAAAAATTTATATTATTTAAATTTCGAAGCCATTGCAATAGCTTCATTTTCTTTGAAAATTCGCTAAAATTACTGTAACTTTCGTCTGCTCGTGCGCCAACGTGAAATCCTTCTAGAGCCCACAACTACCCTAGAAACTGTCGTGAAGCGATGAGGTTTGGAGGGTAGGTGGGGGTTGGGCCACAGATAATCCCACATTAAAGTCATTGATAAAGTACAGTAAATTTCGTCGGTGCATGCGCAAACGTGAAATCTGAATAGAGCACATCACTACCCAAGAAAATGACGTGTATTTGAATTTAAACTTGAAACGACATGTATTTGGATTTCTTTCTGTTTTAATTATTAGCGAATTTTCGAAGAAAAGGAAGCTATTGTTCTCGGTCCAAAATTTTTAAAACTCGAATTTCCGAAAAATTTGTATACCAAAATCCGTTTCAGACCATCCTGAATTCACTGCTGAAAGACACCAAAAATTATATGTATATATATATATATATATATATATATATATTTATCTATTTATATATATATTTATATATGTATGTGTCATTCCAGACGATAACTCTCGAAAGAATTGAGGTAAAAAGTTCAAATTTGCACGAAAAATCTGTCTTGGCAATCGACAGGCTAAGTTCGTAGATGGGCAGAATCGGGTCACTCTAAGGGGGAGTTTTGGGGGGTTTTAGGGGGGGGGAAATTACCCATAAATTCCCAAAATGAAACAGTCTGACAAGTGACACCTCATTTTAAAGGTTTTTGTACGCTGAACACGATGGTGAAATCAGAATTGCGATATCTCATTCCGTTCTCAAACTGGAGCACTTTGAAGATGAAGGAACGTGGTTATTTCTTCGAAAATTCGCTCTTATAGCCATGCTGCATGACTGTGGTTTTTTACTCATTGGTTTCATTATAAAATCATGTAATGTATTGTAACTTGCTTCGACACTTCTGACATACTTATTCTCCAAGTGGTATAATACCACAAATATTCAAAACACATATGAATGCCTGTAATTTAATCCTATTACGCATATCATTAATACTATTCCATCCTACTATTTTGTCGTTTTCGAACATCTCAAATTCAAATCCATACGCGTCAGCTCTCCATCTGTCTACCGAATGGACCAACTAGCTAATTGTTGTACACGTTCATGTTATATAGGAGAGGAAGCTATACTGCCTACCCGACTTGGCAGACGTTTTTTACGTTTATTAGTAGTTCATTTATTGATTTAAAAATTGGCTCGAATTGGAATAAATTCAGCGAATCCGCTGCTCCGAAATTGGGGAGGAATAAAGCTTGAGAATTTCCGTAAGTTGGTAGGTGCGTTAGGTACTTCAAAAATTCGCTCGTAGTTCAGATGCATGACAGGAACTTTTCAAGGTCCAAACTGCGTTTCGAATTATTGAGAGACACCTGTTCATTAATTTGATGATTGGATTTTGATTGGTTGATAATCACTGCACCCGCTCATTCGTATATGAAGAATAGAGAACAGATTCTTGGGGGGGATAGAGAGAGAATTGGTATCGCTATCTGGTGTGACAGTTGCAGTATTATACTGTCTGATGTGTCACCTGTAAAATATCGTGAATTCATCACACTCGCTTCATTTCGCGAACTGTACTTTTGGTTTATTATTCTGTGAATAATACCTATGTATTCGCTCAGCAAAAGATGGTTATAACACCCCCTCAAATTTTGTTTCTTTTACGTTTCAAGGTGCGTAGATTCATAAAATGCAATGGCTGTACGCCGTATCACGTATACCGTCTTCATTTTTGGTCGTCTAAAAAAATCGTTCATTTCGCACACATGCTCCATTTGGGCCCTAGTTGTGTCCCGAAACTTTGAAGCCAGATCGGAATATACCCAGGGGTGTTATGAGTGAAAATGGGCATACAAATGAGTACTTTTTGTGTTTTAGTAACATGAGCTTTTGAGGTATCGTTTTCCATGTTTTTGGGACGAGAAGACCGAATATGAAGTCGATTTTGACCAAAGAGTGGACAATTGAGGTTCTAATGAAGTTTCAGCCTTAAATTTTGGTCTAAATCGTCGTTCTTCCGCACACAGTTTGGGTGTTATGGGAGAAAAATGGGTGTAAAAGTAGGGGGTTTCGAGGGATTTTTGAGGTTTTAGTGAACATGAGCTTGTGAGGTATCGTTTTCCATGTTTTTTAGGGCGAGAAGACCGAATATTATGTTGATTTTGACCAAAGAGTGAAGAACTGAGGTTGTAACGAAGGTTAAGCTCCCGAAATTCATTTTTTATGAGTCAAAATAATGGGAAATTGTCTGAAATCACCATACATTCGTATAATAACACTAGAAGTAGTATCAACAGGTGAATCAAGACAATTAAATGGCACTGCTAGTGTTCAAAGACAATCTGTTTTTTAAAAATCCGAGGCTAATTCGTGTTTTTAGGGGCCAAAATTGGTGGAAACTATCAGAAATTGCCATTTCAATAATTGCACATGAATGAAACAATAAATGAACAGCCAAAAATTCTGTACGTATGTCCAGTAGAATAATGAATCAATGTGACAAGGGCTTTGCAGCTTTTTTCCTGAACCAGCCCCGTCGGATCAAAACTCAAAAAATTTTCCTTCAGCAAGTTCGGTTAGCATTCAGTTGCTCCCCGTAGCCGTCAGTTCGGTTCCTGGCAGTCCGCTCTTTTTTCACACAGGGCCTTGCTCTCACAACCCGCTCCAAGCTCGGTTCCGTTTCGCGCTACCGAAATCGTCAAGTTATTCAAGTTTATTCGCTCGTATTTCAATGGAAGTCTGGTCGAGCACAACGTCGAACGAACTCACATGAACTCTTAGTTCCTGAAATTCCTGCGCCTCGCGTCGATAGGATTGTTAACAGTACCTTGACAGATAGAAAGTAGGTGAATAAATCAGTTCATCAGTTTGAATCTTGTTTTCTAGTGAGGATGTACTTTGAATCATCAACCCATACAGGTGTGTACCTTACCATCTAATTGCATACTAAATACGCTCGCATGATCTAATTTCAACACGCTTACACACACATGGATGAGATCGTTTTACGTAATCACAACATGTACCTAAGGGTTTATTATCTGTTGGACAAACAGCAGGAATGTTGGCTGTTCATTTATTGTTTCTTTCATGCGTAATAATCGAAATATCTATTTCTGGTTTCCACCAATTTTGGCCCCCAAAAACACGAATTACGACTTTTTTTTTCAAATTATCGTCGATAATATTGATAGTGCCATTTAATTGTCTTTATTCACCTGTTGACACTTTCTCTAGTGTTTTTATGCAAATTGATGGTGATTTCAGACAATTCCCCAGGTGTTTGACTCATAAAAAATGAATTTTGCGAGCTGAACCTTCGTTACAACCACAATTCTTCACTCTTTGGTCAAAATTGACTTCATATTCGGTCTTCTCGACCTAAAAAACATGGAAAAAGATTCGTAAAAAACCACAGTCATGCAGCATGGCTATAAGAGCGAATTTTCGAAGTTTTCGGCATCTTCCTCCTCCGCCTAAAATTTTCTGAAAATTAATTTTCGGCCAATGTTTTCCCAACTTGATACCATACAAAATTAAAACAGGAGTAGTTTTACGCAAAGTAAAATTTGGGGTGGAAGGAGGGGGAGGGGGAAATCAAAAATGTTTTGAATATCAGAAGAGTAGGTATTGGATACGTAACAATTTTTTGTTCCATTTTTTGCCGAGTAACACCTCGGTTTGTAGATTTTCCAACGCTGAACACGATGGTGAAGTCAGAATTGCGATATCCCATTCCGTTATCAGATTAGAGCAGACGAACCAGGAAGAACATCTCAAGAAATAACCACGTTCCTTCATCTTCAAAGTGCTCCAGTTTGAGAATGGAATGAGATATCGCAATTCTGATTTCACCATCGTGTTCAGCGTACAAAAACCTTTAAAATGAGGTGTCACTTGTCAGACTTTTTCATTTTGGGAATTTATGGGTAATTTTCCCCCCCTAAAATTCCCCAAAACTCCCCCTTAGAGTGACCCGATTCTGCCCATCTTCGAACTTAGCCTGTCGATTGCCAAGACAGATTTTTCGTGCAAATTTGAACTTTTTATCTCAATTCTATCGAGAGTTATCGTCTGGAATGACACATACATATATAAATATATAAATATATAAATATATAAATATATAAATATATATATAAATATATATATAAATATATATATATATACATATAATTTTTGGTGTCTTTCGGCAGTGAATTCAGGATGGTCTGAAACGGATTTTGGTATAAAAATCTTTCGGAAATTCGAGTTTTAAAAATTTTGGACCGAGAACAATAGCTTCCTTTTCTTCGAAAATTCGCTAAAAGCTCATTTTACTAAAATACTTGAATATTGTATAGCAAACTTGAAATCCATCCACTTCTCCAAACCACCAATGGCCACTCGAGATTTTCCCAGCGGCCATAACATAGAGCAAGAAGAATTTTCCTCCAATCGGTATACTGATACAAAATTGAAAGTAAATACTGTTTTAAATTATTAAATTATAAATTTTATTTATTTTTTATTCTTATCGATAATTATGAAATTATTGACAATAAAAGACTGGTTTAAATTAATATCACGATTTTGTTATTTTCCCAACAATGGAGAGACTTGGAGGGAAGAAATGGATAAGTTCAGACAGCGCTCTTATGAGGAATCAAATTTAGGTAGGTGTATCAAATTCTGTGAGTGTCAAGCATAGCGTTGCTTGAAGGTATTATAATCCCATTAAAAACACATTTTTGTCAGGGAAATCTGTGGGAAAGTCAGGGAATTTTGAAGTATTGATTGGTCGGCTACCCTTCATGTATACTCTATTCATGTACTATACATGTATTATTTTTCGATTAAATTCGTTAAAGCACATGGTTCAGTACAGGAATCAATCTGAATAACCACTGACACACCACTGTCATCAGTTTTATACTTCCTGAGTCACGCATGGAACCTAATTTGGAAAAAGTCCGATACGCAAATGCAAATTAACTCTAGAGAGAATGTGAAATTACGTTTTTGCTTCTGTTGAAAGTAATCCTAAGGCGTTTGCTACCTCGTAGATGAGATAGAAATTGTACTTTTCCCGGAGGAGACCTCAGGAAAACTATGAAAAAACGGCAACAAACAACTGTAGGCTATAAGCAACTGCAGTAGATATCGCTTTTTAGCACTTCGGTTAATAGGAATTTCCGCTCATTAGCATCAGAACACGTCGGAACGTAACGGATCAGCAAAATACCGTGGTATTTGTCCGCTTATTAGCAATGCGTTTCCTTTTAAAGGGCACACAGGTGAAAGGCAGAATGAGATTTTGATAGTGTGGGTAGAACGTTGAACCTTGATTGTAATAGGTATTAAATATTTGTATGAGGTTTTAAAATCGTATGACGCCCTGCCAAAATTGACACAACGAGAGGCTGCTGATCATCTTAAAATTTCTCAGTTAGTACTCTGCAGACTAATAAAGAACAAGTGCGTTATTGAAATTTCTATTCAGGAAAATGCGAGTGGGAGTAGACAAGCTGATTCTGACACTTCAGCGGCACAAAAATGGATGTATGACGTCTGGCCTACTTCTCAGCTGCACAGTACCAACCCTGTTATGTGTACAATGCAGACGAAACCGGCCTTTATTAAAAAACGAACAACAATCAACAGTTGACAACTTTTTTCGAAAGCCTAATTATTTACAGATTTGGGTTTTTGACCGTTGATGTTCAGACTAGGTGAAGGATGGGGATCTTGAGGTTCTGTCGAGAAATAAGATCAGATAGTTTTAGGCCGGCGTTTCGTTGTATTTGTACATCACCTTCAGGACATTCTACGTATCATCTGCAGTTGTTCCCAGTGATGACTATATGAACGGCTGCTGTATTGCGATTACTTAATAATATTGCTGGGTTGTGAAACATTGATGTTGCGTCGTAATATGAAGAAATAACACGTGCTGACAGTGGATCTTTGCGCATGGCTCCCACATCGCGCTAAGTCGGATTTTACAAGGAAAAATAAAGTTATTGTTTTTCTCTTTGGGAAAGGGGTGAAAAAACTCCAGCAACTGCAGTGGGAAAAGCAGTAGCAGACCCTCTACCGTTGTTTGAAGCAAAATTTACCTCATCTTCTACAATGGAGAAAAACAGTTGCTCACACAAATGTATGCGTCTTTTTCCAAAATTGATGCGCCTTGCTGCTACAGACGTGGAAACTAAATTTGGATCAATTGCAAAAAAAAAATCATTGGAAAATATTGAAAAATACTCATTTTACAGCCTAAAAACTTCACCTGCATTTTTCTCAAAACTAGATTTCCTTGTTCTACGGCTTTCTTGCTTCGGACGGCAGTAACTGTATTTTGGTGAACAAATGTGAGAACAGCGGGACTTGAATCTCCAACCTCAAGTCCGATCGTTCTAGCAATAAATTTTAAACCATACGAGCTGTGATTGTCAGCTGTTCTTTGAGCTAAGATCCCAACTCCTTTGTTTTGTTTGTTCCTCAGATCGTTACCCCTTGGTTGTTGCAGGGACACTACCCTCCAGTATACCAGCGGCCTCCAAGGAGCTGCTGGACCTCATCACCACGGCGAACCGTCAGGCGATGCCGCAGTACGTCGGATGCCTCATCTGCCAAAAGGAGTTCAAGCAGAAGCCGACGCTCCTTCAGCGAGGATGCGTACACATAGAGGCCCGGCCCTACCCCTGCACGGAGTGCGGGAAAAGGTTCAGGCAGCAGTCCCATCTCACTCAGCACTTGAGAATCCATTCGGACAAGAAACCTTTCGAGTGTATGTACTGCGGAAAGTGCTTCCGTCAACGAACGACTCTCAACCAACATCTGAGGTAAGCCAAACTAAATATTGTGACGTCTGCTTCATGAAATACAATGGGGACACCGATACTCGTCCAGTAAAATTTATACCAAAATATCTTTGGTTGAGTGGAAAAAGTGATCGTCACAAAAACTGAATTTTACACCAGAGCGTTTATAAGTTGCCCAAAAACCGCTCCGACTGGAAAAATTGATCAAGTGCCGAATAGTGACAGAAAAACGCTGCAAAGTCCTTGTCACATGGGTTTATTATTCTATTGGACAAACCTACAGAAATGTTGACTGTTCATTTATTGTTTCTTTCATACGTAATAATCGAAATGGCTATTTCTGATGGTTTCCATTAATTTTGGCCCCTAAAACACAAATTAGGTACGCTCTTTTTTTTTAACTATCTTTGATCATTGGTAGTGCCATTTAATGGTCCTGAACCACGTGTTGACATTTTTCGAGTGTTATTCTACAAATTGATGGTGATTTCAGACGATTTCCCAGGTTTTTCACTAATAAAAAATCAATTTTGGGAGCTGAACATTTGGTAGAACTCAATTTTCCACTCTTTGGTCAAAATCGACTTCATATTCGGTCATCTTGTCCCCAAAAACATGGAAAACGATATCTCAGAAGCTCATGTTACCAATATGTTGCTAAAACGTAAAAAGTACTTATTTTTACACACATTTTCACTCATAACACCCCTGGGTATATTCCGATCGGGCTGAAAAGTTTCGGGACACAACTAGGGCCCAAATGGAGCATGTGTGCAAAAGAACGAAATTTTTAGACCGAAAATGAATCCTGTACACGTGATACGGCGGACGGCGTACGGCGGACGGACATTGCATTTTGGTTTATTATTCTGTGAATAATACACTTATGTATTCGCTCAGCAAAAAATTTTTATAACACCCCCTCAACATTTTTTCTTTTCCGTTTCAAGGTGCGTAGATTCCAAAAATGCAATGTCCGTCCGCCGTACGCCGTATCCCGTGTACAGGCTTCATTTTCGGTCTAAAAAATCGTTCTTTCGCACACATGCTCCATTTGGGCCCTAGTTGTGTCCCGAAACTTTTCAGCCCGATCGGAATATACCCATGGGTGTTATGCTCCCGAAATTGATTTTTTATGAGTCAAAAACCTGGGAAATCGTCTGAAATCACCATCAATTTGTAGAATAACACTGGAAAAAGTGTCAACATGGATCAAGACTATTAAATGGTACTATCAATGATCAGATATAATTTATATAAAAAAAAAAAGGAGCGTACCTTACTCGTGTTTTGGGGGCCAAAATTGGTGGAAACCACCAGAGATAGCTGTTTCAATTATTTTATACGAAAGAAACAATAAATAAACAGCCAACATCTCTGTAGATATGTCCAATAGAATAATAAACCCATGTGACAAGGACTTTGCAGCGTTTTTGGAATCTACGCACCTTGAAACGGAAAAGAAAAAAGTTTGAGGGGGTGTTATAAAAAATTTTTGCTGAGCGAATACATAGGTATTATTCACAGAATAATAAACCAAAACGGAGTTGATCAATTTTTCCAGGAAGGATTTGTCCGAGCACCTCAAATTCCAGTAAGAAAAATGATCAAGTCCAAGGGAAAACCATGGAGTTGAGTAGCCGAAATTCCATCTTTTAAAATTTTGTATTCCATTTTGTTTATTCTACAATTGCGGTTGATAACAGTTCTTTTCGAAAAAAATATTTCGAGAATGTCCGAGGGATCATTCCATCATGCACCTCATCTTGGTCACATACGTTCGGTAGGTAGATAGGTAACTAGTTGAAGAGAAAAAATCGAGAATCCCAAGTGTAATTTGATATTGGAATTGATTCGTGAAGCTAATTTTTCAGTCCCTAATCACACGTTAGAAACCAGCCACACACCAGTCCGATCAAAAACGGAAAAACACCGACAGACAGAAGAAACGGAGCGTCTTGCTTTCTATTTGTGAGGATATAGGTTAAAATTTCTAAGTAGGTGTGCGGATAAGAAGTAAGAAGGAATCGATGAAGTACCTACCTTTAGTCGCGCTTAGCAGAGCTTTAAACTTTAAACTGTCTTTATTAACACTGTTTTAGGGCAGGGCCCCATAATACAACAGTACATTAAAATTACAAATTAAATGCGATGACACAACCCACTTATATCAAAGCTTACAATTACTTTGTATGACATTAAAAAAATGATGAGTAAAACCTAGAAGTTAGAATAAGAGATAACATGGGTATGAACCCACAAAATTGGTGGTGACACTCGCCAAAGAAGGCAGAAAAGAGAATAGAAATGAAAAGAAATGAGAAGGAGAATTAGGAAGAAGAAGAAGAAGGTTACTTGTTCTTGAAGAAACGGAGCCCAGCCTCACCAGCTTTAGCCACTAAAACTTCCCCCGAAGCACTGCTCAGGCAGAGGTACGTTGATAGCAGGAAAATGAAAGCTATTTATATGAAAAATTCTCAATAAAAAATACTGGATGAGGTAAACAGTGGAAGCATTCGAGAATCCAGAGCCGAGCAAACGGGAATACCTGCTGGTTGGCGTTCACTTCGTCATACCAACGACGCCTGAGCTGATGAAAACGAATGGTAAGCTATAATATTCTAGTAAAAATTGAGTTGATCACTTTCAACAGTAAGACGCGACACTTGAATTCGAAAAGTTGGAAAGGCAAAAGTGATCATGTGGTGCTTGATCATTTTCTACCCCCAACTCACTCACAGAAACTGGCCATCCGCGCTGGTAAAAGTTATCATCTGGTACTTGATCATTATGACGCCAGTTGGTTTACTGGTAAATGTGATCAGGTGGTACTTATCACTTTCACCAGGAAATTGAAAAAATCCCTAAATTCAGGCATTTTTCAGGATTCTATCCTTCTTTTGGTCCCTTAAAAGTGCCCTAATCGAGGAGTAAACTATACTATAGTGTAGGTGAGTTCTTGACGAACCCGATGGTAACAAAAACTCGATTTCGCAAAAATGGACTTGTTCACTTTTTCCACTCAACAGATGATTTAGTAAACCATGATAAGAACATTGAGTAACATTATCAGTCACTATTATGAGTTTTTCGGCAGGTTGGCAGTTATGTAACATTCTCTCTCACGCAATCCACTTCTTTTCCCGGTCATTCACATTCATTTCACTCATAATTAGGGATTGGAATGATATGCACAAAATTTGGCCAAAATATGCACTCGAAATGGGAAAAATATGCAAAATATGCACCCCAATCAAAATTACGTTTAAAAAATGTTTAAATATTTTTAAAGTGAACTAAATTTTGCTGTGAGTCGTACAGGTAGTCTATACATTATGTTCCATTTATTGTCGCGTCCTTGAAAAATTATAGAAAAGGATCAAGGAAGAAAATGGAATGAAAATGTACACACTTTTTTTTCTCGACTATACAATATTTACATTTATACACAAAAAAAGTCACTCGCTTATCACAATTATAGCACTGGATCACAATAGATTTTTCCAAATTGTCAACCGTAAATCTCGTACGGTTGTCGCTGACACAAGTGACTCCAACGAATATCCGAGACGAAATGAATTCGACCCATAAGGATGAGAGGTATTTATAGGGAAGACGGGTTGTTAGGGTAGGTAGTTAGTAGTCTTGTGTGCTTATCGAAGTGACGTATTTATAGCCCGAAAGTGAAAGGCAATCCCATTCAGGGATAAATGGTAAGGGCGCTCCTAAGCCCTACCAGGTACACGGATTAAAGGGTGAATGGCCTAAAGGCGGCTCCACACATGCGGTACTTGCCAAGTACCGAGTAACTCGGTGACTCGCCAAGTTACTTGGCGAGTGACGAGCTCCTTGCTCCACACATTCGTGGATCGTCCCGCGCAAGACTCGCCTCGGGATAGAGGCGAGTCACTCGCATTTGCCCCTCAATTAAATCTTAAAATGTTTATTCATTATTATTATTATTTTATTTTATTACTTTATTTTATTTTTTTAAATTATAATTGTAATTTACTATGGAATTAACAGTCGCCTGGGTCGCAGTTGGTTTCATTTGAGGATATACATATTGTTGAAAAATTAAAATAATACCAATTTAAAAAAAAATTGATTTTTTCTTCTCCGATGTTTTTTAGACATCGATGTTTCTTGAGGAAAAAACATCGATGTGCAAACATCGATGTTTTCTTCATCGATACCCATCCATAAAGAGAACTAACTATGTGGATCACTACTAGACAGTGAAGGGACAGAGAGTGATGTGAATCACAGAAAAGTACCTCGACCATCGGCCCCTTGCGACCCGCATGTGTGGAGCGGGGCAGTTACTCGCTACTTGGCGCGTACTTGTCTCCTTTGAAGCGGGGAAAAAACCGACACGGAGCCTCCCCAAGTACGGTTACTCGTGACTCGGCGAGTACCGAGTAACCCATCCACACTACTAGGAAATCGGCAAGGATCGACTCGGTACTTGGCGAGTACCGCATGTGTGGAGCGGCCTTAAGAGTATCCGTGACTCCTTTTCAGAAACACATATATCTCGGAGGATTTGGCGATTGGAATGTCAAAAAATGGGGAAATTCCCCAATTTCGATTAAAAATACAGAAATATGCACAAAACGGCCAAAGTATGCAAAAATCTCCGAAATCGAACAAAATATGCAACATAACTTAAATTTCAATTTAACACACGCTAAACCAGTGGTTCTCAACCTTTCCTCGGTCATGCCCCCCCAGCATCATGAGCATTTTTTGTGTGCCCCCCCCCCCCCCTCCCCTCCACCTCAGATTGAATTGAAAAAGAGAAGCACGCAGGTTTTTTTCATAACAAAGGATTTATTACAAAAATAATAATAAACTTTATTTTATGAAAATATTCTATTCAAATCATTCAATGCGAAGGTTGGCACTGTTTCTGTTGCACATCTGATTAGTTCAGGAGCACAATGTATACACGCATTATAACTACTGGAGTAGAGATCAGTTTTGTTTACTCAGCTGTCGCCTTGGTCTCGTGACGCCTGTCTGTTCCTGTCTGTTAATATCTTCCAATCCTACTTTGTTATTGTTACCCACTGTTTTCAGACAGTCTCGCGCCCCCCCCCCCCCCCCCCCCAGGTTGAGAACCACTGCGCTAAACGCTTCAGATACCCTCAAAACGGAAAAAAAACCAGTCATGCAGCATGACTTAATGAGCGAATTTTCAAAGAAATATTCGAATTAATGGCTATGGTTTTGTTTTGCTTCGAACTCTCGTCTTCAATTAATACTTCTCACATTTTTCAATCTGACCACTCTAAGGGGGTGGGGGGGTAAGAGTTTAAAGATTATCCTAGTTTTGGGTAATTTTTGCGCACTTTAAATGCTCTAATTTAAGAACGGATTTAGATATCTAAAATCCGATTTCACCATCGTGTTCAGCGTGCAAAAACCTTTAAAATGAGGGGTCACTTGTTAGAAAATAACATTTTGGGGATTTTTGGGTAATTTTTGCGCACTTTAAATGCTCTAATTTGAGAACGGATCAAGATATCTAAAATCCGATTCCACCATCGTGTTCAGCGTGCAAAAACCTTTAAAATGAGGGGTCACTTGTTGGAAAATAACATTTTGGGGATTTTTGGGTAATTTTTGCGCACTTTAAATGCGCCAAAACCCTCCTTAGAGTAGGCCAATTTCGCCCATCTTCGAACTTAGCCTTTCGATTGCCAAGATAGATTTTTTGTGCAAATTTGAGCTGTTTATCTCAATTCTATCGAGAGTTATCGTCTGGAGTGACACATATATATATAAATATATATATACATATAAAAAAGTGTTAAATTTCAGGAATCGTTTTAGAATGGTCTGAAACGGATTTCTATGAAGAAAATTTCCAAAAATTTATATTATTTAAATTTCGAAGCCATTGCAATAGCTTCATTTTCTTTGAAAATTCGCTAAAAGTAGAACGATATACACGATAAAAAACACATATGCAAAATATGCTAATTCCAGTCCCTACTCATAATGGTGCCTCCAGTTGATGCATGGCTAAAGAATTAGGAGTAGTCCTTTGTAATTTTGCATTATGGCAATCATTCATGCTCCATTTAGTGCATTCATTAGAATAGAAAATAAAAAGCAATGTTTTCACTTATTCTTGTCCCCGGGTATTGCACTATCAACAAGATAACCATTATAATAGCAGCTGCACTAACGCAGCAATGTTTTGGTATTACAGAATGAAAAATCAGGGTCGAGCACTAATTTAGTTGGTAGATCGTGTATTTTGTATTTGTTTGGTATAGTAGGGGAGCATAGATACTTTTTGTATTTCCAGGTTTTCCCTCTAAATGAAGTTACTATTTGTTGGAAACGCCTAGATGTAGGTAGGTACACTACTATCTCTTCACATAACTCTCAGAAATGTCAAAAATTGTACTCAAGAAGAATGAAATACATACTTTGTCAACCGTTTTCTTAAAATTTTTACTTGGGCTCATGAAAGGGTTGTTTGATATGGCTTAACTGTTTGTCGAATGATATGGCACACCACGCCGTATCAGGAACGCAGAAGATTTCTCTTCTGCTCTTATGTTAACAGTGGACTGCCAAGTTGAGGCCTATAAACCCGTGAAGTTAATGTAAGGCTTATAGTTACCGTGATCTTCAACAGTGAGATAAACTATCTTTGTACAAATAAAATAGGTGAGGTTATATGAAATAATGAAAAGGCGGTATGAAATTCAGCTCTTGTTGACAACCAACCATTGAAAATAGCAAATGCCTAATATTATAATTGTGCCATAAGAGGGAACCTCCAGTATGCCATATTTTGAAAATGGAGTGTTGCAACGATTTCTGTGAGAAATGGGTTATAGACAAAGATCAATAAACTTTGTGGTGTAACTGCCAGAAGCTTACTACTGAATATTTACTTGTCATCTCATTCTCAACTATTCTTAACCTTTGCAATTAATTTTATTGAGGATCCACACGGACAAAAAGCCCTATGAGTGTTCATACTGCGGTAGATTCTTCAGACAGCGAACGACGCTCAACCAACACATTAGGTACCGATTTTTTCTGGATTTTTTGTTTTGTTTTCATACGATTTGGAAAAACCCGTTTTACGCAGAATGAAAAACATTGCCTTCACAATTCAGATGGGGTTTCAACGTGTGGCAGCCGAGTTTTTGTGAGTACCGTTCCGAAATAAAATGCACAATTAGAGAAAATCGGTACTTTTTCTTCACTCATCTTGCTGATTTTTTTTCTTATTTCGAATTATTTCAAAACCAATCCACGAGCTTTCGTGAGATATTTTATATGTTCACACGAGTTCATCATCTACCGAGATGCAGTACTGCTTGAGAAATAGCTTTGGTAAATTCTGATTGGTTAACATGCTGGGTAAAACGGGTTTGAAAGAATCGAATTACAATTTAGATGTGTAATATTGAATCTAGTCGATTACTATTTCATTGTTTGCATGTTATTATCTTTCATCTTCCCATGAAGCAATGCAGTTAAAACCGTAGGGTCCAGGTGTTTTACCAGGATCATTAATTGATCAGCACAAACAAATAATCATGATTCTAAAGTCGAGTTATCAGTCCCAATCTTTCCGGCTATTTCCAAGCAAAAATCTATCATTTTGCTATTTCTCTTGCAGTTCTCATCTCTTGTATTCATTACCTAAGTTTTTTCGGTTTTCTTGGTGGGCGCGTCTTATTCATATAACGCAATGTCGGTTTTGATTTGCGTTCGTCTTTCGAAAAAAACATGTAACTTGAGGATGTAACTTGATCCGCTTACTTTTTCTCTGCGTAGGTCAACAATCTCATACAGAATATTATTTAGGAGTTTTCACAAACGTACCGTCAGACCCATCGAAGAGAGGCTGAATGGCTGGAGTATAGATCTTTCGCCTAGGCATCTTCAACTTTGTAGACGTTTTAGATTAGTTGTCGCCATATAATCTGGATGTTTTTATCGTAATTTACGATAAATAGGAAGATATTTAGAGTTGCCTGAAGTCTGCTGGTTATTGAATTAAGCATACCGACGGCAGCTGTAGTGAAATAGGATTTATTGAAGTGGATAGTGACGTTTCTCGCCCGTGGCAGGGGGGGGTTTCTGCCCGCCCAGATTTCCAAGTATTTTGATTCGCGTTTTTTTACTTACCATTGTCAATAGTGAACCTTTGGAATCGAGTATGAAATACGTATATATATTACATCCCCTCAAAATGTGATGGTTTCCGTTTCAAGGTAGGTTACGTAGAATACGAAAATGGAATAAAAACGCAGCAAGTCATTACACAACGGTTTATTATTTATCAGTATAGTTGCCCCTTCTGCTTAAATCAATGTTCTCTCTCTCTCTCTCTCCCCCCCCCCCCCCCCCCCCCCCCAGAAAAGTCCTAAATCGAGTACTGGAGCCATCCCGGGAATTACAGTTTCATAAAAATGCGCGGAGTTCAATAAATAAGTCATTAATTATTATTAATTGTTGTTATTCATCAAGCATAACGTTTGTTCAAGTTACAAAATTCAACAAAATCCCAGGGAGCCATCATTCTTAAAAATGAAATAATATCACGGAACAACCAACTCGGTTTCATGCAGCCATGCGTCATTATAATCAGATGTTCCCTAGCACATTTTGAGGGTTTTTTAATGCTCTATTCTAAAGATTCATTATTGAAAATAATGAACAAAAAATCTGCAAATTATTACACAACGGTTTATTATTTACACCTGTATACCCCTTGGGGATGGCTGACACAACACCGAGCTTCGCGGACCAACTAGACCCCAAACGTGACCTGCAAACCAAATTTCGTTAATTTTGGTTCATGGTAGGTAACTAAGAAAAGTGCGAAGTACAGCGGACTGATAGAAATTTTTTTAAATCCATTTTCGGATTCTGTGTACCTGGAAACGTAAAACTGATCAATTGTGCTTCATGAATAACAACAAATGATTGTTACATGATTACCTGATGATTGAATTATTGAATCCCGCGCATTTTTATGAAACTGTAATTATTGACGGGCTGGCTCCAGTACTCGATTCAGGGCTTTCCTAGGGGGAGCTCAAGGATTGGTGTTGACCACAGAAAACAGTGATCTACGCAGGAGGGGCATATCTGCAGGTAAATAATAAACGTTGTGTTATAATTAGCAGGTTTTTCTATTGTGGGGACTAGCGGATATTGTGGGGAATTTCAGAGTAAATTTCAAAGTACCTAAATAAATGAATTTCTGCAAGTTAGGTGTCTAGGAAATACGTATTTAAATTTCAGGTAAAAAGGGGTCTTTGAAGTTTTGAGTAAAGGCCTATATTTGTAATAATATATTCATATGTATTGCAAATTAAGACAAATTGGGCAACACGTCTTGTAGAATATTATACTCTTATTTTTCAGAAAACTATAATGTCTTAAAAATCGATCAATATAAAGCGATGAATTTATTTACAAAATTCTTAAAATTCCATTATTTTTCGAGCTTACTCTTTCGACTTGAGTGAAGATGTCCTGTTCGTTATCAAGAGTGTAAACAGCTCTTAAGTTTTTATTTAAATGATTAGGTACCTATTATTTTATTTTTATCCAGGTATATGCTGAAATGGAGTTTTAGGAGGGTGATTTTTCGATTTACATAACAAATCAACCATATGCCGGAAATGAGTTTTGGAAGGTTGATTTTTCACAATTTTCCGGTGGAGGCCCTACGGGGGTTCGATATCTACAACCCCCGTTATTTTACTTGAAATTGATCTCAATGTTGTACCCGGTCATGGAGATGGGGCTACCTCCGCCAAAACTCTTGAAATACTCAGGGTATGTCGTAGTAGATCATGAACTAGCTATAATGTACAATATTCGACGAAACATGATGTTAGAACGGACAACCCTTCTATTTCGATTCCAGAATACACACAGACGAAAAGCCGTACAAGTGTTCCGAATGTGGTAAGGATTTCCGGCAAAAGGCCATTTTGGACCAACATTACAGGACCCACCTCGGAGACGACCGCAGCTACTGCTGCCCCATCTCGAGTTGCCGCCGCCGTTTCCACACTGAAGAGCAGATGAACCGCCACATAGACAATCACCCGGCACTGCGAGGCGAGCCCGGCGGGCCACCGGCGAAACGGCCGAGAGAGCACGCGACCAACGAAAAGCCTCAGGACCTGTACATGCCCCAGGGCTACTCACAAGTCGCTCAGGCTGCTGCTGCAGCAGCGGCCTTCCAACAGCAGTACACTCTTCAGCTCCTTCAGCCGCCTCCCACCTCGAATTCCCAGGCGTCGGTTCAATGACCCCAGCCCAACGGGAAGCCTCAGAACAACGATGCGTATCCGACGAACTTTTCGAAGCATCACTGAGGTTACCCAAAGGCCAGAGATCAGGCCACGCAGTTTCCCGATCTCTGGCCTCACCCTGACTATTTCCATTGAAACAGGGTTGCCCTGGACTTTTTCTTGTAAAGAAAACACACTTCCCAGAAACCAGAAAACTGCGCGAAATTTCCCACTCACAATCAAAGTTTCTTTTCATTATTTTTCATTCTCTGTGAACATCGATCTGTGATGGTATTTCTCTCTATATTGTGATTATCCAACCAATAGTCGAATTTGGTTGAAATACTTATATAAGCAATGTGTGGAACCCATATCCATGCTCTACGTTTAAAATTCTCACAACCTTTGTTGAACTTCGTTGAGTTTGCCCGGGTTGACGGTTTGGATTTGAGTGGATAAGGTAAACAGTGATGTTCATGAAGTCCTTACCTATATTATTCTTACATTTGACATAAACATATTTTTTTCAAATTTTTCATGAATGTCATTGCACAACATGCCTTGTTTCGGACTCAGATGTGAAAGTATCCAAAATGTGAATTGTGCAGAATTCCGAAGTATGGCTCTATCATTATTGCTGAGTATGGCTTTTGAAAACTCTTGGCGAATTTTCGAGGAAAATTAGTAGTCACCTAGGACAGCAGTTTCAGAAGAGTACGTAGTTCTTGAACACCATCGGATGTTTTAGTGCACTCGGGATCAAATCCTTGAGAGGATTCTACTGAAGAACTGATCAAATAAACGGTCAGTAATTAGGCAGGTACCTACTTCAGCAACCTCAGATATGTGGGGGGCAAAAAGCATGTTAGCATGTTTCTAAAACCTTGAAGACCTATCAAAAACTGAAGCTGTTTGGAGTCGTTCGAAAATTCGCCATTAGAGAATTCATGCAGACTTCCGAGTGGCGTTTCGTGGTACGAGGGAAATTTACCCCGAGTAGTAGGTACCTGATGATGGACTGGCGTGTGGTGATTGGTTGATACAGGTTTAATCTTGTATGGTAAGCGGCTTTCTATACGCATTCAACGTCACCAGGCATCTGCTGCGTGCTCGCCCTTGGCGCTGCTACTCGTACACCGAATGATTGCGAGTCGGATGGGCTGCATGAAATCTCTATTTAGTCATGCTATATTTATGTAAATGGACTGAGCAAACTGTTGTAAATAATATACTACATACCTACTCGTACAAAGGTTCCTCAATGTAAATATTTCTGCCTACATGAATTTTAGAGATATTTGGATATGTATCGATTTTTATATTATAATACCTTGCGTGTAAAATGCACTATACATGCATTTCTCTATTGTAATACATCTGTGTATATTGTTGAGTCTGGATAGCTGGCTATTGCCGTTGTTAGCTAACATAGTTTCTTTGTACATACGACACATTTTTCTCTATAGATAGAATTGGTCCTACTAACAAAAACTTTGAGTAACTAGATTGTAGAAAGAAAACGTGTATAGAGCGTTTGATTCCTTTCACGTTTCACTATGTTGACCCGGCTTCAGTTAGGCTTAAACACGCAGTCAAAATGTAGCGATCCAGCTTTCGAAACAGCAGCTAAGGTGGAGGGTGCTACTGATATCGTTTTGTTGATTTATTACAAGTTTTCCCCGTTGGTAAAATGCTTGAATGTATTCGACGCCTTTCCCACAAGCTACGGTGAAGATACCGAAACCTTTTATCCGATCTTTGCCTACTCCAGTTAGTAGGCAGCTAATTCTTTTTTCTGAATTTTGAATTCGAATTTATAATTTTTCGTGCATATACGTAGACCGAATGGAACACTGTTGATCCGAACCAATTGAAAGATAAACTTAATGAATAGGTAATGGTAGTTATTATACATTTTCAAGATGACGTATAGTACCTATATTTGAACGAAATTCGTTCCTTATTATCGGAATGATAGCCTTACTAAAGCATTGGTTATTTAAAAATATAATATTTATAAAACCTTGGACATTTAAATTTGAATTCAGTTTTATCGAGCTAAGGTTACATAAACCGAGGCCGTTGATGTTCCTCCGAAGTTAATTATGTTCCAATTGCTTATTGTTTCTTGAGATTTTGTTTAAGAAAATGAAAACTGGAATTCGTAAATTTTATAATACGTAGGTACATACACTACCTATTCAAGATTATGTATGAAATTTGTGTTGTCAATGGTTCTTCAAATCTTGTAAATAAAATCTAATTTTTCTCTGCTGTATCATTCTTGATTCACTCTTCATTTCCGTCATGTGAAAGTATTTTCACACAGGAATCTTTATGAAAGTGTATCTGGTTGTAAAAGTCATCAAGTCAAAATGACATGACGTTTCATATAAATTCTAATTCAACAGTGCTGGGGAAATCCATGTCATCGCTCCAATATTCAATAGCAGACACAATATTATTGGCTTCTATAAAGGACTTCATAGTAATCACTGTCACAAAATCAATAAATAAAACAAACATTACCTGCTACTGGGGACCAACTTGTCGCGCTGGGTAACTACTCGCGCTTTCCAGTGGCTTCCTTTTAGCGATTTTAAAACATGAGAAATTCATTGGTTAGCCATTTCTCTGGGATCTACTCTGCAAGCGATAACTCGGAACAACAGTGATATTTTCTGAACCCGCTTTAGCAGAATTGTATTCCTTCTCGTTGTATTATCAAATGAATTGAAAAAATGCAGTAATTAGTTGAACGTAAAAATGTTGTTGCATTCCTCTTGCTACCCATTAGAGAATCAATAGTGGAATTCCGCAGTAGATTCGTTGGTATCATGCAAAATGTTGTGGTAGTGAAAAAATATTCCGTTTCAAATTACCATATTTATTTCCAAAGATTTACATTTTATGATGAAAGAGAAAAACCTGTTATACCCACAACTGAAGGCATTATTAAAGCATTAATGCAGAATTCTGATGATTTCTAATGTTTTGGTTCGGTGAATCACTCATCTCAGGTAGAAGTAAATAATTTGGTTTTTAAGATCCGCAAATCTGGCAACATGAAGCCTGTTAATCGTGAGTTTTTTTTACGGGTCAGCACTGCGGAGACTGATACTGAAAATAATGAAAATCAGGAACGCGAAAATCAACTTGGTAATTACAAGGTTCAGGGCCAAGCTGTTTTATCTAGATTTGGGCTTAACTCGGATTTATTCGTTCATCGAATCGAAAACCTTCATCGGTACGGCACAAGCAAGCGAGGTACAGGAGGTTGAATTATGTAAGGGGTCGCGTAAAATATTTATTAAAATTCTTTAGGTTCGAAAAAAAACTGTTCAAACTTCCATAGCACGTAGTGGGTACGGAACTCTTATCTGTGCAATCCCTTCAGGGGGATGTGAAGCCTTCCATCAGAACTTGCGGACAAACGGAGAGTAACTAAACCCGCGTCTCACAGAGATCTGACCTATAGCCGAGACGTACGTAGATAAGACCTTTCTAATTGAAGGGTGAGAAACAAGAATGGATGAAATGGCACTCCATGTGCCAGAGGGTCATGCGGTGCCCGTATCCTGTATGGAAATGTTGTAAGACGAATTGAAATGGCCCTTCGAGTGTGACAAGTGAAAAATAATACCTACGGAGCCCGAGGGTGAGCAACCCGCTTGATGTGGCAGTGTTGTGGATGAAGTTCCCGAGCGATCCTCCTTGGATAGTTCAACGTTCATTAGTGATGACAGCAGCTTCTGAAGCTCCACGTTAATTGTTCTAAGGGGATATTAACAAGTGGCGATGAAGCTGTAGGTGGCTGGGGTATGGTCATAATCCCTAACATTTTCTTATACTGACGAGTAACAGACGATTCTGAACTGCCTGTAGAATAGTTGGGACAAAAGCCGTTCGCTAGGATGAAAATAAAAGGCGTGAACGATCCACTGTGTTAAACCTCCAAACATAGGGTATGAGAAAAAAATTCAATAGTTTTGCCAACAAAATTAGAAAAATTGAATACCTAAAAAGTAACACGAGTGCCGTGTGTTGACGGTATATCGTGCCACCGTTGCAGTCATATCCAGATCGGCTTTTGAGCGTAGCAGAGAAGAATTTATTTGTTTATTATACAACCACATAGGAAACAAGTCCGACCGAGTGTGGAGTAATCCAAATATTAATATGGTTCACTTTGTTGGATTACTTAAAAGGAAAACACACAAAAATTAATACAAGTAATTCTGAGAAGTACAGATCATCTAGCAGAATGACACGTAGAAAAGTACATTATTCCTACTGACTTAAATAGTAGATAGTACGAAAACTCGCTTAAAGAATAACATTTTAATGAATTTAAAGAATAACAATTGAATTTAAAGAATTGAAGTTAAATTGAAAGAATAACAGATTCTTGGTTCACTTCTACGAACGATATTTTTCAAGCACCGAACACCGAACTTTTTCAAGTAGGTAATACCATGCAAGGTGGTCGGCTACGAACTAAATCACTCGTGAAGAAATCTTGGAAACCCATTTCAAAGAAAAACGGAGTTATTGAAAAAGTCGTCTATTTCCACTAATACACGAAAAATACACTTTTATACCGGTTTTGATTACTAAACCATCTTCAGTAACAAACAGTAACTCAAACTGAATTCGTGGATCCGCTGCAGTTAAGGCTGTTATTGTTTGCTACTGACGGTGGTTTAATCACCGAAACCGGTATAACAGTGTTTCACGGTAATACACGAAAAAACGCGAAAAATACACTGTTATACCGGCGTCGGTGATAAAACCATCGTCAGTAACAAACAATAACTCTTAAACTGAATTCATGGATCCGCTGCTGTGATTGTTAAGGCTTTAGTTATAGTTAAGGCTGTAGTTATTGTTTGTTACTGACGATGGTTTAATCACCGAAACCGGTATAACAGTGTATTTTTCGTGTATTAGTGGAAATAGACGACTTTTTCAATAACTCCGTTTTTCGGTGGTCGGCTAGACTGGGCTAATCCTGTGGACCTGCCCTCATCATGACAAAGGTTCTATTCCATACCACGGTGTACACGAAAGGTAAGTAAATTAAGAATACCTACGTCTATGTATGTAGTCCTCGGGAGACACTTCATTTTGCATTGGATTAGAAATTATTTCATTGTTGATTTTCCTGTTAGCCAAAACGGCAAACCAGTCTCGTCTACTGGGATCTTTCCTCTGCCTTTTCAGCTTGCAGAAAGAGGAATAATCTCCCTTGGCGAGAGGGTAAAGCTACCGGGTTCCCTTCTGATCAATAGCCGAGGGTTGGCGGTCGTGGAAAAAAAAACAGGAGTCAGTTTTTGCCGGTTCCCTTGCGATTGCTCGGCCCCAACACTTCGGATCGCTGCTCTCTAAAACGAGCAATTTAGAACGAGTGATTTGCGATGAAAACCACAAGGTAATACCTGTCATTTAATCGTTGCTAATTCGTAATTATTACTGAAGAACAATAACAATTAATTAAATAGGTTAGGTACTGATGATTATTAGGTGTACCTACCTAACTAAATATTAGTATTTTGAGGGGGATCTCGAGGGTAAGTCAATTCTTCAGTTTTACGGCCTAGACGTAAAAGTGAAGAAAGCCCGTAGAAAAACGCTGCAAAGTCTGTCAAATGGGTTTATTATTCTACTGGACATACCTACAGAAATGTTGGCTGTTCATTAATTGTTTCTTTTCTCGTGCAATAATTGAAATAGCTATTGCTGATGGTTTTCACCAATTTTGGCACCCAAAAACACGAATTAGGCTGCTATTTTAACTGTCATGCACCAGTTAAATACTACTTCTAGTGTTATTATACAAATTGAATGTGATTTCAGACGATTTCCCAGGTTTTTGACTCATAAAAAATTAATTTTGGTAGCTGAACCTACGTTACAACCTCAATTCCTCACTCTGGTCAAAATCGTCTTCTCGCCCTAAAAAACATGGAAAAATATACCTCAAAAGCTCATTTTGATAAACACCAAAAAACCCTGTTTTTCACCCGTAACACCGCTGGGTATAGTCCGACCGGGACACAACTAGGGCCCAAATGGAGACTGTGGTCTCCCACCTATAAAATTTATGTTTTCAGGATTGAATTGCTTGTTCACTGCTATGGGAGTAACCTATAAATAGGTATATTAGCTCCATTGCCATCGAATTTGGATATTTCTTACAAAGAAAAAACTTCTCTTCGGGAGCTGCCCCTAAAGAGTTTATATACAAAATAATTCAATCATCGTAACTCAACGGGGGCATGGCGACTTTTTTTGAAACGGCGCCAGAACTACTCTTTCTGAATAAGTGTTTGCGATTGCAAATTGGTTTGGTGCTCAAATAAATTAGTATCAACGAGGTGTATCCCTGTGTAAATAAATTAGCTATTTACGCTAGCTGTCATGTTGGATTTTAATAGCGCGTGCACCCTGTAAAGACCTTGTTTTCCATGAATATTCAAACGGGACAGCCTACAGGTGAGTTGATTCAAGCAACGAAATATAATTTGAAACACACCAAGAATACAGCTCACTGTAATATATAATAACGTGTAGTATCACACATCACCCATCTATATACATTAGGTATGTATAGTTACTCCATGATGTATAGCATTTACAAATTTATTTGAACCCTTTAAAAAATTATTTAAACCTTTTACAAATTTATTACAACCATTTATAAAATTATTTAAACCCTTTACAAATTTATTTAAACCTTACTTAATCGTATTCATTAGACCGATTACTCGCGTAACACAAACGGTAGTGATGGCCACGGGAAAGGGATTGAGTTCTACGTACGAGTAGGTTCGTGGTATTCCTTCTGAATGTTAAGACTTGAGACCTAATCTCCAATAACTTCTCCCACGCACCTTATGTCAGTGGGCTTCTAAATCTTCCTGATTAGAGCCTCCATATTCTCATATGCTGAACCCTGTGGAAGAGGCGTTCTCAAAAATACAGATGAAAGTAAGAGGGTTGTTAAGCTGCCAAGGTGAGCACCAGCTTCCAGAAGTTATTCAGCAAAGTTTGCTTTCAATCAAACCTCAAGATTGTGCGAATTATATAATGTAATGGAAATGATTTTATTATTGCCCGACGCAGCAGCAGGCCATCCACTTCATTAGTCCGTTAGAACTACTTTCACATTAAAGCACATTCAATTCAATTCTTTATTCAAAAACATATTTAATACATAATTGTGATGAATTTAAAATTGGCTTATATTCATCACGGTGGTGTGAGGGAATTGCCCAGGCGGTTATGAGCGAATCACCACCGACATCTGAGATCTTTTTGGAGAGGTTTTGCCTAGGCGGTTATGGGCTGACCACCACCGTCATCTACGTTCTTTTAGGTGTAAGGAGAGAGCAGGGTAGGAAGAGAGAGAGTAGCCAACGGCTAGAGGAAGCGTCGAATGGCTCAAAAGGCGCAGGATTCGAGTTTTTATAGCCAGGGAGGCCGTCTCCCTCCAACCCCCTGTTAGGGGTTGATGGAGGGGTCCCCAGGTTGTGCGCTCGGGTCCTGCGACCTGTCTCCCCACTCGTACCGTTTATTTAAGAGAACTAATATTTGCGGGTCAATATTTGGCGAGAACTTAACTGTAAGGTGGAGTGGTCCCTGGAGGGACTCACGACAGAGGTCCCCCCAGTTTGAGCAAAAATTTGACAAGAGCTGAGGGCTACGGTACAGATGGGGCTGAAGGCGCAAGGTTACAAGAGGCTGAGGGCCAAGGCAAACAAAAGTGGTGCTGAAGGCAGGGCAAGAGGCATGTGAGGGGCTGAAGGCAAAAGGTGACAAAGGCTGAGGGCCACGGCAACAGGATGAGTGCTGAGGGCGTCATACTTAATTCTAGGTGATAGCGAACTTAAAATTAGGAGTATTCACAGAAGTATTGACATAAGTAGTTGAGTACATAAGTAGGCGAGTATTTACAAAGGCTGATTTACATAGGTTGTGGTATGTACAATAGCGAGTAAGATTAGTTTAGATATAGGTATGGGATTTACAATTGGTGGTGGTATGTACAATAGTGAGTAAGGTTAGCTTAGGTATTAGTTGATATTTACAATAGTTAAAAATTGCTATATACAATGGTATTTACAATGGTGTTGGTTGGTGGGGGTGGGTTTACAATTTGGGGGTGCGCGGAAATCCGCTGTTTTTTAGGTATGGTGACGGTTTTAGTATGGGTAGGTACTTTTTGTGTTTTAGTAACATGTTAGTAACATGAGCTTTTGAGGTATCGTTTTCCTTGTTTTTGGGGACGAGAAGGCCGAATATGAAGTCGATTTTGACCAAGGAGTGGAAAATTGAGGTTGTACCAAATGTTCAGCTCTCAAATTGATTTTATATGAGTCAAAAACCTTCGAAATCGTCTGAAATCACCATCAATTTGTAGAATAACACTAGGAAAAGTGTCAACACGTGGATCAAGACGATTAAATGGCACTAAGAATGATCAAAGATAATTTGAAAAAAAAAACGTAGGTATCTAATTCAAGTTTTTGGGGCCAAAATTGGTGTAAACCACCAGAAATAGCTACCTACCTATTTCAATTATTTTACATGAATGCAACAATAAATGAACAGCCAGCATTTTTGTAGGTATGTCCAATAGAATAATAAATCCATGTGACAAGGACTTTGCAGCGTTCATGAGTAGTGATCGCGATGTCTGAAGAAAAGGTGCCCGTTTCCATTGAGCAACGAATTATTATAAAATTTCTTGCCCTTGAAAGAGTCAAACCTTCGGACATTTTTCAAAGGTTGTCCGCCCAGTTCGGGGACCAAACCCTCTCTAGAACCCGTGTGTTTGCCTGGCACAAAGAGTTTTAGGAGGGAAGAGAATGAGGAACACGACCGTCATCCACGGAGCAGCATTACGGATGAGAACATTCAAGCGGTTCGTGGCATTCTTGAAGGTGATCGACGTGTGACTGTCTCCGAAATTGCGAGCAGGTAGGGATATGTTATGGGAGCTGGCAAACGATCATTACAGAGCACCTAGGATTCCGTAAAGTGTGTGCCAGATGGGTCCCTCGCCTTTTGACTGCAGATCAGAAGTTGAGACGTTTGGAGGTCTGTTAGAGGTTTTTTGCAACGTTTGAGGAAGAAGGGGAAGCATTTTTGGCTAGCATCGTCACCTGCGACGAAACATGGGTCCATCATTACACACCCGAATCGAAGCAAGCCAGTATGGAGTGGCGGAGGAAGGGGAAGACAGCCTCAGTGAAAGCGAAAACTCGACTGTCTGCTGGCAAGGTCCTTGCAACTGTTTTTTTCGACTATCGAGGCGTTTTGCTCATTGATTTTCTGCATGAGCGAAGAACAATCAATGCTGCCTACTATTGTGAGCTGCTGACTCAGTTGAGGGCTGCATATCGCAACAAAAGACGGAATCAACCAATTCGTGACGTCATCCTCCTCCACGACCGCGACAATGCAAGGCCCCATACTGCAGCTCTAACAGTTCAAAAATTGGAAGAAATGCAATGGACTCTACTTGATCATCCTCCCTACACCTCTGACCTATCGCCCTGTGATTTTCACTTGTTTGGGCCCTAGGCGGACAACGATTTGAGGATGATGAGGGGGTCGAGGGGTTCGTCCGCAATTGGCTTCAGACGCAACCTTCATCGTTTTAGCGAATTTTCAAAGAAAATGAAGCTATTGCAATGGCTTCGAAATTTAAATAATATAAATTTTTGGAAATTTTCTTCATAGAAATCCGTTTCAGACCATTCTAAAACGATTCCTGAAATTTAACACTTTTTTATATGTATATATATATATATATATATATATATTTATTTATATATGTGTCACTCCAGACGATAACTCTCGATAGAATTGAGATAAACAGCTCAAATTTGCACAAAAAATCTATCTTGGCAATCGAAAGGCTAAGTTCGAAGATGGGCGAAATTGGCCTACTCTAAGGAGGGTTTTGGCGCATTTAAAGTGCGCAAAAATTACCCAAAAATCCCCAAAATGTTATTTTCCAACAAGTGACCCCTCATTTTAAAGGTTTTTGCACGCTGAACACGATGGTGGAATCGGATTTTAGATATCTTGATCCGTTCTCAAATTAGAGCATTTAAAGTGCGCAAAAATTACCTAAAAATCCCCAAAATGTTATTTTCTAACAAGTGACCCCTCATTTTAAAGGTTTTTGCACGCTGAACACGATGGTGGAATCGGATTTTAGATATCTTGATCCGTTCTCAAATTAGAGCATTTAAAGTGCGCAAAAATTACCCAAAAATCCCCAAAATGTTATTTTCCAACAAGTGACCCCTCATTTTAAAGGTTTTTGCACGCTGAACACGATGGTGGAATCGGATTTTAGATATCTTGATCCGTTCTCAAATTAGAGCATTTAAAGTGCGCAAAAATTACCCAAAAATCCCCAAAATGTTATTTTCTAACAAGTGACCCCTCATTTTAAAGGTTTTTGCACGCTGAACACGATAGTGAAATCGGATTTTAGATATCTAAATCCGTTCTTAAATTAGAGCATTTAAAGTGCGCAAAAATTACCCAAAACTAGGATAATCTTTAAACTCTTACCCCCACCCCCTTAGAGTGGTCAGATTGAAAAATGTGAGAAGTATTAATTGAAGACGAGAGTTCGAAGCAAAAAAGGGGGAGGCAAACGATTAGTACAACTCCTTGAATTTACCCACAGCGATCAAATAAATAAGCACTTAGTACAATTACGTAAAAAACAAACGGTAGAATCAGGATGGACAAAACGTACAAATTAAAATAAATACGAAGAGAATATACATAGAAAACCAAATTTTAGACCGAAGTTTTCCTTTATTCAAAACCATAGCCATTAATTCGAATATTTCTTTGAAAATTCGCTCATTAAGTCATGCTGCATGACTGATTTTTTTTTTTGATGCTGGGATTAAAAAACTTCCTAATCGCTGGGAAAAATGCGTCACTAAAGCAGGAGACTATGTAGAAAAGTGATGGTTTTTATTTTCTGACGAAAAAAATTTTTTTTTAAAGTCCCGTTTATATTTGATCCACCCTCGTATTTAAGCAATTCAACCTCATAAGTAAGCCGAGGAGGAAGAATGATGAGTCTGGAAAATAAAGGTTTAGATGGGCTACGGTAACCAGATCTGAAAAGGAGGCGTAATACTGATTTAATTGCACATGAAAGAAACAATAAACGGACAGCCAAAATTCTGTAGGTATATCCAGTAGAATAATAAACCTATGTGACAAGGGCTTTGCAGCGTTTTTCATTTATTTCTCATATGGACCCTTATAGCTACGAGCTATAGGCTGGTGAACGTAAGAGTATTTTAATTCAAAACTTAAGAAAGGGAACATCAGTACAATAATTAATTCAAGTAAGGTGTATGAGGTACCTTCACCCACTCATTTGAACTGTGCGAATTATGAAAGGTCAATGAAACTCAAAAGTGAGCAAACAGTACCTCTCCACGCGATTCAAATGCAATATCGATGGAAAATAATGATAGCCGGATTTTGATTTATGAGTTACCTGAAAACTCTTGGCTCAATACTTCTTAGATAAGGATTTAATAAAGCAGTGATGTGACGGCTGGGCCCCATTATTCTTGTCAGGTCTGACACGAGCTACAGTTTGGTGTCTGGAACCTAACGAAATCATTCGAATGGATTTTTTTCTTAAGAGTTGGTCAATCCAGGGAACGTGTTCCGAAAGGTAAGTGGTAGAACTTAATTATCAATGTATAGCATTTCCAAGTCAAATTCAACCTTTTCCAAACCAAAGTCAACCATTTCCAAACCAAATTCAGCTTTTTCCATTTCTAATTCAACTTTTTCCATTTCAAATTCAACCTTCCCGGACTTCAGCAAAACATATAAATTTTAATAAACTGAATTGTGAACCCCATTACTAACTTTTTGCTAACTATAGCGGTTCAGTACAGCTGCTAGGTAGGTGTGTTTTTTATTTTCATTTTTTCATTACAATGTGAAATTTTTGTTTTATGAACCTTCAACTGAAGTAAGGAACATAAATTTGGCGTTTGCAAATTCTTCGTGTTGCACAAGAAAATTACTTCTTTAATGCCTATTTCGTTGTCCATCAAACCTTCTGATTAATCGAACGCATCACATCTGATGGCATACCATGTACAAACAATTAGGTTTATTAAAATTTATATTTTTTGCTGAAGTTGGGGAAGGTTGACTTTGAAATGGAAAACGTTGAATTTGAAATGGAAAAAGTTGAATTTGGCTTGGAAAAAGTTGAATTTGAAATAGAAAAAGTTGAATTTGGTTTGGAAAAGGTTGAATTTGACTTGGAAATGCTATATAATAACTATATTCTGAACCTATTCGGAGCATTTCATGCCCATATTGAGTACCTATGTACCAAAGCTTCTCGTTGCACTTTAATGGTTTTGGGAGAAGGGAGTTCAGTCAGCGAAATGGATGGATGTACAGTGAAATCTCTCTATAGTGGACATCGACGGTACCAAATAAGTGTCCATTATAGAGGGGTGCCCTCTATACTGGACTCGCGTCTGACCAAGAAAAGTGTCCACTATAAAGGGGTGTCAACAAATTCCATCGTATTTTTTTAAATGTTGTTTTACTACTCGTAAAATTTGTTCAAAATAGGTAGGTACATACATGCTTTAGTATGTATAAAAATTACACAATAGGTAATTAGTGTATTGTTAGGTCAGAAGTACAAGAATATAAGGATAAATATACGAATAAATTGAATTTTATAGCTTTGATTCTGAAAAAATTGGAGAATCTTAGACTGTTTTTTCATGTTTGATTCGGTGATTTCCCGTTCGTGATGCAATGACACTTCTCACGAGTGAAAACGTGCAACTGGCGACGTAAAGAACGTACATAGGTACTTTCCGTAGTCCGTACAACAGAAGCGTGTCAGTGGGTCAGGGTCAAATGAATCCAAATGATGGCGAATGTAAACAAACAAAAAATGAATTCGAACGATGGCAAATGTGCTCGTAAACAAACAGAAAATCAACTCCGTCAGATCAAACATAGCTGTCAGATAAGAAAAATGTACTTTTCTACACGACTAAACGGGTCTACCGTCCACTGCGAGGGGTTCAGGATGACGAAATGGGTGTCCACGCCGATTATAGAGGGTGTCCACTAAACAGGGGTTCAAATACATTGAATCTCCTATCTCTACGCTGGGACCATGGCCAACCTGTCCATTAAGAGGGATGTCCACTATACAGGGTGTCTTCTATCCAATGGATCACCCCCCTAAAATCGCCAAAATGAGGGTAAACGAAATTTTTTTTTTTGAATCTTCATATTTTTTTGCGAGGATTTCAAAAATGAAAAAATTTTGCTGCGCGCAATTGCGCAACTATGCGCAACTGACACCAACTTTCTTATTTCAAATGGGAACCCCCTTTTTTATTGCAAATTCGGATTCTACTCAAAATTTCATGAACTTTTGACCCCTCAATCGATTTTTTTGACCGCGCGCAACCCATTCAACGAGCATGCAAATTTGTTGAAATATCAAATTGCCCAAAATATGGTGTCATGTAAACCCCAAGTGTGGTACATGAATTTCCATTTTTTTTCAACTCTGATTCACGTGGTGCTGTCAGTTTTGAGATTTAACTCACTTTTTATCGATATTATGCCCATAACCTATGTTATTCGGTGAAATATTACAGTTTTTCCGAAGTACCAACTTTGGCAGTAGATTTATTTTTCCTCACCCTTTCGAAACACGGGCTTGGAACCGGCTTTGGCGGGTTTAAAAATAAATCTACTGCCAAAGTTGGTACTTCGGAAAAACTGTAATATTTCACCGAATAACATAGGTTATGGGCATAATATCGATAAAAAGTGAGTTAAATCTCAAAACTGACAGCACCACGTGAATCAGCGTTGAAAAACAATGGAAATTCATGTACCACACTTGGGGTTTACATGACACCATATTTTGCGCAATTTGGTATTTCAACAAATTTGCATGCTCGTTGAATGGGTTGCGCGCGGTCAAAAAAATCGATTGAGGGGTCAAAAGTTCATGAAATTTTGCGTAGAATCCGAATTTGCAATAAAAAAGGGGGGTTCCCTTTCGAAATAAGAAAGTTGGTGTCAGTTGCGCATAGTTGCGCAATTGCGCGCAGCAAAATTTTTTCATATTTGAAATCCTCGCAAAAAAATATGAAGATTCAAAAAAAATTTTCGTTTACCCTCATTTTGGCGATTTTAGGGGGGTGATCCATTGGATAGAAGACACCCTGTATAGGGGTGACGACTAAGAGAGGTTTCACTGTTATAGGTATGCATCTCTTGTTATGTATTCTAGGGAAATGCACACCTGTGGGGATGGGGCTGGCATATCTTCATCCATATTAGGTGAACACTGAACGTCACTTCGGCCTCCGCTGGGTGACTTCTGTACCTACATAAGACTCATTCAAGGACTTTTGGTGATCGATGGTTAGAATCCGCGTTTGCTCGTCCTAGCAGAGGCTGAGATAGATACGCAGTTATGTAAAGCCAGGTTTACACGCTACGATAAATAGTAACAATTCATCGTAACTATCGAATCGTTACGATTTATCGTCGCGTCTAAATGGGACATCGTAGCGATTTATTGGAGTTGGAGTTTGGTTGGGTGGTTGATGCCGGCCGGCAACATTTCTGCGAATCGTAGCGACATGTTTGAACATGTAAACGGTCGCTCCCACTTATGACTACGATGTCACATTCGATGTCGCATATTATGGCAGAAATTTCGAATCGACAAGCTCCTCGCGAGTTTTTAACTGAGTTCATAGAACTCGTAGGGAAAGAAATCGTAGGGTAGCTGATAGTCTTTCGTGTGGAGATACGGCTCTTCTCATAGCAGTATCAGTTTTTGAAATAAACGGAGAAACTAACCTTAACAACTCAACATAGGTTTCCTCGTCCATTCTCAAATAATTTCGCCAGCCATTTGGTTCATTTCTCAATTCGTTCAATAGTTTCACATGAGAGAATTCCCTTTTCCTCAGCAACCACTCGCAAATCCACTTTGATCTTGTTTTTCGCGGTTTTTTCATTTCTTCCGCTAAACAACCGATATAAAAAGACAGCAACACTACTTCCTGCATGGCTCCGGCAAAAATGGAACAGGTGTCCCAAAAATCGTTACGATTTACTGTAGCAGTCCTCCTCTCTTTCGATTTATTTGAACAATAAATCGTAACAATCACATCGTTACGATTTATCGGAACGTGTAAACCTGGCTTAAGGGAAATGGTTCCGCACACTCTGATAACCACACAAACTTACCTTCTCTGTCGCAGAAGGAAATAAATTTATGAGGTATGATGCATATCCGTGTACATTCACTGAGTACCAATACCCTTTAAATAGTCCACCATAATATTATTCAAATTAGGCTGTTTTCAACTTAACTCCCTGATTAGTTGGTCTGTACTATCCCACTAAAAGCCCATAACTGTAATGAAGATTTACTGACCCGGAAAACGAGCCTCCACTTGTAAGTGGAGCTAAGAAATTTGGAAAGTTCGAGTTTCCGAAGTACACTAATGATCCGTTGACTCGTGCTCGTGACTATTAGAAGTCAAATTACCTGACCCTCCATCGCCCCATATGATCGTTTGCCGTGGGGTTTAATGAGATTACGAAATACGATGTCACCATTACCAAAGAACACGCGCCATCTGTTAATGCAGGAAACTAATTGCTCGTTTCTTACGCATAGAACGGTTTCTGGTCGCGTGCTTGGACAACGTTCTAATGGCCGCGGATTGTTACCGAAAACTGTTAATTACCGAAAACGCTAAACCTAACTGGTCAATTGCTATTTAATGTCTTTCGGCAATTTAATAGCTACTGGACGGACTGGCCGAGTTTTCTCCGTTGAAAGCAATAATTCAATCAATTCGTTCCTTTCACTCATCCGGGGAGCGTAGGGCGTTGAAAGCAAAGTGAGCCCTTCTAATAAAGGTACCTGTTCCAGTCACTGGAAAATGACGTGAGGGTGAAAACTTCCGAGTGTGAGCAATAAGTTTCTTGGCGTAGGCGTTGGTGATTGTTGCAACACCCTCAAGAATGAGGTTAACCTATAGTCTTATCAAAGTTATGATGTATTGATATAGGTAATACTTATCTTTATAAAGACCGTGTATTGATGTAAAATTAATAACAAAACAAGATAAAATAGGTTTCAGTGGTCTATTAGAAACGCTGCAAATTATTACGTGGAGGGGGATCTTAAGGGTCAGTCAGTTCATTTCCTTTTAGCGAATTTTCAAAGAAAATGAAGCTATTGCAATGGCTTCGAAATTTAAATAATATAAATTTTTGGAAATTTTCTTCATAGAAATCCGTTTCAGACCATTCTAAAACGATTCCTGAAATTTAACACTTTTTTATATGTATATATATATTTATATATATATGTGTCACTCCAGACGATAACTCTCGATAGAATTGAGATAAACAGCTCAAATTTGCACAAAAAATCTATCTTGGCAATCGAAAGGCTAAGTTCGAAGATGGGCGAAATTGGCCTACTCTAAGGAGGGTTTTGGCGCATTTAAAGTGCGCAAAAATTACCCAAAAATCCCCAAAATGTTATTTTCCAACAAGTGACCCCTCATTTTAAAGGTTTTTGCACGCTGAACACGATGGTGGAATCGGATGTTAGATATCTTGATCCGTTCTCAAATTAGAGCATTTAAAGTGCGCAAAAATTACCCAAAAATCCCCAAAATTTTATTTTCTAACAAGTGACCCCTCATTTTAAAGGTTTTTGTACGCTGAACACGATGGTGAAATCAGAATTGCGATATCTCATTCCGTTCTCAAACTGGAGCACTTTGAAGATTAAGGAACGTGGTTATTTCTTCGAAAATTCGCTCTTATAGCCATGCTGCATGACTGTGGTTTTTTCATCTAGGCCATAATATTCGTTTTATTCATAAAATTTCATCAGGGCTGTACAAACAAGAATGATGGGTTTTAGTCCCTTGCCTATATGGATTTACACAATGGTACAGTCAAGTGCAATTAAGCAAGCAATTAAATGAGTGGAGGCATACCTTGGAAGGGGGTTTGGGTGTACAAGCTAGAACATCTATTGCATGTGAATATATACTGAATGTGAGAAACGTCGCTTGAAAAAGCTGGTGGTCTAGCGAAAAACTGGTGTATGCACACTTTATAATATAATAATTGCGGAAAACTGCATCGAGTGAAAAACTGCTGGTGAAAAGGGTGATAGGTGTTGTGGGTGGATATAGGTAACTGTATAGTTACTGCTGTTCTTATTGTTAGAAAATTGAGTTCAATAACAAGTTTGTGTATAGAATATATGCAAACTTGTTTCTGAACTTCTATATACAAACTTGTTGCTGAACTCAATCTTCTAACAATAAGAACAGCAGTAACTATACAGTTGCCTATATCCACCCACAACCACAGCACCTATCACCCTTATCACCAGCAGTTTTCCACTTGATGCAGTTTTCCACAATTATTATGTTATAAAGTGTGCATACACCATTTTTTCGCTAGACCACCAGCTTTTTCAAGTGACGTTTCCCACATTCAGTATAATGTTCACATGCAATAATGTTCTAGCTTGTACACCCAAACCCCCTTACAAGGTATGCCTCCACTCACTTAACTGCCCATTTAATTGCTTGGTTAATTGCACTTGACTGTACCATTGTGTAATTATCCATATAGGCAAGGGACTAAAACCCACCTTTCTTGTTTGTACAGCCCTGATGAAATTTTATAACTAAAACGAATATATGGCCTGGATGAAAAAGGAAGTGAACTGACTGACCCTCAAGATCCCTCTCCACATAATTTATTCACCAGTCGATAACACACAACTGCAAATTATTACACCACAGTTTATTATTTTTCTGGATAGATGCACCTCCTACGTAGAACATAGTTTGCCGAGGACAGTACCGACTCCTCCGACCGAATTCCTTTTTCGGATTCTACGTACGTTGAAACGCAAAAACCCTCAAATTTAGAGGGGGTTAAAAGTTTTGTCATACTCGATTCCAAAGGTTCATTATTAAATATAGTATACCAAAATTAGTATGATTTTAGAGAACCAAAGTTAGATGTTTTGGTTTATTATTTTCAATAATGAACCATTGGAATCGAGCATGAAAAAAAAAATTCTTACCCCCCCCCCCCCTCAAAATTTGATGGTTTACGTTTCAAGGTATGTAGAATCCAAAACTGCAATAAAAATATTTCTGTCTGTCCGCCGTACGCCGTACGGGCCACTTTTCTTAGTTACCATGAAAGAAAATTGATGAAATTCGGGTTATAGGTTCCGTTCGCTGTCTAGTTGGTCCTCGAAGCTCGACGTTACTGTGAGTCATCTCTAAGGGGTTCAAAATAGGGGTTGAAATTTTCAAAACGCCTATACCATTTTTTTACGTGAATATTTTTACGGTTTTAAATAGTTCTTGAACTTGCGAGTTTTTTAAGACCATCCGGAGCGTCGTACGTCCAGCCGTTCGTTCACAGTAAGGCCCCGAAGTTTGCACCGACAGGCATTTTCGACTCCAGTGTGAATGAAATTGTATACAATTCAAACCAAATCTCGTAACCAGAGACGCGCCCACAATAGGAAATTTGGCGGAGATGAAATCATTGCTAGGGATCACCTGATTATATTGGCGGAGTATGAGGTCGAGTTGGTTGTTCTGTGATATTATTTCATTTGAAAAATGATGGCTCTTTTGGAGTTTGTTGGTAGGTAGTGAAACTTGAACAAACGTTGAAGTATTATTGATGGGTAAATTATTACTACGGTAAATCATTACTCAACGGTAAATTATTACACAACGGTTCATTATACCATCTAACGTAGAAGGGGCTTGAGTTTGTTGGTAGGTACTTTCGCAACTTTTTTCACTCCTCATCAACAATTTCTTTTCAGAACTTCATTATGTGTGTTCCTTTTTGTTAGGTACTGTTTGTCATCGGCAGAATTATTTTAGCAACATTTAACTCGTGATTTAGGTAGGCACCTAGTAACGAGTACGGGGTTAGGTACTAACCTACGGAGGGCCTGCGATCTACATAATATGTATAGAATAGTACATATCATAATTATATAGACGGGTTATCTATACATAGAGCTGTGATCTGTAACGGAAGGGTATTCTATACAAAATAATAAACCGTTGTGCAGGGATTTGCAGCGTTTTTTCTATATTTTACTTTGGGGAGCCAATTCCAGCTTCTTTGCACATAAGTGTCCTCAGATAGCATACAAGTATAGGTTTACAATTGAACTATATTAAACTCATCTGGCGGCCGTTTTTCAAAGAACACACTCACCAAATGCCGCTAAGTCATATTAAGAGTTCGGCGAATGCTTAAATATAAAATATTAAAGCGAAAAATCACCGACTCACCGCAAATTGCATAGAAATCTGTTGAGCCGGGGTAGATGGCTTACCAGGATCCACCAGTAACCACAGTGGAGGAGTTTTTCGTGATCATGTTACAAGCTCATTACACACCAGATAGGATTAGATGTCTTCCCCGGTTTTTGACAGGGAGCAGGACTTCCATAAAGCAGGTACGTAAAAAGTCTATGCAGTGTACGGAAGTATAAACCTTACAGTTGGACAAGATGGATGTGGAATAATTCAATTGAATCTGCACATGTTCACATGCCTAATCAAATTGACCGCGCAACCTTTTTGGTTTATTATTTTCATCAATGAACCTTTGGAATCGAACATGAAAAACAACATTTTTAAACCCCCCTCAAAATTTGATGGTTTCCGTTTCAAGGTACGTAGAATCCGAAAATGGAATAAAAAAAATGTAAGTCCTTCCGCCGTACTTTGCACTTTTCTTAGTTACCATGAACCAAAAAAATCAGTCATGCAGCATGACTTAATGAGCGAATTTTCAAAGAAATATTCGAATTAATGGCTATGGTTTTGAATAAAGGAAAACTTCGGTCTAAAATTTGGTTTTCTATGTATATTCTCTTCGTATTTATTTTAATTTGTACGTTTTGTCCATCCTGATTCTACCGTTTGTTTATTACGTAATTGTACTAAGTGCTTATTTATTTGATCGCTGTGGGTTCATATTAGGTAGGATAGGGTAGTTAGGACTTTTGACTTACCTACTCAAGAGAGTGCAGTAGGTAAAGGAGTTGTTATAGAAAATCATGAGTGCTTCAAGTGCAGGTTGTTTTTCATGCAGGCTCAATCTTGAAATAAACTATGAAGGAAGGATGTGGTTTCTGGAAGGATCACTTGGAAGAACATGTGGGTGCTACGTTGAAATATTGTTCTATTCTAGTATTCAACATTGAGTGGACCTGAAACTGCTTGAGAATTATTGGAATCGAAAGTTGCCTGTACGGATACGGAGTTTAAAGATTATCCTAGTTTTGGGTAATTTTTGCGCACTTTAAATGCTCTAATTTAAGAACGGATTTAGATATCTAAAATCCGATTTCACCATCGTGTTCAGCGTGCAAAAACCTTTAAAATTATGGGTCACTTGTTAGAAAATAACATTTTGGGGATTTTTGGGTAATTTTTGCGCACTTTAAATGCTCTAATTTGAGAACGGATCAAGATATCTAAAATCCGATTCCACCATCGTGTTCAGCGTGCAAAAACCTTTAAAATGAGGGGTCACTTGTTGGAAAATAACATTTTGGGGATTTTTGGGTAATTTTTGCGCACTTTAAATGCGCCAAAACCCTCCTTAGAGTAGGCCAATTTAGCCTTTCGATTGCCAAGATAGATTTTTTGTGCAAATTTGAGCTGTTTATCTCAATTCTATCGAGAGTTATCGTCTGGAGTGACACATATATATATAAATATATATATACATATAAAAAAGTGTTAAATTTCAGGAATCGTTTTAGAATGGTCTGAAACGGATTTCTATGAAGAAAATTTCCAAAAATTTATATTATTTAAATTTCGAAGCCATTGCAATAGCTTCATTTTCTTTGAAAATTCGCTAAAATAACGAAATTTAGTTTGCAGGTCCCATTTGGGGTCTAGTTGGTCCGCGAAGCTCGGCGTCAGTCATCTCTGAAAAATAGGGGACATTTTCAGAACGCTCGAAAACTTTCAATGAGAGGGTATGGCTTTTTTTAACGTTTTTAAATTGATCACAAACTAAAGAATTTTTTGAGACCACCCGGAGCACTGTACGACCAGCCGTTCGTTTGCACCGAAAAGCTTCGTCAACATGATCATGAATGAAACGGTATAGGTAAATCCGGCTCAGATATTTTATAGTAGGAAACACCTCGGATGGCTGTGTGAAGTCGAGTTCGTTGTTCTGTGATATTATTTCATTTGAAAAATTATGGCTCTCTTGGATTTTGTTGATAGTTAGTAAAACTTGAACAAACGTTGAAGTATTATTGATGAGTAAATTATTACACAATGGTAAATTATTACACAACGGTTCATTATACCATCTACGTAGAAGGGGCTGGAGTTTGTTGGTAGGTAGTTTTGCAACTTCTTTCACTCCACATCAACAATATTTCCCTTCAGAACTTCATTATTTGCGTTTCTTTTTGACATTTTAGGTACTGTTTGTCATCGACAGAATTATTTTAGCAACATTTAACTCGTTGTCATCGACAGAATTATTTTAGCAACATTTAACTCGTGATTTAGGTAGGTACCTAGTAACGAGTACGGGGTTAGGTACTAACCTATACGGAGGGCCTGCGATCTACATAATATGTATAGAATAGTACATATATTGTATAGACGGGTTATCTATACGGAGAGCTGTGATCTGTAACAGAAGGGTATTCTGTACAAAATAATAAACCGTTGTGCAGGGATTGGCAGCGTTTTGGTTTATTATTCTGTGAATAATACACCTATGTAAGTATTCGCTCAGCAAAAAATTTTTATAACCCCCCTCAAAATTTTTTCTTTTCCGTTTCAAGGTTCGTAGATTCCAAAAATGCAATGTCCGTCCGCCGTACGCCGTATCACGTGTACAGGCTTCATTTTCTGTCTAAAAAAATCGTTCTTTTGCACACATGCTCCATTTGGGCCCTAGTTGTGTCCCGAAACTTTTCAGCCCGATCGGAATATATCCAGGGGAGTTATGAGTGAAAATGTGTATAAAAATAGGTACTTTTTGTGTTTTAGTAACATGTTAGTAACATGAGCTTTTGAGGTATCGTTTTCCATGTTTTTGGGGACGAGAAGACCGAATATGAAGTCGATTTTGACCAAGGAGTGGAAAATTGAGGTTGTACCAGATGTTCAGCTCCCAAAATTGATTTTTTATGAGTCAAAAACCTGGGAAATCGTCTGAAATCACCATCAATTTGTAGAATAGCACTAGGAAAAGTGTCAACACGTGGATCAAGACGATTAAATGGTACAATCAATGATCAAAGGTAATTTGAAAAAAAGGAGCGTAGTACCTAATTCAAGTTTTGGGGGCCAAAATTTGTGGAAACCACCAGAAATAGCTGTTTCAATTATTTTACATGAATGAAACAATAAATAAACAGTTGGCATTCCTGTAGACCAATAAAATAATAGAATAATAAACCCATGTGGCCTTTGCAGCGTTTTTACATTAGGTTATCGTCTTAGGGGCAGTGGTACGGGGGGGGGGGGGGGGATTAGGTCTGTGTGGGCACTGAAAAGGAGAAAGATACATTTCCATAACTTTTTCTCGTAACGCCCAACAATTATAATTTTTTATTGCCCCTAATTCATTCCAACTCGCCCTATTTCATTTTCAGAGCGAAAGCATCATTCCATTGTCGTAGGTACTAATTGAATTTGGGGTACACCTCCGTAGAGATCCGGGATTTGAATAACCTTTCCGGCGCCGTGAGTACCCGAAAAATGATGAATGGAGGGATTTCGGGATCTTGATAAGGGCGCTATCCCATTACAACAAGACGTTGAACGGGCCGTTCGCCGCGAACGTGGCCACTCGCTGCCCTCCGCTACAGCGTGTAAATTAAATTAAAAGTCTTCATCTCAGATAAGAGGGGGTGGAACGAGCTTGAGGGCCACGGAAGAATGAACGGGGGAAAAAAAATCTCTTAAAAGTCTATCACTGGATAACTATAATTATAGCGAGCAGTGCAATGTTCGAGAGATTCAGTACGGAAGAGGTGGTCTCGGCCGTGGGAATCTCGGGGAGAGGAGCAAGTTCTTGTCGTCATGTCTACAAACATCTTAAGTAGTTGTGATTGAGGGAAGAAAGAACGACGCTGTGTAGGTGTCAGGTATGTAGGGAAAGGTTCTGGGTCAGGCGTCTGAAATCACATCCTAATTATACGTGGGACAACGGAGCACGTTCGAGAATCGTGCTGAGTTGCAGAGCACCATGTAGACCCAAGAGATGAAAAATTATCGACCAATACATTTTTCACGATGTTGTTACCTATATCCGAACTAATGAGCTCTAGGACCTGTTCGGAGTAACGAAACGGCGCTCTCATCACAGCCGTTCGTTATCGCTTGACTAGTCTTCTCGAAATTTGGCTATGAGGGCCGGTGCGAAGTAGTGACTTTCAGGTGGGCTTTAATGAAACTAACCATGCGCTCTTACATTCTCTTTGGTTTATTTTCAATAATGAACCTTTGGAATCGAGCATGAAAAAAAAGTCCCCCCCCCCCCCCCCCAAATTTCATAGTTTCCGTTTCAAGGTATGTAGAATCCGAAAATGCAATAAAAAATTTCTGTCCGTCCACCGTACGCCGTACTTTGCACTTTTCTTAGTTACTATGAACCAAAATTAACGAAATTTGGTTTATAGGTCCCATTTGGGGTCTAGTTGGCCCTCGAAGCTCGGCGTTGATTTCAATCAACCTAAGGGGTGAAAAATAGGGGTTGAAATCTCCAGGACGCCGTGATCTCGAATTTTTTACGGTTTTAAATAGTTCTCGAACTTGGGAGTTTTTTTAAGACCACCCGGAGCATTTTACGTTCAGCCGTTCGTTCACAGTAAGGCTCAGAAGTTTGCACCGACAGACTTTTTCAACAGGAGGGTGAATGAAATTGTATGTATTCAGCCCAAATATCATCACTAGGGACGCGATAACACTCGGGAATTGGCCCGAGATAATCATTGCTAGGGAGCACCTGATTATAATCACGGATGGCTGTATGAAGTCGAGTTGGTTGTTCTGTGATATTATTTCATTTGAAAAATGATGGCTGTTTTGGAGTTTGTTGAGAGGTAGTGAAACTTGAACAAACGTTGAAGTATTATTGATGGGTAATTATTACTCAATGATAAATTATTACACATCGGTAAATTATTACACAGCGGTAAATTACTACACAACGGTTCATTATACCATCTACGTAGAAGGGGTACCTATACAGGTAAATTATTACACAACGGTAAATTATTACACAGCGGTAAATTACTACACAACGGTTCATTATACCATCTACGTAGAAGGGGCACCTATACAGGTAAATTATTACACAACGGTTTATTATTGGCCTTATGCTTCATGTATAACTGCAAAATAATTAATGATTGAATTATTGAATCGCGCATTTGTAGGAAACTTTAATTCCTGGGCCGGCTCCAGTACTCGATTTAGGGCTTTCCTGGGGGGGACCTTTGTGTAATAATTTGCAGCGTTTTTTTACTGCGTGTGGTTTTTATGTAGGTAGCAGTGATCTTCTTCTTTATACAGAAGAATAGCATTTACCAGATTAGCCTCTAGTGTTAGTAACAAAAATTAGATTCACGTGTTAGTCGAACCCCCCAAGTCCTCTAATAAATTTGTTGTCTAAATCACTAAAGGACCAAATGAACTAAATCACTCGCGAAGAAATCGCAACCCATTTCAAAGAAAAACGGAGTTATTGAAAAATAGTCTATTTTACACTAATACACGAAAAAAGGCGAAAAATACACTGCCATGCTGGTTTTGGCGACCAAACCATCGTCAGTAACAAACAATAACTGAAGGCACATTAGAGAGGTGACCTGATAAATATTCAAAAAGTGAAATGTTGTGGATTGGGATTGGTTGTGAAGAAGAATGGTGAACGGAAAAAAGGAAGGAAGAAGGAAGGGAGGAGAGGAAATTTCTTCCTCAGTGTTGCTGCCAGTCGTTCTTCTTGTCCATGGGGCGTTGTTGTCGTCGTCTTCTTCAGCTCTTCTGCGCACAGTGCTCTGACCACGAGGAAGAACTCTGAGGATAAGAAGCTTGTAGCCTTTAAGGCAGATAAAGGCAATACTACAGTCATTATGACAAAAGCTGAGCATGTAGGCAAAACTGTTAATTTTTTGAATGACAATAATTGTAAGCCACTGCCATCAGACCCAACTGATAAATTTCAAAAAATAGTAAGTCCGAAAATATCCTTAAACATATTATGTACAAACCAGGTTTTACAGACATTCATAAAGTAGGAGCACCAATGAGACCAGTTGTATCATACATTGGTGCTCCTGCTTATAGGTTGGTGAAAAAGTTGAATAGCTTGTTTAGAAGCAAAAATTCAATTTCTTCCACAGCATATTGTTCTAAATTCTTACGACTAGGTTAGCAAAATTAAGGATATTCAAGTGCCTCCAAATGCTAAACTTGCGTCTTTTGACGTGGTACTGGTGAACTATTAAATAATTTCAATAGTTCACTTCTAGATCAGTTTCCAACGTCGTTGGTAGGCTATGGGATTTTTATTCTTCTTCTCATTCCTATTTTTCATCCAGAAGGAATAGACGTCTACTAAGGAGCGTTGCATAGTTTGATCGTTTCCCATCCGTCTCCACGACACCTCAATCTGGCTCTCCTGCCGGTCATGATCTACCGTTCGTTATCTATCTGAAACTAAATCTTGTTTTCTTCCTGAATGGAGGTGAACGTTTGACAAATCGAAACGTGAAAACAGGTATTAGGACCTCCGGTGTACCAGGAAACGCGATTCCCTTCTTCTTCAATGCAGTTAATTTGGGGCATGAATATGCACTTATGAAGAAGAGAGGTACCTAATTTTTGTCTCGAACAAATAGGATGGGCGTCGTCCCTTTTCTTTTTATAATCCAAATAGGTGATCGATAAGAACACTCATTCAATCATTATCATCACTTCATCAACATGGGCCATCAGCGGTAATGGTTTCTGTAAGCAGACGGAGAGCTCATATTTCCAGGAGAATGTTGGACGTACTCTCGCTTGATGGAGTACAGAAACCCGTGAAACCTGTATACAAATAACGACTGCACATCCACCATATTACACTTCTTGAGTCACAACTAGGTCAGTGAGCTTGGTCCTTTTTCAGCTTCAGTACTACGCCATTGATGGGTAGTTGCTGATTACCTATATCTACGCCATCATTTCGGCGATTGTGAAGCCGCCGTTCGTGCTCGATACTTAAAAGTATCGATACTTTTTGGAAAAAGTGTCGATACATATCGATACTTTTTTTCCTGATATACATCGTAGTATCGATACTTTTTTCCCCAGTATCGGAGCCAATACTTTTTTTAATCCCTCACATTTTATCAGTTTCAACACCTACGACGTGTAGGTACTGTTGACAGTACCTCTAACTAGATTGCCGGGAGACCAACCATTTCAACAAATTAAAGAAAGTTGATGTACCACCACCTCCAGCTCTCAGTGAGAATCAGCTGTCCTCCATCTAGTAGGAAGGCCAAGCAACCAACCAACCTAACTCAATAGTTTTTTGATTGGATTTTCTTTGTTCTTTCTTGTTTTCTGATGTGATTGTGCCGAATTAACGAAATAATGTCATGGCCTTGTCTTGTCTTGTCAATCATTTTGAAAAACAAGCGCCCAAACAAAAAAAGTTTCAAATAAAAAAAATCAGTCATGCAGCATGACTTAATGAGCGAATTTTCAAAGAAATATTCGAATTAATGGCTATGGTTTTGAATAAAGGAAAACTTCGGTCTAAAATTTGGTTTTCTATGTATATTCTCTTCGTATTTATTTTAATTTGTACGTTTTGTCCATCCTGATTCTACCGTTTGTTTATTACGTAATTGTACTAAGTGCTTATTTATTTGATCGCTGTGGGTAAATTCAAGGAGTTGTACTAATCGTTTGCCTCCCCCTTTTTTGCTTCGAACTCTCGTCTTCAATTAATACTTCTCACATTTTTCAATCTGACCACTCTAAGGGGGTGGGGGTAAGAGTTTAAAGATTATCCTAGTTTTGGGTAATTTTTGCGCACTTTAAATGCTCTAATTTAAGAACGGATTTAGATATCTAAAATCCGATTTCACTATCGTGTTCAGCGTGCAAAAACCTTTAAAATGAGGGGTCACTTGTTAGAAAATAACATTTTGGGGATTTTTGGGTAATTTTTGCGCACTTTAAATGCTCTAATTTGAGAACGGATCAAGATATCTAAAATCCGATTCCACCATCGTGTTCAGCGTGCAAAAACCTTTAAAATGAGGGGTCACTTGTTGGAAAATAACATTTTGGGGATTTTTGGGTAATTTTTGCGCACTTTAAATGCTCTAATTTGAGAACGGATCAAGATATCTAAAATCCGATTCCACCATCGTGTTCAGCGTGCAAAAACCTTTAAAATGATGGGTCACTTGTTAGAAAATAACATTTTGGGGATTTTTAGGTAATTTTTGCGCACTTTAAATGCTCTAATTTGAGAACGGATCAAGATATCTAAAATCCGATTCCACCATCGTGTTCAGCGTGCAAAAAACTTTAAAATGAGGGGTCACTTGTTGGAAAATAACATTTTGGGGATTTTTGGGTAATTTTTGCGCACTTTAAATGCGCCAAAACCCTCCTTAGAGTAGGCCAATTTCGCCCATCTTCGAACTTAGCCTTTCGATTGCCAAGATAGATTTTTTGTGCAAATTTGAGCTGTTTATCTCAATTCTATCGAGAGTTATCGTCTGGAGTGACACATATATAAATAAATATATATATATATACATATAAAAAAGTGTTAAATTTCAGGAATCGTTTTAGAATGGTCTGAAACGGATTTCTATGAAGAAAATTTCCAAAAATTTATATTATTTAAATTTCGAAGCCATTGCAATAGCTTCATTTTCTTTGAAAATTCGCTAAAAGAAGTGATTTATTCAAAGAAAAACGGAGTTATTGAAAAAATTGTCTATTTCCTCTAATAGACGAAAAACGCAAAAAACACTGTTATATCGGGTTACATCCCTATACCTAACTGTAGGTCTTGACCAGCGTTGATTGGTTCATCCCTTCTTTCCTCACAGGTCCCAAACTTTTGGCTGAGACTGTACCGTACTGCTCCAACCAATTTCTCAAGGAACTGCTGTTCCTTGTAAACTTGTTATTCTTTGTAAACTTGTTATTGCTTCCGAGTCTGCGAAGCAGCGGAAGCCTTGTGTTCACTTTCGTGAGCCAAAAAATTTTTGTCTTCAGAAATCAAAATTTCCACTTGCATTTTGCGTTTCAAAGCCTACTGAACAAATTTGGTTCCGTGTCTGTCGGTCTGTGGGTCTGTGAGTCTGTCTGTCCGCATTTCCTTGTTACAGCCATAACTTCCACGATTTTGAATTGATTCAGCTCAAATTTTGAGGGATGGTGCGGATAAGGCCCCTTGAGGTCCCATACAAATTTCAACATGATTGATCCAGCGGTACGCCCTGCGCATGCGCTAACGTTAAATTCAACAAACACGCATAACTTTCACAATTTTGATTCAATTTCGCTCAAATTTTCAAGGGTTGTTTGGACAAGGCCTAGTGAGTTCCAGTATGAATTTCAGCATGATCGGACCCTCGGTGCGCTCTGCGCATGCGCTGGCGTGAAATAGATTCAATTTCCTTGTTACAGCCGTAGTAACCAAAGATTTCACCCAATTGCAATGTAATTCTCAGGGATTAAGCGGGTAGGGCCCATTGAGGTCCCATATAAATTTCAGCATGATAGAGCCAGCGGTTCGCCCTGCGCATGCGCTAACGTGAAATTCTTCAAACACGCATAACTTTCGCAATTATGTGTAATGGACGTAATGTATTATGGACGTAATGTTATGTAATATGTATATTTCATGTAATGTTATGTAATGTTATGTTATGTAATATGTATATTTCACGTTATGTAATGTTATGTAATGTAATGTAATGTTATGTAATGTAATGTTATGTTATGTTATTTTGCTTCCGAGTCTGTTCTATTTTATAATGGGTCACTCTGATTGTGACGAGGAAGCTCCTGTGCCATCACCTTGGCAGTGTATTTTCTTTGTATTATTTGTATTTAGTCTTTTTTCCTTTGTATTTAGAATAGACGAGGTAAATTGGAGTCAGAAGTACGAGGTACAGTAAAGGCTAGCAAATCGACGGTGCGAGGGACGAAGCGATTCATAAATAATCTCATCCACAACAATAGAGAGGGACGTTCAAGTTATCACTGTACCTTATGAAACCCACAATAAACAGGGCCCAATTTCAGGTTGCTAGCGCCTCGGGTTACAAATTATAAAACATTACCAATTAGAAATACATTTTAGAATTTGTTTGAAATATAAAATTTTAAATTTTGTATAAAATTGTACAAATTCAAGCTCATTTATTATCAGTTTGAAAACAACAAGATACTAAGGTTTTTTGAAGATGCAGGCTGTTTGTCGTTTTTCCTATTTAATAAAATAGCTGTTGCAGTTTGATACGCCTGTTATAACTACCGTTAGTAAAACTTGAATTATGTGCATTATGTGTATCATGTGCTTGTTAAAAGAATTTTATTTAAAGAGTGTTTCTCTTTCGACAAGGGCTGGGATATTGCACGTAATTCTGTTGTGCTTTAAATTGTAGGATTTGACATGTATTTTTGAAAACTAAATCATTACCGTTGTTACGTTAAACTTAGTTTTCCCTTCACTAATTTTTTTGTCCTATTTTTTAGCATCTCAAATTCTCCCGCCGAAAACTGGCGCTCTGGGCGATTGCCCAGTTTGTAAATCGGGGCCTGACAATAAGTCCGTGACCGTAAGGCAGAATACTGAATTGCTACCATTTCAGTCGCAATCGGGTACAGTAGAGTTACAAAATGAAATGCTCTCCCTTGTTATAGCTAGGTAACCTATTTCAAATCGAACCCTCCTGGGGGCCGTCGTGCGCTATCAAATGAATCAGAAAGACGGCAGGAGGTTGAAATCCAACAAAAAAGAAATGGGTGACCCATCCAATGCCTTCAGGTAAGGTTTGGATACCGGTCCTAGCAATCATTGTTAGGTCACGAAGACAGTTACCGATCTTTATGAAGATCCCCTCAAAACCACAGTTTACCAGCGGTCTACGATTCTAACGACGAAACGTCTCAAGACTGACGTAGCTAATCCAATGATCCAAATTTTCTATTTATTTTTGTTTCAGAATAGAAAATATACAATAAACTGCTCGAAAGAACGGCGTCGCCGGACCTAATTTGAACACAGAACTGCCCCGAATTTTCAAATCACGAAATTCATGGGACAGATATGAACGGTAAACAATCATCTTTACTAGAAGGCATCTTCAGATGTTCCGTATCTTTTGCAATGAACCTCACCTTCCTCGGCGTGGACACACATTTAATCGATGTTCGATATGCTCCGAAAATTCTAATTGGGGCCGAATAAAACATTACGCGTCTCAAGACGGCCAGAACGTACGTCGTATTAAACACCGTTTTTTATCACTAGGGAAATAAGGGGCGATTTGAATATTCTGAACTTGTTTTGTTTGGACGAGGTCTGGCAAATTGGAGGGGTACGAGCATAAATAATGAGGAGGTTTGAATATATTTTCCTAAAAGCGGTCAAAGAGGGAGTAATGGTTGTGTCCAAGGGTTAACAGTTGCCCGTTAAGTGTCATCCTACAAATTTCACGCTTTTCTGAGAGTTCTTAAGGTGAGCACAGATCCATTAGTTTTCAAATTTGGATGTTCATAGGTTATCTTTTGATGGTAATGGAGAACAACTGAGGCGTCTAGAGAAAACGGTACTTACCCAGTTCTCAACATTTTCGAATGTTACTGAAGTGCCAAAAACAAAGTCTGCTGCGACTTTCTAAAACGTACTTTGAAGCTCAATATCGCCGGACAACAACTTATCGGTATGGCACCTATGATGAAAGTATGTAGGAACCTGCCTACTACTATTTTATATCTACTATAGTACTATACATTCTTTCTCTACATTATTTGTTAGATAGCAATATTATCTCAATAACGGTCAAGAATGGGCAACTGTCATTTTTTACAATGGTTCTTCTTCCACCATCTATGTCATCATTAATTTATAAACGTTTGACGGTCATCATGCTCAACGACTCCTAGTTTCATTAAATGGATAATCATGCATTTGAGGAGGAGGTAAGTCAGAAAATTTTTAAAATGGACAACGTTGAGATATTTTGGGATGAAGCTGCTAGATATCTGATTTATTAGGTACCTAGTGCGTTGAAAAAAATCGCAATTAAGACAAATTTGGTTTATTGTTTTCAATAATGAACCTTTGGAATCGAGCATGAAAAAACCATTTTTTGAAACAATTCTCAAATTTATGATCGAGTAAATTCTGGGCCAATAGTCTGTAACAGTGTTGACCCATCCTTGCAAACAGAGCAGGTTACGAGCCACGAGAAATTGATGGAGAGTACCTCACAAGTGTTTGAGTACCACACTGACACGTTTCGCTAGAACTGAATTAAATTTTTACTCGATTATGTTTTCGTCAAAAGCACGGTACAGAGCCACCTTTGAGGTGGTTCGAGCTTAGTTAGGCAAGGAAATCACAGCTGCAGATTCTACTTATAGTTGCTTGAACCTACTTGGCTAAACGGTTCAATTTACTTGTCAAGCATATTCTCAAACGTGGTGCTCGCGTGCTCAGTAACTTATTATGCGCCAAAAGTGTAGGTAGCGATTCTTCATCCGAAGCAACAAGTAGGGATCCTTTATGATTTTCTTCAAATATGCAGCTGCCATTCTATGAATAAGCGAGGTTTGAAGAGTCTTTTATACATTCGCATGTTACCACTCGGCCTACGAAAGGCCACACACAATCAACTGCTCTTGTCCTTTGTACAGATTTCACCCACAATCTCTTCTCCTCAAACCTTATTGTTTCGAATGACACCGCCACGACACCCCATCATCTGTAGATCTACGATGAAATCAAAAACGTCAACACTACTCCAACCAAAATCCTTGTGGTAGGCAAACTACTGGGAGAAAAAAGGTCTAAGATTGCCAGGGATTTTCCAGTTTCACTAAGCCGATTTCTATATCTGAAGTACCGTTACTACGATAATCTGAAATGCGATACTATGAACTCTACAATTCGAAAAAATAAATGTTATCTTCTTGACAAAGATTTTGACTTATTTACTTGTTTTCTTCGTTGACAATAATTATCTTTATCAGTATTGTGCGGCAATCTGGCGAGGCGTCAATATTGTAAGTCATCGACTGATCCGAACAAGTATAAAGCAGGATTAGGTATGCCTGGCCGGCTCCAGTAGTCGATTTAGGGCACTCCCGTGGAAAGTAGGTGCGAATATAATAAACGATACATACCTATATTATTTAGCATTTCCAAGTAAAATTCAACCTTTTTCAAACCAAATAAATCCATTTCCAAACAAAATTCAACATTTTCCAAGTCAAATTCAACTTTCTCCATTTCAAATTCAGCTTTATCCAGTACAAATTCAACTTTTTCCACTTCAAATTCAACCTTCCCTGACTTCAGCAAAAAACATAAATTTTAATAAGTTGAATTGTGAACCCCATTACTAACTTTATGTTGCATTATTTAAGGCATTTTAAGGCATTATTTAATTTTAAGGCATTATTTAACAACACTATAGTGGTTCAGTGCAGGTACTAGGTATGTGTGTTTTTCTTCTTTTTTTTCATTACAATTTGAAATTTATGTTTTGTGAACCTTCAACTGAAGCAAGGAACATGACTTTGGCGTTTGAAAATTCTGGTAGTGGTCCAATATGCTATCTACCTGCGCGCCCGTCCCCTACCTTGCCAGGCGTTTATCTACGGTGCACTTCTCTCGGTTCAATATGCTATCTACCGACTTGTCTCATTCGCTTCAAGTTGTGTTCACACCTTTGCCCCTGGTAAACAATGCAAGGCTCAATCAAACCACGTTGTGATTAATTCAGTCGTGCGCCGTCCTTGTTATGAGCTGTGATAATCCTCGTGTTTTCCGTGTTTCTGTGTTTCTGTGATAGTTATCTGTGATATTTTCGTTATCACAGAATTTTGGCAAGCGATCGCAAGTCGGCACAAAATGACGAGGATGAGCGGGATGAGGACGAACCCGACAGCGAAGAAGAGGCTGACACTCAAACCCAACGTAATTATGGAGCCCGTATCCAAGGTCCATGGGTTTTCGGATTATGTTGTCGCGGAAACGACACAGTTTTGGAGAGACGTTTGTTTGTTGTCGAAAAACGCGATCGAGCCACGTTGCTCCCAATCATCCTCAATGAAGTTGCTCGTGGCACAAAAATTATGTCTGACCAGTGGAGAGCATATAGCACCTTGAGTGATCATGGATACGTGCACGAAACGGTAAATCACTCCGAGAATTTTTCGGCATTTTTTGACGACCTGAAACAAACGTCCCTCATGCAGTAATCTCATGCAGTCCTTTTGACGAGCTTCCTGTAGAAGCGAAAAATATATTTAGGTAAGCTCCACCATATTTACTTCTTTGGTAGATATAATTCATAATGGTAGATAGCATATTGAACCAATGGACTGACGGTAGATAGCATACTGAACCACCGGACTAGCGGTAGATAGCATATTAGACCACTACCAAAATTCTTCGTGTGGTACAAATAAAATTACTTCTTTAATGCCTATTTCGTTGCTCATCAAACCTTCTGATTAATCGAACGCACCACATCGGATGTCATACTAAATAGCGAATGAGTTTACACTCGCTATCTGATGTCATACGAAATAGCGAGTGAGTTTACACTCACGTTCGATTAATCAGAAGGTTTCACGTGCTAGGAAACAGTCATTAAAGAATTAATTTTCTTTGTGCAACACGAAGAATTTGCAAACGCCAAAGCCATGTTCCTTGCTCAGTTGAAGGTTCACAAAAGAAAATTTTTTAGATTGTAATGAAAAAATAAAAATGAAAAACACACACACCTAGTACTTGCACTGAATCACCACTATAGTGTTGCTAAATTTAAGCCTTAAATAATTCAAAAGTTAGTAATGGGGTTCAAAATTCAATTTATTAAAATTTATATATTTTGCTGAAGTCGGAAAAGGTTGAATTTGACATGGAAAAAGTTGAATTTGAAATGGAAAACGTTTAATTTGACTTGGAAAAAGTTGAATTTGGTTTCGAAATAGTAGACTTTGGTTTGGAAGTGGTTGAATTTGGTTTGGAAATGGTTGATTTTGACTTGAAAATGCTAATATATAATAAAAATATAATAAACGGATATGATAAATACGAAAATAATGATCCGTTGTGCAATAATTTGCCTTCAACTTGCTTTCAGCTGAAAAGAAAACTTACCAACCCCCGCTTTTCGCCTGGCAGTCAGGACAAGGGTGTCCAACGTCCTACCTACTCCACAGAAGAGTTCTGGTCCATCAGAGTAAATCTTTGGCGATCTTAGGTTATTTATTTATTGTTTATGTACTTTGCTAATGTGTTTAGATTCCTGTGTATGATGTTCCATGTTATATTATGTTCCAAGACGTGTGTACTTGTTTACTATGTAGATATTGTACTTCATCGGCACCTTATGTTCTGTTCAGTTCTACTTTATTCCACTGAAAGTCTAATCTATCAAAAATCAGCGTACAGTGTAAGCAGCAAGGGGGTAAGTATTCCAGGATGTTATAGGGTCAGGGATGTTTAGCGACCTATTACATACGAGTAACAGGTGGCCCTTAGGGCACTGCAGGTAAAATATATTATGAAACAAGAGACCCTCGTGCTACTATACATAATAGTGATATAGGTACGTCGTACGTGAGGTTGAGAACATGTGCCTCGTAAAACAACAAAGTCGGGAATCGTGAAGTCCTTTTTCGCTAATGCTTTAGAAACAAAAACAATGATCTAATGATTCTGTTGACGCCACAAGTTGGAAAAACAACTGTCGTATTATACTAACTACTGTGTATCAAAATGTTGATCGTTTGTACTTCGAAACCGATTAGAAGCTTGATTAGTGGGTGTGAAGGTTAGACCGGAAAAACACTCCTGGCTCAATATCATCAAGGAAAATACCGATAGATACATTAAATTACATATCGCATCAAATCATTGGGATTTTCCGGGAGAGCAAATTTAAGTAAACATCTACGAGCATGTGCCGAATCAACAAGCTTGTTTGTTACCTGCTCAACATTTGTACAGCTCCCTAATAATATTTGTGACGCAGGATATGAATCAAAATCACCAAATAAAGCAAGTAAGTAACTGATTTCAACGGCAAAAACAAGTCAAATGAACGCTGCAAAGTCATTGTCACATGGGTTTATTATTCTACTGGACATAAGTACAGAAATTTTCGCTGTTCATTTATTGTTTCATTCATGTGCAATTAAGTATTTTCATGGCTATTTTTGGTGGTTTCCACCAATTTTGGCCCCCGAAAACTCGAATTAGGTACGCTCGGCTTTTTTTTTCAACAGATTATTTTTGATCATTGATAGTACCATTTAATTGTTTTGATTCACTGATACTGCTTCTAGCGTTATTAGACAAATGTACCTATGGTGATTTCAGACAATTTCGCATGTTTTTGGCTAATAAAAAAAAGGAATTTCGGGAGCTTAACCTTCGGTACAACCTCAATTCTTCACTTTTCGGTCAAAATCAACCTAATATTCGGTCTTCTCGCCCTAAAAAACATGGAAAACGATACCTCACAAGCTCATCTTCACTAAAACCTCAAAAATCCCTCGAAAACCCCTATTTTTACACCAATTTTTCTCCCATAACACCCCTGGGTGTATGCCGATCGGGCTGCCGTGTTTCGGAGCACAACTAGGACCCAAATGGGGAACCAAACTGCATGCGGAAAAACAAGGACTTTAGACCAAAATTTAACGTAAATTTAAGGCTGAAACGTCGTTAGAACCTCAATTCTTCAATCTTTTGTCAAAATCGACTTCATTCGGTCTTATCGTCCCAAAAACATGGAAAACGATCCTCAAGTGCTCATGTTACTAACATGTTACTGAAACACAAAAAGTACCTATTTTTACACACATTTTCACTCATAACACCCCTGAGTATATTCCGATCTGGCTGCAAAGTTTCGGGACACAACTAGGGCCCAAATGGAGCCTGTGTGCGAAAGAACGAATTTTTTAGACCGAAAATGAAGCCGGTATTGACGGCGGACGGACATTGCATGGCCGCAGCACGTTAATCGTCTTGATCCACGTGTTGACACTTTTTCCAGTGTTATTATACAAACTGATCGTGATTTCAGACGATTTCCCAGGTTTTTCACTCATAAAAAATCAATTTTGGGAACTGAACATTTGGTAGAACTCAATTTTCCACTCTTTGGTCAAAATCGACTTCATATTCGGTCTTCCCGTCTCCAAAAACATGGAAAAAGATATCTCAGAAGCTCATGTTACCAACATGTTGCTTGGCACCGGGTCGAGTGGCCCTAACGTGTTACGCCCCATTGCATTTCTGGAATCTACGCACCTTGAAACGTAAAAGAAAAAATTTTGAGGGGGTGTTATAAAATTTTTTTGCTGAGCGATTACATAGGCGTATTATTTGCATAATAATAAACCAAAAGTTGAATGGCTGTGTCTTGAAACGTTGGAAGGTGGGTATCTTGCCTTCCCCTTTAGAAAAATAACTTGTTTCGTGAAGTTGTGGCGATGGAAATAGGTTATGCTACTCAGTCACATGCGTGTTTGACACTTTTTTTGTCGATAGTAAAGGACAGTTCATTATTTTCAGTCGCGCATACAACAGGAAATGGATTAAGGTTGTGAAAAATAACACGAAGCGTCGCAAGAGTTATTTTACATTCGTTTCACTTTTAGAAGTGGGTGGAAGTTGTCTGATTTTTCCGCTAAAACTACTAGGTGGGTACCAGTATACGGAGAGCGGAGCATTTCCGTTGATTTCGATTTAGGCTATCAATGTCAGACCGCGAGACAAAAAAAAAAATACCCATTCCACACTTGCTTCGATTCGGCATCATTGATTATCCTCATTGTTCGATCCGCTTAGTTGAACTCCTTGGAAGTGAAAACGAGCACTCGGCATTCCTACGGACCGTGCAGTATTATTGAATAGGATTCGAAATGCTTTTACGAAATGGGGAAACAGAACCTTGGGATGAGGTGAACCTTGGTGAGCTGAGTTCGTTATCCTTAGATGATAGTAAACCAGTTCCACCGCCAAAATATCACGTAAATAAATACGTAGGTAGCACGTAAATTAATTTAGTAGATCTCATTATTATCACATTAGAAATTCACCTACCTACCGCATTCTCTGTAGGTGTAACGTCATCTCAATTTGCGTACATAAGTGTACCGAAGGAAGTATTTTGTTTATATAACATTTGGCCAGGGTGATCCCTAATTCCGATAGAGATAGGTATTCGAAAATTAATCGAACTAGCGCCACAATATAGACATAAGGAATATAGACATACCTAATTTAGTATGACATACTTAACAGAATATGGGCATTTGCATAATAGTAGCGCTTAAGCTTGGCCAACATTTGATATGCCTTATTACGATATTGATTTCTACAATACGAAAAAACCAGTCATGCAGCATGACTTAATGAGCGAATTTTCAAAGAAATATTCGAATTAATGGCTATGGTTTTGAATAAAGGAAAACTTCTTCCTCCTACTGTTAGTACCTAAATTGAATAATTTGAAATAGATTTTTTCTTTCGTCTTCCTTCTAGTAATACGTGGGCCGGTACTTGTCTATCTATGAAGGTATCATAACAATTATATGTCAAATGGGAAATTCAAGGAGTTGTACTAATCGTTTGCCTCCCCCTTTTTTGCTTCGAACTCTCGTCTTCAATTAATACTTCTCACATTTTTCAATCTGACCACTCTAAGGGGGTGGGGGGGGGGGGGGGTAAGAGTTTAAAGATTATCCTAGTTTTGGGTAATTTTTGCGCACTTTAAATGCTCTAATTTAAGAACGGATTTAGATATCTAAAATCCGATTTCACCATCGTGTTCAGCGTGCAAAAACCTTTAAAATGAGGGGTCACTTGTTAGAAAATAACATTTTGGGGATTTTTGGGTAATTTTTGCGCACTTTAAATGCTCTAATTTGAGAACGGATCAAGATATCTAAAATCCGATTCCACCATCGTGTTCAGCGTGCAAAAACCTTTAAAATGAGGGGTCACTTGTTGGAAAATAACATTTTGGGGATTTTTGGGTAATTTTTGCGCACTTTAAATGCGCCAAAACCCTCCTTAGAGTAGGCCAATTTCGCCCATCTTCGAACTTAGCCTTTCGATTGCCAAGATAGATTTTTTGTGCAAATTTGAGCTGTTTATCTCAATTCTATCGAGAGTTATCGTCTGGAGTGACACATATATATATAAATATATATATACATATAAAAAAGTGTTAAATTTCAGGAATCGTTTTAGAATGGTCTGAAACGGATTTCTATGAAGAAAATTTCCAAAAATTTATATTATTTAAATTTCGAAGCCATTGCAATAGCTTCATTTTCTTTGAAAATTCGCTAAAAGAAAGACCTATTTACTTGTTAGCTGAAATTGATTATGATTTCTATATAGTTCATACAATAAACGGTATATGAAGGTTCTATTAACTCAATAGGTTATGTACTACAGGTTTTCAACAGAATAATAATAATAGATTTTGTACCAAGTTTAGTTACATAATTATAGCGAGTTTAACGAGCATTGTCATTAAAAATTGGCCAACTCCAACCTACTAATCCTCAGCTAACAATCCCGCATGATCTCACTAACGCCCCTAAACGCATGATCGTCCCTTGGGTTAAGCTCGCCATCGGATCAGACATCGGTGAGGTAGGTACTTGATCGTACGTATGGGAAAATCGGAGAGCTATTATTTATACCCAATAATTATTATGAGAAAATTATAGGTAATAACATGGATAATGCAAAATGCCACTGATAGAATCATCAATAAATAACCTAGTCAAAATGCACTTAGTAATTGAAATAAGAGGGTATAAAATGGAAGGTAAATACGATATACCTATTAAATGATCAATTTACCATGTTACGTGAAGGTTATATTAGAAAAATCCTAGTGAACCAAGGTGACAAAATTGTTGCCTAAGTGAAAAATTTAAATTCTGAATTTGGCTCTTCGGTAATGGTTGAACGAGTTTCCATAAATTTGAGACGTCCTTAGCTCGAATAGCTATACTTACTATAGCAGTAATTACAGTATAATAACTGACTCGCCGTCCTTCGTCGTTTTCCATTCTTTGGAGCGCCTGTTGAATTATCCTACATTTACATGTAAGTACGAATTAATTGTGATTTAACAACCAGATACACCACCATCATTCGAATGATTTGTATTATGTAAAGGAAAGTTTAATGGCAGTAGTTCTACCGATCACGTACCGTTTGAATTATAATAATTAGTGCCTCCTTACGTCAAACTAAGAAAGAGCCGCGAAATTTGCTGATTACCGGATTAAGCTTTCAAAAGATTCATGTTTTTCTTCAGTGAAAGGAAAACCATCACCGAAGTTCCTGACGCCGGAGGGACGGGAGGTCGCAGGAAAGGTGAGGATGAGGCTGAGTATTCACGTTAGGTATTGGGCGATCTCTCGACATGTACGAGTATAAGGAATTGTGGAACTCGTCAGTGAGTTGTGGAATTCAATATTATGGACGAAGGGAATTGGGTGTGACGAAACGATATTAAGGAAAGTTCGGGATGAGGTTTTTTCTCGCTAATGCACCTACGAATAATTTTTGTTCACAGTTTCGTTGTTTGAAAAATTTTCTCTAAACGCGGGTTCCGTAGAGTGTGAAATGATCACTTCTTCGCGATGGCAAGCCGTTTAAAATCTTGGGATGGGTGGGTATAGGCACGTTCTAAGACGTGAATGTCATAAATAAATAACTCCTTCCGCAAATAACTCATTTTATAGGCTTTTCTCGTATTTTACTTGACATTCAATATAATCGTAGATACTTACCTGCCTACGTTGACATTTTATAATACGTATATGGCTAGTAACGTCCAAATCACACTGTTATTTTGGTTATTATTCTGTGAATAATACACCTATGTAATCGCTCAGCAAAAAATTGTTATAACACCCCCTCAAAATTTTTTCTTTTACGTTTCAAGGTGCGTAGATTCAGAAAATGCAATGTCCGTTCACCGTCCGCCGTATCATGCATATTGGTCTAAAAAATTCGTTCTTTCGCACACATGTTCCATTGTGCCCTAGTTGTGTCCCGAAACTTTGCAGCCCCATCGGAATATACCAAAGGGAGTTATGAGTGAAAAATGGGTACAAAAGTAGGTATTTTTTTGTGTTTTAGTAACATGAGCTTTTGAGGGATCGTTTTCCATGTTTTTTAGGACGAGAAGACCGAATATGAAGTCATTTTTGACCAGTGAGTGGAAAATTGAGGTTCTAACGAAGTTTCAGCTTCAAATTTACGTTAAATTTTGGTCTAAAATCGTCGTTCTTCTGCACAAAGTTTGGGTCCCCATTTTGGAAAACGTTTGGGTCCTAGCTGTGCTCCAAAGCTCGGCAGCCCGATCGGAATACACCCAGGGGCGTTATGGGAGAAGAACAGAAGGTGTGAAAATACTAAAACACAAAAAGTACCTATTTTGGTTTATTATTTTCAATAATGAACCATTGGAATCGAGCATGAAAAAAAAAAAATTCTTACCCCCCCTCAAAATTTGATGGTTTACGTTTCAAGGTATGTAGAATCCAAAACTGCAATAATTGGAGTTTGTTGATAGTTAGTGAAACTTGAACAAACTTTGAAGAATTATTGATGGGTAAATTATTACACAACGGTAAATTATAACACAACGGTTCATTATACCATCTACGTAGAAGGGGCTAGAGTTTGTTGGTAGGTACTTTTACAACTTGAACAACCGTTGAAGTATTCTTGATGGGCAAATTATTAAACAGCGGTAAATTATTACTCAAAGGTAAATTATTGCACAACGGTTTATTATTTGCCTTATGCTTCATGAATAACTACAAAAAACAAAAACACAAACGGTGGGTTCAGCTTCCGTACAAGTACGCAACCACGAGGGACATTTTATGTCTTAGCGCCCCCTCCCGCACCCACACCAAGTACTTCGTACTTAATTGTTTTGGTCAAGATTTCCAACGAATGGTACCTAGTCCGAACAGCCTTCAGTCCCAATTAGTTCGGATTAGCCGGACTCCACTGTATTATGTACGTAAACATTCATTTAAACAATCACGCTCATACCGCAGCTTGTTGGCCACGCAGTCCGCAGTGGTTAACGTAGTATGGTTAGGTAAATCGAGAGCTATCCAACGAGTGGTGAACGATTTTTGTACGATGATAACTGGCGAAGATAAAGTTCCGTAGCAACGAATCGGTTGTAAGCGAAAATCATCAGAAATTTTCGTGACGATTTCGTGCAACGGTTTTTGTGTTACGTTTTTCGAGTTATGTGCCAGAGTAAAGACATAAAATGTCAATAGGGGGTTTCGAGGGATTTTTGAGGTTTTAGTGAACACGAGCTTGTGATGCGTTTTCCATATTTTTTAGGGCGAGAAGACCGAATATGAAGTTTATTTTGACCAAATAGTGAAGAATTGAGGTTGTAACGAAGGTTAAGCTCCCAAAATTCATTTTTTATGCGTCAAAAACCTGGGAAATTGTCTGAAATCACCATAACTTTGTATAATAACACTAGCAATAAGCAGGTGAATCAAAGCAATGAATTGGAACTATCGATGTTCAAAGATCATCTGTAAGAAGAAAAAAAAAAGAACAGCAACATTTCTGTAGGTTTGTCAGATAGAATAATAAACCCAACTGACAAGGACTTTGCAGCGTTTTCTTATCAGTCTTCAATAGATAGAACCAGAGGAGCCCGGTTGCAACTTAAACGAAGATCATTAATCATTGTATTTGCTTAAGTAGGTACCTACTTATATGTTGAATATTCTGACGACAGTCACATTACCGGGATATAGATATATCGCAAAAATAATTTACTGAAACCCCAATTCTTCCTCTGACGAGGATCTTCATTTGTGGATCGCGTAGGTAGATCTCTACTATTATAATTGATGAAAGTAATCAATCACAATGATTAGGAATAACTGATGAATAAGTTTTGTCCCACCTGAATTTGCTGCCACAGGCCGCCATTGAATTTCATCTGCCCATACTTTCCTCCTGACCAACATATTGCCTACTTACTTATTGTGCGGGCAAAGTTATTGCTTTAACCAATGCCAATACTACTTATGTGGGATTAACAAACTGCACCTGTATTGTAGGTACTATAGGAGCAGGTATAATTTCGGGTCGAGTCCATGTAGGATGGGACATGACCCGTAAGAATTGACAGGCAGGTCACCTACTTATGGTAGGCAGGTACCTAGGTTGTATATAGTTCATGAACAGTAGGTTGTATAGGTTGTACAGTTCATGAACCACAACAGATGGCGTTTTTAGGCATAATCATCGAACATAGAAAGACTAGAACGGACATCCTACGTTGAGGGAATGGCACCAGCGCCCCCCACTACTGGGTCCCCAGTTCAAGCCTCTTCCTATCAAGCCTTTTCCCTGCGCCTGTGGCCTCTTGAGTTTATTTGTTGTTGTGAATCGCCAGTGTGATTAAAATATCGTGAACGCGGACCTAAAAAGAAATAATGCCTTGTTGCGTCGCAATTGGTTGTAGCACGAGAAAGGCTGACAAAAATTCGTACGCGTAAGAGGACTCAAACAAGCCCTAAATCCTTCCAACATAAATGAGGTTAAATCCTTGGTGGCAGAAGCAAGGCAGTATTTGCTCAATTTAAAGTGTTCGGACGGAAAATCGATCCTGATATCGAGGAGGAAGCTCGGTTTTATCGGCTTTCTCCTATCCATGAACAGTGCGATCGGTGTTTACGAAATGTATGTGAGTGAAAAGAAATTGCTGCAGAACTTCCCTACATACAAAATTTCCCAAGACCACCTAGAACGTCTGTTCTCCTACATACGAGCGAGGGGAGGACATAATAACAATCCCAGCTGTAAGGAGTTCATATACTCATTTAGAGCAATTTTGGTTCACAAGGAATTGCACGAAAATTCTGCATCAAGTAGCAACGCAATACCGCTCGACAAAATTAATATTCTAGGAGTCGGATTGCAAGCAACCTCGTGTCCAGTTGAAAACATCAACATGACAAACTTGAGGAGAAGAATGCTGGATGACGACGCCCCTGAATTAAGTAAGCGACTAAATCTGAAATAAATAAAAAAATTGTTTAAAACCATGACTTTTGTAGAAAAGAGAAATTAGCACTGAAAAGAACTATTTATCCTATTTATTTAAGAACTGTTGCCTACCTAGTACCCATTATTCAACTCCGCTTCAATTAGTTTTTTGAAACTTTTCCACAGAGAGACTAGATTTAAACCCACCAGTCGCAGAACATGAAGACATGGACATCCCTTCTGAAATGTTGGAATTATCCGAAATCGCAACCTACATTGATGTAGAAGAAACTCTCATCTCAATGGTTTCGAGGGATATCATTGAATACCTCGCTGGTAAGTTGGTACTTATGCTCTAAATCGCGGAGACAACCTTTTAGTATAATTTCTTCTTTTAGATCGATAATCTTAGAGATGTTCTATTTATTTTAGGCTTCATCGTGAGAAAGCTTAACTTGCTCCTCAACTGCGATGGATGCTTACAAGCCGTCGAATCGAATGTGCACCTTCGTGAAAAGGGATTGATAGCTATGAAGGATCGAGGAGGAATAGTTTTGCCGTCGAAATCCGTCATTGAAATCTGTCAAATCGGCGAAAAAATCTATCGATACAAAAAGAAAGGAATGAACCCATTGACGGATTCTGAAAGCTGCGTTTCAACTTTGCTTAAGCACTGTGTCGGGAAAAACTTCTTCGCCGGGAACGAACACTTCGCAGAAGATGAAGAGCACTACGCGTCGCTCATAAAAGCGATAGGGAAGCTTTTCTTCAAAACCAGAATACATCACGAAATCAAAATTGTCAATGATTCTCTACACAAAGAGAAAATTCGTACAAAAAATAATAAAGTTGTCTTGTTCAAAGGTCAGTAAGCTGACCTTATATTTATACCTTCGACATTGTTTTATAACTCCTATTTTTATATTATTACTTTCTTTTCTGATGTGAGTTCTTTTTCCTCATTTTACGTGTAAATAGAGCATGTTTTTCAATGACTGATGTTACAGGTCACCTTTTCCCACAAGGGGGTAGAATCATTACTTCCTGATACCTTCTGAAAACCTGACAACTGACCCAAACTGCCCTAACTACCCTTTTGATTGCCTATTGCACAATACTTGAGGGCCGACTTTCAATGTTAATATACTCATTCGACGCAGAATTGAATGGTGTATAAATCTTGTGATAGTGATGTTTTCGGAAAGATCGACCGTTTTCGATTTATTTAATGAAAACCACACGAAACCACAGGTCTCCAATGTAACTTAGGCTGAGGACTGAGGGCTCCTGGGGGCTCAGTAGTGGTGGAGCCAGCATGAGAGGTGGTGCCACTTTCTCCTGTGTTAGCGGGCCTGGGATGTCCGTTCTAGTCTTTCTATGTTCGATGGGCATAATACTTACGAGTACCTACCTAATAACAATAATTTTTTTACCTTTCCGTCCGACCCTTCATTTCAATGACAGACGGTACACACATTCCTGCTTACCTAGTAGGTTGATACGGAATTGAAAGAGCCAGCAATTTTCGAAATCTTAAAATGGCAAAGGGTAGGTGGGGTCAAAGCCCTGCAATTTTCGGGGTTTTGTGCACTGTGACCAACCATGAGCAGATTTCCTCAAAATTGTAGGTCTCAGTTTTAGGAAGGGATTTTACCTTTAACCCTAGAGACAAAAGGCTACTTTCTTGAAACACTCTCCGCAAGGCAGGGTCACGGGTGACCCCACTCTTTTTTCCAACTTATTATCTTTTCTGGAGGCTGAAAATGATCAAGGATGATAAAAACTTCATTTTACTGCATAAAAAATTACATAATATATTATATTATATTATAATATTATGTAGAACCTTATAAGAGTATACGCACGTTAACAACAAGGCTGGGTCATCAGTGACCCAAACACAGTTTTTGGTCCCTTACCTGTTGTAACCAGATACAAATAGCACTAAAAACGTTCCAACTGTTTTTTAATAACTACGAGATTTAAAAAAAACGCTGCAAATCCCTGCACAACGGTTTATTATTTTGTACAGAATACCCTTCTGTTACAGACCACAGCTCTCCGTATACATAATATATGTAATAAATAATACATACTTTATATAATATATGTACTATTCTATACATTATGATATAGATCGCACACCCTCCGTAGGTTAATACCTAACACCGTACTCGTTACTAGGTACCTACCTAAATCACGAGTTAAATGTTGCTAAAATAATTCTACCGATGACAAACAGTACCTAACAAAAAGAAACACACATAACAAAGTTCTGAAAAGAAATTGTTGATGAGGAGTGAAAAAAGTTGCGAAAGTTCCTACCACCAAACTCCAGCCCCTTCTACGTAAATGGTATAATGAACCGTTGTGTAATAATTTACCGTTGAGTAATGATTTACCATCGTGTAGTAATAATTTACCCATCAATAATACTTCAACGTTTGTACAAGTTTCACTACCTATCAACAAACTCCAAAAGAGCCATCATTTTTCAAATGAAATAATATCACAGAACAACCAACTCGACTTCATACTCCGCCTATAAAATCAGGTGATCCCGAGCAATGATTTTATCTCCGGCCAATTTCCTATTGTCGGCGCGTCCCTGGTGACGAGATTTGGTCTGATGTATACAATTTCATTCACCCTGGTGTCGAAAATGCCTGTCGGTGCAAACATCGGGGCCTTACTGTGAACGAACGGCTGGACGTACGGTGCTCCGGGTGGTCTTAAAAAACTCCCAAGTTCGAGAACTATTTAAAACCGTAAAAAAATTCACGTAAAAAAAGGAATAGGCGTATAGAACACAGCTGTATAGAACAATAGAAGTGCATAGAACAATATTAGAAATTCGTGTTTTCTGTCTGATGAGCCTAAGCATCAAAAGTGGAATTGTTTTGAAAGCGAAGCGATTATTTATGGGTTTGATGTTTTGAAAGCGAGTATTCCTTACACTTAAAAGTGCTTCCTGAGGTGAATGCATCCGTCTTTCTTAATGATATCACAAATTCTAGATCAGATTTTCTCATTCCTGTGGTTCTTATTAAATATCTTTATCTTCTCCTCAACATGTCAACTTAATAGTTTAAACACCAAGGAATAGTACTACGTAATACCGAGGGTACTTGCTAGGGATCTCCCGGCTGGGCCGCATTCGGGCCACACAATATGCGTGTGGCCCCAGCAGCGCTTGGGCGAAAACAGCGCAGCAGCATTTCATTTCGCCCTATGTATTAAACAAATTATTGACGATCCTTGGATATATTTAAAAGCAAAATCAAAACAACTTAGTATGGTACTAAGTATGTTGTTATACTAATATTGTTACTACTGTTATTACATACGAGTACTATGATACTGAGTATTAACTGGTATATAATAATTGACGGGGTGACAATTCTATATCAAACTGATCAGTCAGCATTACGCTCAACCTTTCCCTTCAAGGTCTCAACCAAACTGACACCAATGCAATACACCTCGCCTGAATTCTGGAATCTGATTTACCCACGACCTTAACACGTATTTTCGTTCTTCGAGTGTAGAAGTCATTGTTTTGAAACTCTCTTCTACCCGTGCAGTGAGGCGACCGACTTAGCCCGAATCTGCTACTTCCATCTCTTCCAAGGCCTTGCGTTTTGTTGTCTTTTAATTTTTCGCTTCCCATCGAGAACGCTTTTTTTTGTTTATATCAAATCTACTACGTCTTCTGTAATACGAGTATTTTGAAATGGTTACAACAATGATTTCTCTTCAATATCAAACTAGTATCATTTCCAACTGAGGAAAAAGGAAGTTTTATTCTTACCATACAATAAAAATCAAAAAGCACTAAAAGAGATAGTGAAAATAGATTATCTATTTTGAAAATCTCCTGGGAGAGATAGTCTCCCTCGGGAGACAGTGTCTCCCAGGTTCGTCTATATTATACTGAATAGCTCTCAACTCGTACTTACTTGATCGGTTTTACTCATGAATCAGTAAGATGTATATAATTATGTTACAGTTAAAACCCGAAATCCGACAAAACTAGTTTTAACTAGCCTGCACTAGTTGTCCCAACGTCCTTTCGCCAAAACTAGTTGAGCCTATTGGAAACTAGTAGGTAGTTACTAACGTAAGTTGGCGGAATAGTATTACCAAAGAAACGCTCAGGTTTTTCTGGTAGTGAAAACTAGTAAGTACTCACTGACAGGCCTTACCGTTCAAACCAGGATGGAGACAATACTAGTTTCAACTAGTCAAAAGTGGATTTGCGAAAATTCAAATAAATCATGACAAATCATTTTATTTATTACCTACTTTAAAAAAATATATATATATCTAAAAAAATAAAAATAAAATAATAATACTGCAGTACTTTATAGGGGTGCTTCTCGTCACCAACTTCTTTGAACCTCCCACCTCTATACGTGAAACCTTTTAAGCCGTCTGTACAGAATAGTAAACTTATTCCTTGAGGAAATCGCCTCCTCAACTTCAAGTACGAGTTTGCTGTACGCTTCACGCGTCAAAGCATTGTAGCTACTCTGCTTTTCACCCTCCATACTCAAACTTTGTCCAAAAAAACTCACCCTCCATTTAGCTTAAGAATCGTCAGGTTCGAGAACATCTCCTCGTTCTATTCCATCGTGAATTAAACACCGCAACAAGACAAAAAAAAAATAATCACCAGGTCATTATAGCTGTATCAATTCTACTGAACAACCAGAGGACAGGAACGAGATGGACTTAAGTTCGAAGTGTGAGTACGCGATGGAAGAAGGAGTAAACAACATAATCATGTTTATTCAAGTGCAACTAGTTCTAACTAACATCATCTCACATCCGTCGTCAATACTAGTTTTTACTAGGCGAGTAGGCTAGGAGGGTTGCTCAACTAGTTTTGGCGAAAGGCCGTTGGGACAACTAGTATAGACTAGTTAAAACTACGAGTAGTTTCGGCGGATTTCGGATTTTAACTGCACGTATATATTTTTAATGAACAATCGACTTAACTTTAAGAGATGAAAAAACATACATAAAAATGACCGATATGGTAGCCGATGAACGAAGGACGATACACGATCACTATCAAACAATCAAGAAATGAGAGAGGGACACTCTCTTTCGAGAAAAGACACAAAAGTTAGGTGTCTGTCTGAAAGAGATCGAAAATGCCAAGATGGCCGCTAACTCTATCTTTTAGAAGTTACTGAATAACCCTGCCATGGATGCTACAAAAATCTCTTCTGCCAAAAGTGAGTCGGAGCGAAAAGAGATCTCTCTTTGTCATAGTGAATAGGCCCCCAGGTGGCCTCCTGAGAGTGAGTGCTACATAGGATGTAAAGTGCCATATATCATGTGCGGAAATGTTTCACTACGTATGCGTGCTGAATACGCAAAGAATGCACTAGTTATTAGTTGATAGGTCGGTACCTAGGTTTTTGTATAATCCTATAATACTTGTCGTTCAAAATTTCATGTCCGTAGTTTGCTTGACACTTGGGTATCTACGTAACAACCACATGATGCGCGTAAAAGTAGTAAAAAGATAGTAGGAGCTTTCACATTCAGTAATTCTTACTTTTTTCTCACATCTCACATATTATAATAGGTATTGCATAAAAATTGGTGCTATTTGTGAAAATCCACACCCGCGAAGGTTCCTGATTTTTTTTCTCCATTCAGATATGAAGGGAACATATTCCTCTATGTAGGCTAAGGCCCCAGTTAGAAGAGCTCCACAACATTTTAACAAAAACTTCGTATAAAAACAAACATCAACGTAATTATAGAAGACAACTCCAGATAATAAAGAATAAATGTTTCCTTCGTACAAATAATAATTAGTAGGAGTTTTGGTTTATTATTTTCAATAATGAACCATTGGAATCGAGCAAGAAACCGTTGAAGTATTATTGATGGGTAAATTATTACACAACGGCTCATCTACCAAGAAGGGGCTGGATTTTGTTGATAGGTACTTTTGCAACTTGAACAACCGTTGAAGTATTATTGATGGGCAAATTATTACACAACGGTTCGTTATTCTATCTCCGTAGAAGGGGAACCTATAGATGTAAATTATTACACAACGGTTTAGGTAGGTACCTAGTAACGAGTACGGGGTTAGGTACTAACCTACGGAGGGTGTAGAATAGTACATAAATATGTTATATAGAAGGGTTATCTATACAGAGAGCTGTGATCTGTAACAGGAGGGTATTCTGTACAAAATAATAAACCGTTGTGCAGGGATATGCAGCGTTTTTTTTTTCTGACCAAATAAGCGTATTTCGCCTTAGTTTAGTGGCAATTGTGTTGACTGTGAAAATCCAATCGCCCTTTTATAAATCTTGAAAATAGTCGTCAAAAATTTAGCTGATTGTTGAGGTATGAGGTACCTAAATGAGTACCTAGGCGTCTCGCACATTCAATGAGGTTAATGCTTCAAGGGACATCCCGTAGAACGCACAAATCAATACAATGGTATATCTCCGTGAATGGCTGGCATTTTACTTTGTTAGGAAGTGGTTTTCATAGTAGTTACCACCAGCTCACCCATTTGTGGGCGATGTAAGTATTCATCCAGTTGCCGGAAAGTCGTTTATGGTTTCTACTTTTATACAATATAACACTTGGCTCTAATCTGTATTTACGAAAGTTAATGTTACTTTGTTTGCCCCGTATGCGTTCCTATTCCATTCATCTGACTGTGATGAAACTTCGGTGAGCTGTTGCGCGCACAAAGGTTTCTGATTTACTTAGTACAAACCATTTACTATCTGGCGCGCGGGTCTTTTACACGTGGTATGTGGCTCTCACCCGTCAGAAAACTTTCTGATTTCGTGTAAGCACCAGACGGAAAAAATATTCTATCCAAAAGCCCTTCAATAACAACGTTTATACATTTATACATAAACTCTCCTTGTTTGGGTGGCACTGGAACGCATGCCGGGTTTAGCTAATTGAACACAAAACTCACCTCTGACTTACAAGCTTACAACACAGTACCTACATAATTATTGTAATCGATCACCAATCAACGATCGATTTAAGTACCTATATTGGTTCCTGATGTCAACCAGCAACGTCACAATACCTAGTTTGACTGGAATTAGATATTAAAGCGCCAAAAAATGTCCTGTTTCTGTACCTACTGCAACCGATGACGAATGTGTTGGCTAGAAGTCATGATGGCAATATTAGGTCCTCTACTCATTACATATTTAATGAATGTGTATGTACTAATTCGATATTATCCAAATTTGTCCTTTAATGCTTGACTTATCGCACTAATTCAACAGTTACCTAACCTACAATTTGAAATCTAATCAAGTATTTTCTTACAAACATCGCAGATCTGATCTTTGTGCTGGATAAGTAAAAGTACAAATGAATAATTATCTTCTATCCAATCAAATTAGGATAGTAGGTAGGTATTGGTTGATTAGTTGGAATTGAAAGATGGCGATTAACTGGAGTTGAATCCGGCTGGCTTTACGTCATATCGATTTGTGGAAAGTTACAGGTTTTATTTCAAGGTGATCGGAGACTTGCTTCAAGAATCGCTTCACCCAAAAATCGTCATCAGGAAATCATCCTGATGCGGTCTCCTGGACGGGCTGCTACTCTTCAGGAATCGCACCCCTTCCCGAAGTTGGCTGCTGGGAAAGGGAGCAAAACAAAATGGCGGACCTTCCCTCTCCACACTCCCACCCCTCTGGGACTGCCACCCCTCCACGAGCGAATCCTCCGGAACCTGACTATCCGGCACTGGGAGGATCAAGTCGTCAGTCTTCGCCCAGTTGCCGAAGTGTCAAGTGTTCCGTGTTCACTGATTGCCAGTTAAGAGCTTCTCATCTCTCCACCTTCCATCTACAGCTCTATTTTATTGGGATTACTTTTTGGATGGAAATCAACCCAGACGAATTTAAAGAGTAAGTACCCACTTACCTCAATATTTTAGTAAGGTTGTAAAAAAACCAATGTAGCATTTGGTTGAAAGTCGCTATTTGCGCTGAGTGATATCAGAGAATAGCTCCACTCAAATTGTAGAAGATACCTTGGTAAATAATTTCGGGTGAAAATATCATGGGGCACGTTCAGCCATGCGTTAAAGTCACCAATGAAGGTGGTTTAATATTCACTTATTTTCTTTTCCGCCAATTAATTAATTGAAGGGCAATATTAATCATTCACTATGAACAAAACTACCTACCTATCTCCTCATGCGAAAAGAGATTTTCAATGTACAGTAAGGTGGTAAATACATACCCCTCTTAACAATACTACTGACTTCAGAAATAAATGTCAATAATTAACCATAATCATAATTTAATTGCTACATTAAAAAATGCCCAAAAGCTAGGTAGGCAGGTACGTACGGTAGGTGTAATTATGTCTTTGCAATCGTTTGTAACGAACGCTGATTTTCTTCTACCTAACTGCATCAAATGAAGATTTTTATCGAAACCGATTGACAGATTTAAATATTACCACCAGTCAGGTATATGGTGTCTACTGAAAATTTCCTTAATTCGAACTGATTTGAATCACTCATTGCGATTAACTATATTAAGGCGGAGACGATTAGTTTTTAGGTGTCTAAATGTTAGGTTTGTTGGTCAATGAGGCACCTTCCTATTACTGCAAACCTGCCCGTCGACACGCTGAGCGGTAGTTTGGTCTTGATATTTCTTATTCTGATGTATGAATTCGTTAAGTAATAGTAGCTACTCGAGTAGGTAGGTACTTATCAAATCAAACATAAAATGTCGTTCTTCGAATTAAATCGGTATCATACTAGGTAGGTCGCACGTTCTTGTGCGCCTTTTGGCATTCCTTGCTAGTCACGAAAGTTTAGAGATGCCAAAAATGTATGCCGACCTCTGCATGTAGGTAACCTACTTTTAGTTCACAATACCAAAATACGTATTTCGATAATATCGGTGGTATCGTCTACCTATTTAGTGCAAATAGCGACAGTTCAATTGGTGAGTAAATTTTGTTTTTTCTTCCTTTTGGCTTGGTAAGTAGGTAATACCTCGTAATATTAGATTTTTACGTTGTTTTGGTTTTTGTGGTTTGGGGGCGAAAAGATGTAGGGCTGTAAGTAGCCATATGTAGCCTGAAATCTGTTTTTCTGTAGGGTGGTAGGTCACTGTATAATTTAGAGGTAAGTTTTTGGCGGTTTAATAAGATTTTGTGGAAATATCAACCTATCAATGCTCTGAACTATAGCCTGTTGTTAATTTCTCTTGTATAATAAGTTACCTCAACAACACTTCATGTCATACCCCTAAGGTTTTTTGTTTTGCCACTTAATACTGAGAGGTCCGTGAATGAGTCAAGTGTTCGTATTGTATGGTATAACGTGCTGGTTAGATCTGTAGTTCCTGTCTGTGACTCTTCTGTAGCATCGAGTGCCACCTGTTGGCGAGGAGTACGAACTACGCAAGCGCGGTGTCGTGCGTGCGGCCTATCCCTGTCCCTTGGAGGGACGAGATCCGGACTGACCGATGACTGACATTGAAATCATTGCGTTTCCCCGGTCAAAACAAACCCATTGTGCATTGTTCGTTCCACAGGAGCCCTCCTCCTCCTCATCCCTGCCGTTTCCCCATTTCGTACCCCGCGACGGGGGCAAGGTCGCCACGCCCGGCGTCCCATGTGTGCCGCCTCCGATTGCTGCAACACCCCTCACCCGGGGGAGGGATCCTCGGAAGGTCGGGGAGTGTTGCGACATTCCCCGTTCCTCCCTCCCACCATCCGCCGATCTTCCTCGGTGTCTTCTCGTGGAAAAGCGTTTCCCAGACCCCTCCACCACCTCCTTCTTCAGGACCTTCAGTTCCTTCCTCTGACTTCGTCAAGTTGATTATTTTGTTTTGGTTTCCAGCATGAACCAGACGTGCAAAGTCTGCGGCGAGCCAGCAGCCGGCTTCCATTTCGGGGCTTTCACCTGTGAAGGATGCAAGGTAACGTATTACAAATAATTTAGCAATTCTTCTGTGTTTTGTGGACTGGTGATACATTCAGATGATGGAAGAGAGGCGTGTGCAGTCATGGTAAACCATTTTATTGGGTAGGACGACCTGCCGGCTGTAATTTTCAACCCAAGCCAAGCTGAGGGACTAAAAGACTTAGGTCAACACGTCCTATTCACAACACGAATAATTCACAAAACCTGATGCTATGATCACATCATATTAGCTCGGAACTAAAATGGTTTACTAGGGCTACATACGTCTCTCTTTCATTATCATAACGGGTACACATACTTACGCAGTACAGGTAGTGCATTATATAATACACTACCCTAGCCATGCAATTATAATTTTCAACAATTATGATTTTCTAAGCAATCATAATTTTCAACTATTATGATTTTCTAAGCAATTTTAATTTTCAACTCCAGCCAGCCAAGCTGAGGGACTAAAAAACTTTATTTATTTGTTTATTTATTTATTCATTTTATGTACAAAAGGACCTGCGTCCCACCAAGTGTACATCTATAGTACTTATAATATAAGGCGTAAAATTGAAAAGCCAAGATAGCATTGTTGTGTTTTTTTAATAGACAAAAAGAGAGAGATATATGGAGAAAAAAATGAAAGATATAAGTAGTTGAAAAAACAAAAGGCCTTTGGTCAACACGTCCTATTCACAACACGAACTATTCACAAAACCTGATGCTAAGATAACATCATATCAGCTCCGAACTAAATGGTTTACTAGGGCTGCACACGTCTCTCTTTCATTATCATAACAGGTACACATACTTATGCAGTACAGGTAGCATTATATATTGCACTACCTTCACTGTTGACAGTAAATGCGGCCGCAGCAACTCTCAGTCTACAACATAATCGATAACTGATTCGATAACCCTGAAATGCTTCTTTACTTTTATATACTTGGTGCCTGTTTGATAGGTGAGCTAATTTTAAACTGAGTTTTGTCGTCATATTACCTATCATATCCTTGGGTGGAGGTGGGAGAAATGCACTTTCTGTCTGGAGACAATAAAATAGCAGAAAATTACACGTCATCGTCCTGGGTCCAAGGGCTTGGTCTTCTTCAGAAGCCGATTTACTTGGGCGTTGTTGTCAAGAAGCTGGATGGCTTTTGTTGTAGGTACTAGAAGCCTCTGCCCTTATGTAGCTTCTAGCATATTTCTTTATTCTCGCAAATTAAAAGTTAAATTAAATTTAAAAAAAAACCACAGTCATGCAGCATGGCTATAAGAGCGAATTTTCGGAGTTTTCAGCATCTTTCTCCTCCGCCTTAAATTTTCTGAAAATTAATTTTCGGCCAATGTTTTCCCAACTTGATACCATACAAAATTAAAACAGGAGTAGTTTTACGCAAAGTAAAATTCGGGGTGGAAGGGGGAGGAGGGGGAAATCAAAAATGTTTTGAATACCAGAAGAGTAGGTATTGGATACCTAGGTACATAACAAATTTTTTGTTCCATTTTTTGCCGAGTAACACCTCGGTTTGTAGATTTTCCAACGCTGAACACGATGGTGAAGTCAGAATTGCGATATCCCATTCCGTTATCAGATTAGAGCAGACGAACCAGGAAGAACATCTCAAGAAATAACCACGTTCCTTCATCTTCAAAGTGCTCCAGTTTGAGAACGGAATGAGATATCGCAATTCTGATTTCACCATCGTGTTCAGCGTACAAAAACCTTTAAAATGAGGTGTCACTTGTCAGAATGTTTCATTTTGGGAATTTATGGGTAATTCCCCCCCCCCTAAAACTCCCCAAAACTCCCCCTTAGAGTGACCCGATTCTGCCCATCTTCAAACTTAGCCTGTCGATTGCCAAGCAGATTTTTCGTGCAAATTTGAACTTTTTATCTCAATTCTTTCGAGAGTTATCGTCTGGAATGACACATACATATATAAATATATATATATATATATATATACATATAATTTTTGGTGTCTTTCGGCAGTGAATTCAGGATGGTCTGAAACGGATTTTGGTATAAAAATCTTTCGGAAATTCGAGTTTTAAAAATTTTGGACCGAGAACAATAGCTTCCTTTTCTTCGAAAATTCGCTAATAGGTAGAATAATAATCTACTACGTAAATATTTCAAAGATACAGATAACTCCCATATTTAGGTGGAAGCCTTTAAAACTGTCCATACCCATTAATCTAATGATTTAATAGCCGATGAAGCTTGGTAAACTCGGATTTATGTAGTGCCTTATGTAAGTTGTCGGTTGTCTGGCTAGAGTAGGCACATAAGCAATCATATCATCGTGTATTATAGGTATAGGAAATTCCCGACATGCGTTTCCTCGCCAACGCTGATTGTTTAATAACTGCTGCACTTTTCGAATTCGTTAGTGCACGAAAGTGCGGGATCGTCACGGAATTGCTCATGCGTGTCATTATTCGTGAGAAGGTCTTGCGATAAGTCTCTGTCCCACAATCTCAGGTCGGATGTAAATAGTATCGCATACATTTCACGTCGAAATATTTCGGTTACCTAAATTGGATCAACTTTTGTCATTATTCTCGAAAATCGAATTTTGGTTTGTTATTTTCAATAGGTAATGAACCTTTGGCATGAAAAAAAAAGAAAAATCTAACCCCCCTCAAAATTTGATGGCTTACCTACGTTTAAAGGTATGCAGAATCCAAAAATGCAATAAAAAAATTTCTGTCTGCCCGCCGTACACCGTACTTAGCACTTTTCTTAGTTACCATGAACAAAAATTGATGAAATTCGGTTTATAGGTTCCGTTCGGGGTCTAGCTGGTCCTCGAAGCTCGGCGTTACTGTCAGTCATCCCTAAGGGGTTAAAAATAGGGGTTGAACTTTTCAGAACGCCGTAGCTCGAAAACTTTCAATAGAAGGGTAGGTTTTTTTTAACGTTTTTAAATTGATCTTGAACTAAAGAATTTTTTGAGACCACCCGGAGCAATGTACGCCCAGCTGTTCGTGTGCACCGAAAACCTTCGTCAACACGATCGTGAATCAAACGGTATAAATCCGGCCCAGATATCATCACTAGAGGGAGCACCTGATTATAATCACGGATGGCTGTATGAAGTCGAGTTGGTTGTTTTGCTATAGGTATCCTTTCATTTGAAAAGTGATGGATCTATTGGTTTTTGTTGGTAAGTACTTTTGAAACTGAACAAAAACTGAACAAAAACTGAACAAACGTTGAATTATTATTGATGGGTAAATTATTACACAATGGTAAATTATTACACAACGGCAAATTATTACACAACAGTTCAGTATGCCATCTATGTAGAAGGGGCTGGTTTTTGTTGATAGGTACTTTTGCAACTTGAGCAACCGTTGAAGTATTATTGATGAGCAAATTATTACACAAAGGTAAATTATTACACAAAAGTAAATTAATAGGTACACAATGGTTCATTATACTATCTACTTAGAAGGGGCATCTATACATGTAAATAATAAACCTTTGTGTAATAATTTGCAGCCTTTTATTTTTAAATTGCAGTTGAGTTTCTTGTATAGTGGATTATTGAGGAATTTGTATTTTAAAGAGCATAGGTCAATAACTGATTCAAAGTAGTTACCTACCACTGTCAAAGCCTGGGTGTTGTTTCTATTGTTGTTTTTAGTTTTCAAACTGATAGCTCAAATTGGCTTAGTATTGAGGGTATCTGCTGGTTATAAACCAGGCACTGTTCGTGCATCTACACAATCTGCTCTGTGTTAGAGGATGTCGTGTTATATAGCATTGCTCGAGCAATTATTGGAGGCCGGCAATAAGACGAATTCTTCAACATTGGTCTTAACTTTGTAATAACAGTAATTGGCCCGACGCGTTTCGAGTCCCACAATTCGGTAGTTCGCGTGATATTGCTGTTCTCGTGGCCTAGGCCCGATAACAGGTTGTCCCTGAGACTGATGGTTTTACCGTACCAAATACAGGTGTTTCTAATAGGTATTTTAGTCGGATGATGCGTAATTTGTATTTGGACGTTACTAGCTCTGTGGTTCAAAAATGTTGTTAGGTAGGTTGGCACATAGGTAGGTATGTAGTATTATTGATTGGCGAAGTCCAGCCCATTAATATGAGCCCAGCCCATTAATTTTGGGGTCAAGTATCTAAGTATTGAAGTAGACATGTCTGTATAATTTAATTCGGTACATCACAGCTCTGTCACTGATCACTCAGGTCGATCATGTTAGGTACTTTGTTGATCCCAGCTATTCTAAGAGAAAACTGTGCCACTGACTAATGTGGGCTAATGAGGAATAGACAGGTTGTCAAAATTCGATCAAATACCTCCTCACTTTCGGATGGATTACTTCTTAATTACGAAGATCCCGTCAAATCCAGAAAAATAGTTCTCATGTGGACGTAAACAGCTTGTAGCGTTCGGTGATTTGCCATTCCCGTTAAAACGACGTCATCCGGTATGGCCAGGGAACTAGTTCGCGTAAAGAGCTACACCGAAATGAGCGAGAATCCAAAGATGCGTGGGATATCTTCCTTGTGTCTTCGAATTTTAACGTTGGCCCACCTGAATTGGTACTCTTATTCTCACGTCAATTTTGTTATCTCAAAGTGGTACCCAGTGCTTACTTACCATTTCAAAGTTAGCCGTAGCAATGCAGCGAGAAGTTATGGTGAAGTTTACTGTATTCAATTTGGCTGTGGGCAGAAAAAGGCCCGCTCATATCGGCCAATCAAATGACACCATACCAGTGGACGTCATAGGTGCGATTTTTCTTGAAAATCTCAACTTCGATGATTTAAAGAAAAAAGATCAACCGAAGCATTTATTTATTTATTGCATCAGACACTGGCAGAGCCCAGTTACAATGTAAAAGAAAAAAAAGTTGACGTAAAAAAGAAAAAACGCTGCAAAGTCCTTGCCAGATGGGTTTATTATTCTACTGGTCATACCTACAGAAATGTTGGATGTTCATTTATTGTTTCGTTCATTTGCAATTATTGAAATGGCTAAGTTTGATGTTTTCCACCAATTTTGGCCCCCAAAAACACGAATTAGGCACGATAATTGGTAGTGCCATTCAATTGTCTGGATTCACTAACTGATACTACTTCTAGTGTTATTATACAAAAATGTATGATGATTTGAGACAATTTCCCATGTTTTTGAGTAATAAAAAATGAATTTCGGGAGCTTAACCTTCGTTAGAACCTCAATTCTTCACTCTTCGGTCAAAATCAACTTCATGTTCGGTATTCTCGCTCTAAAAAACATGGAAAACGATACCTCACAAGCTCATGTCCACTAAAGCCTCAAAAATCCCTATTTTTACACCCTCTTTTCACCCATAACGCCCCTGGGTGTATTCCGATCGGGCTGCGGAGTTTCGTAGCACAACTAGGACCCAAATGTGTTCCCAAATGGAGACCCAAACTGTGTGCGGAAGAACGACGATTTTGGACCAAAATTTAAAGTAAATTTAAGGCTGAAACTTCGTTAGAACCTCAATTTTCCACTCACTGGTCAAAATTGACTTCATATCCCTCGTCCTAAAAAACACGGTAAACGAAATCTCAAAAGCTCATGTTACTCAAACACAAAAACACCTATTTTTATATCCATTTTTCACCCATGTAATATACCCCTGGGTATAAATTACGATCGGGCTGCAAAGTTTCGGGACACAACTAGGGCCCAAATGGAGCATGTGTGCGAAAGAAGAAATTTTTTAGACTGAAAATGAAGCTGGTATACGTGATACGGCGGACGGACGTTGCATTTCTGGAATCTACGCACCTTGAAACGTAAAAGAAAACAATTTTGAGGGGGTGTTATAAAAATTTTTGCTGAGCGAATACTAGTGTATTATTCACAGAATAATAAACCAAAATAAATGGTAAAACTTAATGAATACTGGTCAACACTTACTTACCGAACTTTTAATTTCTTTTCTCTCACTGTAATGAAACGTTATTTCAACAAAAATAAATAAAAAATTCCTCATCCAGTTGGGTACCTACCGAAGTACTTAGTGACTGTGTGGAGTTGTGAGGGCTGCAAATTTGCACAAGCCCCAGTCAACAGATATGAGTTTGTAAGTGGTAGAAAACATGGACTGTTAACTTGTATATTAGTTAGTTCTAAAGACCGAGGGGCGAGGGCACGTTACGAGAGTGGCTAATTTACAAAGCAACACGTTGCAGAGATTGAAGAAAAACCTTTACAGTGGCCGAGATTAGAGTCGGAAGGGGATGTTCCGGTGGGCAATGAGAGTTTCCGAACTGGTCATGCGCACTCGCGACCTTGGCCGACAAAAGTAAACACAGTCCGACCAAAGTGGCGATAAACTGAAAAAAAAAATAACGCTTTTCCTTTCTACGGGAGTCGGAAGGCGGCAGAGCGGGACGGGCGCTGTTGCGGGAACTGGGCCGTTTGCCGCAACGGCGCCCCGGTGCGGCCCTAGACCTTGGGAGTCGCCCAGAAAAGGCGATTGGGAAATTCCGGCGGGGAAAAAAAAAGTTGGGGGTCCATTGGGAAATTGTGGCCGGCGGATTCTTATTAACGCAGAAAGCCTTATTGCTTCCACAGTACCTAAGGTAAGGAAGCCTTGGATTCGTGATTGAGTAACAACAAATTTATGCCCTTCAGAATGAAAATTTCCACTTCCATTTTGCGTTTCAGACATCGAGGAACATTTTGGTTTATTATTCTGTCAATAATACACCTATGTATTCGCTCGGCAAAAGATTTTTATAACACCCCCTCAAATTTTTTTTCTTTTCCGTTTCAAGGTGCGTAGATTCCAAAACGCTGCTAAGTCCTTGTCACATGGGTTTATTATTCCATTAGATATACCTACAGAAATGTTGGCTGTTCATTTATTGTTTCTTTCAATTCGAATATCCATTTCTGATGGTTTCCACCAATTTTGGCCCCCAAAACACGAATTAGGTAAGCTCTTTTAGCGAATTTTCAAAGAAAATGAAGCTATTGCAATGGCTTCGAAATTTAAATAATATAAATTTTTGGAAATTTTCTTCATAGAAATCCGTTTCAGACCATTCTAAAACGATTCCTGAAATTTAACACTTTTTTATATGTATATATATATATATTTATTTATATATGTGTCACTCCAGACGATAACTCTCGATAGAATTGAGATAAACAGCTCAAATTTGCACAAAAAATCTATCTTGGCAATCGAAAGGCTAAGTTCGAAGATGGGCGAAATTGGCCTACTCTAAGGAGGGTTTTGGCGCATTTAAAGTGCGCAAAAATTACCCAAAAATCCCCAAAATGTTATTTTCCAACAAGTGACCCCTCATTTTAAAGGTTTTTGCACGCTGAACACGATGGTGGAATCGGATTTTAGATATCTTGATCCGTTCTCAAATTAGAGCATTTAAAGTGCGCAAAAATTACCTAAAAATCCCCAAAATGTTATTTTCTAACAAGTGACCCCTCATTTTAAAGGTTTTTGCACGCTGAACACGATGGTGGAATCGGATTTTAGATATCTTGATCCGTTCTCAAATTAGAGCATTTAAAGTGCGCAAAAATTACCCAAAAATCCCCAAAATGTTATTTTCCAACAAGTGACCCCTCATTTTAAAGGTTTTTGCACGCTGAACACGATGGTGGAATCGGATTTTAGATATCTTGATCCGTTCTCAAATTAGAGCATTTAAAGTGCGAAAAAATTACCCAAAAATCCCCAAAATGTTATTTTCTAACAAGTGACCCCTCATTTTAAAGGTTTTTGCACGCTGAACACGATAGTGAAATCGGATTTTAGATATCTAAATCCGTTCTTAAATTAGAGCATTTAAAGTGCGCAAAAATTACCCAAAACTAGGATAATCTTTAAACTCTTACCCCCACCCCCTTAGAGTGGTCAGATTGAAAAATGTGAGAAGTATTAATTGAAGACGAGAGTTCGAAGCAAAAAAGGGGGAGGCAAACGATTAGTACAACTCCTTGAATTTACCCACAGCGATCAAATAAATAAGCACTTAGTACAATTACGTAATAAACAAACGGTAGAATCAGGATGGACAAAACGTACAAATTAAAATAAATACGAAGAGAATATACATAGAAAACCAAATTTTAGACCGAAGTTTTCCTTTATACAAAACCATAGCCATTAATTCGAATATTTCTTTGAAAATTCGCTCATTAAGTCATGCTGCATGACTGATTTTTTTAAATTAGCACTCTCACATTCAGAGATCATCATTTTCCAAAACACTAACTACCTAGGTAGGTACCTAACTGTAACTGGTTCTAGAACTGTTCTCGAGCGGTTTTCCAGACTTAGTCACTGCCTACCAATTCCTCTGTTCAGATGGCTGAGCGTACCACTTCTTCATCTTATGACTATAGTATTAAAGATGCATCTTTGTTATTTTTTAAAAAAACTGATTTTCTAAAGTTCATTTAAGTAGGTACCTGCCTACCGATTTCTCGAAGAGTAACAAATTTTCATCAATGCGTTTTCTCATTGGTTTTAAAACACACTATTGTCACAAAGATAATTTTATCCATGACTTCTTTGCTTGTTCGCGTACCACCTGAAACGTCCTTGCGCACCACAAGTGGTATGCGTACCATGCGTTTAGGGAAGTCGTTCCATTCTTATGATTGTATTCATCATTCTTATGATAGTGTTTTGTTTATAGTTAGGTATCAAAAAATAACTAACCACGTTTTTGCAATTCCAGAGTTTCTTTGGGAGGAGCTACAACAACTTAGGATCGATATCTGAATGCAAAAATAACGGCGAGTGCGTCATCAACAAAAAGAATAGAACGTCCTGCAAAGCCTGCCGCCTGCGGAAATGCCTTTTAGTCGGGATGTCCAAAAGTGGTTCAAGGTAACTTGATGTTTGCAAAATGGATTTATAGTTCCTTCTTCTAATTCTACCTTATGATAATGACTATAAATTTGGTTTTCAAGTTTTATAGTAATTTTATAGTCGGTACTGGCACAGATCAAAGGGTGATGATGAGGTTAGTAAGGAATTTCGTAGTCGAGTTGCTGATTTTTTGTTCAACGATATCATAAATTGTTCAGTCTGAGCAGAGTAGAGGGTACTTATGAGTAGGGTGTGTATGTCTGTACAGATTAATATTGCTTCAAAAAAATAGTACCTAGTGGTAAGAAGCTAGGTAATCGTGAAAGGCCAATGAGCCCTCATGTTGAATGAGTAGTAGCCATGACTCCTGTTTGAATGAAAGTAGGTTCCATTATTATTTTTAAATGAAAGTAGGTTCCATTCTAAGGATTTTGAGACCAACCGCACTCTCCTACGACGAACAGTCCTCTTTCCATGGGCTTTGGTCTTTCACATTTTCGGCAACGAGTGACGTCACAGTGGGCAGGGGGTCCCGCCCAGGTGGGAAGGATGCAATGACGTCACTCGTTGCTAAAACTTCAGAAGCCCATAGAAAAAACGCTGCAAATTATTACACATTGGTTTATTATTTACCTGTATAGATGCCCCTTCTGCGTAGATCACTGTTTTCTGTGGCCAATACCCTCGAGCCGCCTCCAGGAAAGCCCTAAATGGAGTACTGGAGCCGGCCCGGGAATTAAAGTTTCATACAAATACGCGGGATTGAGTGATTCAATAATTAATTATTTGTAGTTATTCATGAAGCATAAGGTAATAAATAATAAGCCTTTGTGTAAAATTTACAGTTGTGCAATAATTGACCGTTGTGTAATAATTTACCCAATAAATACTTCAACGTTTGTGAAAGTTGTGAAAGTACCTACCTATCAACAAAATCCAAAAGATCCATCATTTTTCAAATGAAATAATATCACAGAACAACCAACTCGACTTCATACAAACATCCGTGATTATAATCAGGTGCTCCCTAGCAATGATTATCTGGTCCGGATTTATACCATTTCATTCGTGATCATGTTGACGAAGCTTTTCGGTGCAAACGAGCGGCTGGTCGTACAGTGCTCCGGGTGGTCTCAAAAAATTCTCTAGTTCAAGATCAATTTGAAAACGTAAAAAAACCATACCCTTCTATTGAAAGTTTTCGAGCTAAGGCGTTCTGAAAATTTCAAACCCCTATTTTTCACCCCTTAGAGATGACTGACATTAACGCCGAGCTTCGAGGACCAACTAGACCCCAAACGGAACTTACAAACTAAATTTCATTAATTTTGGTTCATGTTAACTAACAAAAGCGCGAAGTGCGGTGGACGGACAGAAATTTTGTATAGCATTTTCGGATTCTACATACTCTGAAACGGAAACCATCAAATTTGTAGGGGGTGCTATTTTTTTCCATGCTCGATTCCAAAGGTTTATTACTGAACATAATAAACCAATAACTTCTATTCATCGTAGGAGAGTGCGGTTGGTCTCAAAATTCTTCAAATGGACTCTTCGTTAATTTGTAAGTGGGAAGGTATTAAAGTAGTATAAACAGAAGTCATGGGTACTCGTAATTTGCTCTTTGATTTTTGTCGTTCATAAATTTGTAAGAAAGCTGGAAGAATATTTCTTCGGTATCTGCATGTCTTTCCCGCCAGTAAAATCAATCAATAATAAATTCTTAGTCTGGTTTTGTCTTTCACAAATCACTGAAATTTTGTATATAGCATTTGCACTTTGAATTAAACCTTTCGCGAAGTGAATTAAACTTTTTGCCAAATGAATTGAACTTTCCGCAAGTTGAATTAAACCTTTCGCAATTTGAATTAAACCTTGGGTAACACTTTTTAGGGGTTTTTTTTACACAGAACGTTCAACAAAATTTATTTTAAGCAAGTCGTTGAAGAACACAAAAACAAATTAAGTTCCACTAACGAATATTTCTTGGACAGTTGCAAGATAAAGAACAAGGAGGCCCTGAGAAGGAATATAAAGATAGGTAGATAAGACGGAGAAGGGATGCTGAACAATGCAACAGAGATGGGTCATTGTTCCCTATTTACTTTTTTATCCTTTTACCTATGTAGGTTTACTTCAAAATGTGAAAAGTTTAATTCAGTTTGCGTATAGTTTAATTCAAATTGCGCATCGTTTAATTCAAGTTCCGAAAGGTTTAAGTCAAATTGTGAAAGGTTTAATTCAATTTGTGTAAAGTTCAATTCATTTGGCGAAAAGTTTAATTCATAGTGCGAAAGGTTTCATTCAAATTGTGAAAGGTTTAATTCAATTTGTGTAAAGTTCAATTCATTTGGCGAAAAGTTTAATTCAAAGTGCAAAGGGTTTAATTAAAATTGTGAAAGGTTTAATTCAATTTGCGTAAAGTTTAATTCATTTGGCGAAAAGTTTAATTCAAAGTGCGAAAGGTTTCATTCAAATTGTGAAAGGTTTAATTCAATTTGTGTAAAGTTCAATTCATTTGGCGAAAAGTTTAATTCAAAGTGCAAAAGGTTTAATTCTAAGTGCGACTGCTATATAATGTGCAGTAAGGGTTTACGACTTATCGGAACGTTTTTGTTGTCAGGTATGGAAGGAGGTCAAATTGGTTCAAGATCCACTGCCTTCTGCAGGAGCAAAAGGCGAAAGCTGAGGAAAGTCGGTTGGGCCAGCAAATAGCCACAATCAACCGGAGTAAAGACGAGCTGTTCCTCCTCGGTCTGGACGAGTACAAGACCGCGTCCTCGCCGAGCATCTCATCCCCGGGATCCGATTCATCCGAAGAGAAATACAGGAGGAGCGTCGAGCCGGCGTCCCCGTACTTCTACTCCAGTCATCATCACATGATGCCTCCGATGTTTCTTCCGCCCCTGTACCATCCCACGTTCCTCCCGCCGGTGTACACACCGACGGTGACCCGCCCGTGGGAAGACCTCCCGATGGACCTATCGGTCAAGTCCACGACCGACGAATCGGAGTCGGCGTCAGTCAAAACGGAGTCGTCCGAAGAGGAGTCGATCAACGTGGAAGACGACGAGGTCCCGTCTCCCGTTCCGGACCTCATGAGAACGCCGCTCGATCTCACCACCAAAGTGGCCTGATCCTCTCTCCTCCACCAACGTAGCAATTTGCCCAACTAGATTGATTGACAAAAAATCCTAGTGCGTCAATCACGAACAGTCTATTTATACCCGAACAAAAGTAGAGGGGAAATCTGCGTTCTGGCGCGGGGCCACCCTGCAAGATCTGTGATACCAAACTCGCACGACACAAAACCCACAACACCACGAATTTTTCGAAAAATTTACAAAATTTTTGTAAATTTTGTTATAAACTTCAAACAATTCGGAAAAATTTACGAAAAAATCGTTCGTTTTTCGAAATTTAAATTTGTGAAACATTCTCGGAATTTTTGTCATTACCTTCGAAAATATTCCAAAAAATTTCGAAAATTTCGTTACCTTCAAAATGTTTCAAAAAATGTATGAAAATTTCGCTGATTTTTTTTCTCAAAAAACAATAGGTAAGCCGAACCAATACCAAAACAACAATTTTCAACAAATTAAAAAAAATCAGTGAAATTTTCTTAGATTTTTTAAAAAACATTTTGAAGGTAACGAAATTTTTGAATATTTTCAAAGGCAATGACAGAAAACCTATTTTCGAAAAATTCGTAGTGTTGCGGGTTTTGTGTTGTGCGGGTTTAGTATCAAAGGTCTTGCAGGGTGGTCACTACACCAGAACGCAGCTTTCCCCTATACTAACAAATATCTACGAAACTAGCGTAACACTAGGCAACAGATCTATTCCTACTGAAAGGTCTGGTGAATTCTAATCCTCATGAGCCAGTCTCCTACCCAAAGAAAACGCGCATCCATTCTAGATCATCAACGCAAACCTACCTACACGTACATGCGCAGAAATTCCTAACTCACTAGCACACTTAGCAATGCCGATAGTCGAAACATTTAGAATCCGCTGGGCTCCTCTCGTACCTGCATAAATGTTGCACTTCGAAAACCGCAAGTTGACGTATTATCAGAAAATCTGTACACTACAAGGCGTACTGACGTCGTAAATGGACGATCCAAACACGACTTTAAATTATATGACTAATTAAAATTGTGTAGACATAAAAAAGTTCTTTGTACCTAATCTGATGATGTAAATAAGTTTTTGTAAATCAAATTATCTCATAAATATCAGGGAAGAAGCGCCTTGCTATTTAGTACATCCGTGCGGAATAAAGATCCTCATAAGTACCTACGTACAGATCGAAAGAATGTGGTACGTGAAACGCGTTTGCATAGCTTCGCATTTGTTTCCTAATCGAATTAAATTATAGTGCTTAGTTATTTTATTTTTCTAGTAGAACGAAAACCATTCCACCTAAATGTATTTTAATTTTAGAAAATTTATTATAGGAGTAACTTTTTTGAATCGGGAAGTCTTCAAGAAAAATGAACATCAAAATGCGTTGTTACCGAAACTCTTTTATAAATTCAATGTGCATGACAATGACCCACGATCTCTAACGCACTCTTGAGGAAGAGGTTTTTTGTAAATATATTTATCGTACCTAGTAATTTGATGTAAAATGTAAATTTTGTAATTTAGTAAAGTTTTGCATTACACAAACGTGTCTTCGTTATTTAAAATTTCTCCAGTGAATTTCTTGAAAATGCCATTGAGGTTTACGAAATGGGTATTGTTTGGCTGCAAACGCATATTACATGAGAAATGGAAGAAAATGTTTTATCATCGTCAGGCCAACCGAATTCGTCTACGTCGTACACCAAACCGTTTTGGTGTACAAATTCTCTGTGTAGAAATACAGGAAACCTCCATCAGCAGCCGGGATAAATAACAGGATTAAACCTTTACATGTGGAGTTAGTACCGTGAAATGAGAGGAAGTTACGAATCAACGAGTGCTACCTGTGCAACTTGTAAATGAAAATATATCACGTAGATAGGTACCTGTTTACCTATAAGGTGACCACCATGAGCAAGGTTATTTAGAAATGGGTACTCATGAAATTATAGTAGACATTTCTAAATTACTCTAATCATTCGAAACCGTATCAGCTGGTATGAAAACATTATCATCTCCCATGCTTGTATTTATTTCAAGTAGGTTGGTAGAGTAGGTACCCACTTGAGTCAAATAAGAAGGTTTTGGTTTATTATCCTGTGAATAATACACCTATGTAATCGCTCAGCAAAAATTTTTTATAACCCCCTCAAAATTTTTTTCTTTTACGTTTAAAGGTGCGTAGATTTAGAAAATGCAATGTCCGTACGCCGTATCACGCATAACTACTTCATTTTCGGTCTAAAAAATTCGTTCTTTCGCACACATGCTCCATTTGGCCCTAGTTGTGTCCCGAAACTTTGCAGCCCGATCGTAATTTATACCCAGGGGTGTTATGAGGGAAAATGGGTATAAAAATAGGTACCTACTTTTTGTGATTTAGTAACATGAGCTTTTGAGGTATCGGTTTCCGTGTTTTTGGGACGAGAAGACCGAATATGAAGTGGACTTTGACCGATGAGTGGAAAATTGGGGTTCTAACGCTGTTTCAGCCTTAAATTTACGTTAAATTTTGGTCTAAAATCGTCGTTCTTCTACACATGGTTTGGGTCCCCATTTGGGGACACATTTGGGTTCTAGTTGTGCTCCAAAACACGGCAGCCCGATCGGCATACACCCAGGGGTGCTATGGGAGAAAAATGGGTATAAAAATAGGGATTTTTGAGGTTTTAGTGAACATGAGCTTGTGAGGCATCGTTTTCCATGTTTTTTAGGGCGAGGAGACCGAATATTATGTTGATTTTGGCCGAAGAGTGAAGAATTGAGGTTGTAACGAAGGTTAAGCTCCCGAAATTCATTTTGTATGACTCAAAAACATGGGAAATTTTCTGAAATCACCATACATGGGTATAATAACACTAGAAGAAGTATCAATAGGTGAATCAAGACAATTACTAGTACTATCAAAGATCATAAATAATCTGTTTAAAAAAAGCCTTACCTAATTCGTGTTTTTGGGGGCCAAAATTGGTGGAAACCATCAAAAATAGCCATTTCAATAATTGCACATGAAAGAAACAATAAATGAACAGCAACAATTCTGTAGGTGTGTCCAGTAGAATAATAAACCCATGTGATAAGGACTTTGCAGCGTTTTTAGTTTGACTGAAAACTATGAAAATAAAGGGATGAACGGAAGAATTTGTTTCTCCGCGAGAAAAAAAAAGTCAAGAACCGGAAAGCCGTATTTTGTGAACCAGTTCTGAAACCTCTGTTCATTTTGGACGAAATTTACGACCACGTGGTTGAGGGACCGTGGAAGAATGGGACGTGGGGGGGTCCCCCGTAATAAAATCGACCGAAAAATGAGAGCAGGTCGATAAATATCGGGAATATTATTCTCCAGCTCCCAAGGACTCGGGAAGTCCACGGAGTGGGTAACCGTGATACTCGCAATCAAAAAGGAAACCAAGTAGTGATTGGAACAGTTCTTTTTCAAAATATGAGTTAAAGGGTCTGACCCCCGGTGTCCTATGAATATAAACTGTCTTTTTTCGGGGACGACGGGAAGAAAGAAACAAGCGGCCACAGGAGTCGGATACCTGGACCAAGGAATGAGGGCTCCCAGCGCATACAGAATGCTGGCATTAGAGTTCGGTGGTCCGTTGACCCGTCGGTGAGTTCTTTCAGAACTTCCTGTCCATCTGTCTCCCATTCATTGGGTCATAACATCAATTAGGTGGGTAATTCATAGGAAGGAAGCATTCGGATCAAGAAATGTTTCACTGGTGTAATTACACGATCATTTCAACACTTCAAAATCACGATACTTTCAAAAAACTACCCACTTACTTCAAATAGACGATATTAATATATTTATTATATACTTACCTAATATAAGATTAACAAAAAACGCTGCAAAGTCCTAGTCACATTGGTTTATTATTCTATTAAGACACACCTACAGAAATGTTGGCTGTTCATTTATTGTGTTTCAAAAACACGAATTAACCTTTTTTTTTTACAAATTATCTAAGATCATTGATAGTGTCATTTAATTGTCTTGATTCACCTGCTGATACGGCTTCTGATGTTATTATACACATTTATGGTGATTTTAGACAATTTTCCAGGTTATTGACCCATAGAAAATGAATACTGGGAGCTCAACCTTCGTTACAACCTCAATTCTTCACTATTTGGTCAAAATCACTCCATATTCGGTCTTCTCGCCCTAAAAAAACCTGTAAAACGATACCTCACAAGCTCATGTTCATTAAAACCTTAACAAAATCTCGAAAACCCCTATTTTTACACCCACTTTTCCCCCATAACACCCCTGGGTGTATTCCGCTCGGGCTGCCGAGCTTCGGAGCACAACTAGGACCCAAATGTGTTCCAATATTGGTACCCAAACTGTGCGAGGAAGAACGCCGATTTTAGACCAAAATGTCACGTAAATTTAAGACTGAAAGTTCGTTAGAACCTCAATTTTCCACTCTTTGTTCAGAATCAACTTCATATTCGGCCTCCTCGTCCTAAAAAAAACAACATGGAAAACGATGCCTCACCTGCTCATGTTACTAAAGCACCAAAACACCCTTTTTTCAATCATAACACCCTTGGGTATATTCCGATTGGCGTATCATCCGTAAACGTAAAAGAAAAAAATTTGAGGGGGTGTTATAACAAATTGCTGCTGAGCGAATGCATAGGTGTAAACCAAAATGCTTCGTGCGGGTATGAAGTTGAAAAGAAAAACGGAGTTATTGAAAAAATAGTCTACTTCCACTAATACACGAAAAACGTTATTGTATGTTACTGACGATGGTTTGATCACCGAAACCGGTATAAGTATTTTTTGCATTTTTCGCGTATTAGTGGAAATAGACTACTTTTTCAATAACTCCCGTTTTTCTTTGAAATGGGTTTCCACGATTTCTTCGCGAGTGATTTAGTTCGTATGAAGTTGAAAGTACGTGAGAGTAGGTAAGGCAGGTACAGCATTTTGTGGATACTAGGTAACTTATAATGATAAAATAAATTTCCTGGTACAGGGCTTTTCAATGTTGCCCTGGATAATGTAACTGAAGAAGCCAACTTAGATACCCGGGTGCGATCTTTCACAAGTCAATGCAAGTCCTTGCATATTTATGCAGAAGATTTGGATATAATCACTAGGTCACAGGGAGCTCGAGGCTGCATTCACCGCGCTGCAGAGAGCAGGTGAAAACTGAGCCTCACAGTGAGAAGACCAAATACGTGGTAGCGAGTGACCCTGGACCCTCAAGCACCATTTCATCAGGAGCTGTAAGTAGTCCAACCAATGATGTATCAGCAGAAATAAAGGCAAGGTTCTTAGTGGCGAACCTTGTGTACTATACTCTCCTGAAGCTCTTCCAGCCAAAAGTTCTCTCCCATGCCTCAAAAATGACAATCTACAAAACCCTTGTCAGGCATGTAGCTACTCAAGGATGTGAGACCCAGACAATTTTGAAAACAGGCTCTGCCCTACTCGACCAGTTTGAAAGGAAGATTTTGAGAATAATCAGACCCGTACGTGATGGTGGGATCTACTTTGATACCACGGCCACGCTTTGGGTGGGCCGTTATTGAAATGGGCGAAGCAACTATTCCACATAAGATTCCTGTTGGGAATCCATTGGGGCAAAGAGGAAGGGGTTGGCTAAGGGTGAGATGGATGGATCAGGTGAAAGTGACGGCACTCTGGGGTTTATTACTAGCAAAACCGCAGCCCAGAATAGGGACAAACGGCGGATCATCGTTGGAGCGGCCAAGATCCACGATGATGGATTGTAGTGCCATTTATGCATGTATGCTCCGGTAAGCTGGAAAATGCTGACGACGAAAAAAGTACTTAGGTTGCCAAGCGTAAATACAGATCATAACCGTGGTAGTCAGCTCAACCAAACAGAACTAAGCCTTTTTCCTGCTAGAGCACTCTGGCCCTAGGTCAGACTCTAAAGTAAGTGACGGTTCAAATTCAAAATTACAACAGTAGTGCAGTCATCACTTTAATCAAAGAGTATGACCCACTCTTGATAGTTCCAAGCTCCAAGTAGCTTCCAAAGGTCGTCTCTACCTACTGGGTCAGGCAGGGCAAAAGGAGCAGGCTCAGGCACGGCCTAGTGGGAAGAAGAGCTCATACACCTTTATTGGGGAAGCCTGATACAATACTGTAGGATTGGCTAGCTCCTTCCAACCCCACACACTGGGTATACAAGTAGTAACCAACTTGTTTCTGGAAAAAACATAGTGTAATCATAGTACAGATATCTCATACATTAAAATATATGCAAGTATACAATCTGTCTAGCACGACGACCAATTGTTTTGTTTACACTGACCAACAAATCGACTTTGGCTTGACACAATGACAAAACGACTCAACATCTAATTTAAAAAATCTAGTTACTAAGAGATAAAGGCTAAGCAAATAAAATAAATATTGTTAAGTAAAGTAAATATAAATATTCTTTGGTAAAATTCATTTATTGTTTGGAGGTGGAGGTGTTAGCAGTTTCTCAGAGGGTCCGACGAACATGTTTGGCCGATGGTATCAGGGTTGGAGAGCGGGTCCAACTCGGAAAACAGTTCAAGCCAGCTGCTTTTGGTTGGGTTGTTCTCCTGAAAGGGTCACCAAGAAAATGGACAGGTATTGAAGGTCAAATTAATGGTAATTTAAATTTCATACATGGAGCCTATTAAACAACTACACATATTATAGTATCCATATTGATGCAGTGTTGTCCATCAGCTGAATACAAATAAAACTATGTTATGATTTCCACAATACGCAAACCTTTTCTCTAACTGTTTTATGTTTCTATAAAAGGATTACTAAAAGAAAAGGTGAACTTGCTCATGTACAGACACACCAGCCTTTCTTCATGTCGGGGGTAGGAAGATGAACAAAACATACTGTGCTAACTGTTATTTTAGCAAGACTGCCTTATGGTTAAGGAAGGGTGGGGGGTATAAAGATTATGTATCCACATAAGCAGAGACGGGACGTTTATGACTTTTATTTTTCCGTCTCATGACCTTTTTTCTATGACTTTTATTTTCCTGGTTTATGACGTCTATTTCAGAAATTCGGCTATTTCGTGACGTTTTAGTTAGAAGTATGACGTTTATTTTATAGTTATTTTTCACCTTTTATGATAAATTATTGGGTTAATAGGGTTAACGGTTCAAAAAGAATGAATCCGATACCTACTTAATAAAGAATTATATTTAGAATAACATACATAATATGTACTATAGATAATTATACCTACATAGTACAAGTTTGAGAAAAATCATAGGAAATTAAAATAATTATAAAAAACAACTATATGCTGTTCAATGTGTTCAAGGGTTAGATTCGTTCTCTTGTCACTGAAGATTTTTTTGAATTGTGAGAATAATCTCTCAACATCCGCAGAAGATGTGGGAGCATACTTCATGTTTCGGGCGTCCTGTAATGTCCAACCTTCAGGCAAGACCCTATCTTCTTCACCCTTCAGTCGAGCAGCTATCGCCTGAACTTGTTCCCACCCGGGATTTCTGGCCAGACAGCAGCGAGTTTAGCTTCGACCTTTTTCCCCACTTTTCCAGTCCACTTGGTGTTGGCGAGGGCCTGCATTGTGTCCACTGCCTCTGACAGAAGCATATCCTGCTTCTGTAGACCTTCAATGATCCCTGGCAGTGAACCGAAGTTGTTGAGGATGTAGTGGAGGTGGGTAACCCACAGCTGTGAGAAAGAGTACAGTGACCCCTACAGGGAAGGTGAAAGGCAGTTTTCTGAATACTCCGGCCAAAAGGGTCAATGTATGACGTTCATTCCGAAAAGTCGGAAGTTATGACGTTTTAGCAAAAATCGGCCATTTCATGATAAAAAACTATGACTACGACGTTTATGACTTTTTCCCGTCTCTGCACATAAGCCCCCCCCCCCCCCCCTCCAGCTGCCCCAGTCTCAACCTATATAAATTAATAAGGAGGTATCGGGTCCATATGGCTTCCGAATCTACCAATGTACACAATAATTCCAATTCTGTAGGATAAAGAATGCAACAGTAGCGGTGCGTGGGATCTGAAAACGGTGGGGCACCAGACCAGAACACAGAACGAACAGATATGTCTACAAAATACCCCAAGGAAACTACACCCTTCCCTTATTTACTGATATTACTGATATTCCCTTATTTACTGAAATCAGTGATATTCAGCAAACCTTATCTCTTCTAATCAACACTCTATCGTCGTAAGAAAAAGTCGACAATTTCAACTGCAAATCAGCCTCCGAATTCATGTGTTACAAAAATACAGTAAACTAAAATACAAAACAAAAAAACCCGCCGGCTGGTATCTACTTGAATCTTAAATGGAGAAGCTATTGACTAGAAGCTAGATAGTTATCTCTGTGTTGACGCCGATCAATCCACAAACAGCAAACAGGACAAAATGCACGTAGGTACCACAAATACAAATCTGTCATCTGAACCGGACTGAACGCAAAACGCGCAAAATTTGATGCAAAAAAAAATTGAAAACTGACCGAGAAAGCCAATGTGATTCAGAGAAAAACAAATTAGAAGAAGCATCTCATATCGAGATGACGAATTGAATCGAAGGGATCAAATCGATTGTGACATGAACGATTTTGGGGTTGAAACCAGATTCTGGGGCAGTGGCCCAAAGTTTTTTTTTTTTTTTTTAAACATCATCTTTATTGTTACAACTGTGTGTACACATGTAGTAACTTCACTCTGTTAATTTATTTAACGTATTGTAGTTCATAGATCACTACCTACTACCACTCATCACATCACTTCAGTGAGATGTAACTAGGTCCAGAGGTTTGGTCCTTTTCAGTCTTCGTAAATCGCCGCTGTTGTCCAGGAGGTTCAGTACTTCGACATTCCTGTGCTTGTGGAGACGGTTCTCATGATCCGTTGCTCGATTTTTTACAACTTCGCTCACCATCTTAATTTTAAGGTCGCGATGGAGGTCATCCGTTCGGATATACCAGGGGGCATTCACTATGCTCCTGAGGATTTTGTTTTGTGTTGTTTGGATAATTTTCAAGTTAGTTCTCTTGGTGCAGCCCCATAACTGGCAGCCGTAAGCCCAAATCGGTTTGATCACTTGCTCGTACAGTAGCATTTTGTTATGTGTAGGCAGTTGGGATTTTCTTCCGATGAGCCAGTACATCTTCTTGAATTTTAGGTTTATTTCTTCCTTCTTCTTCTTCACGTGCTCCTTCCAACGGAGCTTCGCGTCCAGAGTCATTCCGAGGTACTTAGCTGTATTTGCATATGGAACAATCTGGGAGTTTATTTCAATTGGTATAGGGCTCACTTTCCTGTATGTAAAGTTAATGTGCGTTGACTTAGCTTCGTTGAGTTTTATTCTCCATTTTTTGGTCCATTGATGGATGCTATTCACGGATTCCTGTAGTTTTCCCGAGGCTTCCTCGACTGTAGAACCTACTGCCAGGATTGCTGTGTCGTCTGCGAACGTCGCTGTCACAGCTTCTGCTGATTTTGGGAGATCCCTTGTGTATAGTAGATAGAGTACTGGCCCAAGGACGCTACCTTGAGGTACTCCTGCTTTTATTACACGTAATTGGGAGTATTCATCTTCGTGTTTTACCCTGAAATGCCTTTCTGTTAGATAGGACACCAAAATCCTATAATACTGGGTAGGGAGATCCCTGTGTAGCTTTGCTTGAAGCCCCTTATGCCAGACTTTGTCAAATGCTTGAGAGACGTCAAGGAATACTGCTGAGCAGATTGCCTTCTCTTCAAAGCATTTCTCTATCACGCTGGTGATCCGGTGTACCTGGTCGATTGTTGAATGCTGCTCTCTGAATCCGAATTGGTGATCTGGGATTAAATTTCTCTCCTCGATTATGGGTTTTAATCTCTTTAAGAGGAGTTTCTCAAAGGGCTTGGAGATAATTGGTAAAAGGGAGATGGGTCGGTAGGACTTTTTTTCATATGTTGGTTTACCTGGTTTGGGTATCATTATCACCTCTGCTACTTTCCACTGCAGTGGTACGTACTGCAGCCTAAAAGACGCATTGATTAGGTGTAGGAGTTTCTTTAGCCCTTTTTCTGGTAGTTCTTTCAAGATTTTCCCAGTTATAAGATCATAGCCTGGAGCTTTCTTTGGACTAAGGTTGAACATGATCTCATTTTTGAGTTCTTGAATGGTAATAGGCCGAATTTCCATTTCATCTGACTTTTCTATCATTGTAGCATCCTCATCTGCGGTCTGCCTTGGGAACGGGGTAAATGTTTCCTCAAGGTGGTTAGCAAACAAATCTGCCTTTTCTTTAGCACTCCTCGCCCAATATCCATCTTCTCGTTTAATAGGCGGTATTGGTATTTTGGGCCGCTTAAGTCCTTTAGTTGCTCTGTATAAAGAATAGTCCGTGTCTTTTCCAGCAGTGAGGCTCTGCAAGTTGATAGCCAATGTTTCATCTTCAATTTCTTGGTTTAGAGCTTTGAGCTCATTGCACAGCGCATTCAGCTTTCTTTTGTTTTCTGCAGAGCGAACCCTTTGCCAGGCTTTCCTAGCTTTTCTTTTGGCCCGTACCAATTCCCTTACTTCGAGAGGGTAGTTGGAATGGTAGAAAGGTTTCTTCCGGTTGATTGGGGTGCAGGACCAGCACGCCTCTTGGATGTTTTCGGTCAATCGTTCAACCTCTGTTTCCAGTTGATCTGATGTTCTGATGGGCACGTGTAAATCAATGCTTTCGGACAGTGTTTTTCGGAATAACTCCCAGTTACTGTGCTTATTAGTAAGTTTTGGGGTCTCTTCTCTGAGGATTACCGAGTCACTTAGCGTCATGATCACAGGAGAGTGATCAGACGAGAGGCCATCGCTATCCTCAGTATGTATGTAGTTACCCGATATTCCTTTTACTATAAAGAAGTCCAGGAGATCTGGTACTTTATTCACATCTGTTGGCCAGTACGTAGGCCCTCCTCCAGAGTGAAAATTGCATTTAGTTTCTTGACCTGCTGCAAACAATTGTACTCCCTTCGGGTTGCGTGTTTTTGAGCCCCAGAATTCGTGTTTTGCATTGAAATCACCCCCTATAATGAAGTTATGTCCGATTTCGCGAAATAAGTCCACGTAGTCGTCTTTTTTCAGAACATACCTAGGTGGGCAGTATATGGCAGCAATGTTGATAGTTCTGTTTTTTGTACTCACTTGTACTGTGATGACTTGCATTTTTTCGATCTCTATTTTCAGCTGTTCCGAGTGTTTGATACTGCTCTTTATAAACACAGCCGAGCCTCCCCGAGCGCGATCGGCGGGGTGGACGGAGCGATAAATGTTATAACCTTTGATATTTGCGTAGGATGTTCTTGTTAGGTGTGATTCCGAGATCAAGCATACGTCAATTTTTTCTTGATTGAGAAAAATCTCTAGTTCTTTTATGTTTTGAACTCGCCCGTTGGCATTCCAGGTTGCTATACGGAGTGTATTATGGCCCATATTTTTTGTAATTTGAGAGTTGCAGTTCTATTTTATCTAGCCTGTTGAATATAATTTGATTTATCTTACTGTGGTCTTCCAGTTTTTCCAGCACTAGTGCTAGCATATTTTCTGTGGTGGGTTTTACTTTCTGAACCTCTTTTACATTGCGCATAGGAGACTTCTCCCTTGGACCATTTTTGACTCATACCTTTAGAATTCGATACACTCTCTCTTCTACCAGGTACGGTGGTTGTGTCTTTTCTGGCCGGCTTATCCCTTTTATCACGGAGCCTTTGAAGTTCCTTTGCCACTTCACACCCGCGATAGTTCGCGGGGTGGTCGCCTTTGCAATTGATGCACTTGGGAGGTGATTCATTTGTTTTCTGGCAATCACTTGTATTGTGCTTACCAGCGCACTTGACACACCTAGGTTCCATTTGACAGTACCTGTGTGTATGATTGAACGACTGGCAGGACTTGCACTGTGGAATTAGTGCTGTTGTCTTCCTCAGGGGCTCAATTTTAACCTTTAGATTCATGATATGATTAATTTCATAAATTTTTTTAATATCATCCTCTTTGTCAAATGAGAGCATAAATAAAGGAAGTTTTTTCAGCACCGTAATTGGTGCATCTTGCTCACTGGGTTGTTTTTCCTTCTTGACGAGGTTGACTGCCTCTAGGATTTTATAACCTCTGCCTTGGAGGTCTTCAATAATCTCTTGTGGTGGGCAGGAGTGATGAAGCCCTCGGGCTACCACCTTAATGGGACGATCATGCTTATTCTCGTACGTGTACCACTGAAGGCTTGCGTCTTTCAGCCTTTGGGTCACAGCACGGTATGCGTCCTTATCTTGGACATTAATCTTCCACTTATTATTGTTGAGAGCGGTTACTTTCCACTCTGAACTTGTCGCCGATTTTATTAGTGGGCTCAACTCCTTAAAGTCCTTGATACCAATTACGTTGATGGGTGGAGGGGGGTAATCCTTAATTTCCTGCTTTTTAGGGACAGATGTCCCTTTGGGTTGATTAGGTAAGGTGGCTACTTCCGGAGAGGATGATGCTTTTCGTTTCTTTTTGCCTCTTTTGAGGATCCAATTTGTCTCTCGTTCAAGGTCATCCTCATCCGTACTATACATTTTAGTTTCAGCCTTGCTGTTTGTGTTTTGAGTAATTGTGCTAGCCATAGTGCTCATTTTGAGATCAGCTTGGGTCAAATATTCACAAAGGGCAATGATAGTATTATAGAGCTCACCAAATGCTGAGTTGATGTGCTCATCCTGGATACGGAATGCCGCAGTAGAGGTCCGGTGTTGCACAACCTTCAGTTTTGTTTTGTCAACAATTTCGGCGATTGACTCGCCGCCGTCGCTTTCCTCGTCCATTTTCCTCACAATATCATTCCTGACACGGCGAAAATAATAATTATTACTAACTGTTTTCTTTTCACTAGAGCTCCGACCGATGTTTCCTGCGCTGAGGTTCGAGATGACGAATTGAATCGAAGGGATCAAATCGATTGTGACATGAACGATTTTGGGGTTGAAACCAGATTCTGGGGCAGTGGCCCAAAGTGAGTGTGGCAAACATCATTTTTATTCAAATGAGCTTGCGTGGAAGGGCAACTTTTCGCGGCTGCCATGGGGACACTAGGTCTAAGGACCTGCCAGTTTCAGGAGCCTAGGTTTCGATTTCGATTGCACGACATCGATTACTGTCGCTATATTCTGATAACACGCTCCACCATGTAGGGAGCTACAGGGAGCCAACATGACGGAACCACATATTGAACATCCATAGCCGGAGAACTCTGTCGAGTCGCTGTTCAACTCTGTGAAAAATACTAGGCACAGCTTACGGAGGGAAATTGAAATGCCATCTGAACACATGGTTGGAGTTTTTTTTACTCTTAGCGTTTCTGGGTGCCAGGGCAGTGGCCCAAGTGGCCTTATGGACGCAACCCCCCTGGAATGCAATGTTCTTCTGTTTATTGCCTGAGCCTAAGGTCTCTCTCCCAGCTCAGCTTGTGTGCATTCGTTTGGTAAGAGTTTTATTGTTTATAATTCTTATACATAAAACCAACTTCTTAAATCTCTTAAAATTATAAGTCATAACAACTCACGTTTTGAGAAGACTGGATGTCACCCACAAAATCCTTTGCATCTGGGAACGAAATACCACTAAATTACTGTAATGGTTATGGAGAAGAGCTAACAACACACAACCAAACACACATCCAAATTACAAATAACCTACAAACTCGGATAAATAATACATCGACGGGTTTCAAGGTACGAGATCATTCAACACAGTAGGGCTTTTAGGGGATACGACGCATAGGATAAGCATGGCCAGGTTTTCGAGGAGTTTTAGTGATTCTGCGTCCTGTTATGGCTCACCTCATCGAAATACGTCACTTTATGGCATAGGATGAAATGTTATGTATATGATTTTGAAATGTTTTCTATAGTTGACGATTGGCATCTTTGGTATGGTATGTATTTTGGTATGTTTTTTGTATGATGCATGTATGATCTTGTATCTATTTTAGTATGTATGTATGTATGTATGTATGATCTTTGGTATGTGTTTTGGTATGATTTATGTATGACTCTGGCATGTATTTTGGTATGTTTTAATTTTTTTTTGTATTTATTTGGTATTTATTTTTGTTTTGGTATGTATTTTGGTATGTTTTTTGTATGATGTATGTATGATCTATGTATGTATTTTGGTATGATCTTTGGTAGGTATGTGTTTTGGTATGTATGTATGATCTTTGGTATGTGTTTTGGTATGATGTATGTATGATATTTGGTATGTATTTTGTATGTGGTATGTATTTTGGTATGATCTTTGGTATGTTTTTTTGTTGAATGTATCATTTTATTTACTTTTTTTCTTTTTTATTTTTTTCGGTGTTTGTTTCTGGAGGGGAGTGATGTGGGCGACATGGATACCCGTGGTACGCAATGTAGTCGAACGTGGATACGTCTCTCTCGCAAAAACTTCTGTCAAGCTAGCGTTACCAACCTAACCTAATTTTGTAATGTAATGGATTATTCGAGAACGTGCTAATTAATATTATATTCATTATAAAGATCGCGTTTCATTTCACGCCATCCCGAAAGCCACAAAAGGTTTATTGAATAGGTGAAGTAAAATGTATTCGATCCAATGTGCCACACAATATGAGACACCAAGTGGCAGTATCGCAAATTTTCCTATTAGTACACAGTGGAACACAAATTTTATTTTTTGGCCCCAATGTTACCACACAAATTTTCTCCATTGGATTCGGCACATCACAACATAGTTTTTTCAGGATTTAAATTGCTACATACCAACAACTGTTATAATATATGAATATATTGTTATACATTCATTTATCAATGATTTTCATCTCCTTCAAGTTTTGAAGGTTATTGGCTGACAGATTGGGCACTTGCGCCATGGGAACGATTCTGCGGGCAAAACGGATACCTACCCTAAGAGACTAACTTAACCAAGCCTAACTTAAACGACGAGGGACGGACATGTAGTGTGAAGCCGATCATCTAATTTAACATTTCACATAAGCATATAAATAATTCAATTCCAATAGTATGATATTCCTCCTGACTAGGTAGGTGGGTATGTACCTTGCAGTATCGGTTTGTCTTGGGAAAGCAATGAGATAGGGTCCCCTTGCATGAGGAGTTGGGACGGGAGGAAATGGCCAGTGGACGCAACTTCAGAAGATGTCCCAGAGCCAGAAGCGATCTTTGAAGGATCGATGAGCAGATCCAGATCTCCAAATTGATCCTTCTCAGCCTTACTTTCTGCCTCTGGCGTATCGCAATCTGCCAGATCGAAATTCAACAACCTGAAAACCGAATGAATTGTTAATGCTAGGACAAACTGAAACACAGTAAATTTGAAATCAACCACTAATAACTAACTGAGTTTCATAGCTGCAGAACATCAAAATCGCATCTGAGTAACTTACAAGATATTGTACAGCCTTGCGCAACATGCGACGTATTTACCTATGCTCCACGAATATGGACTGAAACTATCAAATGCAAAACCGATATTGAGGGTTTTGGTACTCAATAGGTCAGCACACACTCGAGCGAGTCACATCTCAGCGGAAGAATGCGCCTATCGTCCTCATCCCGTCTAAGAAAAATTACTCAACAACGAATAGAGAACACTTCCACGAGAGTGAAACGTTGGGGCGCTAGTGTGCACTGACCTTGAGAGGCTTAAGGAACCTACCTCCACTGAGAGTGAAATTACCACAGGAACATCCAAATACAAACAATCTCAATAAGATTTCACGAAAATCGATTGAATACTTTACGTACTAAACGTTGATAAATTACTGGCACATTTGAGGATTTTGTAAAAGGCAGACACAGAACCCAAACTTCCTTGGTACCTTAAACGCATGAAAATTCTCAATTCAGAAACCCCTTTTAGCCTCTAACACGGCACCTCTTCGCACGACTTTGGTTGTGAAAAGAAAAAAATTAACAATCATAGGCAAATTTGCAACTATTTAGTAAAAAAAATAAAAAATAAAAAATAATAATAAAACTTGAAACGCTAAAAATAAATATAACTTATTTTATTCACGAAAATTTGTGTGACGGCAGTAGAATGAAGGAAAAAATAACACAAAATAAGAGGGAAATAATACAAACCAAAGAGAATTTGAAGCAGTGCATAAGCTCATAGTGAAAGCACTAAAAATAGCAAAAGCAGCGCAGCGATCCTACAACATAAAAGTAAGGAATGAATATTTTAACTAGAAAAATATTATACTATGTGTTGAATTATAGTATTGTATATCATTTTATTGATTCGATTTAAGGGGGATGCACAATGCAAAGCGATGATGTACATGCTATGTAGATTTTTTTATGCAGCCATTGATGCATTGATATATATCATGCTACGTACGAGTACAAAAAATAATGATAAACAAGAAAGGAGATTTAAACAGAATGTCATAGTGTACGCCAAATGAAACAATTATTATCAGAAGAAAACCCAGCTTGGAAAAGCTTCGATTGGTACCTATATTGTGTCAAGACTTAACTTAATACTGTGAATGGAAAGATTAAATAAACATGATACAGAAATATATGGCAGAATAGGTGAAAGATCATGCGTTCTTGACCATTCACGTACAAGATACAGTACACCAGCATCTACCAATTCATCTTCTCTGAGATTAATGTCATCCCACCCAAGAAGCAGCACAACTATTAATTATTTTTTTAAACGCCGCAAATTATTACACAACGGTTTATTATTTACCTGTATAGATGACCCTTCTGCGTAGATCACTGTTTTCTGTGGTCAATACCCTCGAGCTCCCTCCAGGAAAGCCCTAAATGAAGTACTGGAGCCGGCTCAGGAATTGAAGTTTCATTCAAATGCCCAGGATTCAATCATTCAACCATCCATCATTTGTTGTAGTTGTTCATGAAGCATTTAGTACCTACATAATAAACCGTTGTGTAATAATTTACCTATATAGATGCCCTAAATCGAGTATTGAGCCAGCCCAGGAATTAAATTTCATAATATTGTTGTTAGTCATGAAACATAACGTTTATTCAAGTTCCAAATGTACCTATCAACAAAACCTAAAAGAGCCATCATTTTTCAAATGAAATAATATCACAGAACAACCAACTCGAATTCATATTCGGTGAATATAATCAGGTGCTCACTGACAATGATTATCTCGGGCCAATTCCAAATTATTGCCGCGTCCCTAGCAATGATATCTGGGCTGAATGTATACAATTTCATTCACCCTCCTGTTGAAGAAGCCTGTCGGTGCAAACTTCTGGGCCTTGCTGTGAACGAACGGCTTGACGTACAATGCTCCGGGTGGTCTTGAAAAACTCCCAAGTTCAAGAACTATCTAAACCGTAAAAAAATTCGAGATAACGTCGTCCTGGAGATTTTTCACCCCTTACAGATGACTGACAGTAACACCGAGCTTCGAGGACCCTGAACCCCGGTTTTAGACCCCGAACGGGACCTATCAACCAAATTTCGTCAATTTTTGTTTCATGGTAACTAAGAAAAGTGCTAAGTACGGCGTACGGCGGACAGACAGACATTTTGCTTCCGAGTCTGCGAAGCAGCGGAAGCCTTGTGTTCACTTTCGTGAGCCAAACAATTTTTGTCTTCAGAAATCAAAATTTCCACTTGCATTTTGCGTTTCAAAGCCTACTGAACAAATTTGGTTCCGTGTCTGTCGGTCTGTGAGTCTGTCTGTCCGCATTTCCTTGTTACAGCCATAACTTCCACGATTTTGAATTGATTCAGCTCAAATTTCGAGGGATGGTGCGGATAAGGCTCCTTGAGGTCCCATACAAATTTCAACATGATTGATCCAGAGGTACGCCCTGCGCATGCGCTAACGTTAAATTCAACAAACACGTATAACTTTCACAATTTTGATTCAATTTCGCTCAAATTTTCAAGGGTTGTTTGGACAAGGCCTAGTGAGTTCCAGTATGAATTTCAGCATGATCGGACCCTCGGTGCGCTCTGCGCATGCGCTGGCGTGAAAGATTCAATTTCCTTGTTACAGCCGTAGTAACCAAAGATTTCACCCAATTTCAATGTAATTCTCAGGGATTAAGCGGGTAGGGCCCATTGAGGTCCCATATAAATTTCAACACGATAGAGCCAGCGGTTCGCCCTGCGCATGCGCTAACGTGAAATTCTTCAAACACGCATAACTTTCGCAATTATGTATAATGGACGTAATGTATTATGGACGTAATGTTATGTTTTATTACACACGGTGCAATGAACGAGTGACCAGAATATTCAAGCCTGAATAATGGGTACTGAAATATAGCAAATATAATCCCACCTTTATTCGATTTTGAATATTTCATTCGGCTCAAGCTAATGAAATAAGACCCAAATATCACAACAGACCGGTTATCCACGATTTATGAAAACAGCTGTACCTCCTACAGCGACCACTAAACCTGAGCAGGGACTTACTTCTCGTCGTTGTCTTCCGATGTGTGGTCTTGCGCTTCGGAAGCCGCCACATCGTTGGGCGTTGCCTCATCTTCCGGCTTCATCTCGCTGAGTTCCTTCACGACGTTGAACTCGAACTTTTTGTGATCTACGCAAACCGATCGAAACATTAACGTATGATCGACTTGTAACTAAGACGGTGTAGTGAGAACGTTAGGAAAGTGTTCACTAGATTTATTCAATACCTGCCTACCTAATTTTGCTGTAGATACCTAACCCTGACGTTTTCTTTAATAAATTCGAGTGACCTTAATATATTACGTTAATTAATTAGAAAACAAAGGATACAACACTGTCAAAGGCAATCTATAATAATATGTAAACGTAGGTAGATCTGATAAAGATTACACATTTATCAGAATTTCCGCCTACACATTATAAAAAATCAATTTGAACAAAATCATAGATAAATTTATAGAAATAAATTTGGCATTATACCAAAATAAATATATATTTAAGCTAAAAACGGTATCTAGTAACTTTAAACACAAGAAGATATAAGAAATTGAAATCAAAACCTATCCCGTGTCAAGTGATCCGAAACTGCAATTTTTGACTTCCAAGGTATGAGCATTTATTTCGGCCACTGAGTGAATTCCCGGGACTCAAAACAGATAATCATTAACACCTGCACACACACACTCTTCAATTCACTTCATCACTGCTATCACCATGGAAACGGTGATAACGGAAGGAGTTCCAGTCGATTGCTCTATCGCCCTGGACTCCGATTTCGTGAGACAAGCTAACGAAGTCGGTACCTCATTCTGCAACGACGATTCAAGTTCGGTATCAAAAGTTCCTGAATACCGATTTCGCTATCCGGGTGTCGTTACACGAAAGGGATAGCGACACAGACTCCATACCGACAAAAAAGTAACGAGTTGCAGAATACATTTAATGTATATATTTTCAATTTTCTTCTAAAAAAGTGTCCTAATGTGTTTTCAAACAAATTGGCGCATTTTATGGCAGCGTAGCTACCTTCAGAGTTTGCAAATCAAACATTGAAATTGAAACCACAACAATCTATTGTTGATCTCAGTGAATTCTGTATCGTTTTTACTGAATTTGGCAGGAAAGAAAACGAGAACGAAACAAAAACAAGATAATAATTAACAAAAATAAGAAGAAATAAACAAGGTGTAATTTAACGGATACACCAAGGTGAATTTATTGACATAATTGTATATAAAGTAACATTGGTAGGACCAAGTGTACGATTATATTCGACTAATTTTGACATTTTTTGATCGAATCTTTTTAGATTTTTTATAGTTCTTTTTTGTTTTCAGTTTTTTTAACACTGTCTACCGTTTGTGTAATTAGAAATTACAGTAATTAGTGGCGAGGACATTGGAATTTCAATTTGACGGATGGTTTATGGTAAATATTTACACAGTTGTATAAGAAGCAAAATTGAGAAGACCATGTGGCCAAATCGTTTGGTTTGTTTCTGGTTTTTGATTTCACAAAAACTGGGTTCGTTTTCGTTTGGTTTTTTGTTTTCGGGTTTGTAAACAATTCGTTCAGCTCTGCTTTTTGAAATGCAGGCTGATTCTGGGGGGGGGGTCATGACCCCTGTGACTCCCCCCTTGGATCCGCGCCTGCAAAATCCTTATTCCCTTGATTCCTGCATGTTCAGAAAAACCTTTAGGATAAGTCGACACTTGGCCATGAACCGAAATTCGACCATTGCTCCAACGCTCCAGATTGAATGGATTATCCCCTGAAATCCAGGTACGTGCCTATCTAATTTTGCTGTAGATACCGATCCCCTACGTTTTCTTTAATAACTGCAAGTGACCTTAATAAGTTGTTAATTAATTAGAAAATATAGGATTTTGAAAATAACGTAAACGTAGGTAGTTATTCATTCACTTGCATATTTATCAGAATTTCCGAGTAGGTACCAATTATAAAACAACTTTCAACAAAATCATACATGAATTTATACAAATAAATTTGGCATAATACATATTAAATTTAAGCTAAAAACGGTAAAAACTTTATTAATACCTCGAGACGATACAAAAAATTGAAATCAAAACCTATCCCAAGTGTCAAGTGATCCCAAACTGCAATTTTTGACTTCCAAGGTATGAGCAATTATTTCGGCCACTGAGTGAATCGGGGGATTCAAAACACAATCATTGACTCCGGCGCACACGAACACTCTTCAATTCATTTCATCACTGCTTATCACCATGGAACGGAATGAGTTCCAGTCGATTGCTCGCCCTAGACTCAGATTTCGTGAGACAAGCTAACGAAGTCGGTATCTCATTCTGCAACGACAATTTGTTATTCAAGTTCGGTATCATAAGTTCCTGAATACCAATTTCGCAATCCGGGTGTCGTTACATGAGAGGGACAGCGACACCGACTCCATACCGACAATAAGGTAGCGAGTTGCAGAATCGCGCTACAGACCTCGAATGGTTCTTACAACACATAGCCCAACTTACATACTGTACAGGTAATTACAATCCATATAAATCTAAACAGAAAAAACAAACGGTAGACCTACGGTTCTACAGTCAGATCATTTAATAACGATTAATTTTACGCCATTTTTTCCTCAAAAAATTTTTTTAAATATCGTGACGTGACTGTCGTGAAAATCGATCGCGGAACTTCTAAACGTGACGATCGGTCGCGAAGTTGCGACCAAATTATAAAATTATAAAATCAATTAAACATCCGAACATGTTGTCATAGTAACCAAGCAATTTCGCCGTGACGTGACGTCGGAAAAAATGGAAACGTCCTGTTAATCATTATTAAATGATAAAATAAAATCGCCCAAAAACTACTTGAGAACTGTTGTGGTAATCATACGAGTACCACATACCAAGTTATTGTAACACTCCTGTATACATTATATTTTACCAATAAAGACGGAGAAGCCGAGCTATGCATTGCTAGGGACACAAGCCCAGGTAACTCTCCCTCCAACCGTTTGCGGTCGTTCCGATGGGACTCGAGGAGGGTAGATAGCCATATATACGCCCCGAATGCCTAGCTCGTGTCATTTATCCTGTTTTCCTCAAACCACCACTTTTTCTCTCAAAACCCTACCTTCTCACATACTCAACGAGGTGCTAACCGGGTGAGTATATCCTATTTTCAACCTAACATTTTCCTTCCTTAAAGCACTCAACGAGGTGTGAACAGGGCGAGTGCATCCCTTCACTCAATGAGGTGCAAACCGGGGGATTATTTTCCCCAGATATTCAACGAGGGAAAACCAGGAAAACATTTTCCTCACAATTTCCTAATATTCAATGAGGTGAAAACCGGGCGAATATTTACCTAAATTCCCGGAGGCGTATCCAAGGAGGTGAGACCCACTCAAAGTCAAATTTTCACGTCAAATTTTACTGCTCATAAAAATTTAATATTGCAAACAAGAGTCATCACAAGAACAAAGTATAAAACTGGAATTTTTGCATGGATAGTGCAGAATGACATGGAAAGTATAGATAACTTGATAAGCAGCATATAAATGTACTGAGAAAAATCTCAGTAAGTCCAAAGCTGCCTATATATGTGTTATATATATTTATAATGTAAGAATAATCATTATAGAACTTGAAGGAATTTAGCTACTCGAAGCCCGACGACATGGGCCTAAAGTCGACCGAGGACACTACTTTCCCAATGTTAGTTTACCTACTCTTGGACATGAATAAAACTATTCTGTTCTTTGTTCTGTTGAAAAAATGACAAGAAAAATCGATAGGTACCATTGCACTTACGCATCAAGCTTGACAAAGAGTACCAACCAACCTAAACAGTAAATCGTGGACACACAACTAATGACCCATTATAAGTTAATTCCACTGAATTATTACGCACCGTTGCAAGATGTTGCGATGGACTGCAATGCATCGAATGTAGAGGTAGCGAACTGCAACATCACGTTGTGGTAAAGAATCAAAGCGTGTGAAAACATATTACACCTGGCAGCAGCCAACAGGTCGATCTTCTGCAGGCAGTCAAGCTTGTAGCGATCGAAAATGGCTTTGCTTTGTTTGACGGTATCCTGAACCTGAGAAGATTGAATTTAATTTCATGAGGTGAGTAGGTAAATGGGTAATTATTATGTACACTTACATAAAGGTGTGGGGGAGCATCCCCTCCTCAACTGTTTTGAGTGTTTTCTTTCTAGGAAGTTCCTTGTACAACCCATATTGTACCCCAGTGCGTTTCTCCACTGTATCTCAGCAAATCCGCTGCTAGGGTGAGCAGAGCGGATGGTTATTATCGAACGAATTATGGCAGGTTGTTGGACAAACGAAGACTTCGCAATTCACAGAGAAAACTGAGTTATAAATTGCTCTGTTTTCTGTCAAATGTATAACAATTGTTAAGGGCATTGCAGGTTTCCTTCCGATTTCATAAAGCCATGAGTGATTATAAATTAGCTGTTGCAAACCAAAATTAATTGATTTTGGTTCATGGTTCAGGGTAACTAAGAAAAAAACGGAGTGCGAATTACGGGGGACGGAAATTTGTTTATTCCATTATTTCGGATTCTACGTGGTACCTTAAAACAGAACTCATCAAATTGGGGGGGGGGGGGGGGAGGGGGGGTTAAATTTATTTTCTTTTCGCTCTCGATTTCAAAGGTTCATCATTGAAAATAATGAACCAAAAACGAAACATCGGAAGAATCCGTGACGGACGAAACAACGAACAGCGAGACAAATGAGTGCACTTTTCCGATGAGCGCCAGACACGCTGCTAATGTGCTTAGTAACATTTATCCGCTGCGATGCGACCCGACCCGCTGCGACACCAGTGTGCGCTTACCTTATTGCTCATATCTAACAGAATTTGTACCTATTGGCAGGGTCTTACTTTTCGGAATTTTTCCATTTGCTTGTACGTGTCAGGGTCAAGTTCTTGAGACACATCTTTCATCCAACTCAAAGAGGCACGGTACTCGGTACGAGCCCTTTCCATGGCTAGAACAGTTCTGTTGGTGTCCTCAATCGCCCTGTGTCGGAACGTCTCGACCTCCTACAAACGAAATATACTTATTTACAAATCTGCTGGATTTACAATTTTGCAACATTGGAGTAATAGTGAGTGTAACAAGATTATACTGCTAACAATGAACTGCACTGGAGTCCTGGAACTGGATACTAGTTGCGAGAGTAAATACCACCCAAGGGTTTTGACAAGAAAGAACAGCAATCAAAAGACTTAACTGAGTTGAATGACAGAAAGAAATGAAAATTAAAGCAAAATTCACTGACTAGCTGGCTCTCTATCAAAACTACCATAATTTAATTATAAACCAGAAAATTTGTAACCACTATTATTTCCCATCCAGTATCCTCCAGACCTGATTATCCTCCAATATGACCAACATTTTAGAGTGAATGGCAAGTTTAGATTCATGAGACACATGAGTAGCATGGCCACACAGGAGCCGCACCTAAAGAAACAGAGTGAACGCAGCTTTGTTACACTTCCTTAGAAAGTAATGGAGGACATTTTTTATTTCGTTTATGGTAGGGTAACACAGTACGCCATGTTGACACCAGTGAGCAGGGAGAAATAACTCAGACGGTGTCAAATTAAATAAACTAGAAAATTTTATTAAAATAAAGATATTATCTCGAATTTGAAAATAAATAGGAAAACTAACTTTTTTGTCGAAAGAAATGGTGAACCTAAAAGGCCTTTGAACTGAAATAAGGAGCTCCTTTCATAAGAAAATAAAATAATACAGTAAAAAAGTCTTTGCCTGGCGAGGGGATTCGAACCCTCGATCCTAGCGTCGGATGGCTGGAGCTGCTGGGATGCGACGGGGATCCACGTGCCGGCCGCAGGTGGCGATACACCGATGGGGGACGGGACGCTCCACAGCTTGCCGATTCAGACGAGAGGGCAGAACTCGGTCGGGGAATGACTAGAGGGATATTCGTAGCTAGTTTCCTTCCGAGTAGTTGGCTCGTGAAAACTGGAAAAACTGCCTCGTGAGTCCTGCAAGGTGGTTACAAACAATGAAAACTTTGCTGGGTATAAGGGGTTTTTCGGAAGAGGAAATGCGGGCAGAGACTCACCAAATCTGTCGAAGTGTGGAGTTAATTACTATTTCGCAGGGATGCTGAGACCCAAAGCGAATTGAATGAAGCTCGTAGGTAGTGCGGATGCTGGGACCTCATACAAACGGGCTTCTAGATAATACTGAGGCCTGTGCTGCTTCCCCTTGTGTCCCCTCTTTTTCGCCCTTCGAGAACAATCGGTGGATTGCGATTGAACCTTGTTGCGGTGATGTTCCACTAATCCGCGATAACGCACTCAATGTTCACAACACCCGATCACTTGGCACAGATAATAATATTATAACAACGAAAAATCTTACAGCTACTTAACATACTGCCCATCAAATTTGCTCAGCAAATTTCATCACCTTTAGGATAAGGACAGGACTGATAGGGTAAGAGAGGGACCAAATTAACAACTGGCCGCTTATATACGGCATTCTTTGCTTGAACTGTGACCACCCGTACTGCACCGTCCACTCCTGGGTGGACTTCCAAGACTTTGGCTAGAGGCCACTGTAATGGGGAGGAGTCCTGCTTCAGTAGGACCAAGTCGCCGGGCTCGAGGTTTGCTGCCGTCTTGTACCACTTCGTCCTCTTCTGGAGTGTTTGGAGATACTCGTGGCGCCACCTATTCCAGAACTGCTGGCTCATCTTCGCAATCAATTGCCACCGTGAAAGTCTGCTCTCCTTGATGTCCAGAAGAGATGGCTCAGGCATGGCCACCAGTGGCCTGCCCACCAAAAAATGCCCAGGGGACAGATAGTCTACCTCGCCTGGATCGTTGGAGAGTGGGCAAAGTGGTCGGGAGTTCAATTGGGCTTCAACCTTTGCAAAGAGTGTTGTGAGTTCTTCAAAGGTAAGTTTCTGCTCGCCAACTATAAGCCTGAGACGGGTTTTTACAGATTTAACACCCGCTTCCCAAATCCCTCCCATGTGAGGGGTTAATGGAGGATTAAAATGCCACTTAATATTGAGCTTCATGACGTGTTCTGTTATCCTGTCTTTGGTATCCGGTTGGTTGAGCCACGCAAAGATTTCCTGGAGATAGTTAGCAGCACCAAGGAAATTGCTACCATTGTCAGAGTAGATATCGCTTGGTATGCCCCTGCGGGCTATAAACCTCTCTAATGCTGCAAGGAAGGCTTCTGTCGTGAGCCGAGTCACTGCTTCAAGGTGCAAGGCTTTTGTGGCCATGCACACCCAAAGGCATAAGTATGCTTTGGCAGTGATGGGGTTGCGACGAGAGGACTCCTTGATGTAGAAGGGACCGGCAAAATCCACTCCGACGTGCGCAAATGGCTGCCCACCATTCACCCTGAAACTAGGCAGGTCACCCATAAAAGGAACGACGGGCTGGGCTTTGAACTTGTAGCACCTGAGGCAGTGGAAGCCTCTCGTGCTAATCAAGCGTCGGATGCCTGGAACCCAGAATCTTCGTTGGATGATGGCCTGTAATGTACTCGGTCCAGGGTGCAGGTAGGTCATATGATAATAATCAACCATAAGGATCGTGAAATGGGACTTGTATGGGAGTAGAATGGGATGCTTTTCTTCAATGGGTAAGGAAGAGTTTCCAAGCCGGCCTCCTACCCGTATAATTCCTTGGTTATCAAGAAATGGCCGTAAGTTTGCAAAATCTTCTTCGACCTTTTGAAAGGTAGAGTTTAGCAAGAAGTGGTGGAATTGAATCACCTTGATACTAAAAAGGAATGCTTCATCAAATTCATACTTCTGGAGCCGTCCAGCTCTCAAACTGCAGCAACAGCAGCCGACGTGCTTGAGGTTGTACAGCCATCTCCGAAGCCACGCCAGAGAGCGAATGAGGCGTAAGTATGAAGAGAAGCGCGTCATCCAGTTGATTAAAGGGCTGTCATCTTTTGAAGCAATCAGAGTTGTCGAAACCCTTTTAATCTCAGGTAGTTCAGCTGGCGGCACAAAGAACGATGAAGGCCATTCTTGGATGTCGCAGGTCAGCCACTGAGGCCCATTCCACCACAGGTTGTTTGTGAGGAGCTGCGAAGGAAGAAGACCTCTTGAAGCGGGGTCACCAGGGTTGTCACTAGACTCTACATGACGCCATGTTGATGGAGAAGTAAGCTCAATGATCTTCTCAACTCTGTTGGCGACAAAAACTTTCAATTTGTAGCTGGGAGTGTTCAACCAGCTCAATACGATGGCTGAATCAGAGAAGAAGACAGGGGGCTCAAGTTGCTCTCGTAAGGAGTCCAGAAATTTGTAGATGGAGGCATAAAGCTGAGCAAGCAAAAGAGCAGCACTGAGCTCCAAGCGGGGAATTGTTGTAGTTTTGAGAGGTGCTAGTTTTGATTTTGCAGTGAGCAAGTAGATCTCACTGTTTTCTAGAGATGCAACCCGCCAATAAAGTACTGCTGCGTAGCCTCGTATGGATGCGTCCGCGAATCCCACTATTTGAAATCTGGAGTTAGCTTGTGTATGGAGGTATCGAGGAATCCTGACCTGGGATAGCAAAGGAAGCTCATTTAATATATCCTGCCATGAATCCCTGATGTCTGGAGGAATGTCCTCATCCCAATCTACCGATCTCTTCCAAAGCTCTTGGATGAATCCCTTCATATATAGAGTGCATGGAGTTAGGAAACCTAGAGGATCATACAACCTTGCGACAGATGATAAAATCCCTCTTTTGGTAAATATGGGGTTGGGGGATTTGATCGAGAAAAGGAATTCATCACTAGATGGATCCCACTGGAGACCTAGCACCTTGATGCAAGGATTTTCAGGGTCATTGAAGGACACCAAATCTGTAGAAGTGTTGCTAGAAACTCGCTGGAGAAGAATGGGTGTGTTGCTTGCCCATTTACTGAGTTCAAAGCAACCCTTCTTCAAGAGACCTATCAGCTGATGTTGACATTCTACTGCGTCAGATACCGATGAAGCCCCTGTGAGTATGTCATCTACATATATATCCTCTTCCAAGGCTTTCCTGGCTAGAGGAAACTGCTGACCATGATCCTTGACAAGTTGTTGGATGACTCTGTTTGCTAGGTACGGTGCACAGGCAAGCCCATACGTGACCGTATTCAGCTCAAACTTCTGGATTTTGCTACTGGGCGAGTCCCTCCAGTAAATATGCTGCAGTGATCGATCCTCAGGAGATACCGAAATCTGTCTAAACATTTTCACAATATCGGTTGAGAAAACTACATGATGTCGCCTGAAATTCATTAGGATTTCTCTGATTTCCTTCTGAAGTTTCGGTCCAACATGTAGATGATCGTTTAGGGACCCTGAAGAAGACCTGGCACTTGCATCAAATACCACTCGAAGGCCGATACCATTTGGGACCTCCTTGACGACACAGTGATGTGGGATGATGAAGCGAGATGAGGAATCTGTTGGAGACATGTGCCCAAGCTCTTGGTACTCCTTCATGAAGTCAACGTATTTCTGTTGGATGTCAGCACTTTGTGTCAACTTCTTCTCGACATGGTAGAAACGACGAATGGCAAGACTCGTTGTATCTCCAACCCAACCCTGATCCCCCTTGATAGGTAGACGGACAGTATACCTACCATCAGCAAGCCTGTAATGTGTTTGTGCAAAATGATTCTCACACTCCTCTTCCTCAGGATTGGAGTCCGATCTAGAAGGAAGAGGGTTCTCAATCTCCCAAAACTTTTGAAGCTGCAATGTCAAGTCCTCTTCGGGCCTAAGAGAAAGCAAGGTAGTTATAGAACCTGCCTTGTGGTGTTCTTGAATTTTTCCCATGACCACGTGACCAAAAATTGATGACAAGAGCTTAGTTTGGAAACCCTCAACTGTAGTTACAGCGCCTGTCCAAATGTCCATGAAAAGGTCTGCCCCAAGAAGAAAGTCGATTTGACCAGGCTTCCAGAAAGTTGGGTCGGCCAGGTCAAAGCTAGAACACAACTTCCTCAGGGATGGTGGAAGTACAGATGTCGGCAAATATGATGAAATACTTGATACGACTATGGCATTAGTAGCAAGATTTGTACAAACTTCATTTTGATCAGCTCGAGCTCTCAACGTACACTTAACAGTACCTTTAGCACCCTGAAAGGGAGTCTGGCCTATCCCAGAGATACTTCTGCGTGACTTGGACATCGTCAACCCTAAACGATTTACACAACTTTGTGTAATAAAGGAACTCTGGCTGCCAGAGTCAATCACCATCCTAATAATTTGGAAGCAGCCTCTAGCATCTTCAATTTCAGCTAAAGCAGTACCTAAAACGACTGGAAGTTCTTGACCTACTGACGTGAATGCCTGACCACAGAATGACGATTGACCTTCGTCAACTGGAACGGCTAAATTGGATTGGCTACTTTCAAAATTGTGCAAAGTACTGTGGTGTCGTTGAGGACAAAATCTGCAGTGCCACTTAGAAGAACATTGCTGTACCGAATGAGATGATGCCATGCAATTTGTACATCCAGTCCAACCCTTCAATAGAGCATACTTTTCCTGAACGGCAGCCTTATTGAAAACTTCACAGGACAGTATCCCATGAGCTTGAGATTTGCAAACATAACAGCTTACCTTGAATTCAGCAGAAGATTTCTTGGCAGCATGCACCTTGTCATTTGCCAGAAGTGAAGTTTTAGAGCTATTCTTAGGTTTAGGAAACTTAGGATCTTTAGAAGGTTGCTTGCTAGTTGGTGTAGAAGGTTGAGCAGCTGGATTAACAGTACCTGCAAGTTGGAGTGAAACAACGCGACCTCGGACAAACTTGCTCAAGGCATCGAAAGAAGGAAACTTCACATCCTTGTGCTCAATTTCAAATTGTTCCCTAGTGTATGGATCGAGACCCTTGATGGCTAAGTGGAATAGAACGAATTCCAACTGATTATCTATGTCCAACAATTTGAATGAAGACACGCTGTCCGAAACAGTAGCCAAGAAGTTCTTGAGTTGCTCAGGAGTTGCCTTTCCTTGAATTGGTTTGAAAGCGAGTACCTGATCCAAGTATGCCGATGCCAATAATCTGTGATGGTCGTAGGTTTCTAGTAATGCTTGCCAAGCCAACTGATAGTTCCTCTCCTCTAAAGGTAAATGACTGATAACACTTAAAGCTGGACCCCTAAGTGCGCTCCTAAGATATAGAAATTTATCCATATCTGAATAACCAACCTCTTTCTGAACAAGTGATGAGAAAATATCCCTAAACTTCGGCCATTCTAGAAGCTGACCATTAAAATAAGGCAGCTGCAGTTTAGGTAGGCTTTTTGCGATTCTAGACTCATTGAGATTTGCAGAATTATTTGTCAGTTGCTGTGTGGTAGGTTGAAGCGAAGACACATTTTGATCTAGACGAGAATTTACAACTTCGAAGTTCCCCAAGCTATTGTAATAGTAATGTCGTTTGTTACTCCGAAGCTCCTTATCGGTCTTGGAAGGAAATTCAATGGAAGCACTATCACAAATATCACCGGCCTCACTCCAATATTGTTCGAATTTAGAATGATATGCCTCCAAAGCTGATGACATGCCTTTAAACAAAGATACCTCAGGTGCATTTGGCGGTTCATTGGCAGCCCTCTTACCGTGGTCGTGAATTATTTGAAGTTCACTTACACAATCCCTCATCCTCCTATTCAAAGATGCTAGAGTGGACTTGACCTTGACGCTAGTACCATCAGTGGTAGCACCAGGTACTCCAGTACCTACAGCCTTTGGATCAGTGGCCACTTTTGGTTCACTCATTGTGAAGGTTGGAAAAATTATTTGGGTAAAGAAGGGAAAGTAGGTAGGTACCTGGGCGTACGGACAACGGGTAGGTATGAATAGAATAGGTGGGAGGTGATGGTAAGCAGACAGGTACAACAGAGAGGACTATGGGTTACGTACCTGGGCAGTGCAAATGAAAAACGTGAGTAGTTAGGTCGCACTTATCAATTAAATTGACCAAAATAATTTCAATATTATACGATTATACAATACAAGAAATTTAGAAAATGATCGACGATAGAACAACAAGAAAATTCAGTGGTAGGTATGTAGATACTACCCCGAAAACAAATGAAAATGAATAGGTAAGACTTGCATAATATACTCGTTGGTATGGAACCTAACAAAATAATAGGTAAGTACCAACGATTATTCTATAGAAAATGCTAGGAAAAGGTTTATCGATATTAGTTAATAGTGTCCTTTGTTGAAAAATAAGATGGTTATAGCTGTTCGAGAGCAACGAATGATTCAACTAGTAGTATGAGTAGTTAGGTAAAGGTTCGTGAACCTACTATCATAAAGAACCATCAAAGCAATTATAAATATTTCACAAAATAACACTGTAACCACGCTCTGCTACCAGCTGTTGACACCAGTGAGCAGGGAGAAATAACTCAGACGGTGTCAAATTAAATAAACTAGAAAATTTTATTAAAATAAAGATATTATCTCGAATTTGAAAATAAATAGGAAAACTAACTTTTTTGTCGAAAGAAATGGTGAACCTAAAAGGCCTTTGAACTGAAATAAGGAGCTCCTTTCATAAGAAAATAAAATAATACAGTAAAAAAGTCTTTGCCTGGCGAGGGGATTCGAACCCTCGATCCTAGCGTCGGATGGCTGGAGCTGCTGGGATGCGACGGGGATCCACGTGCCGGCCGCAGGTGGCGATACACCGATGGGGGACGGGACGCTCCACAGCTTGCCGATTCAGACGAGAGGGCAGAACTCGGTCGGGGAATGACTAGAGGGATATTCGTAGCTAGTTTCCTTCCGAGTAGTTGGCTCGTGAAAACTGGAAAAACTGCCTCGTGAGTCCTGCAAGGTGGTTACAAACAATGAAAACTTTGCTGGGTATAAGGGGTTTTTCGGAAGAGGAAATGCGGGCAGAGACTCACCAAATCTGTCGAAGTGTGGAGTTAATTACTATTTCGCAGGGATGCTGAGACCCAAAGCGAATTGAATGAAGCTCGTAGGTAGTGCGGATGCTGGGACCTCATACAAACGGGCTTCTAGATAATACTGAGGCCTGTGCTGCTTCCCCTTGTGTCCCCTCTTTTTCGCCCTTCGAGAACAATCGGTGGATTGCGATTGAACCTTGTTGCGGTGATGTTCCACTAATCCGCGATAACGCACTCAATGTTCACAACACCCGATCACTTGGCACAGATAATAATATTATAACAACGAAAAATCTTACAGCTACTTAACATACTGCCCATCAAATTTGCTCAGCAAATTTCATCACCTTTAGGATAAGGACAGGACTGATAGGGTAAGAGAGGGACCAAATTAACAACTGGCCGCTTATATACGGCATTCTTTGCTTGAACTGTGACCACCCGTACTGCACCGTCCACTCCTGGGTGGACTTCCAAGACTTTGGCTAGAGGCCACTGTAATGGGGAGGAGTCCTGCTTCAGTAGGACCAAGTCGCCGGGCTCGAGGTTTGCTGCCGTCTTGTACCACTTCGTCCTCTTCTGGAGTGTTTGGAGATACTCGTGGCGCCACCTATTCCAGAACTGCTGGCTCATCTTCGCAATCAATTGCCACCGTGAAAGTCTGCTCTCCTTGATGTCCAGAAGAGATGGCTCAGGCATGGCCACCAGTGGCCTGCCCACCAAAAAATGCCCAGGGGACAGATAGTCTACCTCGCCTGGATCGTTGGAGAGTGGGCAAAGTGGTCGGGAGTTCAATTGGGCTTCAACCTTTGCAAAGAGTGTTGTGAGTTCTTCAAAGGTAAGTTTCTGCTCGCCAACTATAAGCCTGAGACGGGTTTTTACAGATTTAACACCCGCTTCCCAAATCCCTCCCATGTGAGGGGTTAATGGAGGATTAAAATGCCACTTAATATTGAGCTTCATGACGTGTTCTGTTATCCTGTCTTTGGTATCCGGTTGGTTGAGCCACGCAAAGATTTCCTGGAGATAGTTAGCAGCACCAAGGAAATTGCTACCATTGTCAGAGTAGATATCGCTTGGTATGCCCCTGCGGGCTATAAACCTCTCTAATGCTGCAAGGAAGGCTTCTGTCGTGAGCCGAGTCACTGCTTCAAGGTGCAAGGCTTTTGTGGCCATGCACACCCAAAGGCATAAGTATGCTTTGGCAGTGATGGGGTTGCGACGAGAGGACTCCTTGATGTAGAAGGGACCGGCAAAATCCACTCCGACGTGCGCAAATGGCTGCCCACCATTCACCCTGAAACTAGGCAGGTCACCCATAAAAGGAACGACGGGCTGGGCTTTGAACTTGTAGCACCTGAGGCAGTGGAAGCCTCTCGTGCTAATCAAGCGTCGGATGCCTGGAACCCAGAATCTTCGTTGGATGATGGCCTGTAATGTACTCGGTCCAGGGTGCAGGTAGGTCATATGATAATAATCAACCATAAGGATCGTGAAATGGGACTTGTATGGGAGTAGAATGGGATGCTTTTCTTCAATGGGTAAGGAAGAGTTTCCAAGCCGGCCTCCTACCCGTATAATTCCTTGGTTATCAAGAAATGGCCGTAAGTTTGCAAAATCTTCTTCGACCTTTTGAAAGGTAGAGTTTAGCAAGAAGTGGTGGAATTGAATCACCTTGATACTAAAAAGGAATGCTTCATCAAATTCATACTTCTGGAGCCGTCCAGCTCTCAAACTGCAGCAACAGCAGCCGACGTGCTTGAGGTTGTACAGCCATCTCCGAAGCCACGCCAGAGAGCGAATGAGGCGTAAGTATGAAGAGAAGCGCGTCATCCAGTTGATTAAAGGGCTGTCATCTTTTGAAGCAATCAGAGTTGTCGAAACCCTTTTAATCTCAGGTAGTTCAGCTGGCGGCACAAAGAACGATGAAGGCCATTCTTGGATGTCGCAGGTCAGCCACTGAGGCCCATTCCACCACAGGTTGTTTGTGAGGAGCTGCGAAGGAAGAAGACCTCTTGAAGCGGGGTCACCAGGGTTGTCACTAGACTCTACATGACGCCATGTTGATGGAGAAGTAAGCTCAATGATCTTCTCAACTCTGTTGGCGACAAAAACTTTCAATTTGTAGCTGGGAGTGTTCAACCAGCTCAATACGATGGCTGAATCAGAGAAGAAGACAGGGGGCTCAAGTTGCTCTCGTAAGGAGTCCAGAAATTTGTAGATGGAGGCATAAAGCTGAGCAAGCAAAAGAGCAGCACTGAGCTCCAAGCGGGGAATTGTTGTAGTTTTGAGAGGTGCTAGTTTTGATTTTGCAGTGAGCAAGTAGATCTCACTGTTTTCTAGAGATGCAACCCGCCAATAAAGTACTGCTGCGTAGCCTCGTATGGATGCGTCCGCGAATCCCACTATTTGAAATCTGGAGTTAGCTTGTGTATGGAGGTATCGAGGAATCCTGACCTGGGATAGCAAAGGAAGCTCATTTAATATATCCTGCCATGAATCCCTGATGTCTGGAGGAATGTCCTCATCCCAATCTACCGATCTCTTCCAAAGCTCTTGGATGAATCCCTTCATATATAGAGTGCATGGAGTTAGGAAACCTAGAGGATCATACAACCTTGCGACAGATGATAAAATCCCTCTTTTGGTAAATATGGGGTTGGGGGATTTGATCGAGAAAAGGAATTCATCACTAGATGGATCCCACTGGAGACCTAGCACCTTGATGCAAGGATTTTCAGGGTCATTGAAGGACACCAAATCTGTAGAAGTGTTGCTAGAAACTCGCTGGAGAAGAATGGGTGTGTTGCTTGCCCATTTACTGAGTTCAAAGCAACCCTTCTTCAAGAGACCTATCAGCTGATGTTGACATTCTACTGCGTCAGATACCGATGAAGCCCCTGTGAGTATGTCATCTACATATATATCCTCTTCCAAGGCTTTCCTGGCTAGAGGAAACTGCTGACCATGATCCTTGACAAGTTGTTGGATGACTCTGTTTGCTAGGTACGGTGCACAGGCAAGCCCATACGTGACCGTATTCAGCTCAAACTTCTGGATTTTGCTACTGGGCGAGTCCCTCCAGTAAATATGCTGCAGTGATCGATCCTCAGGAGATACCGAAATCTGTCTAAACATTTTCACAATATCGGTTGAGAAAACTACATGATGTCGCCTGAAATTCATTAGGATTTCTCTGATTTCCTTCTGAAGTTTCGGTCCAACATGTAGATGATCGTTTAGGGACCCTGAAGAAGACCTGGCACTTGCATCAAATACCACTCGAAGGCCGATACCATTTGGGACCTCCTTGACGACACAGTGATGTGGGATGATGAAGCGAGATGAGGAATCTGTTGGAGACATGTGCCCAAGCTCTTGGTACTCCTTCATGAAGTCAACGTATTTCTGTTGGATGTCAGCACTTTGTGTCAACTTCTTCTCGACATGGTAGAAACGACGAATGGCAAGACTCGTTGTATCTCCAACCCAACCCTGATCCCCCTTGATAGGTAGACGGACAGTATACCTACCATCAGCAAGCCTGTAATGTGTTTGTGCAAAATGATTCTCACACTCCTCTTCCTCAGGATTGGAGTCCGATCTAGAAGGAAGAGGGTTCTCAATCTCCCAAAACTTTTGAAGCTGCAATGTCAAGTCCTCTTCGGGCCTAAGAGAAAGCAAGGTAGTTATAGAACCTGCCTTGTGGTGTTCTTGAATTTTTCCCATGACCACGTGACCAAAAATTGATGACAAGAGCTTAGTTTGGAAACCCTCAACTGTAGTTACAGCGCCTGTCCAAATGTCCATGAAAAGGTCTGCCCCAAGAAGAAAGTCGATTTGACCAGGCTTCCAGAAAGTTGGGTCGGCCAGGTCAAAGCTAGAACACAACTTCCTCAGGGATGGTGGAAGTACAGATGTCGGCAAATATGATGAAATACTTGATACGACTATGGCATTAGTAGCAAGATTTGTACAAACTTCATTTTGATCAGCTCGAGCTCTCAACGTACACTTAACAGTACCTTTAGCACCCTGAAAGGGAGTCTGGCCTATCCCAGAGATACTTCTGCGTGACTTGGACATCGTCAACCCTAAACGATTTACACAACTTTGTGTAATAAAGGAACTCTGGCTGCCAGAGTCAATCACCATCCTAATAATTTGGAAGCAGCCTCTAGCATCTTCAATTTCAGCTAAAGCAGTACCTAAAACGACTGGAAGTTCTTGACCTACTGACGTGAATGCCTGACCACAGAATGACGATTGACCTTCGTCAACTGGAACGGCTAAATTGGATTGGCTACTTTCAAAATTGTGCAAAGTACTGTGGTGTCGTTGAGGACAAAATCTGCAGTGCCACTTAGAAGAACATTGCTGTACCGAATGAGATGATGCCATGCAATTTGTACATCCAGTCCAACCCTTCAATAGAGCATACTTTTCCTGAACGGCAGCCTTATTGAAAACTTCACAGGACAGTATCCCATGAGCTTGAGATTTGCAAACATAACAGCTTACCTTGAATTCAGCAGAAGATTTCTTGGCAGCATGCACCTTGTCATTTGCCAGAAGTGAAGTTTTAGAGCTATTCTTAGGTTTAGGAAACTTAGGATCTTTAGAAGGTTGCTTGCTAGTTGGTGTAGAAGGTTGAGCAGCTGGATTAACAGTACCTGCAAGTTGGAGTGAAACAACGCGACCTCGGACAAACTTGCTCAAGGCATCGAAAGAAGGAAACTTCACATCCTTGTGCTCAATTTCAAATTGTTCCCTAGTGTATGGATCGAGACCCTTGATGGCTAAGTGGAATAGAACGAATTCCAACTGATTATCTATGTCCAACAATTTGAATGAAGACACGCTGTCCGAAACAGTAGCCAAGAAGTTCTTGAGTTGCTCAGGAGTTGCCTTTCCTTGAATTGGTTTGAAAGCGAGTACCTGATCCAAGTATGCCGATGCCAATAATCTGTGATGGTCGTAGGTTTCTAGTAATGCTTGCCAAGCCAACTGATAGTTCCTCTCCTCTAAAGGTAAATGACTGATAACACTTAAAGCTGGACCCCTAAGTGCGCTCCTAAGATATAGAAATTTATCCATATCTGAATAACCAACCTCTTTCTGAACAAGTGATGAGAAAATATCCCTAAACTTCGGCCATTCTAGAAGCTGACCATTAAAATAAGGCAGCTGCAGTTTAGGTAGGCTTTTTGCGATTCTAGACTCATTGAGATTTGCAGAATTATTTGTCAGTTGCTGTGTGGTAGGTTGAAGCGAAGACACATTTTGATCTAGACGAGAATTTACAACTTCGAAGTTCCCCAAGCTATTGTAATAGTAATGTCGTTTGTTACTCCGAAGCTCCTTATCGGTCTTGGAAGGAAATTCAATGGAAGCACTATCACAAATATCACCGGCCTCACTCCAATATTGTTCGAATTTAGAATGATATGCCTCCAAAGCTGATGACATGCCTTTAAACAAAGATACCTCAGGTGCATTTGGCGGTTCATTGGCAGCCCTCTTACCGTGGTCGTGAATTATTTGAAGTTCACTTACACAATCCCTCATCCTCCTATTCAAAGATGCTAGAGTGGACTTGACCTTGACGCTAGTACCATCAGTGGTAGCACCAGGTACTCCAGTACCTACAGCCTTTGGATCAGTGGCCACTTTTGGTTCACTCATTGTGAAGGTTGGAAAAATTATTTGGGTAAAGAAGGGAAAGTAGGTAGGTACCTGGGCGTACGGACAACGGGTAGGTATGAATAGAATAGGTGGGAGGTGATGGTAAGCAGACAGGTACAACAGAGAGGACTATGGGTTACGTACCTGGGCAGTGCAAATGAAAAACGTGAGTAGTTAGGTCGCACTTATCAATTAAATTGACCAAAATAATTTCAATATTATACGATTATACAATACAAGAAATTTAGAAAATGATCGACGATAGAACAACAAGAAAATTCAGTGGTAGGTATGTAGATACTACCCCGAAAACAAATGAAAATGAATAGGTAAGACTTGCATAATATACTCGTTGGTATGGAACCTAACAAAATAATAGGTAAGTACCAACGATTATTCTATAGAAAATGCTAGGAAAAGGTTTATCGATATTAGTTAATAGTGTCCTTTGTTGAAAAATAAGATGGTTATAGCTGTTCGAGAGCAACGAATGATTCAACTAGTAGTATGAGTAGTTAGGTAAAGGTTCGTGAACCTACTATCATAAAGAACCATCAAAGCAATTATAAATATTTCACAAAATAACACTGTAACCACGCTCTGCTACCAGCTGTTGACACCAGTGAGCAGGGAGAAATAACTCAGACGGTGTCAAATTAAATAAACTAGAAAATTTTATTAAAATAAAGATATTATCTCGAATTTGAAAATAAATAGGAAAACTAACTTTTTTGTCGAAAGAAATGGTGAACCTAAAAGGCCTTTGAACTGAAATAAGGAGCTCCTTTCATAAGAAAATAAAATAATACAGTAAAAAAGTCTTTGCCTGGCGAGGGGATTCGAACCCTCGATCCTAGCGTCGGATGGCTGGAGCTGCTGGGATGCGACGGGGATCCACGTGCCGGCCGCAGGTGGCGATACACCGATGGGGGACGGGACGCTCCACAGCTTGCCGATTCAGACGAGAGGGCAGAACTCGGTCGGGGAATGACTAGAGGGATATTCGTAGCTAGTTTCCTTCCGAGTAGTTGGCTCGTGAAAACTGGAAAAACTGCCTCGTGAGTCCTGCAAGGTGGTTACAAACAATGAAAACTTTGCTGGGTATAAGGGGTTTTTCGGAAGAGGAAATGCGGGCAGAGACTCACCAAATCTGTCGAAGTGTGGAGTTAATTACTATTTCGCAGGGATGCTGAGACCCAAAGCGAATTGAATGAAGCTCGTAGGTAGTGCGGATGCTGGGACCTCATACAAACGGGCTTCTAGATAATACTGAGGCCTGTGCTGCTTCCCCTTGTGTCCCCTCTTTTTCGCCCTTCGAGAACAATCGGTGGATTGCGATTGAACCTTGTTGCGGTGATGTTCCACTAATCCGCGATAACGCACTCAATGTTCACAACACCCGATCACTTGGCACAGATAATAATATTATAACAACGAAAAATCTTACAGCTACTTAACACGCCATGTGTCCTCTAATTCAAAGTTGGGATCCACGTGTCACGTCATCAGCTTCGGCTAATCGCAAATTAAACATGAATCAACCATCAATCATTCATCTATGAATACAAACGAAATATACAACAATAATAGTGATTAAATGTATATAATTATTTTTAAACGCTGAAAATTACTACACAACGGTTTATTATTTACATGTATAGATGCCCCTTCTGCGTAGATTACTGTTTTCTGTGGTCAATACCTACCCTTGAGCTCCCCACCAGGAAAGCCCTAAATCGAGTACTGGAGCCGGCCCAGGAATTAAAGTTTCATAAAAATGCGCGGGATTCAATAGTTCAATCATTAATTAATTGTTCTTATTCATGAAGCATAAAGAAAATAATAAACCGCTGTGTAATAAAACGTTGTGTAAGAAACCGTTGTGTAATAATTTATCTGTATAGATGCCCCTTCTGTGGTCAATACCTAACCTCCCACTCCCCCCCCCCCCCCAGGAAAGCCCTAAATCGAGTACTGGAGCCGGCCGGGGAATTAAGGTTTCATAAAAATGCGCGGGATTCAATAATTCAATCATTAATTATCTGTAGTTATTAATGAAGCATAAGGCAAATAATAAACCTTTGTGTAAGAAACCGCTGTGTAATAATTTACCTGTACAGAAGCCCCTTCTGCGCAGATCAAAGTTTTCTGTGGTCCGTACCTACCCTCGTGCTCCCCCCAGGAAAGCCCTAAATCGAGTACTGGAGCCACCACGGGATTCATAAAAATGCTCGGGATTCTATTCATGAAGCATAACGGCTGTTTAAGTTCCAAAAGTACTTACCTATGAACAGAATTCAAAAGGTACATCATTTTTCAAATGAAATAATATCACGGAACAACCAACTCGACTTCATACAGCCATCCTTGATCATAATCAGTGTAGCGTGAAATTTCTCCGGACGTTCAAATTCAGCAGTTGCGGCGTGTTCTGATCAGCTGACGTTTGCCGAGGCGTCCCCAGGAGGTGCTGCCACCTGATGGCACGGCCGGAAAACGGGCACCGGCACACGTGCACAACGATATTGTTCCTTTGTTCTCCCTTCTTGTTGATGAAGTGCTACCATCCCGTAAAACCTGTACCTGTAATACCTATTTTAAGTTGAATTACGGACTCGGACTGCCATGTATGATACTGTCAGATCATCGTTGATGCCCACGGACTTCAGAAAAAGAAGCAGACGACTTATATCCCAGGACTGGCCAACGACTCTTTTGGAGTAGGTACTCCCGTTCCTTACCGGTATGCTCTGTTCCATCGCAAATGTCTCGTACCGCCTCGAAATGAATATTCCGTTGAATAAAAGAAATTTCGACAGTTTCAGGTATTGAGAATAATTCCCGACTTTGACTACAAACCCCGAGTGCCTCCTAGTTCTACTAGCGCCTATCGACGAAAATTCAGGAAGTTGATTTTAATCCTTCCCTTCTCCCGATCTCGACATCCTACCTACCTATCTCGACTATATTTATAACATTTTATTCCACGGCCGTCGGAAAGTATGTAAGTACTAGGTACCTACCAAATAAGTTTCCATAAGTTTGTTGGTTACATCTGTGAATCAAACCCTGAGAAAGTCATCATTTCATTTCAAAGTTTCCTTTCATTTTATATTATTCTGCACGAAATAAAGTGCCTGACATATATCGTTTAGGTATTTATTCAAAGTACCTATTCGTGGGTTCACCCCCACCTGATATAGTTTGTCACATCAGGTGCTCCCTAGCAATGATATCTTGGCCGGATTCCCATTTCATTCATGATCATGTTGACGAAGCTTTTTGGCGCAAACGAACGGCTGGTCGTACAATGCTCCGGGTGGTCTCGAAAACTGCTTTAGTTCAAGGTCAATTTAAAAACGTAAAAACCCTTCTATAGAAAGCTTTCGAGCTACGGCGTTCTGAAAATGTCAATCCCCATTTTTCTCCCCTTAGAGATGACTGACAGTAACGCCGAGTCTCGCTGACCAACTTGACCCCAAATGGGGCCTACAAACCAAATTTCACTAATTTTGGTTCATGGTAACTAAGAAAAGTGCGAAGTACGGCGTACGGCGGATGAATTGAACTTTTTGTATTCCATTTTCGGATTCTACATACCTTGAAACGGAAACCATCAAATTTAGATGGGTGGGTGGGGGGGTTTATATATTTTTTTCAATGCTCGATTCCTAAGATTCATTATTGAAAATAATGAACCAAAACAGCCCGAACGGTCTAGTTCTGTTGGAACACGTTTGGGAGCAGAAAAACGACTTAACACGTTCCTAGCGGCGCCGATTTTGGTGGAGACTCCCTGTGACAGCACCCGTTTTTTCGAGTTATTTGTTGATAACTGCGTATCATGATTAGTTATGAACGAAAACTACAATGTGGAACCAAAATTGGATGAAAATCATTGATTTATAGACGTTGGATCTATCGACCCACTTCGGCGGTAACGTACGACGGAATAGGCAACCCGCAATACAATCGGCGGTCTTTTGAGGCCTAGACACATGAATAACGACTTACCGTGGTTGGATGCCAAAGGAGAACTGAAACAGATTCCTCGAAGAAAAAAGGAACACAATAATCACAACAAAACTGAACATTGTACCCAAAAACATCATCCAAACGCCGAGAAAATGTTGGTAAACAAACGGCTTGGAATAACGAAACGGAACGCAGTCTCTCGGAGGTCAGATCATCTAGAACAAAGGTGTTAAACTCAGCAGTCACTAGAGTGCGCGATAGTTCAGTTTCAGAGCAGAATGTAGAGGCCTATTATCGTAGAAACGCTCCCCGTAGCTGGATCGATAGATCCAGGCTGGGTGAATTGAACGGCAGGCCTTGGATCGATCGATCCATTCCGCTCGGAACGTGTTAAGAGTACCTAGTTAGGTAACCACCGGCATGTGTGGATTTCCGAGTTCTTGCCTGACGGCGAGGGCTCTGTGGAAACTCTCATGAAGCGCCCACAGCTGCAGGAACATTGAGCTATTGGGTCTGGTTGGAACGCGATTTCCAGGCCCACATCCTCACAGTGCATCCCGAGCTCCTCCACAGCGCTTGTTGAAATAAAACTAGTATGGATACGAAAATTACCTGAAACAGTCTAAGGAGTGGGCTGCGCAAAGAGATCCTCTGCTGCCCAGCATGAGACAGAGTCTTTCCAAGAGTTACCATGACGTTGCCAGCTCCAGTCTTGTCGTGTCTTCCAGCGTCTTTCAAGAACCTGCCCATTGCATTTTCCTCCTGCGCCAACACTAGACGAAGAAAGTAGGTTATGATAATGAGAAACAAATGGATATGCAGTAAAACCTCGTTTATTCGTCCCGACAAATCCGGTTCAGATTTGTAAACTTTTTAAACTTCGATCATTTTTAAGCAAGTGTTTGAAACAGAACACAGCGGACCAATTCTTTGTTAAATAATGATGTGAAAGTTACTTTTTTAATTTTTTTAATGTCTTGTGAAAAATACTGATTTTTTTTTTACAAAACGTTTATGTACTACATATATATTTTTTTTAAACAAAAACCGGCATTTATATTAAAATAATAGTAATAAACTGCTTATTTAAGGATTTTACTTTCGATTACTTTCGATTTTCCGGATTGCACTCGGTCCCAGTTAGTCCGAATAAACGAAGCTGCAATGCATGAAAGTCCCCATGATGGAATTAGTTTTATTTTGGAAACTTTTCTTCCTTCAACAAAGCGACGCCCTCATACCCTCTATGTGAATTATGACAAGAAACAGTAAAATACTTAGAAATGCAAAAGCTTTTTGTGGTAATTCACTTCGGGGTTGAAGAAAATCAGGAAGATGTTAGGTACCAAAATGAACAAAATCAACGAAGGCGACTTTGTGTCTCTTAAACACCACAAAACATCCTCCATATTCACCTAAACATGGGCCAGGAAGCCACTACCTCCAAAATAACCTCCAAATTATTCATGAGACCAAAGATGGCGAAGGTTCTCAGGATGACGTTCCACTCCTCACTAGACAATTTCCGTGGCTAGCTCCAACCCTATTTGAACAGTTACCACTCCTAACCAAGACTTCACCATCAACAAGAAAATTAAAAAAAAAACTGGTTCTAGAATATTCTGAGCTTGAAAATAACGAAATTATTATAATAAACAAATCTAAATTTGGATAATACTAATCAGCCTTCGTACCTATTTTTGGTATTGAATAATAATGAAAATAGCTAAGCGTATTTACTAAGTAATTAAGAATAATCTGCAAATACTGTTATAAGTTCTTAATTTATGTGTTGTATAACTATCTATGTTATCTAACTCTTGTTATATGCTGTATAAAGTTTGTTGAATAACAAATTGAACTGAATTGAAATAGAACGTAACTTTAACAGTCTTGCAAAATCATGTACTTTCAAAATGTCTTTTTAGGCCCAGAAACCATTTTTGCGAAACTTACTTTTTTCTCGAATGTTTAGAGGACGTTAACTCAGAAGTAATACTGTTCTGGATAGACCATAAATCCCCATTCAAAATCGGGAACAATGCCATAAAACCCCAAGCCAAAACCTTTCAGCTCGCTATTGCGCTGAATCCACAAAAATCCGACGCTCCGATTTCTACTGGATTTTCGCATAACGAACTTACAAAAGAACGAGGAATACTAACTCACAGCATATCCTTTCCTGGTATTTGTCTATAATCCTTTGAAGATCAAGACAAGAATCTTGAATCGACTTGAACAGTTCCAATTTGGCGTCTAATTCAGCGTCTGATGCCACGATGTTGCTGTCTTCTTTTTTCCCCAGCTTTCTGAACACTGTTTCCTTGGTGACCCAATACTGATGCTGCATTTTTGATATGGCGGAGTTATTATGACGATCGCTGTAAGGTATTCCACTCCGGAATTGACCCTCCCCATAGCTGAAGGACCTGTCGACAATTACGTACACGAATAACAGATCAGAATATTTATTTATTTATTTATTTACAATACGGACAAGCCTAATACAAAAAATGGAAACAGGAGAATTATTATTGAAAAAACAATAAACAGAAAAATTTCCGAATAATGACGTCGCTGGGGAACACCTACTCAGAATTTGAAAAAATTGTGGAAAACTTCCGAGTTAATGTAGGGAAAGGGCGGTTAGTTTGGAAATACTCAGGGTAGAACCTTTCACTTAAGGGTCTTACCGACATTTAAGAATGCTTCTAGAAATAATTACTGAAAATGCTAATTGTACATAAAAGAGCAAGGCTCCAGCTCCAAACAGGAAAGCGATTTTGGCCACTCAATGGGAGTGCTAATATTGCGGTAAGTCGATGAAAAGATCAAATATTGTACTGTCCTTGTTCTTCTATCATTCTTTGGTATCCAATTCTCAAAACGCTACGAACCACGAAAATAAAAGGTAGGTACTTGGTAAGTCCTTTCCATACGTACAATCAACTACCCAACCAACCACCAATGAACCTACCACTTAAGAGGGCTAAAGAAAACCTAAGTTAGTATAATAACGTAAGCCCATAAATGCACGGGCCCAGAGGGCATATTTCTACACACTCCTCCCAAATATTAGGCTGCACTTTTCTCACCTATATTCTAGGGTTCTTGGTATGATCTTCAAGCTCCTCCACCAATCTACCTTTGATAATCCACAATACCTCTCCGGCCTATTCCAATTCGGGCCATCTCATAGACTCAACACAGCCAGATGATGAGAACCAACTATGCCAAATTCAAATCTTCTTTCCAAGTGGCGGGTGGGTGCCAAATTGTGGAATAGTCTACTCTTAAAGCTTAGGACGCTACCTATCTGGAGTTCCTTCAGATCTTGTGACACGAAGTTCATCGATAGTCAGCCTTCATAGCCAGAATTAGTAATGGGCGTTGAATAACGGCACCGCTTAGAATAACCGGTTATCGACCAAGAACCGGTTATTGCGATAACCGGTAACGAGAAAACCTACGTTACTGTAATAACTACTTCACTTCTCCTGGCAAGGGAGGTGGTTGCCTTCACTATCCAATACCTATTGTGTGAATGACCACACACCCTTTGATGTTGCAATGGTATTGAGTAATACCTGCCGCCGATAACGCTTTACCTCGCAACCGATTACCAACTTCCTGACAGTTATCCATCAGCTTAGGACCTTTCGCTACCCTCTGACGTGAGATGGTATTGTACGCTATAGGACACAGCATACCTAAAGCGATCACTCTTTACCCTTTACTCCGTACGTAACATTACCTACCTATTTTAGGATGGCATCTCTCAGCTTAGTGCCCTTCAAAAAATTAAGGGTTATTCCTCATTCCCTCAGTTCAAGTTATCGAGTAATAACGTTTAAAATGTTGCAGGGTGTGAAAACTGGACCCATAATGTTTCGCATTCCAGTTTGTTGTGATGTAGGAAGTTCAAAAACATATTGCTGATAGTTAATTCAAGATTTTATCTACCTATCACATTAAACTGTACAGCCCATAGTTACCGACCTACTAAACTCAATTTTATGGGATCCTAGGGAGGACAGACGGATATATAATATATAATATTTTTATTCCTCTATCAACAATTTATTTCTATTAAATTTATTGTCAGCATTTGTATGTAAGCCCCATCAGTGCAAGTGACAGATTCACAAAATGAAGCAATAGGTAGGTATCATACGACGAACTTTTTGTCATCGCTCTCACGTGAACATTCATGTTTGTCTCTCCACCCCATCCCTAAACTGTAACCGGTTATTGGAACCGGTTACTGACCGATAACTGTTAGCAAATAACACGTTATCAGAAAATAACACTTTAGCCCATCACTAGCCAGAATCTCTCTCGACTGTCTCTCTTTACTTCTTTATATTCACCCCCACTTCTTTTCTTCCCTTTGCCTTCTTCCCACTTCTTATCTTTCATCTTCCCCCCACTTACCGAGGCTCACTTCCTCCACTCAGTGACCTGAGCTTTCATTTCGTTTCTTAAAATCCATGTTCATTTTACTTTACATAATACCTATTATTTTTTTGTCCCTTGATTCAAAGTGTAATGTACGATTATTTACCTACTTTATAGTTTGTATCCGTAAACATAGCTTGGTTTTCATTAATCTAATTACATTTAGTTGTACACAAGGAAGGGACAAAAGTCTCTATGTACAGTTTTAAATAAATAAATATGGTCTAATAAGTAGGTACCTACAAAGGTTAGGCGCTAAGAATTTTTCCTATTGCTTCTTCCTAGGAAAGCAGTTTTCATTTCGACTTGTCTTACGAAAGTTAGGTAGAGTCCTATTACGTTTAACACTAAAATCCTCAGTTTCATTATTCCTCCAACATCCAACCGGTCACATTCTCAGATTACCAGCTGTCACGAATACGATTATTTTGGCCAGGTGCCAGGAAAACGGTCTCACTCTCTACTTTCGAATCTTGTTTGACAACCAGCCTAGGATATTTCGTAAAACATCAATGACGCCTATATAAACCTGATATTAAGACATAAATACCAGTAAACTGAACACGGAATGAATACTTACATGCTTACAACAAAAACAGAGGGCCGCAAACGGGAGATCGGCAACTAAATACTCAAAGAGGACTATCTCGGCGCCAGTGAAAATCCAACAAGCAGTTCAGTTTTAACGCAAAAATTCATCAAGCAGACGTAGTTCGTACAAATTATAGTAATGAGTTGAGTACGTAAACAAAAAACCAACAAAAATTAGGAAAACTCGTCAGCAAATGGCGAATTTGAAGTTTGAGAACAGCTGACAAACAATGTTGCCCATCAATCCCACCATCCATCGAAAAGTTGGTGGTGGTTTTCGATTTTCTAGTGCCAGCGTGGAGCCATGTTCCATGTTGCACTGCGTTTTATGTAGGCTTTTGAGTAGCGACCATCAATACCACTGTTGGATTTTATGTTATCCATGTTGGGCTTGGGGATGAGTGTGTCGTGTGTGTGTGCGTATCACTCACTTTTAGTGAATTGCTTTTCATGTCAGGACCATGTAATTTTGTGATTATTTCAAGTTTTTTCGTTTTCTGATTTGACGATTGATTGCACAGTCAGTGACAGTGTTAATATCGTCGTTATGTGTGGCAACAGAAATTTTTAGAAAAACTTCGAAGAATGTCGACTTATCTGGAAGAGCAAGTAGTGCGGTCCTGGAGCAGTGAGTTATGATCGGGAAGATAGAAACATTGGATTTGGACTATCGCAATTTTTTTCTCTACAAAGATGTCCTTGCTCTTATCAGATGCATGTGATTTATAAGAGGAGCGTCCTGAATAGTTTCATTTAGACTGTTCTTTCGAATGTATGAAAGTGAGTTGTTTTTTTCTTATTCAAAAGACCGGCTATTAGTTTGCCTTTTTTCCAAGTTTCCGAAACTGTTCTCCATGACGATGTTACCATGACAACAACTTTTCTCAACATTGAGTGGTTTTTTTATTCTCAAATATAATGGTGGGAAATGAGAACGTCCCTAAAGCGATGGAATTGTCCGAGGAGGACCCCAGGTTTCGGATTACGCCTACCCAGCAGATGGCGGCTGCTTGTACCGGAGCGTTGACCACTTCCTTGTTCGTCACACCCCTCGACGTCGTCAAGATCCGACTCCAGGCACAGCAGAAGATGTTGCTGGCCAACAAATGTTTTCTCTACTGTAACGGTCTTATGGATCACCTCTGCACGTGCCTGACTAGCGGTAGTACTTCCCACGAGTATTGGTACAGGCGACCCAGTCATTTCAATGGGACTTTCGATGCATTTGTCAAAATAACCAGAAACGAAGGTCTCCAAAGCCTCTGGTCGGGACTCAGTCCCACGCTGGTCCTAGCAGTCCCCGCCACCGTGGTGTATTTTGTGACTTACGAGCAGCTGAGGTGTAGATTGACTGATTGGGCTCAAACGACTCCCGTGAAATCATCGCAGCAGCCTCTGTGGGCTCCTCTAATCGCAGGATGTACTGCCAGGCTCTGCACGGCCACTCTGGTTAGTCCTTTGGAACTCATCAGAACCAAGATGCAGTCCAAGAAACTAAGTTACCTAGAAGTCCATGAAGCACTCCTCAGCCTCTTGAAGTACCACGGTTGGCGTGGACTCTGGAAAGGCCTCGGTCCGACCCTCCTCCGTGACGTACCGTTCTCGGGCATCTACTGGGTTTCTTACGAAAAAATGAAGATGATGAACAAGAACAAAGCAAGTTTCGCTTCGTGTTTCGTTGGAGGCACCGTCGCCGGGTCTGTAGCAGCATTCGTCACCACGCCCTTTGACGTTGTCAAGACCTACCGCCAAATAGAAATGGCTGAAAAGGAACTTCTCACCGAACCTCCATCGTTGTCGAAGAAGTCTACGTTTTCTTTTCTCATCAACATCTACCAGAGGAATGGCATTCGCGGATTGTTCACGGGCCTCGTTCCAAGGATCGTGAAAGTTGCTCCGGCTTGCGCCATCATGGTCGCTACTTTTGAGTATGGGAAAGCGTTTTTCCAGCACCAAAACTACATGTTGTTCATAGAGAACACGAAAGAGCACGAGAAGTCCAACGCTCAATTTTGACCTACTTGAAAATCTTGATATATCGTACTAAATTATCAATTTCATACAAATGAAATTCATTAAACGTAGTTATGCGAATTCATCTTGCGAGTCTGAATCATTCACTATTACAAAGGTCTCGTTACGTTTCCTGCTGTGTACATCATGTCAACAGCTTCCCCCAATATCTTATCAGAATTAGCTACTTACATGCTGTTAGATACCTAAGTACAGACTAATGTTACCTTAACGCACGTCTTCCACTAAAAGTTATTGTACTGTACAACTCTTGCGAACGAGCCAGTCTTAGTACTGTCTGCTTCCTTAGTTTGACACTGCTAGAAGCTAATAGAAATCCACGCATAATTAGTAGATTCCCAGTTTCTGTATGCCCTCTTGCGATGCATTTCACTTGTGTTCAGAGTGTTGAAACTTATACATAGATCTATACTGTAGTGAGTACTCTGTGATATAATAGTTTATAATATGGCCTTTTCATGTATGTATCTACGTGATTGAATAAAGAGGTTGGTTGTAAAGTGGAATTCTTTCACGTACACTCAACATGTAAATAACGAAAGGCAACAAAATTAACAAGAACTCCGTAATAAAGATTATATTGATGAGTCTTTGTAAACAAAAAGGCTAACTGGTTAGCAACCGTAGGCTCTCTGATGGTTCAGCTGTGCGGAATTCTTGAGGATCTGGTTGAGCAGATAAAAGGTGGTTACGGAACTGTACACAGTCATTCGGTTGTCAGTTGTTGAACTCTTGTTGCCCCCATCGGTTCTGTAAACAACAGGTAACAGAATTTATCATTTGGATCGGACAAAACCTAGAGCAAATCGTAATGGCAATCTCATATATAATAAATATTATTTATTGTTTCTGAACTCTCCCATTCATAGACCAGCTGCTTTTCTCAAATTGGTACTTCAACAATTGGTAAATCAATAATTATTATTGATTTTTTCTCTCCCATTTTTAAACCCCTTTCCCCAGCAATAATCAGCTCCTTTCCTATCTCGCTATACGGTAACGATTTAGTGAGCGATTAAGGTAACTGCAGAGTACAGCCTTGTGTAGGTTAGCTTAAACTTCTTCCATGTGGCAAAAAGTTAGCGGTTCGCTTTATACCACAAGGAAAGTTTCCAACAGTATAGCCACCATGATACGCAAGCTCATGTTAACTATAACCTCAAACATCCTTCGAAAACCTCTATTTTTACGTCGATTTTTCTTCTATAATACCCCTGGGTGTATGCCGATCGGGCTGCCGAGTTTCGGAGCACAACTAGGACCCAAATGTGTTCCAAATGGGGAACCAAACTGTGCGGAAAAACGACGATTTTAGACCAAAATTTAACGTAAATTTAAGGCTGAAGCTTAGAACCTCAATTTTCCACTCTTTCGTCAAAATAGACTTCAAATTCGGTCTTCTCGTCCCAAAAATCATGGAAAACGATACCTCAAAAGCTCATGTTACTAAAATGTTACAAAAACACAAGTACCTATTTTTATACCCATTTTCACTCATAACACCCCTGGGTATATTCCGATCGGGCTGCTAAGTTTCGGGACACAACTAGGACCCAAATGGAGCATGTGTGCGAAAGAACGAATTTTTTAGACAGAAAATGAAGCCGGTATGTATGAAACGGCGGCGGACATTGCATTTTCTGAATCTACGCACCTTGAAACGTAAGAGAAGCATTTTTGAGGGGGTGTTATAACAATTTGTTGCTGAGCGATTACATAGGTGTATTATTCGCGGAATAATAAACCAAAGTAGACGGATTTTACTGTGAGTAGCTAGGTACCTCATATTTTACTGGAATGGTCAGGTCTATGGCAATACTAAGCAGTGCGACGTTCCAAAGGCAACTAGTAATACTCACATCTCCTGATTTCTGCTTCACTTTTCGCTCTATAAGAGCAATCAAAGCTTCAGATTTGACTGAGAGAGAATCGACTTTCTCCAATAGCTGCTGGTATGGTGAAAGTGGCTGAGTACCCATCACCACGTGGGCGAGTTTCGAGTCGATTTTGGCATCCAACCGAGCGTTCCTGATGAGATTGACGATCCAACATTCGGCCTCGTCCGGCTTCATATCCAATTTTTCCGCCAACATCCTGAAAATGATTGTTTTTAACCATTAAAATAATTAATCAATGTAACTAAGAATATAGCCGGCGTATAAGTGGATCTTAACCACCGAGTATTCCCCATGACATGCGTGTATTCAACTCACCCAATACTGATACATTGGTGTATTCTGCAAAAGGTCTCAAAAATCATCAGCCTAGCATTCTCGACGAAGTCCTCGAGACAGGCGATAAGGAAGAAATCGTTGTAGAGGACTTCCTGGCACTCGTGCAGCTTTTGTCTGGCTCCTTCGAAGTCGAAATTCACGTACAGGTGTTCCAGAAATTCGGTAATGGGATCCTTGTAGGTGTAAGACTCCTGATATTCAAAATAGGTAATCGTTATTAGCATCATAAAATTAAAGAGCTGAGTGACAGAAACGGAGAGAAATCCAATGTGTACTCAAGGAACATGATTTCGAATAGGTACATGATAACAGAGGATATGGAGATAATTATGTAGAAAAACGTCTGCCAATTCGAGTAGGCACTATAGCTTCCACACTTGAATCACATGAACGTATAGAATAGTTGGGTAGGTTCGTTATGATACGGGACCATCTGCGATCCAACCTGCGTGTACCCTCAAAATTTCATCTCTCTGCGACTATTTTTCGCGCAGTTAGAAGCGTTATAAGGAAACGGTCAACATTTCATGTTAGCGCATGCAGAGAGGGAAATTACAGTAAGATTCCAATGAAGTTCATACGGAACCATCAAAGTATTATACTGATCGACCGTCGACCCTCCAAATGTGAACTCATTTCAACGATAATTGAGGTAGTTATGGGCACTCCAAGCATTTCACGATTGCGCATGCGCAGACTAAACGATTTTCATGATTTTGAAACGGGACCATCTGCGATCCAACCCGCGTATACCCTCAGAATTTCAGCTCTCTACGACCATTTATCGCGTAGGAAATGGTCAACATTTCATGTTCGCGCATGCGTAGATCAAAGTTACATTACCATTCCAATGAAATTGATTTGGAACTACCAAAGTATTATTCCTGACCGACCCTCCAAGTTTGAATTGATTACAACGATATTTAGGGTACTTATGGGTGATCCAATTATTTCACGTTTGCGCATGCGCAGACGAAAGTTACGGTACTTTTTCAATGATTTTGGTATGGGACCATCTGTGACTCAACCCGCACCTACCCTCGAAATTTCAGCCCACTTCGACCATTATTTTGGGTAGTTATGGTTGTTGCAAGGAATTGACCACAGACAGACACGGAACCAAATATATTATGTTCCTCGATGTCTGAAACGGAAAATGGTTGGAAATTTTCATTTTGGAGGACATGAACTTTTAGCATGGAACATGCTTTAGCCTTGGACTAACTAGCCGAAAAATGTCACGCGGAAGTGTCCACGAAATTTTAACGATGATTTTCACGTACAACCGAGTAGTTGCTAGGGAAATGAAACTTCTTTCATTTTCATCGGACAAAAATCGTTTTCCATTCGTTGGAAAGCTCTTGATTTATCACGAATTTATTTCGTACTAGCTGTGTACCCGCGCTTCGCAACGGTAGAACAGACACCCCCTGTATCCCCCCCTCCCAAACTGATCAGAAACCTTCCCCAATGCCAACCCTAACTGCCTTTAACCCCCCCCCCCCCCCCCGTATCTTATGAACCCTCCCTACCTGGTTAGAAACATTCCTCAATGTTCACACAACAAATTCCCAAAGTTGCACTCCAATTGGTCAAGTAGTTTTGGAATTTCTGTAGACCCCCCCCCCCCTCTCGTAACCTGTACCCCCCTCCCACTAACATCCTGATTGAAGTACCACTTGAATGTACTCGTCGAGCTGAATCCAGAATCTAATTACAATCGGATTTACGTCCAACCGTTCAAAGTTATTATGAGCATAAACGTCCTCATAGAAGTGATTATAACACGTTTTTTAGTAGTATTTCATTCATAGCGTTTCAACGGATGGACAGATTCAAATGCGGATTTTTCATAAACCTTCCCAGATAAATTCTGCGTCAAATGGTACCAGCCGCAACTTTCTACGTTCAGCCGTTCTCAATTGATGCCGAGACAAACAAACAAACAAACAGACACTGTTTTATTATATGTATAGATAGCTGTGTACCCGCGCTTCGCAACGGTAGAACAGACACCCCCTGTATCCCCCCCTCCTCAACTGATCAGAAACCTTCCCCAATGCCAACCCTAACTGCCTTTAACCCCCCCCCCCCCCCCCCGTATCCTATGAACCCTCCCTACCTGGTTAGAAACATTCCTCAATGTTCACACAACAAATTCCCAAAGTTGCACTCCAATTGGTCAAGTAGTTTTGAAATTTCTGTAGACCCCCCCCCCCCACTCATAACCTGTACCCCCCTCCCACTAACATCCTGATTGAAGTACCACTTGAATGTACTCGTCGAGCTGAATCCAGAATCTAATTACAATCGGATTTACGTCCAACCGTTCAAAGTTATTATAAGCATAAACGTCCTCATAGAAGTGATTATAACACGTTTTTTAGTAGTATTTCATTCATAGCGTTTCAACGGATGGACAGATTCAAATGCGGATTTTTCATAAACCTTCCCAGATAAATTCTGCGTCAAATGGTACCAGCCGCAACTTTCTACGTTCAGCCGTTCTCAATTGATGCCGAGACATTATAAGCATAAACGTCCTCATAGAAGTGATTATAACACGTTTTTTAGTAGTATTTCATTCATAGCGTTTCCACGGATGGACAGATTCAAATGCGGTTTTTTCATAAACCTTGCCAGATAAATTCTGCGTCAAATGGTACCAGCCGCAACTTTCTACGTTCAGCCGTTCTCAATTGATGCCGAGACAAACAAACAAACAGACAGACACTGTTTTATTATATGTATAGATTTGTTCTTGGTATATTGGTATTTATTTCGTAGTTTCATACTATAACTATATAAATGGATGTTATAAATGGATAGTAAACAATGACGCTTGTTTGGTTGTCACTTGGTTGTATCCTGGTGACGGCTAAAGCATGTTCCATGTTTCTTGAATTTTAGCTGTAGGCTCTAAGCAGTAAGCATCCGGGGGTCCAGGGGGCTTGCCCCCTGGCGAGGCGCGCAGCGCCGAGTTTTTTACTCAATCACGAATCCAAGGCTTCCCTGCCTTCGGTAGTGAGGAAGCAAAAAAACTTCGTGGGATTTCCAAGCCCCGGACCAGTGACCTAACGCAATGACATGTAATACACGTCGTCAGCTGGTTTTGGCGTTTTTCGGTTACCCCTCGGCAGTTTTCGGCGGAGTGGGGTCTCACCATGCTCTCCTCGGAGTTGGGTGGCAGGAGTGGGGTAGTGGGAGAACTGTGCAGGCGACGGGGAGGGGAGCCGAGTTCCCCTGGACTGGACTGGACGTTTTGCAGCCTGGTTTACTCCCGTAAAAACATGTTCCATGTGAAAATGTCTGTCCGTCTGCCGTACTTTAAATTACCAAGATCCAAAATTAACGAAATTTGGTTTGTAGGTCCCATTTGGGGTCTAGTTGGTCCGCGAAGCTCGGTGTTACCGTCAGTCATCTTTAAGGGGTGAAAAATAAGGGTTGACATTTTCAGAACGCCGTAGCTCAATAACTTTCAATAGAAGGGTGTTTTTTCCAAGTTTTTAAAGTGATCTTGAACTAAAGTAGTTTTTGAGACCACCCGGAGCATTGCACGTTTGCCGAAATGCTTCGTCAACATGACCGTGAATGAAACGGTATAAATCCGGCCCAGATATCAATGCTAGGGATTACCTGATTATAATCACGGATGTTTGTATGAAGTCGAGTTGGTTGTTCTGTGATATTATTTCATTTGAAAAATGATGGCTCTTTTGAATTTTGTTGATAGGTACCTACTTTTGCAACTTGAACAAACCTTAAGCTTCATGAATAGCTACAAATAATTATTGATGATTGAATCCTGCGACGGGGGGGGGGGGGGGGGGGGAGGTGATCAATGAAGGGAATGCCAGCTGACTCCAATCGTTAATTAACGAGATGCCTGGATTTCTTGGTGGGCTCGGGCTCCGCCACTTCGTGAATTGGGGGTGATAGGTCCAGTGGAGCAGCGTCTTCCTCCTCGTCCGAATCTGCCATAGTGACGTGCGGGAGTTGAGGCACGTCTTCCCTTGGCAAATTCTATACGGTCCACAATGATCGCCTTGATAAGATCCATAGAAGGTTCGTTCGCTTCTTAGCAACCAGGATGCGAATACGTCGTGATCAGGTTGATTGCCGGTCGCTAATGACTTGGAACCCATCAAATCAAAAGCACGCTGTCTGGGCGGGTTGGAATGTGGGCCCCCTGTTATTGGCTTATTTGGGGTCCTTTATGGGCGTCAGGGGGTGTGGGGGGTCTAAAACTGGGGGCTAGAAGATTAACTTATTTCGCGTTTGCTGACGATGTTTGTTGTTGGCAAACAATCCACTTGATGCCCAAAAGAACATGGATTCCTTCAAGCCAAAGTGATACTCTGGTTCAAATTCCCGTTCAGGAAGCGCCCGATTCATTGTGGAGACCAGCTAGTTGAATACGTCGATAGTTTTCATTACCTGGGTGTTCCACTATCTTGCTCAGGGCGTTTTAATTTAGCTAAGGATCACTTCATTTCCAAAGCAAAATCTGCGATAGGCTCCACTCTGGGCCTGTTGAGAGGCGGTCGGGTGGCTGCATGGGACTCCATGACAGCACTGTTTCATTCACTGGTATGATCAGTCTTATTTTACGGTATAGAAGCATGGGGCATGAGATATATGAAGAAAATTGAAGTGGTCCAGTGTTGCTATATAAAGAAATCTCTACATCTACCGAATTCGACTCCTGGTCACTATCTCAGGACTGAGGTTGGCTGCCTCCCTCTGAGGGTTTCGGTCTTTGAGCGTATTTTGAATTATTGGTTGAGGCTTTTGAAGATGGAGGAAGGAAGACTGCCGAAGATGTGCTATGGCGAACTGGTGAAGATGGACTCAAGGCGTACCAACCCCTACCATTTTAACTGGGTATCGCAATTACGATGCCTCCTAGTAATCCTTGGAGCCGACCATTTTGGCGCTGCAATACCTTCGAGTCAGTAAAAGATAGTGCTAAGAGTTTGTTGGAGAGAAGTGAGAACCACTGGCTCAGCTTAGACATTAATAGTTGTTTAAATTCTAAATACAACGTGTATTTTCCCAACAGTCAAATTTGGTGTGACAGCGTTTTATCTTAACAGAGCTGCTCACATTAAATTCATGAGTGCTCTCCCAGCTGAGACTTGGGTTTAAGGAGAGGTTGACTTTTTATTTCAATAAAACGAGATATATTATTCATTGTGATGAGAGAAGCCGAAATTGTAACAGGATGGAGCTCGAAACCCTTGGCCACTTCCTACTGCTATGTCCATTGTATAAGCACTATAGAGCCTACTACCTATCCAGCTACATTCCGCGTTCTAGAGAGGCTGATACAATGCCAGTAGTCGAGGTATTGTCAACTCTCGAAGAGATATTAGACTTGTACAATGGTGACATGCCTAAAATTCAAAATCTTTATAATTATGTTGTCCGTTCCTTGATGTTGAGAGCCTTCTCGCTCAATGAGTGACGCAGGAGGGGGGGTGCTCATAACCCCCCCCCCCCACCACCCCCCGTGTGCCTGAACTGCTGGTCCACTGCTAATACCTACATGTGCAGTAATAATGTGCCACTGCGACCTTCATAGAGTTGTACATGTTATTATAAGTTAGTTGACAATAACGAAGAATAATAGGTGCTTTTTATAAAGACCTGTTACGTATACGGCTAATGGGGTGGAAGTTGTGCAGCTCGATGATGTTATTTTCACTTTCAAGTGCTTTTATTTTCTCCTCCAAAATGTTTCTGTGCCACTTTATGTTTTCTATATTTCTTGGAGAGAATGCCTTTATTTTGTATCTCCTTGCAATGTTCTTATGAATTCTGCAGTAAATCATTCTATATATCTATCTATCTATCTCTATTGAATCCTGTGCATTTTGATGAAACTGCAATTCCCGGGCTGGCTCCAGTACTCGATTTAGAGCTTTCTGGGGGGAGCTCGAGGGTAGGTATTGACCACAGAAAACAGTGATACAGGTAAATAATAAACCGTTGTGTAATAATTTGCAGCGTTTTGAAGTACGTACATACTACAATACACACACTAAAAATATTACATACTACAATTACAGATGTTTTTTCTCGAAACAACTTACTTGTTGGATAACTTTAACCAAGTCCCTGAGAGCGCTTCGCCTGGAACGGTTAACAATGACAGCCGTCGCCAAATACCTCAGAATGTGTGGGCACATTGTCTGGATAGCATTCAAATAGCTGAAACGATAGTCCGAACATCAACAAATCTCAAAGGAAATAATTCTGTAGACGATAAAAAGACAGTTGTGACAGTGGGAAGAAAGTTCACGTGTTTCCAGTGAAGATGGGGGTCGTTTCGGCTGAAGCCAAATCGCTATCCCTTCTTAACTGGTGATAATATTGCTAGTCATAAAAGGGGGACTCTCGAGGGTCCACCGTCACTCTGTCACACAGTTTAGTACACGTTTCTTGAAATAGGTATTTAAAAAATATAGGTATAACCCTGGATTTAACGTCAACTTGTGAACTTTTTACCTGAAAGCTAGACTACTTGTTATTTCAACCTTCCCTGTAGGCCTCACATGATTCTTATCAGAGGTGAACAGCTAATCACTGGTCGGGTAAGCACATGCAAGCTTTTCAAAGCTTGTATTAGGTGCCTGTCCGAGGCTAGAACCAGAGACGCCACGAACTTTTATCCCAAACTAGCCCGCTTGGACACCCCAGCCCCTTGAAATAGGTATTGTACTGAATGTGATACCAGAATTTGCTCATTCTACACTTGTTTAAAAAGCCATCAAGGTACCTAAAGAATACTTTTCGACAGCCTAAAGGGCAGTAAATTCTTGTAGATTTGTTTTCCAATATCCTGACTCCAGCATACCTCTTAATATATATCTAAAAAACAGTAATTTACTATTTGAACACAACAAAGCTGGTAACATACTTCGGCCTGTAGAGGAACATGTCGATGATCAAATCACGACCTTTATCGAGATTGAAAAATATGAACAGACTCCAATGTATGAGCCAAGACCGCTGCTGCAGACTCTGGAGGGAGTTGGAAAAGGTGTTTGCATCTATGTACTCTTTCAGTTTGTTCAAATCGTCGAGAGCTGACTCCCAGTTTTGACCCAGAATTTCTGCGGCCAGCTTCCCCCACAGAACGTTGAGATAATTCTGCAATAAGATTTATTGATTATCATTATCGTCATTAAACAAAACCACGTTACACATCAGATAGAGCATAAATGGTCGACAGAGGGCCTATTCACTAAGCCAAAGAGACATCTCTTTTCAGTCCGACTCTCTCTTTTGGCCAAAGAGATTTTATAGTATCCATTACAGAGTTATTCACCAACTTCTAAGGGCCGGTTTCACCAACGTAAACGAAGGTGTTGATCTCAGTTCAAATCGCGGTTCAAATCCTAAACGGAGATTGTCCGTCAGGTTGGGTTTCACCAAGGGCGTTTAACCCTGAACTCAGTTCAACGGGAGTTCAGCGCTGAACGCTCGATTTTGGCCGGTCAGCAGTGATAAACTCGGTTCAAGTTTACTTTTCCCTCCCGCTTATCCATTCACATCATCAATGTTGTTTGAGCATGAGAAGGGGATTGAATAATAAAATCCTTACCACTCAACTCAAACCATTAATATTTTATTTACTTGGGTGACCAAGTGGGCGAAATGGGAAAATCATAAACTTAATAAGGAGCTCCTTCCTAATACCAAGTGAACAAAATAAATCAAGTATTTTAAATTAAAATTAGGTGAGCCTTTGTCTGTTATAGCCCAGATGGTTAAGTGGGTATAAAATTTGTATGCTGACGTTCGATGTATGGTGGGTATCTCGCCGCAGGATGGAGATACGCTCGTTGTAGCGGTTCCAGACTGCCCAAAATAAAGAAAAGGTATCTTACCTTGGTTTTCCCCAATCCGGTAATTAGGTAGGTACGCCGCAAGGTTACCAGAGGAGTACCTTTCCAGGACAGACTGGGACAGTGCGAGATGACTCGATAAACGAGGCGAGGTGAGGTGAGGTGAAGTGGTCACTTACTAGACAAGTTTGCTCCATTGAAAAGAGTTAGATGCAAGCCTTGATCCACCCCTTGGTTTAATGACGCTATCTTGAAAGCTATCAAAGCTCGAGATAATCTACATAGAAAATGGAAGAAAACCCAGTCTAGTGAAGATTGGGAAAATTACAGAATATTCAGAAATAAGACAAAACTTATGATTAAAAAAGCTAAGAGAGAATACACATTTGCTAAACTTCAACCTGATCTCCCATCAAAAACATTATGGAAAAATATCAAAAAATTTGGAATGGCAAACAAAAATAATGATAGAGCTCCTTATGCCTACTCTCCTGATGAGTTTAACAATGAATTCACGAAAAAATATATTGATGTGCCTTTGCCTCAATACAGAACGGTGGATACAAACTCTAATGGATTTTCCTTCCGTAACGTAACTGAGTCTGAAGTCTTAGCTGTCATCAACTCAATTAAAAAAGATGCCATCGGTGAGGATGGTATACCACTTGCATTTCTGAAAATCATTATTCCTATTTTCTTGCCACATTTTATGCATATCCTAAACAGGTGTCTAACAACTTCCATGTTCCCTGCAGCATGGAAGACAACCTTAGTAACCCCAATTCCGAAAGTCAAAGCCCCTACATCAACTAGTGAATTCAGACCAATCAGCAAGATTCCACTGGGAGCTAAAATCTTGGAAACTCTGATGAATAAACAACTAGTCCACTACATAAATTATGAAAAGTTACTCTCTAGCTATCATTCGGGCTTTAGAGCTGGCCATAGTTGTGAAACTGCTCTTCTCTCGCTGATGGAGGATGTAAGAAGTGGGTGTGATCAGAATTTGTGTACTATTTTAATTTTGCTTGATTTCTCTGATGCATTTGGGTCGGTAAATCATGACATTCTTTTGGACAAATTGACAACTAATTTCAAATTCTCCTCATCTGCCCGCAATTTAATTAAAACATATCTATGCGATAGGAGTCAGTGTGTTGTGATCGACGATTGCAGATCTAATATTGTCAAGCTGAAGTGTGGAGTCCTTGGGCCCCTTCTCTTTAGTCTATTCATTAACGACATTCCTTCGTCGGTCACATTAGCCAAACAACATATATTTGCCGACGACTACCAGATTTATTTTCAGTGCACGCCAGATGATCTCCCTTCAGTCTTACCAGTAGTTAACCAAGAACTTGAACAAATAAACAAGTATTTAAAAAAAAATAAATTTAAATTAAATGCCAACAAATCTAAAGCTATAGTCTTATATAAAACACCTTTAGACAAAAACAAATTACTGCCACTCTGTATAAATAATAATAATATTGATTACTGTGATGAAGTGAGGAATTTGGGCTTGACCATACGACATGATCTGTCATGGGATTCGCAAGTGAGTGCCATGTGCAGAAAGATCTATGGAGCACTTTATTCCCTCAAAAGTTTGAAATACTACACCCCGCAATATTTAAAATTACAATTAATAAAATCACTTGTCCTCCCCCATTTTTCCTTCTGTGACAGAGTGTTTTCTGGCTCCCTCTCTGCAGAAAATGTTAGAAAACTAACAGTAGCTCATAATGCATGTTAGAGATATATCTTCAATTTAAAATCTCGTGGGCAGGTGTCTCATAAAGGAAAGGAATTAGTGGGTATGTCTTTGGAACATGTTTATGCCTTTAGGCGCCTCATTATGGTACATAAAATCCTTAATAACACCAATTGTAATATTCTCCCATTCTATTTAAAAAATATATTTAGCCTAACTAAATCGACCAGACTCCATCTTATTTGCCAGAGTAGATTTAACTCTGCCATTTTCAAAAATTCCTTCGTAGTAGAAGGAGCGTGACTTTGGAATAGCCTTCCTCTTAACATGCGCTCTATCCCTACTCTCCGGCGATTCTGCACGGAACTAAAAGCACACCTTGCGGATTTATGACAACACCTCTTTCTTCTCTCTTTCTTCTTGGTTCTCCTTTCTTTTTTTCCAGCAATTCTTTTTCTCATTTTTGTAAAACTTTTTTTTGTAAAGCAAATTTGATATTTAAACGGCCTCAAATATATTGTGATCAACTATGTACGTAGCGCTATGGGGGGCTTAGGTCCTATGCTATGTGAAAATAAATAAATAAAAAATAAATAAATAAATAAATGAGACGAGTTGAAAAGAGATGAGGAGGGTTGAGATGAGCTGCGATGATTTGAGGTGCTCCAGAAGCTTTGGCAAGCTGGAAGTAAAACAGTAGGAATAAAATGTATGCGGTGAAAAGTAGAGGTCTGGCGGTTCGCAAAGGTTTAGATACCTACATTCCAATGAATGATGATAAAGAAGAAAATCGGATGAGGATTCTGATGACCTCGTGGCGGGTGACGCTGGCGTGGGCGTCTTAAATTTAAATTGGCTAAAGCGACGTACCTGGGAGACTATAGCGATGATGACTGATGCAGAGTCGACGTTGCAATCCCCCACTTGGAGGGCCCCCGACTGGGGGCCCACTGTTGTGTTGGTGAACTTGAGGACTTTGAGAAGGTACAGCACAATACATCACAGAACGCACAAGGCTTATCGCGCACAAGTTAAACAGATAAGTAAGATGAATGTAAAATAATCACTCGATTTATAAATACTAAAGTGTAGGTACGGCCTGAACAAATGTCTCGATCACTAGTGCGAGTTGTTAACATGATTTTCGACGAAGATGAAATTGATGAACTCAACAATATTATAATTCGCCGCCCGAGGCAATTCCGGCAGAGGACAGAACATTTTGAACATCTTGATGAGTGATTTTGTGTCGAGATACCGACTCTCGAAAGAATCTACCAAAAATAGGTAACTACACTGTAAAGTGAAGCAGATAAACCCAAACCGAACCATTAAAAATCACGTTTTCGGTGTGCATCAATTATTATTCAAAGAGCTGATGATAAGTAAGAATTCAATGAGACTACGCAAGCTGTGTGGGCTGCTCCACTGCATAAACCAGGAAACGTATTTTGCAGAGAGGAAAAGCTGACGTAATGGGAAAATGGGTCTTAGGATAAAAATTCAATGATGCCATAAGTAGTCGTGACATTGAATTATAGCGTTTATATTCATTTTCTGCCTACAGTTAGCGGTCAAAATAATCACATGCTCGCCATTTAAGCAAGTGATATAAGGAAGGTTGTCTCTTTCTGAAGGTTCAAGTAATCACCAAATGTAATATTTGTCATAATTGCAAATTTGGTGACGAAAATGAATGTGTAGGAACTGGTGGAAGAGATTCAAAATAGTGTCGAGTATCTCCCAGTGGCTTTCTACTAGGTCGCAGAGAACCTCGCGCTCACTGGCTGTGAAGATCGGTTCTCACTTGACTCGTTTTGGTTACATTAGGAATCGGGACAACGGGACACGAAACACGGAAAAACAACTAGGTATGTTTAGCGAAAAAGAAAAAAAAAAACGGGGAAAAACAGCGTAGGAGCGTAGGTAGGGAAAGCAAAAACGGTAATGGTTAGCTGGGCTTCTCGTTTCCGCGTTTATCAAAACAGCTGACACCCCCAATTTTACCTCGTTATCACCTTATTGAATCACCGAATCATCGAATAATCGAACCCCTGCCTTCCAAATCAGAGTTCAAACTGTGGCTCGAACTTGGTTTTCGTTGATCTTAGTTCAACATGAACTCCGATCCTAGAAACTCGTTTAACTTCGTGAAATCCAAAACTTTTTAAACAGAGATCAATCCATTGGTTACATTGAACTAGGTTTCCGATAAACCGAGTTCATGGTTTAGGGCCGGTTCCACCAACGTAAACGAAGGTGTTGATCTCAGTTCAAATCGTAAACAGAGATGGTCCGTCAGGTTGGGTTTCACCACGGGCGTTTAACCCTGAACTCAGTTGAACGGGAGTTCAGCGTTGAACGCTCGTTTTTGGCCGGTCAGCAGTGATAAACTCGGTTCAAGTCTACTTTTCCCTCCCGCTTATCCAATCACATCAACTATGTCTCGATCACTAGTGCGACTTGTTAACGCGATTTTCGACGAAGAAAGTGATGAATAATATTATAATTCGCCGCCCGAGGCAATTCCGGCAGAGGACAGAACATTTTGAAGAACTTGATGAGAGTGATTTTGTGTCGAGATACCGACTCTCGAAAGAATCGACGATGCACGTATTGCATTTGATTGAGCACCGCCTGGAGTAGGTACCCAAGTGAAAGGTATTTATAACTGCTAATTAAAGTAGGTGTCCTGGTATTTATCTAGTACCTACTATTAACCTAGCACCTAATATTTGCCTAGTATTTATTATAATACTCGCACATAGGTACCTACGTATTTTATACAAGTAGATGAGGTATGTACCTACCTATCATTTTCATAAGGATTGCCATTCCTGCAGGGTTCATTGCCACCTACCTATCATGTACCTACTATATTGGTGATGTTTGGCTTCATTATTACTCAGTAGGAGAAATGTACCTATTGTTCTGGTTTTCACAGGAATCGCTGCGTTTCCCCAATGAACCAGCTGTTGTGCACCCTCCGATTTTACGCCACTGGGTGCTTCCAATCCACGGCAGGAGACTTGAGCGGCTTCAGTAAAGCCACTGCTCACAGAATCGTTCATAGGGTTAGCCGAGCGATAGCTTCACTGCGTCGGGATTTTATTTGTTTCCCAGATTCGGAGCAAGAAATCAAAAGAACGCAACTGGATTTTTTCCAGAAATGTAGATTCCCGAAAGTTATTGGTGCCATAGACTGCACACACATTAAATTCTGGCAATCTCCAGGTATGTGCTCAAATTATCCAAGTAATTACAACTTGATAATGCATAACATAACGTAGGTATAACGTAATAGTTCCAAACTCCTTCGAATTTTTCTATTAGGTACCTACCCACCTATTTTAAATGCCTTTCCACCCCAATTTGGCGAATAAAGCCTGAATTTGCTCTAATTGTCATGTCTGTTTATTTTAGCTGGTGAAATCCCAGAAACTTTCCGAAATAGGAAAGGATTCTTTTCACTGAACGTGCAAGTGATATGCGACTGCAACATGGAAATAACCGACATTGTAGCCCGACACCCTGGAAGCACTCACGACTCGAGAATATGGAGACTATGCCAACGGAGGGCCCACATTGAACAGGGGCTTTACGGTGATGCGGTGCTGGTAGGCGACAGCGGTTATGGATGCCGACGTTACATGGTGACATCACTTGACCAGTGCCGCACGGAGGCAGAACAATTGTACAATGAAGCACAAATTCGAACGAGGAATCCCGTTGAACGATTGTTTGGGGTTTGGAAGAGGCGTTTTCCCGTTATGGCCATTGGCCTAAGAGTTAGACTGGATAACATGTTGCCCATTATTACAGCAACCGCTGTTTTACACAACATAGCAAGGAGAGCCGGAGAAGTAGTCCCAGTTGGCTCTGAAGCCAACCTTCCCGCTCCTTGGGAGGAAATCCTCGCTCAGGATAATATTCCCCAACCTCGTGAGAGGGACCCAACTCAACGCCGCGTCACACAAGACAATGCAGCAAGGCAGCAATTGATTGATAATTACCTACTTTGGTCGAATGACGAATCAATAATCTATATTTTGTAATTGATTTGAATTTAACGAAAGTTTTCTTAATTTTTATGTTTTAGTATTTAATGATTAATAATGAAGTCTTTGCGAAATTGCAATAAGGTATTCATAAGAAAACCAAACCCCAGCCTTTATTCAAGACCTCGAAAACTACGAATATAACTTTGTCATGTTGCCCTCTGGATGGTCCTCCATTTTCAAGAATTTATATCAGTAATGAAAATTGGCCTTCCAAAACTTTGCGTTTCGTCTCATGAAAAATCAGGGTCATGCATTTTCATAATGGTCTAATAAGTTATGCGGTAGTGATGAAATGAAGCAACGTTATTCAAATTATTACACAACTTTATTATCAAATAATAGAAACTAAAACAGGGAATTAGGGTTAGTAGAATATATAAGTAGTAGGTAGTAGGATAGGTGTCGTGACTAATCCTCGTCGTCGGCGGAGTCCAGCTTCACTGTAGTACTTTACAACTTTTCTCTTAACAGAGCGGTGCGGATTTAACTCGAGGTTTAGCTTGAATTAAATTTTCTTTTTCAATTTCAAATTTCAGTTTTTCCTGGTCCCTCCTCAATTGCAAAATTTCCACCTCGAGTGAATGTTGCTCGTCAGCTTGTTCTGTAGCTGATTTCAAGGTGGACAGCTTGGCATTGAGTAGGGCTTCCGCGAGAGGCTGCTTCACAACGGGCTTCCTTCGTACATTTTGTACAATGCGACGAGGCAGAGTTGTCTGAGCCTGAGGTTCAGGTGTTGCGTGATGCTCTCGTATGTTCAATCGAACATCGGAAAGCGATGTGTCGTCGGTGATGACCTCTTCTATAATGCATTCTTGGTTAACTATTTGTTTGAAAGGACGTAGAGCAAGATTTTGAGGGATCTTTAGCATCGCTGGGCTGTAATGGGACCAATCTGTTTCAGCAGTTCTCGGCTAAAACAAGATAATTTTATTGATTGATTGATCATTTTTCACCTGCGAATAGTTAGATAGTTAAGTAGGTACGGTAGGTAAGTTAAGTAGGTGATAAAAAATTAAATAGGTAGGTATTAATTAGTACATTTTAGCCACAAAACTTTTTAAAAAATCCAGTCATACAGCATGGCTATAACACGAATTTTCAAATAAAAATGTATGCTATTGTGTAAAAAGGTGATACAGAGAGAAACCGGAGTTGTTATTAATTTTAAGCAATGTATGCAATTGAGGGTATGAGCGCGTATTTATTTTATTTTTTTTAAATGAAAGTAGATTCCATCCTGAGTATTTTGACGCCTCATTGTCCTGCGATAAGAGTTATTTTTGTATTACTGTTCGAAGTGCCTTGAGGTTCCTACGTCACAATAGGCAGAGGGGTCCCGTACAGGAAAAATTTGTGCAATGACGTCAGAACCTCAAGAAACTTTAGAACATAACTAGTTACTTATCGTATGACAGTCAAAGTTTTCAGAATCTAGTTTCCTTGGAAAATAAAATAAATCGCTTTTATGACCTATGCGTATACTCCATTGTAGCACTTACTACCAATCTTGGAGCCCCAAAAATCGAAATGACCCCTACTTTATAGAAAAAAAAAACTTGAATGGTCTTATTCAGTCTCTACTCACCTTTCCATACCACTTTCAGTGATTTCATACCAATTATTCGGAACTAGAACAGTTTTACCGATTTTTGACCCCAACAATTTCGAAATTATATCCATTTTAGCGATTTTCACCCCTAGCAACACAGATGTGACCTTATAATTTTTGTAAATTGCTCAACTTCCTATTCATCATGTTATGTAAAATATTTTCAAGAAATCATGTTTTTACAATTTTGGCCCCATTGCAATCGCCTCTTCAAAAATTCGCTGACAGAAACTTTGTAACCAAAAACTAAACCGACAAAAAAAGAAACCTGAAAAGCCAAAAATGAATCAAACCATCCATTTGAATCACAATAACTCCAGTATCAGCTCATAATCATACTACCTCCTAAACTAATGTAACTTTCAATCGCCAAGTTAACTACCACCGTGAGCAGAGCATGCATCTACAAGGTTAATTCCAAGCAACGTGATTGTATCATTACCATGATTATGTTAGTATCAACTTCATCATGCTGGTGAAATTCGTCCATTAAGGGCTCATCACTACTCCGTCCTGACACTGGATTTAAAAAATATATATAAATATAGAACGGAGGTAGGTGGTAACCAACCTCCACAAGTTATATAAATATATACTGTAGGTCTACAACTATGGAATACGGAAGCATTGAAACTAATAAATAATATTTCAGGCAGTAACATTCAACAATCCCATGCAAATTACCAAAAATCTGAAGTGCTATGTTCAATACGTACTTGCAATACCATCGTCTTGAACGTGATCGTCGTCATAATAGTTAGTGAGCGGTTCCGTATGCGGCCGAATAAGGGCCATCACCCTCAGGAGGATGGGGTCGCTTGTAATAGGTTTTCCTTTCCCACCTCCTGTGAAAACGAGAACAATATTGTAGAATCCCTACTACTATCACAGGGGGTTCCTACAAGTTACAAAAAAATAGCTCACTTTGAATCCCAATAGGGTGATATTGACGGTCACCAAATAAAGAGGAATTTAAATAATAATAAACAATAACCTATAAAATAACAATAAACAATTAATTAATAAACTTACCTGTTGCATAGATATTGTCATGCGCATCCGCCAGAGCCGCTTTGGCCCTCTTCTTCAGGTTCTCCCACAAAGTTTTCAATTTACTCCACTCTCGGAGATGTACAGACGAGCTGGAGTTAAAATCGCCCGCCAATTTTTTCCAATGCTCGTGCTTGGCGTTGACAGAGAGGGCATCTGTCTTCTTGCATTCTAGTATTTCCCAGTACCTTTCTACCAGGTCACAAAGAACCTCGCGCTCACTGGCTATAAAGATTGGGTCTCTCTTCACTCGTTTTGGTTCCATTTTATGACAGGAAAACGGGACACAATGTTTAGCGAAAAAAAGGGAAAAAACAGCGACGGAGCGTAGGCAGGGAAAGCAAAACAGAAATGGTTAGCTGGGCTTCTCGTTCCCGCGTTCATCAAAACAGCTGACACCCCCAATTTTACCTCGTTATCACCTTATCGAATCATCGAATAATCGAACCCCAGCCTTCCAAATCAGAGTTCAAACTGTGGATCAACAGCAGCTCGAACTTGGTTTTCGTTGATCTTCGTTCAACATGAACTTGGATCCTAGAAACTCGTTTACCTTCGTGAAACCCAGAACTTTTTAAACTGAGATTAATCCATCGGTTACGTTGAACTACGTTTCCGATAAACCGAGTTCATGGTTTAGTGGTGAATCCGGCCCTTAGAGGTGAAACCGGCCCTAAAAGAAAGAGCTGACGGCCATCTTGGCATTTTCGATCTCTTTCAGAGAGACACCTAATTAGGTGTATTTTCTCGAAAGAGAGAGTCCCTTTCTCATTTCTCGTTTGTTTGATAGTGATCGCGTATCACTCTTCGTTCATAGGCTACCATATCGTCATTTTGATGTATGTTTTTTTCATCTTTTGAAGGTAAGTCGATTGTTCATTAAAAATATATACATTGCTATTATCGATTCATGAGTAAAAAACCGTCTAAGCAGGTACTGGTCGAGAGCTATTCAGTAAAATTGACGAACCTGGGAGACACTGGAAGACTGTCTCCAGAGGAGACTATCTCTCTCTGGAGATTTTCAAAATAGATAATCTATTTTCTCTACCTCTTTTAGTGAATAGGCCCCCATGACTTCAAACGTGCATATCGTGTAGATTTTAATTTTGATCTTCCAAAAATAGAAGCCTAAACAATCCTAATAAACAAGCAAGAAGTAAAATGGAATTGTTCATTTTTTAAAGGACAAGCAATTTTACTGATGAATATGTAAAAAGTCAATGATTTTCAAACTGATGCCCTAAAACCAGTTATTAATGATCAATGTCCGAGGTAGTCTAGGTTCAACTCGAATAAATTCTTACCTTATCAGTTGGAGGCGTGACTATCAGGTAGAAATAGAGGTAACTCGTGGTTGCCGAGTAGTTTCCACATTCGTACATGAATTTCGCCAATTTGTACATACTTTCCATGTTTTCTATGTTGAACTGCAATAACCAAAAGATAATGATTGAAACGCGAATCAAAATCATAAGATTCGATGGGAAATAGAAAAGAAGACGATCACCGTACGTTGTGCTCTTTGGTGAGGTAGGTCAACAAGCCTTTCGTGTCTCTTTGCTGACTGATGTTTTTCATGACGTCGTCGTTTTTCAAGAGATTTAACGTAGGCGACGCTTCTTCTGTCAGCTGGTGCAGCTGATTCAGTACCTCTTGTCTTCTTACTTTGAACGACTGTGAATACGAACAACGAAGTGAACATTAAAAATACAATATTATGAGTAGATCAACGTGAAACCTGAATGGCACATACACATAAATCACAACAATCTATATAAATAATAACATAGTTTGTTGGTATAATATTATTTATGTAGGTACCTCTGGAGCATCTTCGTTGGGGTGCAGCAACTTCGTGACGTCAATTGAGTAATCCACCATGTTGGTCTTGTTGAGCAGAGCCAGCTTGGCTTCAAGTATGTCTTTCTGATCATAGATCTAGGAAAATTTTAAACAGTACCTATCTTATTAATTGGAAAAAAGGAAGAACGGAGGGACATAAATGTTTCGGCTTCGACCAACTTAATCATAATGAATGATAATTAAAATAAACGTCTGCTGTCAAATACATAGCCATTGGAGCTTTCTTGGCCAGTTTAATATTACTGTAAGTAGTGCAAGAGGATCGTGTGCAAGTGGTTGATTTTTTTCAGCCTCGTGAGTACCTAGATCACTTCATCCGATTCAAAACGCACAATAATATTCTACCAATGATACTGATGGTACCTAATAGTATGGCAAGCACTTACTCGGAGTAGCACAACCACTACACCGACAATACGATAGGTTACATGCGCAGTCTTTTGACAGATGTTCGTCTTCCAACTCAATCATATCAGGGATATTGAAAATCTTTTTCATGGCTTCGAAGAAGGCATATTCGCTAAATGAATCCTCCATAATTGGGTGTAATACAATTTGTTATGTCCAAGAGAAAATACGAAGAAAACAATGATGCAAACATAAGCAATCGACATACCTGTTTTGCGGACAAGAACTCCAGCAGCGGAAATACGAGGTGGCGGTCCAAATATGGCCCTAACATGTTTGTTAAATCCCACTTAGCCATCTTGATTCACCTGAGCAAGCAAACACTATGTTTTTCACAATTTAATTGCAATCAAAACCAGAAAAATAATCAAAACTGGTAAAACTCTTCGGCGAGGAAGGGCACCACGAGTTTGGAACAATGTAGCCAACTCCACGGTGTGATAAAATCCGCTGAACACACTACCAACAAACCACGCAACAAACTCTACGAAATTACCCTAACACTGGTCAGCAATTGTCATGTTTTTCATGGATGAAGCGCACTGACTGAGCGACAAGATAACTTTATACTGGCAAACTTACCTATTTTAGCATGGAACATGCTTTAGCCTTGGACTAACTAGCCGATGTGTCACGAAAAATTGGTCACAAAAAATGGTCACAAAAAATGGGTGACGAAAGTTTTTAATGATTTTCACGTACAACCGAGTCGTTTCTAGGGAAATGAAACTTCTTTAGTTTTCATCGGACAAAAATCGTTCTCCATTCGTTTTATATTTATCTACGAGATATTAATCCAACAATGCGATGTTATAAATGGTTAGTAAACAATCTTATGTGCGAGGGTCGAAGCTTCATTACCAGGGAAGCTAATTAGAAAACATACATCGTATCCATTGCCGTCATGACAACTATAAGAAGTAGTGAGAAATAGTGAGTTGAGAAGTAGTGAGTAATCATAAGTGCTATAAACCTTTATAGTTGTGCAAGAACCTCGTATTTGATCACATTTTTCGAATAAAAAAACAAACAGAGAAAGAAGACATAGCTAAAGCATGTTCCATGTTTCTCGATTTTTAGCCGCAGGCTCCAAACGGTAAGCATCCGGGGGGTCCAGCAGTGCGATTCTGCAACTCGGTATGGCATCGTAACGACGATAAGATATCGTTAGCATAACAAAAAATATCGATGCCACTAAATACCGACGATTGGTATTCTGTAAGTGCTCAATAGCGTCAGCTATCGCTTAATTGTCGATAAATTATTGTCGTTGCGGGGTCGTTTGCATTTCGACGGCTCTAGACCCCCCCGTTATCCGTACCGAAAGCTTGTTACACCCAAAAAACTTGGCTTGACGTTGCTTATCGGCGGTAGAAAGTTTTATGGTAAGTGTTTAACGTACCTACCGGTAAGCATACCTACTTTTCTTTTGGCATGTTTTTTCAATTTTATTTGACGTAATAAGCCCAATCTAGGTAAACAGGTAGGTAAATTAGTAACTCAATAATTTATGGTAGTGATGTCATAAAAACATCGTAATAAATAACTTAAACGTTAAAATTACTTGATAGGTAGGTAGTTAGGAAGTTAGTGATATAGAAGACTTCTATAAGTGATAAATATAGTCTATTTCACTTTGGGTAGTTATCTACTTTTTAGAATCGCATTTCACCATATATGTATTATATATGTATTTTATAGTTGTTACCTGTCTACCTACCGTATTTTTTCGTGCGTTTATGAATTGTGGATAATAATGTCAGGCATTATGACGCTCGAATTCCTTGCTTGGTAATTAAAATTCTGCAAGAAAGGGAACAGAGGTCCTCGGTTTGAAAGAAGAGTCTACGAGATGGGCAAAATCCTTATTCCTTTGATTCCTGCATGTTCAGAAAAACCTTTAGGATAAGTCGACACTTGGCCATGAACCGAAATTTGACCATTGCTCCAATGCTCCAGATTTAATGGATTATCCCCTGAAATCCAGGTACATGCCTATCTAATTTTGCTGTAGATACCGATCTCCTACGTTTTCTTTAATAAATGCAAGTGACCTTAATAGGTTGTTAATTAATTAGAAAATATTGGATTTTGAAAATAACGTAAACGTAGGTAGTTATTCATTCACTTGTATATTTATCAGAATTTCCGAGTAGGTACCAATTATAAAACATACATTTCAACAAAATCATACATGAATTTGGCATACCTAATACATATTACATTTAAGCTAAAAACGGTAAAAACTTTATTAATACCTCAAGACGATACAACAAATTGAAATCAAAACCTATCCCAAGTGTCAAGTGATCCCAAACTGCAATTTTTGACTTCCAAGGTATGAGCATTTATTTCGGCCATCGAATGAATTCGGGGGATTCAAAACACAATCATTTGACTCCGGCGCACACTCTTCAATTCATTTCATCACTGCTAATCACCATGGAAACGGAATGAGTTCCAGTCGATTGCTCGCCCTAGACTCAGATTTCGTGATACAAGCTAACAAAGTCGGTATCTCATTCTGCAACGACAATTTGTTATTCAAGTTCGGTATCATAAGTTCCTGAATACCAATATCGCTATCCGGGTGTCGTTACACAAGAGGGATAGCGACCCCAACTCCATACCGACAATGAGGTAGCGAGTTGCAGAATCGCACTACAGGGGGGCTTGCCCCCCTGCAGTGCGATTCTGCAACTCGGTATGGAATCGTAACGACGATGAAATGTCGTTAGCATAACAAAAAATATCGATGCCACTAAATACCGACGATTGGTATTCTGTAAGGGCTCAATAGCGTCAGCTATCGCTTAATCGTCGATAAATTGTCGTTGCGGGGTCGTTTGCATTTCGACGGCTCTGGACCCCCCCGTTATCCGTACCGAAAGCTTGTTACACCCAAAAAACTTGGCTTGACGTTGCTTATCGGCGGTAGAAAGCTTTACGGTAAGTGTACCTACTTTTCTTTTGGCATGTTTTTTCAATTTTATTTGATGTAATAAGCCCAATGTAGGTACTTACCGTAGGTAACTAGGTAGGTAAACTAGTGACTTAATAATTTATGGCAGTGATGTAATAAAAACATCGTAATAAATAACTTAAACGTTAAAATTACTTGATAGGTAGGTAGTTAGGAAGTTATTAATATAGAAGACTTCTATAAGTGATATAGTCTATTTCACTTTGGGTAGTTATCTACTTTTTAGAAACGCATTTCACCACATATGTAGTTGAAATTCTGCAAGAAAGGGGACAGAGGTATCGCCCTCAGTTTGAAAGAAGAGTGCTACGAGACGGGCAAAATCCTTATTCCCTTGATCCCTGCATGTTCAGAAAAACCTTTAGGATAAGTCGACACTAGGCCATGAACCGAAATTCGACCATTGCTCCAATGCACCAGATTGAATGGATTATCCCCTGAAATCCAGGTACGTGCCTACCTAATTTTGCTGTAGATACCGATCCCCTACATTTTCTTTAATAAATGCAAGTGACCTTAATAGGTTGTTAATAAATTAATACAGGATTTTGAAAATAACGTAAACGTAGGTAGGTATTCATTCACTTGCATACATATTTATCAGAATTTCCGAGTAAGTACCAATTATAAAACAAATTTCAACAAAATCATGCATGAATTTACACAAATAAATTTGGCATAATACATATTACATTTAAGCTAAAAACGGTAAAAACTGTATTAATACCACAAGACGAAACAACAAATAGAAATCAAAACCTATCCCAAGTGTCAAGTGATCCCAACTGCAATTTTTTACTTCCAACGTATGAGCATTTATTTCGGCCACCGAGTGAATTCGGGGGATTCAAAACACACACAGCGCGCACACACACACTCTTCAATTCACTTCATCACTGCTTATCACCATGGAAACGGAATGAGTTTCAGTCGATTGCTCGCCCTAGACTCAGATTTCGTGAGACAAGCTAACGACGTCGGTATCTCATTCTGCAACGACAATTTGTTATTCAAGTTCGGTATCATAAGTTCCTGAATACCAATTTCGCTATCCGGGTGTCGTTACACGAGAGGAATAGCGACACCGACTCCATACCGACAATAAGGTAGCGAGTTGCAGAATCGCGCTACTGGCGAGGCGCGAAGCGCCGAGTTTCACTAACAAACTTTATACTGGCAAACTTATTTGTGTATTTTTCACGTAACAACCTCGATTGGAAAGAGGAGAGTTAGTACCTAGGACAGCATGTAGGAACTTAGTTTATGAACGTAAGGTAAAGTAACAGTTCATGTGAGAAACCGCACCGTAAAAAACCGGTGAACGTATTCTAGTTTTTACTTATCTACATCCCATAAAAATTGCTCCAATCCAGAGAACTTGAACTACCTAAATCAACACATTCCTATGATTAGCTTTGTCCCCACTGGCTTTTTCTAAAGGCTAGCTGACACCTAGAAAACTGCATGGTCAGTTTCTTGTACTTACGCACTGTTGAAGGTCGAAGCTAGTATATATTTTTATTCTACCATGATGTTGAAGTACTGCGAACAGGCGGTTTGGATACTATACAGTCGGGGAATAAGGCTCTGATCTCTGATGGTCACTGTGAACACTTTTGGTGAACAACGCTTTGTAGAAGTGCGAAAATTTTCGAAGGAGGCACTTTCCTATAAGTAACAATTTTAGTAATTAAAAGTAATTTTAACTAACTCCAATTTGACCCACTTAGGCTTTGACGATTTTTCTTTTACTGAACTGCAAACGGCCTGTTCAAACCCCAAATTTGAACACAGTTTCAAGTCCCAAAAAACTCCACAATATTTTCCTTTACTCCCAATCCGTTACTTTTCCTTTTTATGCTTTCCCCATGGGTTTTCCCAATCCCTTCATTAGCCTCGTAATCTCCTATAAGTGTTCCTTAGGTACCGCCGAACAATAACTTTGAAAGTAGCCTAACGGTTCCAGAATCCTCTGGGTTTCCCAACAACCATTATCTTTGTATTGCTTCCAACTTTTTGTAAAGGTGCATTGCGAAATTCCATTGGTTCCCCATTTTGTTAACCTGACCCCCACTACATCCAGTCAGAGTCATCTTGTGAGGTAGGAAAAATTTGTATCCTATCACTTCTTAGCCAACCTTCCATCTATATATATTTCGCTCTGTTTTCTATCGAACACGCTATTACTATTCATCCTACTGTAAATATTCCTCCTAACTGTACATATTCTCCTTTCCGTAATTATATTCTATACTATATTTCGTGAGTGTCGGTTTATTCATCCTCGGTCCCTCGGGCAAAAACATCTTTTGGTGCCGAAACCCGGGAAGTTAGTGGACGCAGTGAGAAGAAACCCGTGCTTCCACTTAAAACTATTGTGCGAACCGTTCCAAGTGCCACCTTCACAATGATGTCTCACGAGGAATTTATGCAGAAATTGGCAAGTAAGGGAAACCATGTCAAAATTTTCAAACTATTTCGTGAAACCATCACAACGCTGAAAATAGAGGCCACCAAGACCCTGGATCCAGCTACTCTGATCAATCAAGCCGATTTGCTCAGCTCAGAGTATGAAACTCTAAATGAAAGGTTGTCCGCTGTTTCTTCACCCACAAATTTTCAATTTAAAAAAGCTGAAATGAAACAGGATGACCTTAACGTCCAGCTTCATGCATTGATGCCCAAGTTATTTTCTTGCTTGAAACACTCGTGGCTAGTCGATATCCTTCGACGACATCTCTTTGAGGCACGTACATCTGCTGAAGCTTCCCTCGAAATATGGCATGAGAAATTACCTTCTCTTCAACCTCCTCATCAGCCACTATCTCCTGTCTCAGCAACAGATGATCCCAACAAAACGACATTAACCGCTCTGAAGACACTGGCTTCGCTATCCCCCTCGGTGCCTATTTTCAATGGGAACATTTTAGACTTTCCAACCTTCAAGGAGATCTTCACGCAATGTGTGCATGAGTTAGAGGTCCCTGATGTTAATAAGTTGGAGACGTTGAAAACCAAGCTTGGGCCAAAAATGAAATCCTGGATAACACCCCACCTTGTGAATCGTGCAAAGTACCAAGATGTGTGGAAAGCATTGGTGAATGAGTACACAAATCCGTATCACTATACCATGGCTATCTTAGATAAACGGAATGATATCGGACAGCTTGCCAACGATAAGCCCGACGTACTGCAACCATTCATCCAATCTGTTGAGGCCTATCACGCAGCTTTAAGCAGTCTTCCTGCAGTCGACTTAGCTGATATTTTGGTGTATCATACAGCTGCACGTGCTCTACCTGCCTATCTCCATCGCTCGTTTTATGACGAAAATATTGCCGGATCCACCGAACTTCCTATAGGTCGTGCACAAGAATAATGCCCTCCGACCCTGCACTCTATAGGAGGATGGGAGAAGCTGAGTGGGAAGCAATGTTGGGACTTTTACTCTGTTATGTTGGCAGCCGTGCTGCCATTCCAAGTCAGCTCATTCTATCGTGTTTTCCTTGTTTGCATCTTGCTTTTCGTTTCACCATCCTACCTATATCGTCGTATTAACCCTTCTTATTTTAACTGTGAGTATCATCACAATCCCCGTCATCCTATTTTTGAACTGAGTATCATCACAATCCCCCATACCCGTCAGTTTCCGTGTGTCGCCTACACAGATCTCGTGATGGAACATCAACATTCATCGTCAGTAAGAAACAGGAAACCTGCTATCGCAAGAGGCTCTAAAGTCAGGCACGGGAAATTGTGTACAATGTGTGCCAGTATTTTACGAGGAAGAAGAAAGGATGACGCGAAATACAACGTTCGCGATGTGACTAGTGCGGCGACGGGCGTCTCGGCGAGAACAGTCGGCAACATTATGAAGGAAGCTGGAAACCAAAAACCAAACAACATCAGATCGGGCGAGACCTTTGTTACACCAACCAAGTCCACACCGCACAAGAAGGTCATTGATGCTGATGAATTCACCGATGCTGCTGTACGATACAAGATACCTACGTGAATTCACATTGTTCGGAAAGAGTGCCCTTCATTGCAAACACTGTGCGGAATTGGCGAGTGACGGAGCTCTCGAGTGTGGTAGAAGTTACCTTCGGAAAGGACTGGTTAGTAGCGGTTTCAGGTGGAAGAAATTAATGTCAGTCCAACCGAAAAAATTGAAGACGACTACCGTCAAGAAGATCACTGAGTCGAATCGGAGATCGATAGTTTCATCATTAATGTTGTGGGAGGGCTTCTGATACTGATAGCAGTTCCGATGAGGATTCGGATTTTTCTGATTAGAAGTTTTACGTACCACACTTAAATTAAGTAAGTACTAAATAAATGAATAATAATATATATGTACTAAATAAATAAATAATAAAATAACATTTGTTTCCAATCTTTCCTTTTATACCTACCTACCTTTAAAAAAATTTCCTTATTTACCTCATTGTACCTTTTCAAAAAAGTACTCCTAATTTTCAAGAAAACATTTCATAGAAAAATCCTATTAGGTACACACGAGTTTGTCTGTCAGCTCAAAGGAGTCACGCTCAGGAGTCCGATTTTACAAAAATCGGGAAAATGTTACGTTCATTCACTATGGCTTTTATGACAGTAGGTAAGTATCATTTTTTATAACGAAAAAAGGTAAAGGCGCCCATACACTGTCCAACCGTCGGACCCAACAAGGGGTGGGGAGAGATGAAAACGCCTCCCATTCCCTACTGTTGGATCGTGTGTGGGAGGACGTCCAACCGTTGGATCCGACCAAACTGGTTGGGTGTGGTCGGATGGCAAAACCGCCCAACAAACATGGTTGTGCCCTTCCCCCTCCATTACTCCCGACCAAGTTGTACCGTGTGTGGCGCTGTCGGACCAACTTCTTCTCCTGTAATTTTTTGTTCGTCTGAAGCAGACACACGTTGTTTTACGTAATTTTTATCAGTTTCTCCTGTTATCAGTTGTGCCAGTACCTCAAGATATTGGAGTTTGGATAATTGGTGTTTACTGTTACTGTTTTGTTATTATCATGAGAGGTGAAACAATGAATTGTACCGAAGTTGATGCAACAACGGAGTTATTGGAAAACTATAGGATTCACGTTCGGGAAAAATAAAAAAACGCGGGAAACTTGGTCGGATTGGGTGCTTGTTTGGTTGGATCGTGTGTGAAGCGCCGTCTGGTTGGCAGGGGGGCGCGTTTTCGCCTCTCCCCACCCCTTGTTGGGCCCGACGGTTGGACAGTGTATGGGCGCCTTAAGTTTTTATGACGGTTAACACTCAGCTAGAAAAAGGATTACAGGGGGACAGTGCTGCCACTGGACAGGGGAAAAACAAAAAAAACGGGGAATTCCGTGTTGAAAATGATTTCCACGTTCTCCGCCAGAGTGCAGGGTCGGAGGGCATTATTCTAGTGCATGGACTATAGTTTGCGCAGCCTAATGATATATCTTCAGTCCCGTCTTACAAGAAAAATTGCAGTCGGAGACCAGCCTACACAACCTTCAACCTATAAATATCAGTCTGAAAGGAGTAGGCGGTACAACCTTTGCCCAAAAAATACTAACTACTTATGCCGTTCTGCATTATCCCAAAATCAATGATCAAATTCCAAGTCGGCTATACCTGAAATTCTTGGTTCTTCCACAGCCTACAGCGCCATTGCCCGTCCTTAGTTTCCCAACAATTAAATGGCAAGGAACAATTGAAAATTTGAAGTTGGCCGATGCAAATTTCAATTCTACCAATGATGTTCACATGATACTGTCAGCAGACGTTTTACAAAAATCCCTTATACAAGAAATTATTTTTCCAATTGCTGGCTCCCCATTTTTTCAAAATTCCCTTTTTGGGTGGCTGGCCTCAGGCTTTATCTCCACTAGTAGAAAGAAAGCTGTTCGTTTCTCTGAAAATATTCTTGACAATGAATTTAAGGCAGGGCAAATGCTCTACAAGTATAAAATCCAGAAGGCCTATAAATATACTGTACATAATCCCATTCCGAATTCCAGCAACGCAAAACCAACAAATAATTCAGGCGATGATCATAAAGACAAGCAAAACGCACTTAATATTGTTCACACACCCAAACCTCAACGGGAATCAAATCCTCGTACTGCATTCCGAAATACTTATTCAGCGCCGCACATCCCAAACAACCTCTACCTCCTCCTGAATCATTGAATAGTATTATAAACGTTACCAACCTTCACACCCTCTTTCCTGCAAAAACTGATGACAGATGTATTTATTCCAACCAATCAGCAAGGGATTCTAGGGTAATCTTACTCAACTATATGCCACACAAACCTCCTGATAAAATATCCTTCCTTGAATCAGCCCATTCAGTCGCTCCAAGAATCAAAACCGAGTCAATCCCCTCATTTCACTCTAATAATTCATTGATCTGCTCCAAAAAACCATCTTACCTTGAGGTATCAAAACTGCTTGAAATGATGTACCTATACTATAGAGTCAGTTGAACCCCTTAACGCCTGACGAGAGTTTGGCTGAAAGAATTTTTCAAAATTCAACTATCCAGCTTTCAGATGGTAGATTTCAAGTAGACCTCCCTCTCAAACCCAACCCATCTATGTTGGGAGACAGTCGGAAAGTGGCTCTATCCCGCTTCTTTGGGCTTGAGAAACGACTTGCAAAAGACCCCAACCTTTATGAGTCCTATAAACAATTTATGAATGAATACCTGTCGTTGGCCCATATAGAACCAGTACCACCCCCTGTCCCTGGACAAGTCACTTACTACATTCCCCATCATCCTGTAAGAAAGAGGGATGACCCATCCGATAAAATTAGAGTAGTTTTCACCGCCAGTCAGAAATCCAGTACCGGCTTTAGTCTAAACGAAATCCTACTCCCTGGACCACGATTACAAGACATTTCAGAAATATTAACTACTTTTAGATTTTCAAAATATGCAGTAACAACCGACATTAAACAGATGTTCCGACAAATATCACATAACTCATTACAAAGAGATTTACTCAGAATATTTTGGAGAGACGAACCGTCACTTCCTCTCAAGGAATACCGCCTTACAACTGTTACGTATGGTACGACGTCTGCCCCTTATCTTGCGTGTAGAGTAATGCAAGAAATTTCCAACAAGACTTCATCAATTCTTCAGCTTGCTTCACAAGCTCTAGCTCAGTCCACCTATGTTGATGACATTCATTTTGGGGTGAATTCAATGGAGGGAACGATAGGGACTAGAGATCAATTGATAAAGGCCTTAAAAAATCATGGATTTGAACTCAGGAAATGGGCTTCTAATCACCCACAACTCCTGGATGGGATACCCACAGAACACATACGCCCCAGTTCTCAGTTCACTCAATTAGGAGTTGAACCTAATTCACCCCTCAAGGTGCTAGGAATTGTTTGAGATAATCTGCATGATGTTTTCTCCTATACCATTTCTCCTATATCCACCATCCAAAGTAAACGTGAGCTTGCGTCACAGATTGGCCAGTTGTATGATCCCCTAGGTTGGATTATACCAATCTCGGTTCACGCTAGAGTGATCCTGCGTCAGGTAGTTTTGAAAAAATATGATTGGGACACCATTTTATCCCCAGAACTGAGAGCCCAGTGGGCTCGATTTGCAAATAACCTGTCTTATATCACACATATCTCCATTCCACGATATATTCCAATAAAACCGCCTCATTTCTCGATTGCAGCCTTTGCTGATGCCAGGGAAAAGGCTTATGCCACTGCATTATACCTCATATGCTATGACTCTAATCATTGTTCGTCTCATTTACTGATTTCTAAAGCTCGTATGGCGCCTATCAAAGTAGAAACCTTGCCAAGATTAGAATTGCTTGCCGCAGAATTACTCTCCAAAACTGTAAGAAAAATTAAAAATTGACTTCCACCTATCCAAAATGACCAAATTTACGCTTTCTCAGACTCAACTATAGTACTCTCTTGGTTGACAGCTGATCCTGCCCCTGTTTGGAAAGTTTTTGTGGGTAATAAAGTAGCTAGAACTCTAGACCAAATTCCGTCAGACAGATGGTTTCATGTAAGCTCCAAAGAAAACCCAGCTGACATTGCTTCCAGAGGCATCTCCCCTGAAAAACTTCACAATAATAACTTTTGGAGGCAAGGCCCCACTTGGCTTTCTCAGCATCCAAGTCAGTGGGTCCTTACCCGAGTAAGACCTACTCTTGAAGACCCCAACGTTCAATCCGAGCAACGTCAAAGCAGCCATTCAAACCGGAGATGGGGCAATTACCACCAGACCGAACTGAATTATTACATCCATTTAACCAAACGGGTATAGACTATGCAGGTCCTTTTCCACTTTCACTTACTGGAAAACGAGGTTCAAAGATAATTGATGCCCACCTTTGCGTTTTTGTTTGCCTAACCACAAAGGCTGTTCACCTAGAATTAGTTTTAGACCTCTCTTCAGATGGATTTTTGCAAGCATATGATAGATTTGTAAGTCACAGGGGTCATCCTGCTGTAGTCTGGACAGACAATGGAAAGAACTTTGTAGGAGCAAACAATCACCTTAGGCGCCTTAGGTCAGTCATTTCGGACAAAACTCACTCAGATGCAGTCATGAGACATACAGCTCGTCAAGGAACTATTTGGAAATTCATTCCACCTCGCGCCCCTCATTTTGGCGGACTTTGGGAAGCCGCAGTAAAATCAACTAAAAGGCTACTGAAATTAATTCTCAAAGACCAAACACCAACTCTTTTAACATTGCAAACGATTCTAACGAAAATTGAGGCCATTCTCAATTCACGACCACTCCTGGCACTATCCAACTCTCCAGCCGATTTGGACGTCTTAACTCCTGCCCATTTTTTAATTCACCGCCCTCTAACAGCTCCTCCATCCAAGCCTGATGATTCTCGATCATCCTTACATTCAAAGTGGAAATTTGTCAAGAAAGTGGAAGAAAGTTTTTGGAAACGATGGCAAAAGGAATATTTATTAACACTGCAAAGGAAAGAAAAATGGAATACTCCCTCTCGTCTCCCAGTAGAGGGAGAAATAGTAATAATCATTGATGATAATTTACCACCCCTGTCATGGAGAATGGGAAGAATTACCCGTCTTATCTATGGAGCAGACGGTACCCCCCGAGTAGCCGAACTCAACAATGCCTCTGGTCCATTAACCAGATTAGTGTGTAAATTATGTCCACTGCCAGATAACCCATGATTAATCAAGCGTGGGGGGGAGGATGTTCAAACCCCAAATTTGAACACAGTTTCAAGTCCCAAAAAACTACAATATTTTCCTTTACTCCCAATCCGTTACTTTTCCTTTTTATGCTTTCCCCATGCTTTACCCAATCCCTTCATTAGCCTCAATCTCCTAATATGTGTTCCTTAGGTACCTACCGCCGAACAATAACTTTGAAAGTAGCCTAACGGTTCCAGAATCCTCTGGGTTTCCCAACAACCATTATATCTTTGTATTGCTTCCAACTTTTTGTAAAGGTGCATTGCGAAATTCCATTGGTTCCCCATTTTGTTAACCTGACCCCCACTACATCCAGTCAGTCATCTTGTGAGGTAGGAAAAATTTGTATTATCACTTCTTAGCAACCTTCCATCTATATATTTCGCTCTGTTTTCTATCGAACACGCTATTACTATTCATCCTACTGTAAATATTCCTCCTAACTGTACATAAATATTCTCCTTTCCGTAATTATATTCTACACTATATTTCGTGAGTGTCGGTTTATTCATCCTCGGTCCCTCGGGCAAAAACACGGCCCAACGCCTAGTGATGGTCATTGCGAACACTAAAGGCTTTGGCACACAGAACGCGTTATAACGCGACGCTTGGCGTTTCTGTACCGTCGCGTTACGGCGATACGGTTGTATGACACAAGTTTGCATCATCCCTGCCACAATGGCTGCGTTAAAACTCAGCGCGCAGTCCCGGAACGTTGCGTTAGCTATTCGGGTTGTTGAAAATTACAAAAGTTAACGCGCGTTAGTGCATCAACATGGTGAACAAACAGAAAAACTAATTGAACAAGTGCGAAAGTTTGTGTATTTGTACGATACTTCACATGATTATTACAATAAAAGTCTCTCCCTAGTTTCAACAGGTCTCCTCCAGTTCGTGGTGATCTTCTCAATACTAGGCTGCAGTAGATCATGCAGATCCTCAAAACATTGTCGAGAGTTTGTCATCTGAGCGCAGCTCTCGACACAGACGGTGGAATTCACCAAGTTCTTCTCTTTTTTTATTGATTGGGTTTACCCAACACCGCTTCTTCCACAGCTCTCAATTAAAGCTAGAAGGAGCAGAACTTCTTCCTCATCTGAACTGCTCATGGCTTAATCCAGTGAACCTGCACAATACTGGATCTGCCGCCCAGATAACGCTGTGTGTGTGACGTAGCCATATCGCTGAACACCGAGAAGAACGTGCGTTCCCTTACCGCCACGTTATAACGCGTCCTGTGTGCCGAAGCCTTTACTTTGGTGAACAAGGCCTCATAAAAGTGCGAACATTTCCGAAGTAGGTACCATCCTATAACAATAATATAAGTAACAATTTATTTTAGTAATTAAAAGTAATTTTTAACCAATAAAAGCTCCAGTTTTACTCACTTTAGAAGTTTTGACGATCTTTCTTCTTCTTTGGATAGGTACCTACCTACTGAACAACCGTTTTTCGCATGGACAGATCTGGAGTAAATGCGAACATTAATTTTTGTTAATAGCTAGGGATTGATTCAAAGTAAGTAAAGAAAAGCGCTAGTGCATTGCTGATCCTCAGTGGATGGATGGAACTGCAAATTTATAAATTGAAAAACATCCTCAAAATCAACCAGATGGAAAGGTCACAAGCAAAAGTTAGTTTGGCCAGTTCTATAATGTTGGGCTGTTCGCAGCATTGAAAACCTAAGCACTGAAAGAGGCCTCCACCTCTTTGTGCCAACAGCCAATCAGATGTCAATAACGCTTATTTTTGAAAACGGGCTTCAAAGTACCATTTTTCCGAGAGTTGTGAATATTAAACAACAACAAAATTCTCGATGAATTTTTTTTTCTAAACTACTTACTGCAAACTACTACATGGGTTTATTATTCCATTAGACATACCTACAGAAATGTTGGCTGTTCATTTATTGCTTCTTTCACGACCAATAACTGATAGGTAGCTAGTTTTGCACTAATTTTGGCCCCCAAAACACGAATTAGGCTCCTATTTTTGACAAATTATCTTTGATCGTTGATAGTGCCATTTGATTCGCTTCGCCTGTTAATACTACTTCTAGTGTAATTACACAAATTTATGGTGATTTCGGACAATTTCCCAGGTTTTTGTCTCATACAACATGAATTTTGGGAGCTGAACCTTCGTTACAACTTTGGTCAAAACCAATTTCACATTGTCTTCCCGCCCTAACCTCAAAAAACTCTATATTTACACCCACAACACTCCTGGGTTTATTCCGATCGGTCTGCCGAGGTTCGGTGTTCGGAGCACAACTAGGGCCCAAATGGAGCCTGTGTGCGGAAGAACGACGATTTCAGACCAAAATTTAAGGCTGAACCTCAATTCTTCGCTCGTTGGTCAAAATCGACTTCACATTCGGTCTCCTCGTCCTAAAAAACATGGACACGCTCATGGCACTAGGTAAACCACCAAAAACCGCTGCTAAGTTTTCGGACACAACTAGAGCCAAAATGGAGCCTGTGTGTGAAAGAACTAATTTTTTAGATCGAAAATAAAGTAGATATATGAATGATATGGTGGACGGACATGCATTTTTGGAATCTCCCCACCTTGAAATGTAAAAGATAACCTTTTTAGGGGGCGTTATACTTTTTTTTGCTGAGGGAATAGGTACATAGGTGTATTATTCACATAATTATAAACCAAAATTTGATTTATCAAAATCTGTAATATCCTACTTATTCCTAGAATCAGAATTCCGATTCCATAATTTGTCACTTTTGAACGAGATTTCAATAGTCATCCAGCAGGTACCTACGTCCCCAATACACATCACTACAAGAAAGCAATAAGTAAAATCTAATGAATGAATGAGACAAGAACTGATAGTACATACTATTTACTTCAACCGAATAGCTCTTCCCTTATACATCAAATCCACTTTAGAAACATCCCGTGGACCAGGGCTTCCCAAACTGTGGTCCGCCGACCCTAACTAAGGAGTCCGCGGCGAACTTCGAGAAAAATTAATACATTCTTACAAAAATAAACGTAGAGTGAATAAATACAAGTAAAAACTCAAAAATTTATTTTTTGCAAATGAAAAAAAAAAAAATTAATTACCATGAATACTGAAAACAAAAGTTGATGTGTAAAATAGTCTGGCGGGCGGGACTAGGCTGGTCTCTCAGTCGCTTTCCCAGAAATTTCAGAGTTGTTGCGGTGTAGGTACGTTCATTACCGGGAACTGCTTCTCCCTTCTCTCTGCTTCTCGAACACCCTGGATTTTTCCACAGTGGTATATAACAGGGCCATTGTTTCTTGAGAATACCAGTCAAGCTCAAGCTTCTTTAGTGTTTTACCTTCGTTTTTCGTGTTCTACCTATTCAAAGTCTCTTTATTAATTAGTTATTTACTCCAATCCAATAAGGATCGGTGGCTAAAGTCGGGATCTCTGAGGAAGCAATCAGTTTCTCCATCACCTGCACAACAAGTTTCCGTCGAGAATTTTACAGACAAGCCAAATGAATCTTCAGTTGATGCACTGCAGCAAGTTCCAACATTCACAGATGGCCAACGTTTTCAATGATGGGAGATGGCAGTGTATACTTTCGTATTTATCAGATATTTTTATGAAAATGAATGAGATGAGCCTTTCTCTGCAAGGGATGAATGTCACAACTTTTGAAGCTAATGACAAAGTTCGCGCATTTAAAAGAAAAATCCAGTTTTGGGTTAAATCTGTTCAGAAGAAAGAGGTGGAGTGTTTTCCTGCGTTAAATGATTTTTAACATGAAAACAAACTGGATCTTGAGAAAATCACTTTGACTGATGAAATATGTGAACATCTTCGCGGTTTGGAGAAGTCTCTTGAGCACTACTTCCCTACAGCTCGAGATACAATTCTGCAAAAACATGACAGGGTGGTCAAATCGTTTTCAGTTTCAAAAAAGCCAACTAGTCTATCGTCAAGTGAATACGAATGTCTGATAGACATAACTTCAGACTCCACCTTGAAATCTACTTTCGAGTGTGATACCTACTTAATCCCATTTTTGGCTCCACCTGGAAAACAAAAAGTTCCAACCGCTTGTGGAAAAAGCGAAACGGGTTCTTCTTCCTTTTGCCACAACTTACTTATGCGAATCTGGATTTTCTGTCTATGCAGCCACCAAAACTAAACACCGAAGCCGTCTAGATGCTGAACCCGACATCCGACTCCGGCTATCAAAAATAAACCAGATATTTCTAAATTGTGCCAATTAAAACAACCTCATTGTTCCCATTAATCAAGATGACTATGTTCAAATCATTACTTTTGAAATTATTCTGTTCGATTACGTACAATAGTTGTACCTACCTATCGATTCCGTTCTGTTCAATTTGATTTTTGTGTTGTAACTAAAGTTGAGTTTGTAAATGTAATGTTTGTTTTCATAGTGATATTCCCCTCCACCACTAATAAGGCATGGCCTGGCTAATTTACTAAACTTTTATTTACCACAAACTGCAAATTTAGTGTCATGTATCTAAATCTAAATAATAGTAGATATTGTTCCGTGAAAGGGGTCCGCAAGCCAAAAAGTTCGGGAAGCCCTGCCGCAGACTAATGCATGCATTACAGTTTACATCCCTTATGGTGGTGTGTAGATCACTCTCACTCATTGCAGATCGTCTGGAAGTAGTATGAGATTAACTAATCTGATGAATCCGTAGTGGTTTAATTACCTACCTAAGCGTGACTAGTCACGCGATATGAACAGCTCGTTTGACTACCCTTAAAAGAGTAGGTGATGTTTTCATCAGAGCAATGCTCCGAGAATATTGTGACCTACGCCGTGTGGCAGCTTCAAAAGTTGCGCTAACCCCCCCAGCAATAAATTTCGAAATTCCGGTGACGCAGTGCACAACTAGACTAAATTCTGCTTCGAACAAAAAAGAAACACGTAAATCGGTTGAGATTAAGCCCTGGGCAGCCAGCACACACAAGATGTTGACGAAAACCCACGTTTTTTCGGCATTGACTCCCCCTTCTAAAGTAAATTTCGAAATTCGGGCAACGCAGGGCACAACTAGACAGTTTTCAGCATCGAACAAAACAAGAAACACGCAAATCGGTTGAGATTGCGGCCTGTAACACACCTGTTTTTTTTCTTTTCTACGGATTTGGATTCAGGTGGTCCTTCGAATTTGGATGTGGTTCTTTTCATTCGCGGCAGAGTGCTGTCCTCTTCTGCCAGCTCAAATACATAAAGACGTCTCTTACTACTGAAAGACGTCCTAAAAAAGCTCAGTAACAATATTATCAACACAAAACGAGGTCAGTGAAAGGGGTAAAATATCAAAAGGCGGAAAACATAACCATATTATAATTTAAAAAATCAATCAACGGCCATATAATATTTATATCTTTCTTTTATAGCAAGGCACTATGTAGACAATATATCACCTATTACTACATATTTACAAAGTTGTGCACGTAGAAAAATAGAAGACAGGTCTACCTATCAAGAATGTTGATACAATTAATTGAATTTGAGTCCAAGTACGAAAATTACAATTTCAAGTAGTGGTTTGCGAATTGGTGAATGTGATGAATGCAAGGATTTCTGAAATAAGAACAAAAGATTACGAATTGACGATAATGCAAGTATTGTAATAGACACGTAAAACAAGAACACGACTGATTTTTGATGTGATTAATAGGATTTGTAGCCCAGTCAAACTCTATGATACGCAAAGGGCACACCTGGATGAATTCACCCACCCAAGACGAATGCCTACAAGTGGATGCTGAAACTGCAAATGATGAGGAAGATGACCTCGTTGAAGGGCAACTCGCCATTGATGATTCGGTGCCAGCTGTGGGCCCCGAAATCAACATCACAGGACAAAGATTTTGAAGATGCCATTCCCAGGTGATCGACCTCTAAAAGTAGACGAATGGAACGGCCGGACGACTTTGACGGATCAGGCCACATCCGAAATTTCTGACATAGGCCTCGTGCACAGGACTGTGTCAGAGCAAGCTGTGAGTGGCCCTTGGCGACGCTTCCTCCATAGATCCATCAGGATTACAGTAGATTAACGTATATGACCACTTAGTTCCTCCATTTACCAACCGTACAGGCCTTTTTTGCAAATGGGGAATTGTTGTCGTGTCTTTAAATAATTGCAGCTTGAAGCCAGTTTGCAAAAATAAGCTGGCTGAAAGTAAAAATGTGGCAAGAAATGACGTATCAGGTCTATTGACATCTGACTGGCCTTTGGCCCCAAGGAGGCGAAGGTTCTCATTCCGCACAGTTCGACTTTGAGGACACCTTTTTTAAATCTGCAGTTCCATCCATCGTTTAAAGTGAAGCACTAGCGCTCCAAGCGGGATTCCAGTTGAACTACTTGATTTACATCATCATTTCTAGCGGTTACTCAGGAATTCCAATTTCACATTCGTTTTCTGCCTAGACTTTCCGATATAAGCACCGTTTTATGTGGTAAATAAGTGTTAATTTATGTTATTGAACAGAATTTGGCCAAAAAATGGGAAGACGAAAGTATCCATATGTTCCACTCACCGGAACCATAGTTTTAAACTTCGTCAAATAATAAGATCTGTAGTAAAAAAGACAGAAGAAGAAGTTGATTGTGTTGACCTGTTCCTTGGTTGAGTGTTGTGTGACTGTGATGTCAAACATCATTATTAATTACGTTTTTATGCCAATTGATTTGCCTGTTTTGGCAAGCACAAAATGGACGAAAATTACTTGAAGTGGGTCACATTTTGTCCTGCAAAGAACGGGGACTGACCGGCAGAGAAAGGACTCTCAATGCTTTGGTAGCAAATGACAATGTCAGTCAATGAAGCCCCCTTTTCTTGAAGATTGCTATGAGTACTAATATTATTACTACCTACTTACTCTGTTTACCAATTCGGAATTTAATGTAACATATTCCATTCTTCGATTTGGTTGGTTTTCTAGAGGCTAGTGTAGCTGGGCCATAAAACTATCCAAGAGTACATTCGTTCTAATCGATTTTGACTAAAACTATCCACAAAATTTGTCATTGGCTATAAGGCTTATCATAAAACCGTACTTTTGTTGATTAAGTTTTCCAAGAACATGAGTACCTACCAATGAAATGATCCTATAATTTTCTATCCAATCACAGGTGTATGATAATTTTTAGTGGACTGTATGTTTTTTCTACGGAGGGAAAACTAGTATGGTTTACACAAACAAAGGTTATATATTAACTATACGGATTATTATTGTTGTGTATAGAGGTCGCGGGTCTAGATCGCTCGAATCCTACCTGAATAAAATGTGGCTGAAGGCAGTTTTACTGTTACAACGATTGTTGTCTGTGAGAAGGTATGTGAGGTATGGAACATGAAGGTACGACGATAAGATCCACTCACCGATGACACTGAGGACAGTACTTACCCCCGGCCGGGGTGTGCAGAGGCGGTTGAATATTCAGCGGTTGCTGCAGGAGGCAAATGGGATAGGGGTGAGGAGCTCACAGACCTCGCCGTGGGAGAAAGAGAATGCTCGCGGGTTTCCTCCATATATCGTGATTGACTTATTCGCGGTGGTTTAATTTCCACAACAATACGCTGGAACTAAATAACTGGGGGTAGAAAATTGCGGGGTTACCAATAACGGGTAGAGCGGGTTAACGAGAGGTGGCAGCTTTGACTACTCATGGAGGACTGACTTTGGAGTACGACTTAATATAGACGCCGACGGGAAAATTCCTGTGACAGTTTTCCTAATCTGCATCATGTGATACAGTTTGTTTTGCATTCAACTATCTGGTCTAAACAACAGGAAAGGATTGATTGCTCGAGGCCATTATCGAATTTCAGCGGTACCCATGGGTCTGAAACGCACTTTTATTTTTTAATGCAAGAACATTCCATCCTGAGAATTTCAACACCTAACACACTCTTCAAAGTTAAGTAATTTTTCCTACTGTAGGCACCACAAACTTCCATCATGACTGATGAACGAAGACAGGCATATAATTTGCAGGTACATGAATAAATCGGTCGATAACGTGTACCTTACGTAAGCAGGTATGTTGAGCATGACCCTTTCAAGTCAAGAAAAGAAACTCACGGAAATTATTACTATGGACAGTGTTTCCTTGGTTGATTTATATTTTACCGTGTGGACGACTCAAGTTTTGGTTTATTATTCTGTGAATAATACACCTATGTAATCGCTCAGCAAAACATTTTTATAACACCCCCTCAAACTTTTTTCTTTTCCGTTTCAAGGTGCGTAGATTCCAAAAATGCAATGTCCGTCCGCAGTATCACGTGTACAGGCTTCATTTTCGGTCTAAAAAAGTCGTTCTTTCGCACACATGCTCCACTTGGGCCCTAGTTGTGTCCCGAAACTTTTCAGCCCGATCGGAATACACCCAGGGGTGTTATGAGTGAAAATGTGTGTAAAAATAGGTACTTTTTGCGTTTCAGCAACATGTTGGTAACATGAGCTTTTGAGGTATCGGTTTCCATGTTTTTTTGGACGAGAAGACCGAATATGAAGTCGATTTTGACCAAGGAGTGGAAAATTGAGGTTGTACCAGATGTTCAGCCCCCAAAATTGATTTTTTATGAGTCAAAAACCTGCAAAATCGTCTGAAATCACCATCAATTTGTAGAATAACACTAGGAAAAGTGTCAACACGTGGATCAATACGATTAAATGGCACTACCAATGATCAACGATGATTTGAAAAAAAAAAAAAAAAAGGAGCGTACCTAATTTAAGTTTTGGGGGCCAAAATTGGTGGAAACCATCAGAAATAGCTATTTCAATTATTTTACATGAAAGCAACAATAAACTAAAAGCCAACATTTCTGTAGGTAGGTATGTCCAGGAGAATAATAAACTCATGTGACGAGGACTTTGAAGCGTTTTTGGTTTATTATTCTGTGAATAATACACCTATGTATTCGCTCAGCAAAAAATTTTTATAACACCCCCTCAAAATTTTTTCTTTTCCGTTTCAAGGTTCCTAGATTCCAAAAATGCAATGTCCGTCCGCCGTATCACCGTGTACAGGCTTCATTTTCGGTCTAAAAAAGTCGTTCTTTCGCACACATGCTCCATTTGGGCCCTAGTTGTGTCCCGAAACTTTTCAGCCCGATCGGAATATACCCAGGGGTGTTATGAGTGAAAATGTGTACAAAAATAGGTACTTTTTGTGTTTTAGTTACATGTTAGTAAAATGAGCTTTTGAGGTATCGTTTTCCATGTTTTTGGGGACGAGAACACCGAATATGAAGTCAATTTTGACCAAGGAGTGGAAAATTGAGGTTGTACCAGATGTTCAGCTCCCAAAATTGATTTTTTATGAGCCAAAAACCTGCGAAATCGCCTGAAATCACCATCAATTTGTATAATAACACTAGAAAAAGTGTCAACACGTGGATCAAGACGATTAAATGGCACTACCAATGATCAAGGATAATTTGAAAAAAAAGGAGCGTACCTAATTTAAGTTTTGGAGGCCGAAATTGGTGGAAACCACCAGAAATAGCTATTTCAATTATTTTACATGAAAGCAACAATAAATGAACAGCAAACATTTCTGTAGGTATGTCCAATAGAATAATAAACCCATGTGACAAGGACTTTGCAGCGTTTTTCTATTAAATGCAATCAATTTTTCCCTTCACTCCTTCTCAAAGGATTTGTTTGGTATTTTATGGAAGGACAGATGAGGTTTTTTCCTATGATCTGTTGCTGTAACCAACGATAAAACAGTTGGAACCGAACACCGGAGTTGGAAAAAAAATCAAAAGAACTAGAAGACAAGAAGTTAAAACGTTAACAAACTTTGTTCTTATTCCTCCTATATCTATTTCTTGATGCACATACTCTACCATGTCAGACGTGGGCTTCTACTGTGGAAGATGTTTCTTGGGTGTTTTTGTTTTATTATTCCGTGAATAATACACCTATGTATTCGCTCAGCAAAAAATTTTTATAACACCCCCTCAAACTTTTTTCTTTTCCGTTTCAAGGTGTGTAGATTCCAAAAATGCAATGTCCGTCCGCCGTCCGCCGTATCACGTGTACAGGCTTCATTTTCGGTCTAAAAAAGTCGTTCTTTCGCACACATGCTCCATTTGGGCCCTAGTTGTGTCCCGAAACTTTTCAGCCGGATCGGAATACACCCAGGGGTGTTAAGAGTGAAAATGTGTATAAAAATAGGTACTTTTTGCGTTTTAGCAACATGTTAGTAACATGAGCTTCTTAGATATCGTTTTCCATGTTTTTGGGGACGTGAAGACCGAATATGAAGTAGATTTTGACCAAAGAGTGAAAAATTGAGTTCTACCGAATGTTCAGCTCCCAAAATTGATTTTTTATGAGTGAAAAACCTGGGAAATCGTCTGAAATCAATATCAGTTTGAATAATAACCCTGGAAAAAGTGTCGACACGTGGATCAAGACGATTAAATGGCACTACCAATGATCAAAGATAGTTAAAAAAAAAACGCATGAAAGAAACAATAAATGATCAGCCAACATTTCTGTAGGTATGTCCAATAGAATGATAAACCCATGTGACAAGGACTTTGCAGCGTTTTTTACCTCCACGGAAGATAAAATTAATTATGACCTTAAAAGACTGATAACAGAAAAGTGGAATGTCCGATGGAAACGGGAGGAGCCGCCAGGGACCCGAAGGAGCAGGAGTTTGCTCCCAGCTGCCACTTCGAGCTCAGCCATAGTTTTGCACGATGCCTATGTGTATTCCGATTTCTGATGTATCTATTCCTCACAAGTAGCAATTCTTATTAGTTGATGTATTCGTATTACTACTATAATATAGTAATATACAGTTGACATATTACCATAATACAGTTGACATGTCACTGTATTATTAGTTTATTACTCAATAACGCATCCATTCCCATTTCATTTCTGTTAAAAGAGATTACCTATAGGTAATAAAATTCGATAATGTCAAATTTGTAGTTATTTCTTTTTGAACCTTCATTACACCGTCAATACAATATTAACAGCTTCGGATTACTGCTGGCATATGGACAGCCAGAGGAAGCAGGCAGGTACGAGTGACATTACTGTGCTAATTTCTGATTTTCAACCTATTACGCTCAACTTTTTCTTGTGAAGTCAACAATGAACTTTGGATGGGGTGAGACCAACTTCTGACAGATTTTGGAAGTCAGAGGAGTGAAAAAAACCAGTCATGCAGCATGACTTAATGAGCGAATTTTCAAAGAAATATTCGAATTAATGGCTATGGTTTTGAATAAAGGAAAACTTCGGTCTAAAATTTGGTTTTCTATGTATATTCTCTTCGTATTTATTTTAATTTGTACGTTTTGTCCATCCTGATTCTACCGTTTTGGGTTTTGGGTAGGTTTTGCGCACTTTAAATGCTCTAATTTAAGAACGGATTTAGATATCTAAAATCCGATTTCACCATCGTGTTCAGCGTGCAAAAACCTTTAAAATGAGGGGTCACTTGTTAGAAAATAACATTTTGGGGATTTTTGGGTAATTTTTGCGCACTTTAAATGCTCTAATTTGAGAACGGATCAAGATATCTAAAATCCGATTCCACCATCGTGTTCAGCGTGCAAAAACCTTTAAAATGAGGGGTCACTTGTTGGAAAATAACATTTTGGGGATTTTTAGGTAATTTTTGCGCACTTTAAATGCGCCAAAACCCTCCTTAGAGTAGGCCAATTTCGCCCATCTTCGAAATTAGCCTTTCGATTGCCAAGATAGATTTTTTGTGCAAATTTGAGCTGTTTATCTCAATTCTATCGAGAGTTATCGTCTGGAGTGACACATATATATATATATATATATACATATAAAAAAGTGTTAAATTTCAGGAATCGTTTTAGAATGGTCTGAAACGGATTTCTATGAAAAAAATTTCCAAAAATTTATATTATTTAAATTTCGAAGCCATTGCAATAGCTTCATTTTCTTTGAAAATTCGCTAAAAACGCTGCAGTCCTTGTCACATGGGTTTATTATTCTATTGGACATACCTACACAAATGCTGGCTGTTCATTTATTGTTGCTTTCATGTAAAATAATTGAAATAGCTATTTCTGATGGTTTCCACCAATGGTGGTACGCTCCTTTTTTTTTCAAATTAACGTTGATCATTGATAGTACCATTTAATCGTCTTGACCCACGTGTTGGCACTTTTCCTAGTGTTCTTAGTGCAAATTGATGGTGATTTCAGACGATTTCGCAGGTTTTTGACTCATAAAAAATCAATTTTGGGAGCTGAACATCTGGTACAACCTCAATTTTCCACTCCTTGGTCAAAATCGACTTCATATTCGGTCTTCTCGTCCAAAAAAACATGGAAACCGATACCTCAAAAGCTCATGTTACCAACATGTTGCTAAAACGCAAAAAGTACCTATTTTTACACACACTTTCACTCATAACACCCCCGGGTGTATTCCGATCGGGCTGAAAAGTTTCGGGACACAACTAGAGCCTAAATGGAGCATGTGTGCGAAAGAACGACTTTTTTAGACCGAAAATGAAGCTGTACACGTGATACGGCGGACGGACATTGCATTTTTGGAATCTACGCACCTTGAAACGGAAAAGAAAAAAGTTTGAGGGGGTGTTATAAAAATTTTTTGCTGAGCGATTACATACCTAGGTGTATTATTCACAGAATAATAAACCGAAACGCTAAAATTCCTTCAAAAAATTCCAAAATGGTAAGTTAGCAATTTTTGACTACCTGCCGATTTAGCCTAAACCACCTGCTTGAATTTCCACTTTTTGGTACTCACTCGACGTAGAATTTAAATTAATGCTTTCATTTCAAATAGTGGTTTTTCCGGAAAACTCTTCGTTTTGAGTTATTTGTACAAAACGGAAAAGTCCAAAAATTGTGTGGTTCTTTGCGCATAGCACCTAACGCTCCAGTCAGAAAATAGGGCAAACTCAGAATATTACTTTTATTTGGGATACCCAAAGTGGTTTAAAAACACCTCTTGCTTTGTGTGAATTTTCGGGAGGCACGGCTCTAGTTTGACTGGGCTAGTGTAGGGATAGTCAAATTTATGAACGACCAAAAGATTACGAAACCATTGGCGATAATGTAGATATTATAACAGGATACCAGATGTCATGTAATCCCTACAGGAAGATAACTATGATTGATGTAATTAATAGAATTGCTAATTAATTAATTGATGTAATTAACAGAATTGCTAAATCTTAATTTAACCAACCTCTAATATGAGGATCCGATGCTGCCTTCTGATCCCAGGTATTACACAGGTCTTTTACGGAGAGAAGTTCCATGTAGTCCACATTGCTCATCGCAGTATCAATTTGGAGATAGCTGTCAGTTCAGAATTAGGGAAATAATTTTGAGCGAACAATTATTATTGTAATACATCCGTAACATTTGGTTTCATATATAATATATTCAACCTTTTCTCATGCAACTGTTACAGATTAAATTAAACCTCATCTATTAGCTGCTACTGATATCTATTAGCTACGCAAATTTTTTTGGGGGATTTTTTAAAATGCTAAGATTATTACTGTGATTGCAATGCCATTCATACTGGAAAAGGTACGCAAGTAAATCTCTTTAGCTAGATACGTGCATAATTATTTGCAGTTAGTAAATAATATCATGCAAGTATATCTATCAACTCTAGAGGCAGAGAGTAGATGGTAGCCTAGTTAGGCAGGGGATTTTCGACTACCTAGTAGTATAGGAATGAAACGAAAGGATACAGAGTTTGATAGAATTTTGTTGCATCTTCAGCATATTCACGCAGACGGTTCAATCTTGGAATGTTGTAGAAGTTACCAGTCGATGAACTGATCTCGGGAACCCTGCTAGCAGCTCTTTCAATGGCGTCATGTTTGGTCAAGAGATCTTCAACAATGACGAAAAGGCTATCCCTAGGAGTACAAGAGAAGCATAAAAATAATTAATTTATATGAAAGAGAACATTTTATTGAATATTTCCCAGGTACTATGCAGCTTTTATACATTACCTACAAATAGCAACATACCTACAAGCATCATTATTTATACCTTCGAATATTATCCAGTAAGAATAGAACCATTACATAGGTAGTTACAATATAATACACAATACTATTATAGGTAGTTATTCCAGATGTACAGGTTACACTGCCGGCATCAGGTAGGTAATTTACTATTATAATCTGCAGTACCTACTAAATACTGTAGAGGTATTTCTTACTGATTTTTCCGAATCCTGTACATGCTTTCCTCCAAATTCAGAGCAATGTTTGTTCTAGTTTTTCGAGGCAAGTTGGCAAGATCGGTTTTCTCTCCCACGTCAGAAATCATCCTTATGCTGCAAGGAGACGAAAGTTTTTGTTAACGTTTTCAAAGCTACCGCTTAATAATGTTTTCTATATACATACTTATGTTTATATTGATACTAATAAATTAGCACTTACTCGTCTTTTACATCAATGTAGCACTCGGCAAGTGACAGCACCAGGTTGATGTCGGGTATTGTTTTGCGAACGGTGTTATCCCATCTCTCGACATACTCAGGGAAACAGGTGAAGAAATTGTAGAGGTTGTTTGTCAGGTTCTCGTAAAAGTTCATCTCGTTCTCCAGGCAGAATTCTACTTCAAAAGAAAACCTGGAAATTAGGTAAAGGCTAACAACGAACGAAGCCGCTCGCCATCGCGGCCATCGCTAAGCTGACGCGTGACTCACCTCTTCTTCTTTTGATTGCCTGGAGCAGTATTCCTCTATCGTGGACACAACCGACGTTCGTGGAAGAAGAAAACAAGAGGAGCACCCTAGCTCTTGGTGGTACAAGTTTCCCACCAATAGTAATAATAATAATAATAAAAACCATTTATTGTGAAAAGGCACATTGGCCCATTGAACACACACGAATTACAAAAGTCAAATTACAAGGAGTTTAAGAAAAAATACATAATTAATAACACTGTCAAAATTTAGAACAAAATAATAATGCCACTCTGCGAAAATAAAGGTCCATAAAGAGAAATAAGAAAATAGAAGGGGGGAGGGGAGGGGAACACTATTCACCATTGGCGTAAAACTGTGTAACACCTGACTTGAATTGGCTAATTGTAGGGAGAGACCTGAGGCGGAGTGGAAGGGCGTTCCACAGCCTTACCCCCACAACACCAAAGGAATTACCGAAGATTTTTGTGGTGTGCCGAACGATCATGAGTGCGTTGGACCGTGGAGAAGAAGCTTTAATAATTATGGAGTTCAAGTAAGATGGGACTGTACAATTAAAGATTTTAAATATGCAAATGAGGTGGCGGAGATCGAAATATTTCTTCAAGGGAAGGGAAAAATAGTTCGGTATTCTTAGGGTCTGTTCGGAGAACCGTCCGGGACTGCCCAGGATTGCCCCCTCACCACTTTTGGCCGTTCGGAGAAGACAAGGGACGATCCCCGACGAGTTGCCCGCTGTTCGGAGAGAGCGGGGATTGTGAATTCGGGCAGCCCGGGATCATCCGGGGCTACTCCAGCAATGGCGTGGAGGAGAAAGTCCGGAGCATGCGCATCGGTCTATTTTTACCCCTCCCCTCTAACTTGCTCACTTCGATGTTTTCCTTTCCCGCGAAGCACAACTCAAACCCACACACGCCAAACCCGTATTTTTTTTAACGTATGCTTTACAGTTGTTTACAGTGTAAGCATTACAGTTTTTTGTTGTGTGTAATAATTTCCAGTTACGGATTAAGTTAGATAATAATTATGCTGTCTGATACGGATTATTCCGACGATGATAATGAGGGTGACATCAATTTTTCGGACGGTGATGAAGAAGAAATGAGGTTTTTTTTCCGAATTTGAGACCAAAAAATCAAAATTATATTGAGCAAGTGGTGTCTGATTTGTGTCAAGTGATGTTGTCTGAGTGTGAGTGGTGGTGATTTGGATTCTAGGTGCCTTCTGAATAAATAAAGTTCTTATAACAATGACAGCCTTTTATTTTATTACTAACCACATAACTGAGAATGACTTTATAAAGGTCATCAGGTTGAGACAGGTAAACATCAGTCTCAAGAAAAAAACCTATGCGACACTTTAGAGGCGCTAATTGGAAGGACAAAGTGACTTTAGGACAAAGAAGTGACTTTTTTTTTCTCCATTGTTGAAAAAGTTGAAAACGTTTTAGTTTAAATGATGTAGTAGTAAATGTAGTTTTAGTTTAAATCGATGAGAACGCACGACAGCTTGTAAACAAAATGGTGGGAGGTTCTAATACGGCTTCCAGTCCTGGACAAAGAAAAAGCGTTCGGACAAGGCACGAAACCGGGACGATCCGGAATTACTCTGGTGACGTCACCAGTCCAGGATTGTTACAGCTCTGGATAGTCGAGGACTGCTTCTCCGAACGAACCTTTAATAATATTTATGTAGGTATAATTAAAATATACATAGGTGTATAATGCAGAGATTTTAGATGTCGTTATAAACGATTTTAGTTTAAGTAGCAGTTTTATTTAGCAGTAGAAGAACAGTTATTGACTTATAAAATGGTCTATAGGTCTCGATTACATTCATATAGGGTAAAACCCCCAATAGTCAGTACTCTTAAGGAACTTTTTGACGTTAAAAGTCCCATAAGAATACCAGTTTTGGGTTATTTTAAACCAAATTTAGAGTTTATGACAATCAATGTCTCTGCTTTCGTAATCTGAAACCGGAATTTACGTAGATATATTAGTACTTTTATGAAAAATGCAAATGCTTGAAAAAGCTGTTGGCCCCGATAGTCGGCATACTTTTCGCCAGTAGTTGGCACCAAAAAGTGCCAATAGTCAGCACCCCACTGGAACCCACGGAACTGCATAGAAAATTGATTTAAAAAACTCTTAAACACTACTTTAACACAGCATTGGAACATAACTTACCTAGAAAATATCTACCCTAATATTACAAAAAATCAAAGTTCAGGTAGGTAACTTTTTATTACGAATGGAATTATTTTATATCACGAAAAATTAGAAAATGAGTTTAAAAATGTTAGAATACGTAAAATAATATGTTATTCTATACACGGTGGCTACACGCCCATGTAATGGTCCAGGCACGGTGAACAAAAAAAAGTCTTAGGGCGGGCGCACACGGGCGACTTTTTGTTGCGCAACTGTTTCGTGTTTCCTACGAGGCCTATGCATTTGAACCAAGGCGCGCACACGAAGCGACGCGACAGCAACGCAACTTTTCAGTTGCTCTGGCCGCCGACAGTAGGGCGACGAAACTGTCTCCATCTCTTCGCCCATCCCATAGTTTTGATCTACGCGCGCACAGGGGCGACAGTTTTGTTGCCCTCTAGGATTATATCTAGAATTAATATCTAGTGCCTAGTGCAAAGTGGTACATATTTTCTCTATTGTTGGCAAAATGGCAGTGAGGGATGAAGATATCGAAAGTGATTTAGTTATAAGTGAAGTTGAAAAGAGGCCAGCGTTGTTCGATAAAACTTTAAAGGATTATTCGGACGCCAGTCTGAAAGGCTGATCTTTCAGACATCAGCGGGTGAACCCAATATATTCTTTTCCTTTTATTTTTCCTGCGTCACAAATCACTGCAGTCTGTACTAAATCCATGTTCACTGTAGGTAAGTACTACGAAATCAACGAAAATGAATCTGCTGTCAAGGCAACAGTTGCTCATCGTGTGCGCGCTCTCGAAAGCCGAAGCAACTCGAGAGCGACAAAGCGCAACAAAAGTCGCCCGTGTGCGCCCGCCCTTACGTTTCACGTCATCTTCATCCAGGGCGAGTGCACTTCTTGTGGAAGTTTTTCTTACGCAGTTCACAGTGGCTCTTATCTCTCTCTTTCGAAATTTTGCTTTGTTTGTAAGTTTTTTAAATTATTTTCTTTTGTTGTTTTATTTTAGTCTCGAGTTTTTTTCTCTCTTCTTTCGCAGCCTCTTCGATTTTCTTCTTCTCATCCTTTGCCTCATATATGTTTTTCCATTGCCTTCCATTTACCTCCTTCACCTTTGACTGCATCTTTGTATTTGCCATCTCACCCATGTTGAAAAAAACACCCTACTGTGTAAAAATGTGTAATGTGTAAAAAACACCCTAAAGTGTGTAACAGGCCATAAATTATTGGTAAATTCACATAAACTAGTTGTTCCATTTCCTAAATTCAATTAAATTCTGTTTAATTCTTATTTGGACAACCCACCTCAGTTCATTCAATTCTTCAGCACGAAATGAAACACCATTGTTCATGTTATTATATATTTAATTGATTTATAAATCATGTGCTGAATTTTTGAGAATGGTTTTAATGATTAAATTTAAAAAATCATCCCTTTTTAATGAGTAAACTAAAATCATCCCTTAATTTTCAAAACAGAAAAGAACGGTGCTGAGAAAAAAACCATTAATGGGCATGCCGAATATACCAGTACCCGGCATTGCTGAAAACTAAAATTAGGGGGTGCCCAAAACTGGTAACACTGTCATCATTACTCGGCACCCCCCTGTGCCGACTATTGAAAAACTCAAGGTTTGGGGAATCAGTAATCGGCACCCCTATTTTTTATTCACAAAACTATTATTAGAGGTAATATTGAAGGTCAAAACCAAGGGAAAGCTATATAGAACAAGTTAAAAGCTTAAAATACTAAAATGTATAGGTTTACATATCAAATTCTTCTATAAATAAGGAGGCGGAAGCTTACCAAAATCACAGCGGACACCTTCTCCAAACAACACGTCGACGCCGACTGTACTTGATCAAGGCTTAATACAGCCTCATGAGGCCTCTAAATCGAAACAACACACTTTTCGAGCGCAGTTAGACTTCCCTCGTCCAATGAGATCATTCTAAAAGTCTTAAGCCGAACGGTTTGCTTGTTATTGTTGAAAATCCACGCAGCAGTGCCGGCTATTGGAGGGGGTGCCGACTATTGGGGGTTTTACCCTATTGAAGAAGGCTCCTACTGGAAGAATAACCAAGATGGCTGACTAATGAGAAACAACTTATCATTCAAATTTGCAAAATTGCACTTGCAAAATTTTTAGAAAAAGACATTCAATTTAGACACAGACTAGTCAACTCCCAACAAGTTTTGACACAAAATTTCTTCGATATCAGCAAAATAATTCTAAGTGAATATTTATACCTATCGCTAAAAATATGAAGTTTAGTAGGAAAGTATGACAACAATTGTATCAAACAGTCTTTGTGAGGTATCCACATTTCTACTACCTATCGGTCAGTCAAATTGCAATAGTTTTGTATACAAGTAACTGAAAAACATTCCTGTGGTGACTCCTGGTTTGAGGTAGGTAGGAGTTTTTGGAAGAGAGAAGGTGAGGTTGAATGAGGAGGTGAGACGTGAGAGAGGAGTGCGAGAGCGTATCCACGCGGTTTTCACCTCCTTGGATGCGTCTCTAGGGGAAAATATCCGCCCGGTTTTCACCTTGTTGGATATTGGGATAGGAAAATATCTGCACAGTTTTCACCTCCTTGGATATTTGGAAGAGAGGAAGGGAGGATATCCTTCCGATTTCCACTATGTTGGATATCAGAAAAATACTCGTCCGGCCAAATACTCGGTAGTATTAGCTACCTGGGCCTCGTCCCTCGCATCGTGCAGCTCGACTTCTCCATGTTTTTATTGGTATCAATCTTAGTTATTTACAGGAATTGTATACCAATAAATAAATAAATAAAATTTTGCAGTAAAGATTAAAGACAAGAATTGTGCTGAAGGCAAAAAGGTATAAAATATGTGATAAAATGTAAAAAACGCTGCAAAGTCCTTGTCACATGGGTTTATTATTCTATTGGAGTTCTAGAGATTTTTGTTGGCTGTTAAATGTATTGTTTCTTTCATGTGGAATGATTGAAATAGCTATTTCTGATGATTTCCACCAATTTTGGCCCCCAAAACATGAAATAGGTACGCTTTTTTTTTTCTTTTTTTTTAAGATCATCTTTGATCATTGGTAGTGGCATTTAATGGTCTTGATTCACCTGTTTACACTTTTTCCAATGTTATTGTACACATTGATGGTGATTTCAGACAGTTTTCCAGGTTTTTGACTCATAAAAAACCAATTTTGGGAGCTGAACCTTTGGTAAAACCTCAATTTCCGCGTCTTTGGTCAAAATCGACTTCATATTCGGTCTTCTCGTCCTCAAAAACATGGAAAAAGATACCTCAAAAGCTCATGTTACTAACATGTTGTTAAAACGCAAAAAGTACCTATTTTTATACACATTTTCACTCATAACACCCCTGGGTATATTCCGATCGGGCTGAAAAGTTTCGGGACACAACTAGAGCCTAAATGGAGCATGTGTGCGAAAGAACGACTTTTTTAGACCGAAAATGAAGCCTGTACACGTGATACGGCGTACGGCGGACGGCGGACGGACATTGCATTTTTGGAATCTACGCACCTTGAAACGGAAAAGAAAAAATTTTGAGGGGGTGTTATAAAATTTTTTGCTGAGCGAATACATAGGTGTATTATTCACAGAATAATAAACCAAAAAGGTTGAAGTGTAGGCAGGCGATGATCGGCGTCAAGTGTCACAACGCAAGGCGTTCCTGGCTGGGGGATTGGTGGTAAGTACTCAGGCAGGAGCATGCCAGAGACTCCGCTACGGTGGAGTGGGGTGGAAGAATATGCTGGGGCCGCCAGGGAAGTGGGGTGGTGTTGTCGTCGTTGATTTCTCTCGGACCTGGGCTTCCTGGCGGAGGCTATGGGGGATATCCCCGAGGGTGGGGCAGTCGTGACAGGGCGGGTGGTGGCATGGCTGGGTCGGTGGGGGTGTAGGGGACGTGTGTCCGGGTGGCTTTGGCGATCTAAAAATCGCGGCCTAAAACCCACCGGAACACTTGCCATCACCAAGGCCAGGGAGATAGTCCAGTGATCCTCGGAGGGGGAATCCATGGTGGAGGTGAGGGGCGTCTGGGAAAACGCCAAAGAGGAGAGAGCAGTGGCAACGTCTGGGTCGGGTGATGGCTGGTCGGTGGGGTTGGTGGAGACAGGGGCGAGATCCATCATGGACGGAGGCGAGCTGAGGACTGTGAAGGGCTAAGGGTGTTGCTAGTTGAGGTTGACATGGTGGGGGTTCGGCGAGGGTTAAGGCTGGCTTGCAGTGAGCGAGCAGGCCGGTATACGGTTTTCTGTCAATCAAAAGAGTAGTGGTGTGGATAACATGAAACGGACTGGAATAGAGGGGTTGAAGGGTTTGTGGATCCCTGGCTCCTGCAGGTACATTTGGGTAGCGGAGTGAAGGCCCTTAGAATAAGCGGTGTCGATAACGGGGGTCGGCTGCGTTTAATGAAGGGTGATTTATGGTTCTTCAAGAAATATGTCAGTGGGCAGTCGTAAAGGAGCACGGAAGGTCCTTTCAGCGGGATTAAGGCCATTGCTTCGTCGGGCCGGAGATCGAACGCTCTGCATTACATAGGGAAGGGCCTTAGTCCAGGAGGCCGTGTTACTTGAGGTGGAGAGGGCTTGCTTCAGGACTGAGTGCCACAGCTCGACTTTCCCGTTTGATTGCGGGTGGTAGACCGTAGTACGCTGCTTGGTGATGCCAAGTGAGTGGAGAAGTTCTGAAAATGGTGCCGATTCGAACTGCCTGCCTTGATCGACCTTGGTGACCTGCGAACAACCGTATCGGTCCACCCAATTATTAAGGAAGGCCTTGATGAGGGTGTTCGCGGTGATGTGGGTGAGTGGGGCACACTGGACCCAGTTTGTCGCACAGTCAATAATTGTCAGGCAGTAGCATTTCCCCTCGGATGGGGAAAACAGCCCGGCAATGTCGAGATGGAAGTGTTCGAAGGGCAATGAGTCGTCAAAGGTTTGTGGTGGGACGTGGGGGTGGGTGGAGATTTTGAGTTGCTGGCATTTCTGACACCCGAGAACCCAGTTGAGTCCCAGTTCAGATTGGGCCAGAAATATTGTTTTGAGGAGGTCCCAGCTGGCCCGAATCTCCGGACGATGGAGCCCGTGGTTATGTTAGGAGATTTGTTGCCGCAGGCCGGGTGGCATTCACGAACATGGACGGGGTGTCTGTAGAGGTGTCGCACCAGAGGCCGTGCGGTTGGATTTGTTGTAGTTTGTCTGTTGTCTGTTTGTTTGATGAGTTGGAGAGCGCGGGGTCGGTGGTGGGGTTCTGACGCGTTCCGAGGTGCTGTGGGGAGGGAAACGGTAGAAGTTCCTCAATCGTGGGGGGGGGGGGGGGATATGGCCGGGAGAGAACATTGGCTACGGGGTTGTCGGCCCCCGGCATGTAACGGATGTCCTTGGTAAACTGGGCGATGAACTCCAGCAGCCGCAGGCGGGGAGGCCAATTTCCGCGTTCGAATGAGGGCGTTTATCAGCGGTTTATGGTCGGTGGGGACAGAGAATTGCCGGCCTTAGACAATGTCACAGAAATGTTAAATGGCTTTGTAGATGGCGTGGAGTTCTCTGACAAAGGTGGAGCATTTTCATTGGGCATCGATGGGGTTCTTGGAGAAGAACCCTAAGGGGCAGGCGGTGTCCTTGATGTCCTGGTGCATGGCCGCACCGATGGCCCAGTTGGAGGCGTCAGTTGTGATGGAGAGTGTGGTGTTGGGTGCTGGGTGGCCAAGGAGGGTAACGTTCTTGAGGTCCGTCTTGCAGTTTTTGAATGCAGTTTTGAGCTGTGGGGACCAAGTGATCTAGTGGTTGTAATTTTTTTTAGACCGTTGTGGGATGGCGTCGATGAGGGGTTTTTGTTGTTGGGCGGCATGCTTGATGTGGTGGCTGTAGAAGTTGACCATTCCCAAAAATTATCGGAGCTCAGTGACGGTCTGTGGTCGAGGGAACTGTCGGAGGGAGTTTACCTTGTCGGCGAGTGGTGTGATCCCTTTTGCGGGGACCAGGTGTCCTAGGCATTTGATGGAGGGTTGGGGAATGACGCATTTTGATTTTTAGATTGTTTTCCCTTCGTTACGGAAATGTTGAGGACATGGTGGAGGTGGTCATAGTGTTGTTCGGCGGAGGTGGAGGCGATCACGACATCGTCCAGGAAGTAGAAGACATGCAGGAGTCCACGGAGAATTTGATCCATGTACCGCTGCCAGGTCTGGGCCGCGTTGGGTAGGCCGAATTCCATCTTAAGGTATTCGAAGAGTCCAAACATTAGAGAGGTGGGATGTAGGTCTCGGTTCAGGTTGGTAGGCGTCCAAGAGCGCGGCGAATTTGGAATCGACTGGTGGAGGGGGTGTGACGGAGTTAATGAAACTTCCGATCGGTTTCCATGAGACGGGGTCAATGAGACGGAAGTGAGTTCTTCATGTCGACCTGTAGTCCAAAGTATGAGAGGAAGCCGGCACCCAGGATCGGTTTCTTGACGTCAGCCTTGGTAAAGTTCCATTCGTAGATGTGGCCATTTAAGTGGACATTGGAGAGGTAGGTACGGTAAGAGGGTATTCGGGTACCGTTTGTGCCGGGGAGAAGTTGCTCATCCTACGGCGATCGGCGGTAGAGGACGTTTTTGGGTATGATGGAGATGCTGCTCCTGTCTCAATTAAGAAGGGAATGTTTCACCTTTTGCAGCGAATGAAAAGCCGCGGCTGCGGAAGCCCCTCAGATTGTCGAGGAGCCTTGAGGACCAAGGCTTTCGTGTGTTGTGGAATGGCAGTGGAGGCGGGGTGGAGTGTGGTTTGTGGTTGGGAGCGGTTGCGGTTGAAATTGCACTCTCTACTTCTCCGTTGAGGCGGCGGCAGAAACTGGAGAAGGTGTCGGAGGTGGTGGCGGGGAAGGTTGGCGCCTGCCAGGCTTACTGGCCAAATGTGCTGTGGTAGCAGCATCGGGCCGGGGCGGGTGATTGCTGAGGTTTTGGAGGGGATTGGTCGGTGTGGTGCCTCGGTTGGTAGGGCAAAGGAAGGTTGGTGAAGGGAAGGTTGGCGCCTGCCATGCTTACTGGCCAAATGTGCTGTGGTACCAGCATCGGGCCGGGGCGGGTGATTGCTGAGGTTTTGGAGGGGATTGGTCGGTGTGGTGCCTCGGTTGGTAGGGCAAAGGAAGGTTGGTGAAGGGAAGGTTGGCGCCTGCCATGCTTACTGGCCAAATGTGCTGTGGTACCAGCATTGGGCCGGGGCAGGTGATTGCTGGGGTTTTGGAGGGGATTGGTGGTGCCTCGGTTGGTAGGGCAGTTCCTTCGGTCGACGGAGGTGCTGCAGTGGCAGGTTGGGGAAGTCGAGCAAGAGCGAGGACGAGGGTCGCTTGGCCGTCTGACCTCATGGACTGCTGTGAATAAGCCGATGTCATACATGGTATTGGCGAGGCGGAGCAGGGATTCACCATCGGTGTCGAGGTGCGAAGCGAGGGAGATCTGGATGTGGGGCAGCAGCACCCGGAGCCAGAAGGTTTTGGTAATGTCCGTGGTAAGGACATTGTGGAGCTGATGTCGGAGCCTTCAGAAGAGGTGGCTGGGCTTCAGGTCGCCGAGTTGCTGAGGTTGGGAGAGGGCGGAGATTCGAGCGTGCTTGTATGGTTGGTAGAGGGCGATGAGGCGGGTGCACAAGTCATCGTAGGCTGAGGCTGAGTCCGGTGAAATGTCTTCTGTCTGGAGGAGGATGGCGTATGGCAAAAGCGAAATCGTCTTCGAGTGCATGGACTTTCGAGCCTTGATGTTGGAGGCGGAGAAAGCTGCATTGAGCTGGAAGAACCAATGGTGGGGGGGGGGGGGGATTAGCACTACCTACTTATCTGCAATTCACAGGTTTTGGGAGTACCAGGCGATACCGTTATCCTTCACGCAGCGATCAGCAGCATCAGCACGAAGTCTGGAACTCGGAACACTCCAGCCGCCTTCTCGTGAGCATCCCCCGTCTGCCCTTGCCAGCGAACCCGTACCTGGTGGTACGACCTCTCCGAGAGTAAGCGTCGTGCGCGTGTAAGCCCTACGCTCATCGAAACGGTCAGAACTATATCTTTTCTAACTTATTCACCGAAATTGACTTCAATTCCCGATCATTCACCGAAATTGACTACTATATTCCTGATCGTGACGTTTTTGTACATAATTTATACTATAGGTAATACCTAAAAGGAGCTCCTTATTTTCATTTATATTTTATTCTACCAACTGATTACGTATATTTGCTATCCACGAATACATACCTGAGGTATAAGGTATTTTCTTCATTTTTATGAAACCTCACCTCTGCGTATCATACAAAACAGGGGCTACAAGAAAAGAATCTCCGAGTCGCCTCAGGCTGCTGAGACCGAGCCGTTCCCCCGATGCGGTGGATCGATTCTTTCGTCGAATGATTCGTCCCAAAGGTTTAAAACCAAACCATTAAAGTCCCTGTTCGAAAACATAGAGGGTTGGCTGATTTTGAAGGGAAGGGTCTGAAAATTTAAATCAATCGGTGTTGCAAGGGCCCCCATCAATCAACAAATAATAGTGGGGGGGGGGGTCCGTGTAAATTTGGACACCTGAGGACCTCTCGTTTTATCGAGCACTTTATGGGAGTTGACTATCACCCCAGCTCTCACGGAACATCTGCCCCTTAGAGGACTTGTTGATATCAGCGCAGTTAAATACTCCATTTGCTTTATGATAAATGTCACTGAACTTCCAGGGTAAATCGCAAGTTGTGGAAACGGTTCATATTTTGCAGAACGTCTTGGAAGATTCGTCACCTACAAAGCCTTTCTATATGCGTATTTTTTCGTTTTCATAAATAACCAAAAAACTTCTGCCAATTCGAGTAGGCAGTATAGCTTCCTCACTTGAATCACATGAACGTATAGAATAGTTGGATAGGTTCATTTTGATACGGGACCATCTGCGATCCAACCCACGTGTACCCTCATAATTTCAGCTCTCTACGACTATTGTTCGCGTAGTTAGACGCGTTGCAAGGAAACGGCCGACATTTCATGTTCGCGCATAAGCAGACGAAAGTTACCAAGGCTCCCTACCTTCGGTAGTGAGGAAGCAAAATAAATTATGTTCACTGTAAGATTAAAAGGTAAATGGCGTCTTACGGTGGCAATAGGTTACCTACTGTAATAGGTAGGTCTTCACAACTTTACTACCTACACGAAGTTTATCACAATGTTTTGACTTCCATTCAGTAACCAGTTAACATTTTGACACTATACTGACATCTTCGAGGGCATGATTTTATATTCTTAGGTGCTTTCAATGTATGGGCGTTACTCCACTGTGTATCTACATGTATTTGACAGAGTGTAGTCTGTTTATATATTATGTATTCACACATTCGGAATAATATTTCTTACCTACCGAACTAAACCAGATAGTATGAGTGTATAGGATTGAAATGGGTAGGTATACGTTCGAAACTTCTTTAGACGTTTATCGCCATCTGCGTTGCGTTAAAACAAGTAGGTGGCGATCGACTAGGGCTGAGGTCCATGCCCCGGGCCCTAAGCTTTTTGTGAGGTTTTTTTTCTCATCATTCCCCCCATCAGCCCTTCGTGGTCCTTTCCACACCCTGAACCCTCTGACCTTAGGAGTTTGATTTTTTGAAATATGCCGCCCCATGACCTCCCAGCACCACCCCGTGACCGATAGAAATTAAATTAAACGTTTTGACTAATGATACAAAAATCCTTTGGACTAAGTGAGTTTCCTTCAATCAATCATTCTCATCATAAGTACGACTGATCCTTCGCCTGCAGGCTTACTATTATTCATACCTACCTATTGATGCCACTACAAGATATTTCATACAGAACTCCGTTGCAATCAATTGTTGCTTCCTCACTACCGAAGGTAGGGAAGCATTTGTATTCGTGCAAGATTAGAAAAAAATGTATGTCCTCCAAAATGAAAATTTCCACTAGCATTTTACGTTTCAGACATCAAGGAACATTTTTGGTTCCGCGTCTGCCTATCCGTGGTCAATTCCTTGTAACGCCCATAAATACCCGAAATACTGGTTGAAATGGGCTGAAATTTGGAGGGTAGGTGCGGGTTGGGTCACAGATGGTCCCATACCAGAATCATTGAAAAAGTACGGTAACTTTCGGCTGCGCATGCGCAAACGTAAAATACTTGAAAATCTCATAACTACCCTAAATATCGTTGAAATGAGTTCAAACTTAGAGGGTCGATCAGGAATAACGCTTTGATAGTTCCATATGCATTTCTTAGGAATCGTACTGTAACTTTCGTCTGCACATGCGCATTTCGTTGCAACGCTTCTAACTATGCGAAAAATAGTCGTAGAGCGCTGAAATTTTGAGGGTACACGTGGGTTGGATCGCAGACGGTCCCGTATAGAAATGAACCTACCTAACTATTCTATACGTTCATGTGATTCAACTGAGGAAGCTATACTGCCTACTCGAACTGGCAGACGTTTTCGTAATTGCAATCAATGGTTGAAATAGCGCAGAAAATATGGAGAAAGAGGGGTATGAGGAGAACCTTCTGCAGCAGTCAGGCCAGCTTGATATTCTGTAGTACGAAATACTCTACCTGGCAGGTTCATTGCTGAACACCTTGTTGAACACTGAGCAAAAACGTCTTCAAAAAATGTCCTTTCTTTCGGGTGGCAGATAAGAGTGGGTACTAAGTACCTACCTAGCTTGAGTAAGCTTGAAACAAAGCAAACTAATACAGAGAGCTGTACGAATTGTCCTTATAACTTCTTCGAACTGACCGTGGTTTCCATAGAGAAGTGGTAGTGAAATTTGCAATACTAACAATAATCTCAGATCTCCCATCAACAATATTGTGATCATTATTATGATTCCTGATGAGATTAAAATAACAAAATTAAATTGATTTTGTTGTTATAGAATACTACGCGATATCCGCTTACTTGCAGGCGCGGATCCAAGGGGGGGGGGGGGGGTCAGAGGGGTCATGACCCCCCCCCCAGAATCAGCCTGCATTTCAAAAAGCAGAGCTGAACAAATTGTTCACAAACCCGAAAACAAAAAAAAAAACCAAACGAAAACGAACCCAGTTTTTGTGAAATCAAAAACCAGAAACAAACCAAACACAAACGGTAGACAATGTTAAAAAAAACTGAAAACAAAAAAGAACTAAAAATCTAAAAAGATTCGATCAAAAATGTCAAAATTAGTCGAATATAATCGTACACTTGGTCCTACCAATGTTACTTTAACAATTATGTCAATAAATTTACCTTAGTGTATCCGTCAAATTACACCTTGTTTATTTCTTCTTATTTTTGTTAATTATTATCTTGTTTTTGTTTCGATCTCGTTTTCTTTCCTGCCAAATTCAGTAAAAATGATACTGAATTCACTGAGATCAACAATAGATTGTTGTGGTTTCAATGTTTTGATTTGCAAACTCTGAAGTTAGCTACGCTGCCATAAAATGCGCCAATTTGTTTGAAAACACATTAGGACACTTTTTTTAGAAGAAAATTTAAAATAAATACACTTATCAGTTAAATAATTGATAGGTATTGAAAAATATTTTTTACATGAACAATGAATTTTATAAATAAATACAATTAATTTTGTAAGTAGACAAATTGGACGAGTTTAGGCATAAGGTTGAAAATTCGGTTTGTATTGTTCGTTTGGTTATTTTGTTATTTTTTGTAATTTTTTTATATTGTTCTACCCTGTGACCCCCTCCGGAAAAAAATTCTGGATCCGCCCCTGCTTGCTTGAGGATCTCATAACATCTTCATGTAGCACCTACTCCGTACGCAAGTACCGAGGTTGGCTAATGATACTCAGTACCTATCGAGAAAAACCTTATCGAGAAATATTTCAGACATTCTTTGAACATTTCCTCATATAAGTACCTACCATCTTTGAAATGTTGTATAACTCTTACAGGCTTGTAAGCTGTGAAACCCTACTCACACACCCCCCTTACTTATACACACAAGTCAGTAATTTAAGTACATTCTTGCTACTGTTGTGCTTCTTGTATCCATGCACTTGCTGTAGCTTATACTAAAACTTTATAAAGCAGGTAGGTACTAGGTACCTACAATGCTGGGCGTCCTTCATTAAAGATTATCACTTACCGTTTCTGCTTGATCTCAAAATTGATGCGCTTCATTAGATCAGCCACTAATTACAATCAATTTTCCGAAGTGGATTTCGAGAGCTCTATATTTACCAACGTCATCTCTCTTTTCCCTGTTCAAAAACTCGTTTTTGGGCTCGGTCCAAAACGTCGGTGTCGCTTTGGCTCCGCAGAACACGAAGGAGGGAAGGGGTTATAATCTATCTGCTTGGTGATAATCTTGATAGCCTGTTTTTCGTTTCGAGATTCCAAGCTCAAATACGAGTGACAGGAGAACTAGGGCAGCACGTCCAAATATATTTGTTATCGGCGATCTCGTCAGAGGTGTTATATTTAGTGAACATTATGTTCAAAAGAAATGTATTACTTACGCGAGAACTGAATGATTTGAGAACTATTACAAAAATAATAAGTGAATTAAGTAATTGTGAATATGAACTACTAACAAATGACCTATAAATTGGCTTTATGAAAATTTACATTATTTCCACGAGTACATTCCCTATCAGGTACCTATTATTTCGAACTCAGTAGGGCATATCCACATTTTTTACTTCTTCGTTTCCATTAAATTTATTACTAGGTCTTTGGAGTTTCCTACCGCCTAACGTTGCAGAATCTCCAAGAATCGAAAAGGCATGGACTAAGGTAATCGACGCTATGTTGGGAGTTTCACATAAGTTTCATGAAATTGGAAAATGAAGTAATCCGTGAAACTGCCCAACAAATTATTCTGATGGAAAACATCATTGGTTGCACTCTCAAAACCATTTTTGGAAAATTTGTGCTATCACTCTCTCGAATTCTGGATGACAATGTGATGAAGCAAATTTTCAGGCTCTATCAGTACTGAAGCCAATCAACGATCGAACCTCAAGGCGAATGCAAAATGCCAAATTTAGTTGGTTTGATTATTGTACAGTTTGATTGATTTTGAACGGATTGTGACAAACACGGATTGTTAGGTTGCATGGATGTCAGTTGGCGCTGTACTTATTGGTATGCCTATATATCCAGGAAATAAGTCCTCATGAACCTAATACCCAATACAAATTCATACGGATTATAGGTATACCCCTGACGTTCTGGATACAGCTACTTACCATAAAAGGGGAAAATCTACAAACTGTAAAAGAAAGCCATAAGATTCATTTTTAAAAAAATATATAACCGGTGCACTAAAGAGTGATTATTATGATGTAAATTAAGTATTTTATAAGCAACCCAATTTCAACCAAATTTAGCCAAAGACTTGAAGGGCAGCACGTCCGAATGAAATCCATTAATATCACAACATAAACATCATGCTTATGTCAAATCATTGGAATCCCGTTCGGAAAACCACCTGCGAGGTCTTGATGAATGGCCAAGAGATAGTTTGCGCGTGCCTCGTCTAATTTTAATTCAGATTCGGAATCCCCCTTCTCCCGTGCACGTGGCCAAACATATTTCACCGGGTGACCCGCCGGCTACAGGTTTTTGCCTGATGCTGAACGAAATCTGGCCTATTAAAAACGAAAGTTAGAATGGTAGAGAGGTATTAACCTTCCTGAATAATAACCATATTTCCAGGACGGAGTTATGCTGCATTTTCTATAAGTGTTTTCTGGGCTTCAAGACATGTATGTCAATGTCAAGACGAGAGAAAAATGATCTGAAATGCGACTAAACTCCCATCCAGACGAAGCCCATCCTTATAGGTACAACATGATGTTTATGTGGAATTTCTCCATTGTTATTAAAAACACAACAAATTATTTAGTAACCATTTTTATTTTTTCAGAACACGTTTGACTCAAATTTAACACTATAAATATATTCAATACGTAGTGAAGAATAAAGAACAAACCCACATCAAAAATAACTATTGAACATACTGTTAGGTACCAGTAACAGTGTTTCAAATTTTGTTGAGACTCAATGCCTCCGAAATTGTGCGTAATTCGTTACAGTCAAAATTCGATGAAATCTAGCAACAACAAAATACATCAATCACAAGTATCCGAATGGAATTTATTAAAAAATTAAACAGCTAATATTTCCAATATTTTTGCTCCCTCCAGCCATGTAAATGGTCAGAAGTTTTTATTAATTCATAATTCCGATCATAACAATTTTACTATACAACTCTTATGTGTAACTAAATTAGGTACTAATTAAAAGTTGAATAATTGACCTTATATTAATAATAACATAAATCCTTAGGTATAAACATGTAACAGTAAATATATGTAGATCTAAATATAAAAACAAGTGAAACTATTTAATTTCAGAATGTAGTTCTTCCGAATATATTGGCAGGTTGTAGGATAAGTATACAACATAGAACTTATTTATAGTGGTAATACGTTCGGATTATAATAACTCTGATAATCGTTGTTGAGCATCATTATCAAAAATAATTTGTTATCGTCGTGACGGACTGATAGATGACTATTGCTGAGGGGAATTGAATTAAAGCTAAGCCTTCCCAACATTTCGTTAGAAATGTGTTGGAAATAAGTTCGGCGCGTGTTTCACTGTAATAAATATACTGGTTTCGTTGGGAACCTGCTTAAGGCTCTTAGTAGGTACTAATTTGATGACAATAGTTGAAAAAATGGCATGAAGTCGTTTCCGCAGAAGGCCGTCAAATTACCTAGGCGATGGAGATACCTCATAACGGCAAGTTAAGATTTAAGCTTCATGCATATTGTTGCGAGAACAAGTTCCAGTCTTCTTTCTGTCAGTAATAGCTTCCCATTTTGAGGTTATGGGTGGAAAGACTGGTCAGGATCCAACCATGTTCTAAGTGGGAGAAGATTCCACGGAATCTGGCTACATGGGAATCAAAAACGATTCCTCGAGTGCGAAGATCACTTAAGACTAGCTAGCTGTACATAATCGTAACAGTGGTGTGTTTAGCGAGTATCAGGCAAAACCCCAGGGGTCTTGAGGCCTGTTTTGGTACTGGCAGCTTGAGTAAAACGTCGGATTGGACTGGCCAGGCGTTGTCCAGAAGGTGTTGTAGAACGTGACATTCCTTGCGTCCTGCCTTTGGGCCTCTGTTGCCCTTGAGGAAGAGACCGTGGTGCTACTGCTGCTGCTACTGCTGGGGGAAGGAGCCACCTGTGAAGCGCTGCTGACCACCAGGTTTGTGTCCAGGTACCTGCACGTAAATTGAAAACACCAAAATGAACCCTGACTGAAATGAGGCACTTGAAAGTGAATGGGAAGTGATACAGATGTTAACGACCCACTCCTACCTATCCTTCGACCTCCACCCCGAAGTAACAAGTGATTCATACGATTTTATACCACGCTAGGTACTTGGGGTTGGGACTATAGGACCCATGAGGAAAGGGGGAAAACGCTGCAAATCCGTAAACAACGGTTTATTATTTTGTATAGAACACCATTCTGTTACAGATCACAGCTCTCTTTATAGAAAGCCCCTCCGTAGTTTAGTACCTATTCACCACAAATTAATATCGTGCGGTGCATTCCAAGCAGTACCTAGCTGAAATGGCAAAAAGAAACACAAATTTAGTTCTGAAGGGAATTTGTTGATGTGAAGTGAAAAATATTCCGTCCCGGAACCGCCATTCGAACCTCTGATTATAAGTGTAGGGGCCCGATGCCTAGACCACTCCGCTACGGCAACCACCTTTCTGAGCGACAAGTGTTGTGGATTCTCAACCCAGCTTGATGCCTGCATACACGCTCCTCTTTAGGGAAAATTTTATGGCGATATCGTAGGATGCTCCAGATGGTCTCAAAACTTCAGAAAAAACATCGAACTGTTTCAAAATGAGAGAAAACCCACAACTCAAAACAAAATTTTCCGAGATAGGGATACTTTGGATATTTAAACCCTTATTTTTCACCCCATAGAGTTGAGTGAAAGTAACGCCGAGCTTCGAGGACCAGCTAGACCCCAAACAGGGCCCTTATACCAAATTTCGTGAATTTTGGTTCAAGGGATAAGGAAAAAGCCGCATACGGCGGACGGACGGAAATCCAGAGCACCTACAATGTTGCCATAAAATTTGCCCTAAAGAGCAAGGTGTCTGCAGAAGCTGAGTTGAGGGCGCTCATCACTGATATCTCGGCTAGGTTGGCGCAGTGGTCTAAGCGACGGACTGGAACGACAAAGATACCGAGATCAAATCCTGACCGGGACTGAATATTTTTCACTCCACATCAAAATTTCTCTTCCCTTCAGAACTTATTTGTGTTTATTTTTGTCATTTTAGCTACTGTTTGTCATTGATAGAATAATTATTTTAGCAACATTTAACACATGATTTAGGTAGGTGACTAGTACTGGGTTAGGTACTAAGGTAGGGAGGGTATGCGATCTACATAAGTGTTATATAGAAGGGTTATCTACGTACTCAGAGAGCTGTGATCTGTACCTAACAGAAGGGTGTTCTATACAAAATAATAAACGTTGTGTGGGGATTTGCAGAGTTTTTGGCAAGCAGGTACGTTCTGTATTAAGTATGTACCTAAGTATCTACCTATGTATAATTAATATGCACGTGGATAATATAGGCACTCAATGGTGCTGAAGATCGGTGGAAGGTCATATTATTCAACTTCTTGTTCGTTGATGCAGGTACCTATTAATTATATAGGGTAGGTGTTGGAGTTATTTTACCCTAGGCTAGGGACCTTTTCACCCCAAGACATTGTTGTCAGCGTAGGCAGGATTTAGCCAAGGGGGGGGGGGGGGGCACCCCCAAGAGCTATTATATATACAGTATGCGTTTGCATATTATAGCAAACGAAAGGTACAAAGTCTGAATTCCGAGAAATAATTCTCATGACATATCTTTATTTATATATTTTACATTATTTCAGTATACAACATAGGTACTACAAAACAGCAATGGACAATTTTTAAGACAGCATCAGTCTTCTGGGGTTGCTGGCAAATTGATCAACAACCTCTTCTACAATGGTTGCCTTCTTTGATTTCACCAAATCTCGGTGGAGGCTGAGCATACACAGACCATTCAGCCTATCCTCCCCCATTGTAGACCGTGTCCATGTTTTTACGCGCCTCAGGGTGCTGAAAGTTCTTTCCACCGAGCAGGTCGTGCACGGTAACGTTACCGCAATCATCAGGGCCTTTTTGATGGAAGGATAGAAGGGGTCCGCTTCCTTGATCAAGTCGATCATTTCCACATTCTGAAGTGTTGACAGTTTTTCTGTCTCATTCCAGTCTTCACCTTTGTAGTTCTTGTCCATTTTTTCCGCCCACTTATTGTGCCATAATTGGAGTTCTGCGTACAGCAGATCCTCATCAAAATCATAAAACTTGGCAATTTTTTCGGCTTGGAGTTTCAAATGGTCTAATTTTGAAGCCAACATGACGTGGGGGTGAAGAGAAAGAAGGGAAAACGCCGGTTCATTATTATGAGAAAATCTGTCAGTCAGCGCTGAAGAAAACGAGTCTAGGTAAGGAATCAAGACTGATCGTTTCCAATATTCCTCAGGAGAGTCACTTGGGATATTCGAACGGTGGTGCTGACGTCCAACCACTCTTGGCGTCAAAAGCTCTACCCCCAATTCGTCTGACATTATTTTGGCCGATGCATAAATATTTCCCATCACAGAATCAGCAGCCTCACGGTGATTCCTCACAGTCGACAACATAGTTTCAATATGATTGTTGCATTGAAGCAAATTCAGCTGTTTTCCCTGCAAAATATTTACCACTGGTTGCAACAGAGCCGAGTATTTGGATATAATGAAGGCACAAATGATGAAAATTGGTCGTGTTACGGCACTGAAAAGCAGAAACGCATTGTTTCTTGTATTACTATTTCCCTCTGTAGTGATCTTTTCCAATGCCTGAATTATTTCCACGAAATGCTTCATGAAAACAGAAATGCATCGATATTTTTCGGACCATCTGGTCTCACAAAATCCAGGTATGTTGGGAATGTGCTTCCTCCGCAGCACTGACTGACGAAAAAAGTTGACAATCTCTTTTATTGTGGAGATAGTATTGCGGATTTTGACGACTGAATTCAAATCATTAACAACCAGGTTTAACCGATGGCTCGCACAATGGAAATATAAAGCATTTTTGTATTTATCCCTGATGAATTTTTGGACGCCACCATCTTTCCCCGCCATTGCGGAGCAACCATCATAGCCTTGCCCAACACATTTTTCTGGCTCGAGACCACTTTTAACAAGGAAATTATCTATTGCTGTTGCAATAGTTGTTGCATCCATCGCTTCCAACTCAACAAATCCTAGAAAATCCTCGCATACCAACATTTTTTCTTCGTCGAAAAATCGAAGTCCAATAGACAACTGTTCCTTCCCCATTATATCAGCTGTCTCTTCGGCCAATATGGAAAATGCGCAAACTTTCTTAATGTACCTATTCAACTATGATGCAGCTCACTAAGTTCCCACATAAACAGATAAGTTCGTTTTGTATTGTTGGAGACAAATATCTCGCATTCTTCTTTCCTTCTTTTGTGAACCTTTCAAGATCACAGTCCCCAGAATCAATTTTCAATTGTATCAGATCTTCTAGAATCCCCTCATGAAGTTGTTTACCACATAAAGGTAAATCGTGCACACCACAAAATATCACCACAGACACGAGTGATGAAATATATTTTCTGTTTTCCAACACAATTTTTTTATGTGCACTCACCATCTGAATGTCAATAGGTACCTCAACCATAAATGAGTGCATCGCTTTCATTGCTGTCAAATGCCAACTACTTCCAACGTGACTTTTACAGAACTCGTGCATTCTTTTGTACTTGGTGAATGGCCTCACCACAAATGAGCCTAAGACTCCTCGAACAGTACTAGTAGGTGGAGCAAAAATGACGCAGTACAAGCAAAATGCTCCTTTCAAATGGCTTGAATAAACAAGCCATGGTGAATATTTGTCGAGCCTGGCATACAGAAATTTTTGCTTGAGGGCCTTCGCATCTTCTTCAAAATGGTAATTTGGAGGAGGTTTCCAACATTGCTGTAATATTAGTTTTTTCTCCTCAACAGTCATGAGAGGAGGACCCATTTACCGATATCATTTTCCAAAGGGCTTACTTCTTGATCCCCACCAGAAGGACGATTTTCTGATCTGGTGCCTACCTGCCCAGAAGTTGAAGGATCACTTTCTTCTAGAGATGTTGCGAGAGGTTCCAGAATTGAAGTGGAAAATCGACTTCCTTCTTTGGGCCCTGATGTAACTGGTGGTGTTGGACTGGAAGAAGTTTCTCGTTTTCGTTTATCAGCTGTAAAATAAAGAATAAAATTCAATAAATTATAGTAGGTACTTAACGGAGTCTACAGGAAAGAAAAAAGTTTCTTTTTCACTCATTTTTCTCATTATGTTTGAGATAGGTAGGTATGACTTGAGGAATCATGCTCAATAAACTTACCTTTTTTCCCAAAGAATCGACGTATGTCCATCTTGTAGTGCGATTGGTCGTGTCTCGTGTCCGTGTGGATGTCAACATTAAACTGGTGATCTTGTGTACCCACCAAGTTCTTTTTATACTGGGCGAATGAGGTTCTCAAACTTTCCAGTACGACCTCCGAGCGATTCCTAGAAGAATTGTTTCTACCAGGAACCAGGCTGTATGAGAAGCTTCTAGATCTAGAAGCTTCTCAGAATTACTTCCCCTTTCGCGCTCTTCCCTGTCTTATGTTCAATCTTTCAATCCCAAAAGTGTTTTCAATACCTACCTAGAACCTTCTCTTACTATGAAGGTACTCTTGCTCACAAAAGACATGTTTCCAAATTCCAATAATACCTTCCCATGCCCCTAACTACGCATTCGATATTCTAGTGTTTCTTTTAAATAAATTCAGAACAATTTATTTTTGTGTTCCCGAAAGTCTAGGGGGGGGGGGCCACGGCCCCTCCCTGCCCCACCCTGTCTACGCCCTTGGTCAGCACTAGCGCCTCCTAACCTTATTCATTCGTTCGTTATTATACAGAGACATGTGCTTTGTCGTTCTTTTCTGTTTAATACACCAGTTAATACTATAAAAGTATTATTATTCTATCAGGAGGTAGGTATGGCATAGAATAAGTTGGCCTGAATAAATTTCAGGTGAAGAGGGGAATCTCCCACTGCAACCCGTTCATTTGGGCCAACTTCTTATGCGCCTACCTTTTCTTTCTCTTGATTTCCAACATATAATTACCTGTAATCCGGCAAATAGTCCGTTTCCTGTTCCCAGGGGTTGTAGTGGGCAGTTGTTTGCCCCATGTACTGGTCAAACTCACTGCAATCCACGGGTTCGGCCGTCTCTTCCATCACAAGATTCGGCTGCTCCTCGTCTCGGTTCTCGGGAGCGCTGCTACCTGAACAGTAAAATGCTCATTAATTACAGGCATAAAATGATTATTGCGTAAAATTTTATAAACAAGATGGAATATCTCGTTGTTTGTAATGAGACCAAGTAGGGGTGATCGGATAATTCGTGGTTTCCTTCAAAAGTCCGACCTGGGAGGACATGCAGCGGGAAACAGAACATGAGGCATGATGTTGTGCGGCTATGGAAATTGGACAGTTGCTTCTTTATTTTAAAACCTCGAAGGCCAAGTTCCATGACCTATCAATAGGCAAATATATCACGGGCTATGCTGGTTAGAAAAGTTCTGAACATAGAGAGTTCAGAACTTACTGTAGATTACAGGTGGGTAATTCCTGACTGAACTACTCCTGAAGAACTAACTCCGCCAACTGAAATACTCCTCGACTTTGTTCACTTCACTGAACTTCGTTCACTGAACTTCGTTCACTAGGACCACAGAGTAAAAGAATCAAGAAACGCCATGTAGGGGAGAGTGGGGCATAACGGGGTACCTTAACTATTTTGATGCCCTGATGAGACAGATTTGAATCAATGAAGGAAATAATGCAGTAATATGCTTCAGTAGGGTGTAGGCTATTGGTTCAGGGGACCGATGTTGTGAAAACAGCGTAACATTGGACAACGGGAGCCTTTTTCTCAAAAAGTCCTAATCAGCTTTTTTTTAAGAGGGTGGGGTAGAACGGGGTAATTTCAAAAATGTGCTTGAAAATTGCTCAAAAATGCTCTAAAATCTATTTTATTGTTCAAAACGACGTATAAACGAATAATGATACTTCAGAAAAGATCAAAAGCGTTCAAAACTCAACACTTTAATTTGAGTTGCGACTTCAAATTCAAGCAGAAACCGCAATCATATTCGTCCTGGCCATTTCTCGCCTGGTTCTGTTTCCAGCAGCAAGGCATTGCAGAATAAGCAAGAGGTGGCCTCCGGGTCGTAATCCTCGTCATCCGAAGAGGATTCAATCCACTCAGGTTCATCGGCGTCTTTTTCTTCTGAGGAAGATTTCTTCTTCTGAGGATGATCGAAGTTGCTGTTCATAATAAGTGTTGAGTGGAGCCATGAAAGCAACGTCAAGAGGCTGGAGTCGATGGGTGCAGTGGGGAGGGAAGCCCAATAATGTGACGTGTTTTTCGCGAGCAATGTTTATCAATTCAAGACTCTTGGTGTGCGAAGAGTGGCCATCAAAGAATAATAAGACAGGTTTATCAGGTGTTGGACGGGGAAATTCGACGAATCACTGAAACCGCTGAAATTACAGACGTGAGGGTAGGTACTATAATAAAAAAGGTGGCCTATTGAAAAATAATAATCATATATTATCATATATTCTAATGAGGGTGGGGCAGAACGGGGTACCACCCCGTCATGCCCCATGTCAAGTGCCCCATATGACCCCACAGGGACTATTTTTTTCAATATGGTAGTTCTCCTCAACCAGAAGAGCAAACGCAAAAAACAAAACGGGAAAATATCATACGAAAGTAGGATGAATCGCTGAGAAACTTACTGGATTTTATCAACGTAGTAGAATGGTCGTCAGCAGCAGTCGAAAATTGTAGAAAATCTGACCCAAAATTAGGTTTTTTTTCTAAACTTCGTAGGAAACTTGACAAAGCTCCAGGGGCATTCGCGATCATCGCTAAACTGATGGCGGAGGGAGAACAACAACCTCAGCTGGTGAAACAAAAGATAGCTGAACTGTCGACTGACAAGGACAGGTACCCCATATGACCCGCCTACCCCGTTTTGCCCCACTTTCCCCTACCTATAGAGATGGATATTGGATGTAGGAAGGGGGAACTAAAGAAATATCGTTCTGTGCTTCATGAACTCAGAACTAAAGAAGAAAGAACTAGTAACTCACTCACTCACTCTCAAGGCGCCTGAGTTAGTTCCTGTAGTTCATAGGAACGGTGGATACTACATGAGGAGTTGATAGTATCCACTGAATGATAGTTCCTTTAGTTCATTAGAAGTCATGTTTATAGTATCCACAGAACGACAGTTCCTTTACACTTTACAACATAATATAATATGAGGAGTTGATAATATCCACATAACTATAGTTCCTTTACACATAAATGAGGAGTTGATGGTATCCACAGAACGATAGTTCCTTAGGAGTTAGTTCATTAAGGATTAGTTCAGATGGGGTGGATACTACATCAGGATTTTATAGTACCCATCATGGAACAACATTTCAAAGGAATACGGAACTAAGTTGGTATTGTTCAGGAACTAAGTTGGTATCATAATATATTTATCTTCGATCTAGTTCAGTGTTTGTGTCATGTAATTGGAAACGAACAGGACCTGGAATGAACTACTGAACTAACTCGTTTCAAAAGAACTACTCCTTTCAAAGGACTGAACTTGAGTCCCTCAAATGAACCACTCTTACCCACCACTACTGTAGATCTCTAGGCATCATTAACTAACCTTGTGGAAGAGGGAAGTGTGCGGGATGGTATGGCGGAGGTCTGAAGGCAGCAGGAGGTGCTGTGGTGGACGGCCCTCGATTGGGCGTCGTGGGGGGCGTTGGTGGCCCCAGCAGCGACGCGTCCTCTCCTTCTGCCTCGGACGGCTCTTCAGTCTTCACACGCCTCATTACGCTGTTTCACGAAGAACACAATGTTTCATTAACATCATCACCATCAATTCGACTAATTATTGATAGTTAGACTATTATACATCTCTCTGATGTGTATTTTGATCAATATACTGGTAAAATTATACCTTAGTTCGGTTTTCCAGCAATTTATTGTAATGTTAATGTTCACGTAAATGCTGTCCTATATCTAGCTTGTATGTACTCCGGAGTACACGTCTGTTCTGTACGACTCCACTTTAAGCGATAAGGATAGCTGACAGAAGTAGATCCTTACCTGTAATGTCCAGTGTTTGGTTGTCTAGTAGAATTCGAGCTGTTCGTGTTTTTGTTAGAGTTGCTGTTTGTTGTTGATTTTCTTCTTCTAGGCTGGTACTTGTAGTCCGGGTACTCCTTTTTGTGGATAACCCTCAGTCTTTCAGCCTCTAGGATGAATGGCTTTTTGTCTGCATCTCCCAGTTTTCTGCAACAACATTGAACAAAATATTTAGTAAGTGTAAGTATTTAAACGTTAGTTTTAGTTGTTGATGTCTGAATGACCCTGGCATAAACGTTTGATCTCAGAGCTATAGGACTTGAGGAAACATCAGTATTTATATTTTAATTTATACCCATTCTATCTGAATTCAGGACTGACCTGTGTCCAGGACTGACCTGTGTCCAGGACTGACCTATCTACCTGAGTACTGATGTGGTGCACAGCTCTAAATATATTGAATGCTGAGATTTCAATTATTGAGACTGTATTGGTAAATTATATGAGTTCCAGGTTGGTATTGTTTGTTTATGAGTCCCAGGCATACATGGAAAAGTTAGAATGGAGGAGACAATGGGAGAGGCTTTTGGTTGAAATATATTATCAAAAGGACCTATGAAACACCTATTTACTGTAAGGATTCAAGGTAGAACGATTTAACGTTCTGAGTCTTGGAAACATTCATGTCATATCCAGTCCTTGGGTCATATTCGTCCTTGGTTCGTGAAAAAAAGTGTTTGGGAGAAATAACAGTCAGTGATTCTATAATAAATTCAGTACTCATCAACCACAAATATTTGTGCGATTATTTAAATTAACATTATGATCGGGGGGGTGTAAGAAAGTGTTGGACAAATAATAAGCGAGCCGGGTGGTAGATTAGAGAGGAAGCCGCCATGCAAGGAAGTAGTTTATCTTACAGCTGGGTAACCACAGGTGAGGGCACGGGTCACCTAACCAAACAAGATATCAAGGACCTTCTCAAGTTTGTTCAACACATAAACCCATTTTTAATCATAATCTTGAGAAAAGGTTTCCTCAACGGGGGGATTGGCACGCGTCTTCTACCCTATCTATATACGAGTACTTCTTGGGTTTTAGGTTGTAGGATTAATGATAGACGTAACAGCTTGAGGACCTACACAATGATTATATTGAGGATAGGTATCTAGATCCGTTTTAGTTTTTATGTTTCAAGTACGTACTATGTATATAGAATATATTATGGAGTTTTGATTATGGACTCATAGTTCACCAGGTCAAGATGACGTGAGAGGCTCGAATTCGTCAGTCTACATGTCTTCAAGATGACTTGCCGGCCATCAGCCTGCCGCCGCGACGGGGCAAGCTAGAGCTTCCTATGGTTATAATATCTGATTGATGATCTTGAAAAGGCAGCGCGTGCTATTAAATGAGGTGACGCAACTCAAAATCTGTAGAAGATCGACTTGTCTTGACGAATGGAGTAGGTGATCTCCTTAATGTGAATACCGCATTGGTGTCATCATGACCATCTACAGTGCTTGTAACTCGTAGGTAGGTAATTATAAATATAAACTATAGTTGCACACGTGGTGCAACCCTCTCCGTACACTTGTAACGGCCCAGGTTTAAGTAAGTTAAGGTTCAAGTTCCGAGTAGAAAGTGGAAGCCAGAAAGGCATCAGTGCGAGGTGCGTTGTACGATTCGCCCAAGTGACGAGGTAAGCGCCAGGGAATTTACTTGTCCTACCCACCCCCCACATACCTACCTACTCTCCAACGTTAAAAAGTAGGTACCTATGTAGGTATATAATATTAAGGTGGCCTTTTAGCGAATTTTCAAAGAAAATGAAGCTATTGCAATGGCTTCGAAATTTAAATAATATAAATTTTTGGAAATTTTCTTCATAGAAATCCGTTTCAGACCATTCTAAAACGATTCCTGAAATTTAACACTTTTTTATATGTATATATATATATATGTGTCACTCCAGACGATAACTCTCGATAGAATTGAGATAAACAGCTCAAATTTGCACAAAAAATCTATCTTGGCAATCGAAAGGCTAAGTTCGAAGATGGGCGAAATTGGCCTACTCTAAGGAGGGTTTCGGCGCATTTAAAGTGCGCAAAAATTACCCAAAAATCCCCAAAATGTTATTTTCCAACAAATGACCCCTCATTTTAAAGGTTTTTGCACGCTGAACACGATGGTGGAATCGGATTTTAGATATCTTGATCCGTTCTCAAATTAGAGCATTTAAAGTGCGCAAAAATTACCCAAAAATCCCCAAAATGTTATTTTCTAACAAGTGACCCCTCATTTTAAAGGTTTTTGCACGCTGAACACGATGGTGAAATCTGATTTTAGATATCTAAATCCGTTCTTAAATTAGAGCATTTAAAGTGCGCAAAACCTACCCAAAACCCAAAACGGTAGAATCAGGATGGACAAAACGAACAAATTAAAATAAATACGAAGAGAATATACATAGAAAACCAAATTTTAGACCGAAGTTTTCCTTTATTCAAAACCATAGCCATTAATTCGAATATTTCTTTGAAAATTCGCTCATTAAGTCATGCTGCATGACTGGTTTTTTTTTAAAACGGATAACCAGCCGAAATCATCTACCAGGATGAAGACGAAATGGGTCGAAAAATTGATTAGGGAGCACCGGGCGAATCCTCCCTCACCAAAGGAATTGTACCGATTCGTCCGGAGAATTTCCTGCAAACTGCGACCACACATTGAAGACTGATGAGATATCGCGTTGATACTTTCTTACTGAAAACTAATATTTATTTGTTTACCTTTTTATTGTATTTACGTTTACTATTTATCATTTATATTTCATTACATCGCTGGGAATCTTTCTCCAACAAGGGATTCTTTTTACACTTTTCCTACGGGGGCCTTTCTCCATTCTGGGAGCCTTTTTACAGTTTTCCTACGGGAGCCTTTCTACGGTTTTTTCCCGGGAACGGGAGCCTTTCTACGGCCTCCCATGCCACATGCTGCCACTCGGCAGACGATGGTGCATTGCCGATCTCACATTGCTCCACAAGCTTCTGAATAAGCAGCTTTCATGCCCTGCTCTACTATACAAAGTGAGTATTTTGACTCCACGGATCTCAGCGCGCTCGCCCCTCTTCGATGTGCAATCTCCCCAGCAAACTATCTACCATTTCAATCGCCGTCTTCATCGCGCCGTCTTCTGCGATTCCCTCACGAAACCAAAGACATTAACAGCGACATCCGCAGTCATGTTCTTATAACTAATTCATTCTGTACCTTTTCTCTCCCCCCCCCCCCCCCACTACGGTGTAATTCCTTTTGGTTTATTATTTTCAATAATGAACCAAAAGGAATCGAGCATGAAAACATTTTTTTTATCCCCCTCCCTCAAAATTTGATGGTTTTCTTTTCAAGGTATGTAGAATCCGAAAATGCAATAAAAATTTTCTGTCCGTACGCCGTACTTCGCACTTTTCTTAGCTACCATGAACCAAAATGAATGAAATTTGGTTAATAGGTCCCATTTGAGGTCTAGTTGGTCCTCGAAGCTCGGCGTTAATGTCAGTCATCCCTAAAGGATGAAAAGTAGGGGTTGAAATCTCTAGGATTCTTACTTACATCTACATCTTTTCTTATATCTGTAAACATTTTAGCGAATTTTCGAAGAAGAGGAAGCTATTGTTCTCGGTCCAAAATTTTTAAAACTCGAATTTCCAAAGATTTTTATACCAAAATCCGTTTCAGACTATCCTGAATTCCCTGCCGAAAGACACCAAAAATTATATGTGTATATATATATATATATATGTATATTTATATATATATTTATATATATATTTATATATATATTTATATATTTATATATGTATGTGTCATTCCAGACGATAACTCTCGAAAGAATTGAGATAAAAAGTTCAAATTTGCACGAAAAATCTGTCTTGGCAATCGACAGGCTAAGTTCGAAGATGGGCAGAATCGGGTCACCCTAAGGGGGAGTTTTGGGGAGTTTTAGGGGGGGAAAATTACCCATAAATTCCCAAAATGAAAAAGTCTGACAAGTGACACCTCATTTTAAAGGTTTTTGTACGCTGAACACGATGGTGAAATCAGAATTGCGATATCTCATTCCATTCTCAAACTGGAGCACTTTGAAGATGAAGGAACGTGGTTATTTCTTGAGATGTTCTTCCTGGTTCGTCTGCTCTAATCTGATAACGGAATGGGATATCGCAATTCTGACTTCACCATCGTGTTCAGCGTTGGAAAATCTACAAACCGAGGTGTTACTCGGCAAAAAATGGAACAAAAAATTTGTTACGTATCCAATACCTACTCTTCTGGTATTCAAAACATTTTTGATTTCCCCCTCCCCATCCTTCCACCCCAAATTTTACTTTGCGTAAAACTACTCCTGTTTTAATTTTGTATCAAGTTGGGAAAACATTGGCCGAAAATTAATTTTCAGAAAATTTTAGGCGGAGGAGGAAGATGCCGAAAACTTCGAAAATTCGCTCTTATAGCCATGCTGCATGACTGTGGTTTTTTTTTCTCTTCTTAAATCTGCTGTATTGCTGTATTTCATTGTGCAATCGTGCTTGCCCCTAATTTCAAAATGAATAAATAAATAAATGCCTGTACTGCTCGGCGTTAATGTCAGTCATCCCTAAGGGATGAAAAATAGGGGTTGAAATCTCTAGGATTCTTACTTACATCTACATCTTTTCTTATATCTGTAAACATTTTTTTTTTCTCTTCTTAAATCTGCTGTATTGCTGTATTTCATTGTGCAATCGTGCTTGCCCCTAATTTCAAAATGAAATTTGAACCTGCATGCATATATGGAGCAGCAGTTCGTGGAACCCAACCCCTCTGAAACGAAGTGCTAAGTTTTTCTGAATCCATCCGGCGTGATATTACTTATCCCGCTGTTGATTTATCTAAGGGGGGAAAAAATACAAGCTGACTCCAGGAGAAAATTTCATTTTATCACAAAAGATTTCTGATGAGCAGTTCCCCCCGATAAATCGAGCTTTGTTAGACCAGCCCACTCGGCGTGGCGTCAGCGGCGCCGCTCTTGGACACATAATTAGCAAATTGAAGATAGGCGCTTCCTGCTGCGGAACTGACATAGTAAGTATTCCTTATCCATTATCATGTTCAATAACGTACGGTGCCTACGTCTCAGCTGCTGGCGTTAACCCAAGCACATATATCAAGATTCTGAGCCCTTGAACGCAATGATAATGATGCAAAGAAAATATCGCTGCGGTAGGTCTGCACCCGAATAATTTTGACTTAACAAAAACAAGATTCCTACTGACTCAGTTGGGAATGGAACCGATAAAGATAATGTGTCCATATTTGAAGGACCGTGTGCGTCGATAATGTTATCGCATCCCGCCAGGAAGGGACGGATTCAGGTCCGGAGCGATGCTATATCACTAACATCCATCACCTGTAATTCTCTAATCGCCGATACGAGTGGGCAAGAAGTCATTAATAGGTCTAACACTCCTTACTTATGGGGTTACCCGTATTATAGGTAGGTGTACTCTAAAAAATGTCAGCTTTTGCGCAAGAGTGGAATTTACCAACTCCTGAATGATTAGAAATAAAAAGTATTTTGTGATCCAGGGCAGATCACATCTTTATTGACTGGGGGAGATAACAAGCCACTGTATCCTGGCCACTTGTTTCACCTTACAAAACTGCATAAAGTTGAATTATAAAAACGCTGCAAATTATTACACAACGGTTTATTATTTTCCTGTATTAGAAGCTCCTTCTGCATAGATCACTGGCTTCTGCGATCAATACCTATGCTCGTGCTTCCCCCAGGAAAGCCCTCTAAATCGAGTAAGGTATTTACAGGAGCCGGCTGGGCAATTAAAGTTTCAAAATATGCTGTGAATTCAGGAATTTTAGGAATTCAAGGATTCAAGGACGGACAGACCGACCCAAATTTGTTCAAGTTGTAAAATTATCCTTTAAAAAAAATCCAAAACAACAAAAATATGAAATAATATCACGGAACAACCAACACGGTTAAATAAAGTGATGTGTGATTGTAATCAGTTGTTCCCCTGGGTTGGATGTGCAGGTACTGTCTGATTCGCAATCACGTTAATGAAGCCAAATATCAGGGCCTTACTGGAAACGAACGGCCGGCGGGTGCTCCTGGTGGCCTCGAAAAATCTTCAAGTTCGAAATCGATATAAAAACGTAAAAAAAGCTTCTATTGAAAGTCCTTGAGCTAAGGCGTTATGAAAACTTCAACCCCCATTTTTCACCCGTTAGAAATGACTGTCAGCAGTAACGCCGAGCTTCGCGGACCAACTACACCCCAAATGGGACCTACAAACCAAATTTCATTAATTTTGGTTAATGATAACTAAAAAAAAAGAAGTGCCTGTAGGCGGACGGACAGCTTTTTTAAATTCCGTATTCGGATTCTATTACATTGACACGGAAACCATAAAACTTTGAGGGGGGTTACAAGTTTTTCAAGCTTGATTCCAACGGTTCATTAAGTATTAAAAAACGCTGCAAGTCCCTGCACAACGGTTTATTATTTTGTACAGAATACCCTTCTGTTACAGATCACAGCTCTCCGTATAGATAACCCGTCTATATTACATAATATGTACTATTCTGTACATATTATGTATATCGCAGAACCTCTGTAGGTTAGTACCTAACCCCGTACTCGTTACTAGGTACCTACCTAAATCACGAGTTGAATGTTGCTAAAATCATTCTGTCGATGACAAACAGTAACTAAAATGGCAAAAAGAAACGCAAATAATGAAGTTCTGAAGGAAGATTATTGATGTGGAGTGAAAAAAGTTGCAAAAGTAACTATCAACAAACTCCAAAACAGCCATTCAATATAATACAATTTAATATTATTTCAAATGAAATAATATCACGGAACAACCAACTCGACTTCATACTCCTTGATTATAATCAGGTGATCCCTAGCAATGATTCTATCTCGGGTTCTCGGGCCAGTTCCCGATTGTTAGCGCGTCCCTAGTGACGACACGAGTCAAGTGTTGCTAAAATAATTCTGTCGATGAGAAACAGTACCTAACTAAAATAGCAAAACGAAACGCAAACAACGAAGTTCTGAAGGAAAATTGTTGATGTGGAGTGAAATAGATGCCCCTTCTGCGTAGATCACTGTTTTCTGTGGTCAATACCATCAATAATCCCATCAATAATACTTCAACGGTTGTTCAAGTTGCAAAAGTACCGATCAACAAAATCCAGCCCTTCTTGGTAGATGAACCGTTGTGCAATAATTTACCGTTCCGTAATAATTTACCGTTGTGTAATAATTTACCGTTGTGTAATAATTTGCCGTTGTGTAATAATTTACCATTGTGTAATAATTTACCCATCAATAATACTTCAACGTTTGTTCAAGTTTCACAAGTTCCTACCAACAAAATCCAATAGTCCATCACTTATCAAATGAAATAATATCGCAGAACAACCAACTCGACTTCATACAGCCATCCTTGATTATAATCATGTGATCCCTAGTGATGATATCCCGGCCGGATTTATACCGTTTGATTCACGATCGTGTTGACGAAGCTTTTTGGTGCACACGAACGGCTGGACGAACAATGCTCCGGGTGGTCTCAAAAAATTGTTTAGCCCAAGAAAAATTTAATAACGTAAAAAAAAACCATACCTACCCTTCTATTAAAAGTTTTCGAGATACGGCGTTCTGAAAATGTCAACCCTATTTTGAACCCCTTAGAGATGACTGACAGTAACGTCGAGCTTCGAGGACCGACTAGACCCCGAACGGAACCTATAACCCGAATTTCATCAATTTTGTTTCATGGGAACTAAGAAAAGTGGCCAGTACGGCGTACGGCGGACAGACAGAAATATTTTTATTGCATTTTTGAATTCTACTACCTTGAAACGTAAGTAAACCATCAAATTTTGAGGGGGGTGGGGGGGGGGTTAGCTTTTTTTTTTCATGCTCGATCCCAATGGTTCATTATTGAAAATAATAAACTAAAAAAACCTGAGAAATAGGACTGTAATATTCGTGTGCGGATGTTTCCTTGGAACATCCATCCGTATCTTCCTGTATTATGCTCGTAAAGTGCTTAATTGTTGGAGAGTCGATGAGGCTGAACCCTTGATGGGCCCGTCTGAGTATCGTCAAATCCCAAATGTCTTTGGAGCTGCGGTGAAATTTTGTCTTGAAGGACTTTCGTAATTTTTGGAAGAACTTTTATTTGGAAGAAGGATTTGTCCATTGTGAACAATTGGTGAGATCATTAAATAGTGTTATTTTTCTGATAAGAAGACATGACCATATGCCAAGGGAAGCAATCGTCTGTGCATACCATGCCTTATTTCATAATCGCATGAGGTACTGCTTGTTGGGGCCATTCACCATCTGCTTCTGATGTATTTGCTTGTCAGCGCAGGGCCATACGTGCAGTCGTTAAGATTCACTATAGAGCAGATTGTAGAAGGCATTTTAAAGAATTGGGGGTTTTGACGTTGCCGAGTCAGCATATTTTACTGTGCCTGATTTATGTGGGGGATTTAAAGAAACCAAATCATGCACACAATACTCGCAGTGCACGACTCCTTGCCCAACCACCCTGCAGGTTGAATGCGGCCCGAAATTCAGTTGGCTGGTGGTGCCAGAAATTTTTTAATGCCCTCCCTGAAGGGGTTCAAGATCTCAGCAATACAAATTTTAAATCATCTTGTAATACCTGTAAGAGAATCCTTGTAAAATCGGCACTCCATGATTTTGATGAATATTTTATTTTATGATGGCCATTGACTCTCAGTTATTGACTAATATAATAGGAAGAGTTTTTTAAAATAATTTAAATAATTTATTGTTTTGAATTTTAATATTTTTATCAATTAGTTTTAGGTTTAATATGGCACCAGAGGAAATTTATACTATCTAGCTTGCTTCTAGTTTATGTATTAAATGGAGACTGTGATATTAGATACCGGGTATGAATGGTTTTCGAGAGTGCAAGTAATTTATTAGAATGTATGTCGTGTGAAAGTGCTTAGTGTTAGGTTGTGGGGCCAGTGCACTGGCCGGCCTGGGGGCGGCCCCCTCGGTATGTTCTTTGGAATGTCACGTAGACGACTACGTCATTCATTTGGGCTGCCTGCCCAGCAATGGGCAGGTGGCCCTGGGAGCCGCCGTGGTAGGTGGGCCCCGACCGGCAACCTTGGGGCTGCTGCACCTTTCAGTGCTGCTGCAGCCCCCTTCATTTTCACTCTCCCCAGTACCCTAATCTGGTTGGTGTTACCTATTATAACGGTAACCAATGTGTGACGCCTACCTTAAATGTAGTAAAATTTTTGAACATTGTCATACAAATTGTTTTGTGAAGACAAATAAAATCTCTCTCTCTCTCTCTCTTTCTCTCTCTTGATATGAAAATTTGATGTCTCAAATCCACCATATTTGTGCCTTGTGAAACATGTCACAGGCACATTGGTTAATACGGAAAAAATAAAACAAAACGTAGGGATGAGCGAGTGGAAAATGATCCAGTTTGTCAACCACGCTGCCTTCTTGTGCTCAATTACACGCCACGGATTGGATCCCGCTTTCTTAAACCAACGCAACCAGTATATATGCGACACGGGGAGGCGCTTTGCCAAAAAAACGTTGGACCGTTCCAATTTTCTCGAGGAGTCCAAAGTGCGAATAAATCAACGTGAATTTCGGAAGCAGAGCGGAATATTCGTCGATCAAAAGGATCTCGTTTGGCAGAAGACCTTCGGTAACACCGTACGTTTCTTGGTAAAGTAGGTAACGACTTAGACATTATGCGCAGCCTACGCTCAGGGAGGTTTGAGGGACTATGACTTCCCAACATACCAACAGTGAGTATAGAAGTTACTTCTATACTCACTGCATACCAATGGTTAACTTACCTAACCAAAACTGAAATACTGATTCGCCTTTATTAGCTTTGGTATAGCTGGACGATCGATGGACCAAAAAATGTAAACTTAGTACCACGAATCATCCCAAAATTATATTTCTTTAAAAATTCAAGTTTTGGAAGAAGTTGCGTTACAATCGTACATAACGCACGTATCATAGGTAGTTATACATAGGTCCTCTTTGAGAACACAAAAATATCAATATGAACAATGACTTTCGGTAAGATAGGTATAGTCCACTTTCAGAGCACTTAATTCCATCGAATAAATTTCTAATTATCTGAACAATATGAAAGACTGTATGATGAGTTTATAGGTCTGAAACACCCAGACATTGTACATCTTTCCATAAGAATCATTCGCATGTCTCAAATGTACAGTTATTGTAGGTCATTGACAGTGGGTTGATCTGCTACGTATCATGGGAATGGGCTTAATTACTTTCGATGTTTGCTTCCTCACTACCGAAGGCAGGGAAGCCTTGGATTCGTGATTGAGTAAAAAAAAATTATGTCTTCCAAAATTTAAATTTCCACCACCATTTTACGTTTCAGACATCAGGGAACATCTTTGGTTCCGTGTCTGTCTGTCTGCGGTAATTCCGTGTAACGCCCATAACTACCCGAAATAATCGACTGATAATCGACTGAAACTTGGAGGGTAGGTGCGGGTTGGGTCACAGATGGTCCCATACAAAAATCATTGAAAAATTTTCGTCTGCGCATGCGCAAACGTGAAATACTTGAAACTTTCATAACTACCTTAAATATCGTTGAAATGGGTTCAAATTCGGAGGGTCGATCAGGAATAACACTTTGATAGTTCCCTACGAATGTCATCAGAATCGTATTGTAACTTTCGTCTGTGATGCACGAACATGAAATAAATGTTGACCATTACCTTGTAACGCTTCTAACTTGTGACGGTATATGGGAATCCCGTCCATCTTGGATGCTGGCTCTTCCCGATCTTTTTGACACGCGGCTGAAGGGGCGGTTGATTCGCGGAAACGAATCATCAACTCCTGGAGGCAACGCGTTATAATCTAACCATTTGTCTCCGGGGGCAGCTGTCACACTGCCTCCCTACCTTTATAGAGGATGGAGAGGGGGAAACTACGCTGTATGGGCGGCGTAGTTAAACCCCTCAGCCATTACATGGTAGCAGAGCATGGTTGGTGGGTATGTGCTGGATTTTATCCTCGGTACCCCCTCCACTTTTGAGAGCTTTTCCAGAAGGAATAGCTCTGAGGTTTTCCAGAAGGAATAGCTCTGAGGTTTTCCAGAAGGAATCCTCCTTATACCCCTTTGTTTATCAAGATACACTTCGACCATTGGATTTTCTATTATTACAATCAACCTCATGATTACTATTATTAATAATATCAAACCTCATGATATTATTCTTAAGGCTGTTATGCCTGGCGTTCAACGCCTATTTTTGTATTTTTTTTCCCCAGTTGTTCCATCTTATGATGGGGGTTAGTCACCCAGAGGTTGTTCAGATGAACTTTCCTGAACCAGAACCTCTGACAACTACTTTTTTTTCTTTCCTTTTTGTCCAAGTGCGCCAAGTGATATTGATAAGGAGCTAAGTTCTCCACCAGTAACAATTCTCAGTAGTACCATTACGATGGAAGCTGTCAGCTTTGGAGTTATTCAGATGAATCTTCCTGAATTAGAACTCCATACTACTTTCAGTCCCGTGTCTAACTTCACATACTTCTTCTTCAAGGAAGTATGTTTTTAAGGGGAGGAGTGTGACGGTATATGGGAATCCCGTCCATCTTGGATGCTGGCTCTTCCCGATCTTTTTGACACGCGGTTGAAGGGGCGGTTGATTCGCGGAAACGAATCATCAACTCCTGGAGGCAACGCGTTATAATCTAACCATTTGTCTCCGGGGGCAGCTGTCACACTGCCTCCCTACCTTTCTAGAGGATGGAGAGGGGGAAACTACGCTGTATGGGCGGCGTAGTTAAACCCCTCATCCATTACAAACTACACGAAAAATAGTCGCAGAGAGCTGAAATTTTTAGGGTGCACGCGGGTTGGATCGCAAATGGTCCCGTTTCAAAATCATGGATATCGTTCCGTCTGCGCGTGCGCAAACGTGAAATACTAGAAACGCCCATAACTACCTAATATATCGTTGAAATGAGTTCAAATTTGGAGGGTCGAACAGGAATAATAGTTTGACAGTTCCATATGGGTTTCATTGGAATCGTACCTACTGTAGCTTTCGTCTGCGCATGCGCGAACCTGAAATGCTGACCGTTTCTTTGTAACGCTTCTAACTACGCGAAAAATAGTCGCAGAGAGCTGAAATTTTTAGGGTGCACGCGGGTTGGATCGCAAATGGTCCCGTTTCAAAATCATGGATATCGTTCCGTCTGCGCGTGCGCAAACGTGAAATACTAGAAACGCCCATAACTACCTAATATATCGTTGAAATGAGTTCAAATTTGGAGGGTCGAACAGGAATAATAGTTTGACAGTTCCATATGGGTTTCATTGGAATCGTACCTACTGTAGCTTTCGTCTGCGCATGCGCGAACCTGAAATGCTGACCGTTTCTTTGTAACGCTTCTAACTACGCGAAAAATAGTCGCAGAGAGCTGAAATTTTTAGGGTGCACGCGGGTTGGATCGCAGATGGTCCCGTATCAAAACGAGCCTACCCAACTATTCTATACGTTCATGTGATCCAAGTGAGGAAGCTATACTGCCTACTCGAATTTGCAGACGTTTTCTAATTTGAAATGGGTTGCCTCAGTTATTTCATCCTGATTGATTTAGTTAGTACCTATGTTTGTTGTAGTTATACGGTCATTAACAAGGTCTGAGCATACTGACTCTAATTAGATACTTACTTTCTAGGTATAGAGATAATCGAGTACCCACTCGATAGGTACGTACCCCAATGGGTCTCCCCCGTACAATTACAGTCTCGTGCGTTTGAGAAGTAGGTACCTACACAGGAAAGGGGAGGCTGTCACTTGTTATGTAACTGTCACTGTTGTCAACAACGATTCACTATTATTCATACCACGTCAAATGCAAAAAGTCGAGTTATAGCAAAACCGCTATGGACACTTTTCAAAGCTGAAACGATACAAGGCCAATACCGAATAGACCCAAGCCCAAAACATTAATGTTCTTTAGGGCATGTGCAAGCTAAAACTCATGTCTCAAACTCGATATCAACAAGCTCGTTCTGTTATGTCCATGACAGCTTGTACCAGTGTGTGTCCTTTCGTTAGAATGCGACCATTCCTACTCACAGAAAGGACTCAGGTACAGTTAAATATATACGCTATTTGATTAGTCGGCGGATAATCTCATAATAATGTATAGTAACTCACCTCCAGAGATGGCCAAGAGCTTTGCTTAGTTCAGCATTATGGAGTTCCGGGTATTCTTCTGCCAGCTTCCTCCTCGCCGCCTGAGCCCACACCATGAAAGCGTTCATAGGCCTCTTTACGTGCGTTTTTTTCTTGTCTGTAGTAGTTCTGTAAATTAAAAAATCAGTCATGCAGCATGACTTAATGAGCGAATTTTCAAAGAAATATTCGAATTAATGGCTATGGTTTTGAATAAAGGAAAACTTCGGTCTAAAATTTGGTTTTCTATGTATATTCTCTTCGTATTTATTTTAATTTGTACGTTTTGTCCATCCTGATTCTACCGTTTGTTTATTACGTAATTGTACTAAGTGCTTATTTATTTGATCGCTGTGGGTAAATTCAAGGAGTTGTACTAATCGTTTGCCTCCCCCTTTTTTGCTTCGAACTCTCGTCTTCAATTAATACTTCTCACATATTTCAATCTGACCACTCTAAGGGGGTGGGGGTAAGAGTTTAAAGATTATCCTAGTTTTGGGTAATTTTTGCGCACTTTAAATGCTCTAATTTAAGAACGGATTTAGATATCTAAAATCCGATTTCACTATCGTGTTCAGCGTGCAAAAACCTTTAAAATGAGGGGTCACTTGTTAGAAAATAACATTTTGGGGATTTTTGGGTAATTTTTGCGCACTTTAAATGCTCTAATTTGAGAACGGATCAAGATATCTAAAATCCGATTCCACCATCGTGTTCAGCGTGCAAAAACCTTTAAAATGAGGGGTCACTTGTTGGAAAATAACATTTTGGGGATTTTTGTGTAATTTTTGCGCACTTTAAATGCTCTAATTTGAGAACGGATCAAGATATCTAAAATCCGATTCCACCATCGTGTTCAGCGTGCAAAAACCTTTAAAATGAGGGGTCACTTGTTAGAAAATAACATTTTGGGGATTTTTAGGTAATTTTTGCGCACTTTAAATGCTCTAATTTGAGAACGGATCAAGATATCTAAAATCCGATTCCACCATCGTGTTCAGCGTGCAAAAACCTTTAAAATGAGGGGTCACTTGTTGGAAAATAACATTTTGGGGATTTTTGGGTAATTTTTGCGCACTTTAAATGCGCCAAAACCCTCCTTAGAGTAGGCCAATTTCGCCCATCTTCGAACTTAGCCTTTCGATTGCCAAGATAGATTTTTTGTGCAAATTTGAGCTGTTTATCTCAATTCTATCGAGAGTTATCGTCTGGAGTGACACATATATAAATAAATAAATATATATATATATATATATATATATATATATATATACATATAAAAAAGTGTTAAATTTCAGGAATCGTTTTAGAATGGTCTGAAACGGATTTCTATGAAGAAAATTTCCAAAAATTTATATTATTTAAATTTTGAAGCCATTGCAATAGCTTCATTTTCTTTGAAAATTCGCTAAAAGGAAAGAAACTTCAAATTAATTATATTCAATCAACGACCATTACGGACGACGGGTGCCGGGGGAGAGGGGTTTAGAATTTTTTAACATGGAATCATGTTTTAGCGATGGATCCCCCGCCGAAAAGTGAGACTATAAAGTGAGATGAAAGTAGCGCGTATTTTAACAATGATTTTCACTTACAACCGAGTAGTTGCTAGGGAAATGAAACTTCTTTCATTTTCATCGGACAAAAATCGTTTTCCATTCGTTGGAAAGCTCTTGATTTATCTGGAATGTATTTCTTAATTGTTCTTGGTATTTATATCCTAGTTTCATAATATAACTATATAAATGAATGTTGTAAATGGATAGTAAACAATGACGCTTGTTTGGTTGTCACTTGGTTGGTAAGTAGTGATGGTCGTCGTGATCATTTCTATAATAAAGTGAGAGCGAGGAGCTAAAACAAGATTCCATGTTTTTTACATTTTAGCAGTCAGGCTCAAAGCAATAACATCCGGGGGGGTGCAGGGGGGCGCAGCCCCCCGCCGAGGCGCGAAGCGCCGAGTTTTTCATGCTCGATTCCAAAGGTTCATTATTGAAAATAGTAAACCAAAAATCGGATTTTCTATCAATCGAGAACTGGTAACAACAAGAAGAACATCTCATTCGCAGACTGAGAAGTATTAAAGTACATTAAATATAGCTTGTAGTGTAAATAGTAAATCCCCTGCCCTAGGCAACCGTCTATCTAATGAGCGGCATAATTCCTGGACATGCGCCAAAAGTTGTTTTCATCGACTGCTCTACAGCTTTGATAAACTGCTTTAGACGTCGGACCCCTTTCAATTACCTTGGCAGTTTAGTTCGAACGCTCTTCTACCTGTTTTAATTATTGTTCCGTCCAAAATTAGACCGTGGGCGTCTATTTTTGTGAAGGGTTACGACCGCATTTTTAATTCGATCCTCTTAATTTTTCTCATCGGAATTAATATTCTTTTTTCCGTTCAATTCGAACCATAAGGGCTCCATTGTTTTGGGATTTCGTTCATTAATTTGAGGGTCGGTGAAAATGATCGTTCATAAAAGACTGTGAAGGCGGGCTGTGGTCATTCACGTCTGAAGGATAAACAAGGTCTCGTTTTTTTTTTTAAATGCAAATTGTGTTTTTGGGTGATGTGGTGGTGCTGGACTTAGGACGGTTTCATTATTTTAAATAAATGTTTGCTTACCTGGCGTCCTCTTTCGGTCCCACGAAAGTTAGTGGGAGTAATTAAAGCGTCGATCAATTCAGAGAAGATCGAAGTTCCATGGCGCGAATGATAATATTGAATAAAACCATTTGGATGACCAGTATTATACAATTTGGACTGGAGGTATAGGTATAGAAATAATACTCTACTCCTTCTTCATGTTTATATACCAATGTATATCTGGTGTTTTAGAGGAATACATTTCATTTTCATTGCATTTTCATGCCACTTTCATCCTACGTTCATCCATTTTCTTCCCATTTTCATCCCATTTTCCCCCCATTTTCATACCATTGACATCCCACTTTCATCCCATTATCATCCCACTTTCATCCCTTTTTCATCCCGTTTTCATCCCGTTTCATCACTTTTCCATCCCACTTTCATCCCATTCTCATTCCCTTTTTCATCCCGTTTTCATCCCGTTTTCATCCCTTTTCATCCCCTTTTCATCCCATTTTCATCCCATTTTCATCCCACATTCATCCCTTTTTCATCCCTTTTTCATCCCATTTTCCTTAATTTTTCTCATCGGAATTAATATTCTTTTTTCCGTTCAATTCGAATCATAAGGGCTCCATTGTTTTGGGATTTCGTTCATTAATTTGAGGGTCGGTGAAAATGATCGTTCATAAAAGACTGTGAAGGCGGGCTGTGGTCATTCACGTCTCTGAAGGATAAACAAGGTCTCGTTTTTTTTTTAAATGCAAATTGTGTTTTTGGGTGATGTGGTGGTGCTGGACTTAGGACGATTTCACTTTTTTAAATGTTTGCTTACACGGCGTCCTTTTTCGGTCCCACGAAAGTTAGTGGGAGTAATTAAAGCGTCGATCAATTCAGAGAAGATCGAAGTTCCATGGCGCAAATGATAATATTGAATAAAACCATTTGGATGACCAGTATTATATAATTTGAGCTGGAGGTATAGGTATAGAAATAATACTCTAATCCTTCTTCATGTTCATATACCATCCCATTTTCACCCCATTTGCATCCCTTTTTTATCCCATTTTCCCAGTAAAATACCATCTGCACCTGCTGGCATGTAGGACTTTTATTATGATTTTTAGAATGGTCTTTTGGGCTGTTACCAAGGAACGTAATTTCGATGGGAAAGTACCTCCCCCATGCCAATATGAGGTGAAAAAGGGATGAAAATGGTATGAAAACGGGATGAAAATGAGATGAAATTGGGATGTTAAAGGGATGAAAAACGGGATGAAAAAGGGGTGAGAATGGCATGAAAATGGGATGCAATTGGGATGCAAGTGGGATGAAAGTGGGATGAAAGTGTGATGAAAATGGGATGAAAACGGGATGTAAATGGGAAGAAAATGGGATGAAAATGGGATGAAAGTGGGATGAAAGCGGGATGAAAAGGGATGAAAATGGGAAGAAAATGTGATGAAAATAGGATGGAAATGGGATGAAAACGGGAACTTTGATCTTCTCTGAATTGATCGACGCTTTAATTACTCCCACTAACTTTCGTGGGACCGAAAGAGGACGCTATGTAAGCAAACATTTAAAATAATGATACCGTCCTAAGTCCAGCACCCCCACATCACCCAAAAACACAATTTGCATTTTCAAAAAACGAGACCTTGTTTATCCTTCAGACGTGAATGACCACAGCCCGCCTTCAAAGTCTTTCATGAACGATCATTTTCAGCGACCCTCAAATTAATGAACAAAATCCCAACCCCCCCCCCCCCCCCTTACGGAGGAGCCCTTACGGTTCGAATTGAACGGGAAAAAACGAACATTAATCCCGAGAGAAAAGGAAAATGGGATGAAAAAGGGATGAAAGTGGGATGATAATGGGATGAAAACGGGATGGAAATGGGATGAAAAGGGGATGAAAAAGGGATGAAAGTGGGATGATAATGGGATGAAAATGGGATGAAAAAGGGATGAAAACGGGATGAAAATTGGATGAAAATGAGTCCTCTAAAACACTAGATACATAGGTATATAAACATGAAGAAGAAGTACAGTATTATTTTCAATAATGAACCTTTGGAATCGAATATGAAATTTTTTTAACCCTCCCCCCCTCAAAATTTGAAAATTTGAATAATGAATAAAACCAGTTGGATGACCAGTATGTAATATAATTTGGATTTCTGTACGTGTAAAGAAAAAACTCGGCGCTCCGCGCCTCGCCAGGGGGCAAGCCCCCTGGACCCCCGGTTACCTCTATTTACATACTTCGGACGAAATTATAGAAACACGGAATGCGTGTTTTAGCTCACGCGTTTCACATAAACCTGCTTCGACTGATATATTGACTGCTCATAGGTTACACCAGGTTACACGATCCTAGTTCCGTATCATCGGTACTTATATAAAGCTTGCAATCGTGTTCACAATATAAATTATTGAGAATGATCACCTGTGTGTAAACAATTATCATTTAAACAATGACGCTCATACCGCAGCTTGTCGGCCACGCACTCCGCATTGGTTAACGTAATATGGTTAGGTAAATCGAGAGCTATCCAACGAGTGGTGAACGATTTTTGTACGATGATAACTGGCGAAGTTAAAGTTCCGTAGCAACGAATCGGTTGTAAGCGAAAATCATCAGACATTTTTCATAACAGCGTCCCAGATTTCGTTACCTTTTTTGGCTAGTTAGTCCATTGCTAAAACACATTCTGTGTTTAAAACGCTGCAAATCCCTGCAAAACGGTTTATTATTTTGTATAGAATACCCTTCTGTTACAGATCACAGATCTCTGTATAGATAACCCGTCTGTATAATATAATAATATGTACTAGTCTATACATGTTATGTGAATCGCAGACAGCGTTGGCCAATAGAATTGCAGAACCATTTCGGACCATGCCAATGCGCACCATGCCAATTAGACCATTCGAAATGAATTGCAATTCAAATTAATGAATTCCGATTCAAATTAATGAATTCCAATTCAAATTAATGAATTCCAATTCGAAATGGATTGAATAAATTGATTGATTGATGGAATCGAGAGGTTCCCTGGTGACGAGCGCAATGCCAATTAGGCAATTCGAAAAAAATTCCAATTCAAATTAAAGTCCAATTCAGTATACCAATATTTACAATTCTAAGTGAATTCCAATTGCAATTGAAATAGTGGTCCAATTGCAATTTCAATATTTTATTAACACAACTTTGCCAATTTTGGCGAATGTGGAGGGTATGTTTATAGGATTAGTGTGTCGGGAATTTAGATGCGGATGTTAGGTACAGTGGTGAGCAGTGGCCAATTGCAATTGAAAACAACAGACACACAAACAAGCCTATGATTCCCCAATTGCAAACAATAAAGTAATCCAATAATTTACAAACTATTCCAATTTCAATTGAAAATTTTGATTGATTGATTGATCAATTGATTGAATAAATTGATTGATTGACTGAATCCAGCGCGTCCCTGGTGACAAGAGTATACAATTTCATTCACCCTGCTGTCGAAAATGCCTGTCGGTGCAAACTTCGGGGCCTTACTGTGAACGAACGGCTGGACGTACGATGCTCCGGATGGTCTTAAAAAACTCGCAAGTTCAAGAACTATTTAAAACCGTGAAAAAATTCACGTAAAACAAAGGTATAGGCGTTCTGGAAATTTCAACCCCTATTTTGAACCCCTTAGAGATGACTGACAGTAACGTCGAGCTTCGAGGACCAACTAGACCCCGAACGGGACCCATAACCCGAATTTCATCAATTTTGTTTCATGGTAACTAAGCAAAGTGGCCCGTACGGCGTACGGCGTACGGCGTACGGCGGACAGACAGAAATATTTTTATTGCAGTTTTGGATTCTACATACCTTGAAACGTAAACCATCAAATTTTGAGGGGGGGTTAGAATTTTTTTTTTCATGCTCGATTCCAATGGTTCATTATTGAAAATAATAAACCAATATTCTGTCTGTCCGCCGTACGCCGTACGCCGTACGGGCCACTTTTCTTAGTTACCATGAAAAAAAATTGATGAAATTCGGGTTATAGGTTCCGTTCGGCGTCTAGTTGGTCCTCGAAGCTCGACGTTACTGTGAGTCATCTCTAAGGGGTTCAAAATAGGGGTTGAAATTTTCAAAACGCCTATACCATTTTTTTACGTGAATATTTTTACGGTTTTAAATAGTTCTTGAACTTGCGAGTTTTTTAAGACCACCCGGAGCATCGTACTTCCAGCCGTTCGTTCACAGTAAGGCCCCGAAGTTTGCACCGACAGGCATTTTCGACTCCAGTGTGAATGAAATTGTATACAATTCAAACCAAATCTCGTAACCAGAGACGCGCCCACAATAGGAATTTGTGAATACGGCCAATCATTGGTAGGGATCACCTGATTATATTGGCGGAGTATGAAGTCGAGTCGGTTGTTCTGTGATATTATTTAATTTGAAAAATGATGGCTCTTTTGGAGTTTGTTGGTAGGTAGTGAAACTTGAACAAACGTTGAAGTATTATTGATGGGTAAATTATTACTACGGTAAATCATTACTCAACGGTAAATTATTACACAACGGTTCATTATACCATCTACGTAGAAGGGGCTGGAGTTTGTTGGTAGGTACTTTTGCAACTTTTTTCACTCCTCATCAACAATTTCTTTTCAGAACTTCATTATGTGTGTTTCTTTTTGTTAGGTACTGTTTGTCATCGGCAGAATTATTTTAGCAACATTTAACTCGTGATTTAGGTAGGTACCTAGTAACGAGTACGGGGTTAGGTACTAACCTACGGAGGGTCTGCGATCTACATAATATGTGTAGAATAGTACATATCATATTATATAGACGGGTTATCTATACATAGAGCTGTGATCTGTAACAGAAGGGTATTCTATACAAAATAATAAACCGTTGTGCAGGGATTTGCAGCGTTTTTATTGCAGTTTTGGATTCTACATACCTTGAAACGTAAACCATCAAATTTTGAGGGGGGGTTAGAATTTTTATTTCATGCTCGATTCCAATGGTTCATTATTGAAAATAATAAACCAAAAGTGTGACGTGGCGTTATGTTCAAAAACCTCTTAATGTGGAGAGAATGTAGGTGTATTAACCTAATAATTTGAAATGAAAAAAAACAAAACTGTTAGGTAATCAAAAAGATATTACAATTTTTGAGATTCCGATGGTGCAAAATCGTTACATAAAGTACTCATCAGGGGTTTTCACTATAAACTGACATCTATGCATACTGAAGTGATATGCAGTTTATTGTGAAAAATACCAGAAACATGGTGAACTGGGCTAGACTTCATTACCTTATACTACCTAACCGTTATACTGACCACTAAACTACTACATAAATTATAATATTCATGGAGGTTCATCACGTTCGGTTGCTTTGGTTAGAGTTCGAACTAACATACGCGAAAACAAAGGAAAATATTGCTATAATTTATTGCTATTGTGCCAATAATAATTAGGTATCTAACATATTATAATACCTAACGTATTTAAACCGTAAAAAAACATGTTAACATGTTAAGTCTGAGCCTGCCTACCAATGTGAAGATGGGGAATACCTTTTCGTCATGACACACATCTAATGTAAATAATGTGAAGGTTGGAGCTTAAGCCCTTGAAAACGTGCTTTATACTCACCAAAGTTAGGTATATAATTATCCCTAAATATCCCTTCCAAAAATAACCCTGTTGTAAACTTTTCCTCCTGTAAAACTTCCTCTTTTTTTGGTTTATTATTTTCAATAAAGAACCACTGGAATCGAGCAAGAAAAAAAAAAATTCTTACCCCCCCTCAAAATTTGATTGTTTACGTTTCAAGGTATGTAGAATCCAAAACTGCAATAAAAATATTTCTGTCTGTCCGCCGTACGCCGTACTGGCCACTTTTCTTAGTTACTATGAAAGAAAATTGATGAAATTCGGGTTATAGGTTCCGTTCGGGGTCTAGTTGGTCCTCAAAGCTCGACGTTACTGTCAGTCATCTCTTACAAAATAGGGGTTGACATTTTCAGAACGCCGTAGCTCGAAAACTTCCGATAGAAGGGTATGGTTTTTTTTACGTTATTGTTATTAAATTTGTCTTGAGCTAAACAATTTTTTGAGACCACCCGCAGCATCGTACGTCCAGCCGTTCGTGTGCACCAAAAAGCTTCGTCAACACGATCGTGAATCAAACGGTATAAATCCGGCCGGGATTTCATCACTAAGGAGCACCTGATTGTAATCAAGGATGGCTGTATGAAGTCGAGTTGTTTGTTCTACGATAATTATTTCATTTGGCAAGTGATGGACTATTGGATTTTGTTGGTAGGTAGGTACTTCTGAAACTTAAACAAACGTTGAGGTATTATTGATGGGTAAATTATTAAACAATGGCAAATTATTACACACCGGCGAATTATTACACAACGGTGAATTATTACACAACGGTAAATTATGACACCACGGCAAATTATTACACAACGGTAAATAATCACACAACGGCTCAACTACCCAGAAGGGGCTGGATTTTGTTGATAGGTACTTTTGCAACTTGAACAACCGTTGAAGTATTATTGATGGGTAAATTATTACACAGTGGCAAATTATTACACAACGGTAAATTATTACACAACGGTAAATTATTACACAACGGCTCATCTACCAAGAAGGGGCTGAATTTTGTTGATAGGTACTTTTGCAACTTGAACAAGCGTTGAAGTATTTTTGATGGGCAAACTATTACACAACGGTTCATTATTCTATCTCCGTAGAAGGGGAACCTATACAGGTAAATTATTACACAACGGTTTAGGTAGGTACCTAGTAACGAGTACGGGGTTAGGTACAATCCTACGGAGAGTCCGCGATCTAAATAATATGTGTAGAATATTGCATGTTATATTATATAGACGGATTATCTATACAGAGAGCTGTGATCTGTAACAGAAGGGTATTCTGTACAAAATAATAAACCGTTGTGCAGGGATTTGCAGCGTTTTTTAAATTTATTAGAACTTTATTGCACAACATGCACTTTAGTTATGTTAACAATAATAAATAACAATTTTAACATGGAACATGAGAGGGAGTAGAAACCCATTGATTTTCTCCCAATCAAGTATGAATGTGAAAGAAAAAAAATCTATACGTGAAACTCAGGTAGATATCGTTATTGTTCATTCGAGAAAAGGGGCGCTGTTGGAGGACGTCATGTTGTGTTGTATGGCTTTTTCTTTTCAGTCTTCGGTCAGGGCGGTCAGGAGGAACAGCTCCGAGAATGGCTGCTGCCTGTGGGTTGGGGTGCCTCTGGAGGAATCTGCTGTACGTGTCCTGAAGAACTTCCTGCACCGTGGGTACGCCAATGTCTTTGTGTAAGTTTGCATTTCTGACGTACCACGGGGCACTGGTGATGACGCGCAAGGCGAGATTTTGGAAGGTTTAAATCCTACGCACCTGTGAGTCCGACACCGCCCCACATCTGACATCCATATTGCCATATGGGTCGAATTAGCACTAAATAAATTAGGCGTTTGGTGTCTAGTGAGATTGGGGATAGCTTCCCCATGAGTGGTTTTAGGACTCTCAGAAGATGGCGGCACCTTTGTAGTACTGCAGAGATACCTATGGGCGCTGAAGGTCAGACGGTCATCCAGAATGACCCCCAGGTAGCGAGCAGATTTCTCAGCACGGACAACCTCATCACCAACGGTCACGACAGGGTCTTCATGGATACGCAGGTAGGTGAATATTACAGAGCTCGATATTTGGGGATTTAGCTTGATCTTCCATCGTACTGCCCATTTGTTCAAGTCATAAGTGAATTCCTCAAGCTCTATTGCTGTCCTCTCGCCCCTCGGTGAACGGCAGAGGAACACTGCATCGTCCGAAAATTGGGCTGTGGTTAACGTCGGAGATGAAGGAATGTCATAAATCAAGTACAGGAGTGGCCCCAGGACACTCCCCTGTGGAACACCAGCTCGGATGTGGGGAGTCCGTGACATTGCTTCTTGATATTAAATATCAAGAATAACACGGTAATAAGTGTCAGGGAGAGCATCTTCCAGCTTGTAGAGCAACCAGGGGTGCCAAACCCGGTCAAAAGCCTTTTCAGTGTCGGCAAACAGGGCAATACAAGTCTCCTTTTTCTCATAAGTGTCCAATATTTCGTCCACCACACGATGCAGTTGATGGAGCCGAAAGTCGAAAGCCAAACTGTGTAGCCGGGATGAGTGGTTCGACGTAGTGGATCAATTTAGGCAGGAGTAGCTTCTCAAAAATGTTTGAAAGCAATGAGAGGAGGCTAATGGGTCGATAACTTTGGGGATTGTTGGTTGGCTTGTTGGGTTTGTGGATCAAGATCACTATGGCATGCTTCCACTTAGAGGGAAAGTAAGCTAGGCGAAGGCAGGAATCGAATATTTGTGTTATTAGCACCAGCGTTTTACGGGGAAGGTGCATTAAAAGTGGACGTACTACATAGTCGCTTCCTGGTGCCTTCCTGCAACCCGAACGTCGGATAGCGTTCATCACCTGCGCCGGTCTGAAGTAATCAGAAAACAGATTCAACTGAAGGGGGGAAGCTAAAAATTTCTGCACTGATTCCTCAATTGGACTAGGTTCAGGGTTGGGAGCAAACTGTTCTTCCGGAATGGTTGAGAATAATTCAGCCTTTTCAAGTGCTGTGCAGAACCAGTGTTGGTTTAATTTAAGAGGTGGGATATCGGGGCGTACTTTCATAAGTTGCTTGGTTTTTCTATACAACGAACCATCAGTCCTGTCCAGTGTGGCTAGATCTCGATTTTTGCGTTCCTGTCGGTCGCTAGCTAATGCTTCTCTCAATTATTTTGTTGCACGATTAAAAGCTGTCTTGTGTGCCGGAAAGCGGGATTGATTCCACAGGATTTTCGCAGATTTTTTCACCTGGAGCAGCTGCCGAATGTGTAGAGGAGTAGGCACCCTATGAGGAAGCGAGTCGGCCTGTTGTTGGGAAGCCTCAGTTGTGGCAAACTGTATTATGAGGGTCAGATTGCCAATCGCCACGTCCACATCTCTTGTGGTTTTCAGAGGAATTTTGAGGTCAGTTTTAGCACCCAGGATTTCCTTGTATTTTTGCCAGTTTACATTTCTGGTTGGTAAGTGCCGACTTGGGCCTGGAATTGTGGGACTGGCATAGATTTTGAGAAGAACAGGTAGGTGATCCAAACTCATATCATGTAAGACTTCTGGTGGTGAAGAATGGGTGACCACGTTCTTTGCGAAGAAAAAATCGAGTATATCTGGCGAGTGAGTAGGATTATAGGGATAATGCGTGGCTTCAGAAGGAAATAAAACTTCCAGGTTACGTGCGTTAACCAAATTAATTAGGCAAAGCCCACGTGGATTGTTTGTGGTTGAACCCCACCTTGGGTGTTTGGAGTTGAAGTCTCCGCCCAGGATGAAGTTCGTTCCCATATTCTGAATTACAGACATGAAGTCTGACTGGGTTACGTGGTTTTCAGGGGCTGAGTAAAAGGATGCAACTAAATAAGTGCGCTCAAGGATGGAAATATTGATTCGAGCTATTTGATATTGGTTTTCTCGGATCGGTGGTAACTCGTCGTAGCGTAGGGAGCTTTTTATATATATATGGCTGATCCGCCTTTACGTTGATTGACTGGGTGGTCTGCACGAGTGAATTTGTAACCAGGAATGAAGAAGTTAATTGAGGGACATAGTTTTGTTTCTGTCAGTAGTATGATGTCAATATCGTGGATTCTGAGGAATAGCTCGAGCTCATATAGTATTTTCCGTAAACACCCCTACAGTTCCATGTGCTAACATTGAGGGTAGCGGATGGAAGGCTCATGGTTTCAATAATTTTGGCAGGATTTGGGTGAGAGCCGAAACTAGTGGTTGAATAAGTGAAAGTAGCTGGTCAATATTTTGCAGGAGTTGAGCCATGACTGGTTCTGAATTTTCAGGAGTTGGCGTTTTGGTTTATTATTCTGTGAATAATACACCTATGTAATCGCTCAGCAAAAAATTTTTATAACACCCCCTCAAACTTTTTTCTTTTCCGTTTCAAGGTGTGTAGATTCAAAAAATGCAATGTCCGTCCGCCGTCCGCCGTACGCCGTATCACGTGTACAGGCTTCATTTTCGATCTAAAAAAGTCGTTCTTTCGCACACATGCTCCATTTGGGCCCTAGTTGTGTCCCGAAACTTTTCAGCCCGATCGGAATATACCCAGGGGTGTTATGAGTGAAAATGTGTGTGAAAATAGGTACTTTTTGCGTTTTAGCAACATTTTGGTAACATGAGCTTTTGAGGTATCGTTTTCCATGTTTTTGGGGACGAGAAGATCGAATATGAAGTCGATTTTGGCCAAGGAGTGGAAAATTGAGGTTGTACCAGATGTTCAGCTCCCAAAATTGATTTTTTATGAGTCAAATACCTGCGAAATCACCATCAATTTGTAGAATAACACTAGAAAAAGTGTCAACACGTGGATCAAGACGATTAAATGATGGCACTACCAATGATCAAAGATAATTTGAAAAAAAAAAAAAAGATCGTACCTACCTAATTTGTGTTTTGGGGGCCAAAATTGGTGGAAACCATCAGAAATAGCTATTTCAATTATTTCACATGAAACAAACAATAAATGTACAGCCAACATTTCTGTAGAATAATAAACCCCATGTGACAAGGACTTTGCAGCGTTTTTGAGCTGCGGACGGCCTGCGCGTAAGAGCCATTGATGTTGTGCGCTTCACCACTGCCATAATTATTGTGTGACGAGGTTCGTAAGGTTTGAATCCTTTGAGACGAGGGAGTTGTTCTAGCTTTCTGTAATTGGACGGGTATGGAGCAGCCCCAATAATTAGCGGTATGCGCACCGTGACAGTTTGTGCAAATTGGCGGAGTATCTTGGGGCTTTGGACATTGAGTAGCATGGGAATTATCACACTTGACGCACCGCTCCTTTTTGTGACAGTAATTTTTCGAATGGCCGAATTCCTGACATTTAATACATTGAATTACTGTGCGTTTAAGACGAGGAGGTTCGACCTTCACTACAGCATGGTATAACCTGTTTAGATTGTATATTTCAGCGTTTTTGGTTTATTATTCTGTGAATAATACACCTATGTATTCGCTCAGCAAAAAATTTTTATAACACCCCCTCAAAATTTTTTCTTTTCCGTTTCAAGGTGCGTAGATTCCAAAAATGCAATGTCCGTCCGCCGTCCGCCGTACGCCGTATCACGTGTACAGGCTTCATTTTCGGTCTAAAAAAGTCGTTCTTTCGCACACATGCTCCATTTGGGCCCTAGTTGTGTCCCGAAACTTTTCAGCCCGATCGGAATATACCCAGGGGTGTTATGAGTGAAAATGTGTATAAAAATAGGTACTTTTTGCGTTTTAACAACATGTTAGTAACATGAGCTTTTGAGGTATCTTTTTCCATGTTTTTGAGGACGAGAAGACCGAATATGAAGTCGATTTTGACCAAAGACGTGGAAATTGAGGTTTTACCAAAGGTTCAGCTCCCAAAATTGGTTTTTTATGAGTCAAAAACCTGGAAAACTGTCTGAAATCACCATCAATGTGTACAATAACATTGGAAAAAGGGTAAACAGGTGAATCAAGACCATTAAATGCCACTACCAATGATCAAAGATGATCTTAAAAAAAAAAGCGTACCTATTTCATGTTTTGGGGGCCAAAATTGGTGGAAATCATCAGAAATAGCTATTTCAATCATTCCACATGAAAGAAACAATACATTTAACAGCCAACAAAAATCTCTAGAACTCCAATAGAATAATAAACCCATGTGACAAGGACTTTGCAGCGTTTTTGGGTTGGGCTTAAGCACAACAAAAAACATCGACAAAGGGGTCTTACTGACAGGATGCAGCACTGGAAGAATTTGTACTGCCTCAAATCCGTGAGAACCGAGCTCTTGTTTAAGTAGGTAGGTTCCACATCAGTTGTGTGGTGCAGTCCTCGAATCACAACTCTGAATGCTCTATCACTTTTGATTTGAAAAGTGTGGTATTCCGCATTTTTTCTTTCAAGGAAATCGATAGCTTTGCGGTATCCGTCTATAGTCGAGAAATTAATTTTGACTTTATTGTTCAATGAGACGTATTTGAACGTTGTTGGCTCGAAAGTATGAAATTCTTTTATTGCCAAATTAATATTGGTGGTATTGTGAAAGAAAATTGGAGGTGGAGCTGTTTCCTTTTCTTGTGGCTCTTCAGCTACTGTATCAGAATTCATTTGATCGCAAATGGATTTGGCGACAGTGAGATTGCGGGAACATTAAATTTCATTTTTTTTCCTTACCGGGTGTTGGGGATTTGAATCCTCTGATAAGGAGTTGCTTGACTGTCACTACAATTGGATATCGAGATGAAGAAAGTCAGCGATAAGCAGGTAAACAGCGATAATTAACTCAGGAAGCGGTCCGAGATGTTGACTCTCGGAAGGCTGGGCCTGAACTGAAAAAACTTCCTCTGCCGCAGAAAGTATTCATACATCTATTTTGCCCGCCGAAGTAGCATGCTCGGTGCTTCGCACCTCACTCTTGGATGTGCATATAGAAACCTGTTCCTTCCCGCTCTGTTAGATGTGTACGTACAGAAATTTGCTCCTTCCCCACAAACCATGAAATTTCTTTCGATATTTTGGGGGCTGCTCTTCGCCGGGGGGGGAAGCTGTCCGCCAAACAAACAGCGTTGAAAGAAAATTCCACCGACGCCGGAAACCGGTGTCTATTTGATCGGTACGTTCCCTGACCTGGGGAACTGGCCTCGGGAGCCGCCATGGTGGGTTGGGCCATTTAGTTGCTGCGTGTATGTGCCAGTTGCACGCTACCACGCTACTCTTGCTGCATGAATAACTTTTTTTACAATTACTTCTTTGGTTTATTATTTTCAATAACAAACCTTTGGAATCGAGCATGAAAAAAAAAATAAATAAAATTTTAACCCCCCCCCACCCAAAAATTTGATGGTTTCCGTTTCAAGGTATGTAGAATCCGAATATGGAACGAAATATGCCCTTTCTACGTGGATCACTGTTTTCTGTGGTCAATAACCTCGAGCTCCCCACAGGGAAGCCCTAAATAGAGTACTGGAGACCCCCCCCCGAAATTAAAGTTTCCTACGAATGCGCGGGATTAAATAATTAATCATTAATTAGTTGCAGTTATTCATGAAGCATAAAGCAAATAATAAACCATTGTGTAATCATTTACCTGTATAGGTTCCCCTTCTACGTAGATAGTATAATAAACCATTGCGTAATAATTTACCGTTGTGTAGTAATTTACCCAATAATACTTCAACGTTTGTTCAAGTTGCAAAAGTACCTGTCAACAAAATCCAAAAGAGCCATCATTTTTCAAATGAAATAATATCACAGAACAACCAACTCGACTTCATACAGCCATCGGTGATTATAATCAGGTGCTCCCTAGCGATGAAATCTGGGCCAGATTTATACCATTTGATTCACGACCATGTTGACGAAGCTTTTCGGTGCAAATGCTCTGGGTGGTCTCAAAAAATTCTTTAGTTCAAGATCAATTTAAAAACGTAAAAAACATAACCGAACGTTTTCGAGCTAAGGCGCGGCGTTCTGAAAATGTCAATCCCTTAAACTGACCGTAACGCCGAGCTTCGAGGACCGACTAGACCACAAACGGGACCTACAAACCAAATTTCATCAATTTTGGTTCATGGTAACAATGAAATGTGCGAAGTACGGCGTACGGTGGACGGACGGATGGAAGGGTATGGTTTTTTCAAAGTTTTTAAATTGATCTGGAACCAAAGAATTTTTCGAGACCATCCGGAGCATTGTACGACCAGCCGCTCGTTTGCACCGAAAAGCTTCGTCAACATGATCGTGAATCAAACGGTATAAATCCAGCCAAGATATCATTGCTAGGGAGCACCTGATTATAATCACGGATGGCTGTATGAAGTCGAGTTGTGGATTTTGTGGATAGGTAATTTTGGAACTTGAACAAACGTTATGCTTCATGAATAACAACAAATAATAAATAATGATTGAATAAGTCAATCCCGCACGTTTTTATGAAACTATAATTGCCGGGCCGGCTCCCGTACTCGATTTAGGGCTTTCCTGTGGCGAGCTCGAGGGTATTGACACAGAAAAAAGTGATTTACGCAGATGGGGCATCTATACAGGTCAATAATAAACCGCTGTGTAATAATTTGCAGCGTTTTTAATTCTCGACATTGGTTAGGTTTATTATGCATTTTTTATTGACATATTGTCCAAGCACTATGAGTATATGACAAATAAAAATTGATTTGGGGGAAGGAACATGTCTCTATGCAAACATTTAACAGAGGGAGAAGGAACTGGTTTCTACGCTGCTTTAAAACGCTGCAAAGTCCTTGTCACATGGGTTTATTATTCTATTGGACATACCTACAGAAACGTTGGCTGTTCATTAATTGTTTCTTTCATGCGTAATAATCGAAATAGCGCTACTTCTGATGGTTTCCATTAATTTTGGCCCCCAAAACACAAATTAGGTACGCTCTTTTTTTCATTTTTTTTTTTAACTATCTTTGATCATTGGTAGTGCCATTTAATCGTCCTGAACCACGTCTTGACACTTTTTCCAGTGTTATTATACAAACTGATGGTGATTTCAGACGATTTCCCAGGTTTTTCACTCATAAAAAATCAATTCTGGGAGCTGAACATTTGGTAGAACTCAATTTTCCACTCTTTGGTCAAAATCGACTTCATATTCGGTCTTCTCGTCCCCAAAAACATAGAAAACGATATCTCAGAAGCTCATGTTACCAATATGTTGCTAAAACGTAAAAAGTACCTATTTTTACACACATTTTCACTCATAACACCCCTGGGTATATTCCGATCGGGCTGAAAAGTTTCGGGACACAACTAGGGCCCAAATGGAGCATGTGTGCGAAAGAACGATTTTTTTAGATCGAAAATGAAGCCTGTACACGTGATACGGCGGACGGCGGACGGCGGACGGACATTGCATTTTTGGAATCTATGCACCTTGAAACGTAAAAGAAAAAAGTTTGAGGGGGTGTTATAAAAATTTTTTGCTGAGCGAATACATAGGTGTATTATTCACAGAATAATAAACCAAAACCCAAGAGCGAGGAGGAGGTTTAAAATGGAATTAAATTATTTGAATTATTACTGTAAATTAAATCAAATGATTGTTAAAGCTTTCCAGCGTTACAAGATGGCTGAGGAAGCTTTGTTGGCGGGTAAATTTTTACAACAGGGGTTTTTTATGGGGGGGTATCACATGTTTTTGCACTGATGAAGTAAACATTTTTTCCCAGTAAATAACTTGAAAAATATCCATTTTCAAACTTCCATAACGCCGGCTCCTGATGGTCCCGAGGGTTGACATTTGGCACACTTCCTCAGGGGCCCTTCGAGATCGGGTGTACGAAAAACGAACATCGGAGACCGAAGAGTTACGGTGGGGGAATGTTAAAACCCTAGTTGTTTTGTCGTGTAAACATCGCTTTTGTTCACTTTCGAGAGTTTTTCGGTTTTCTGGCGGGTGGGACGCTCCCGCGTCCCTAGATAACGGTAGGTACCTACCTGCAAATTACTAATAAAAACATTCACTGTAGTACTTACTGTTTCAATGGATTTTTTTAATTTTTAATAATCGATATATTTGTTATATCAGTTACATAACAACTGAGCTTGGCCCATTGAGTTATTTTGCTATAATATGATTCAACTGTTTGTAGAGTTTTTAGCCCAGTGGCTGTAACTCAAGAGATCCCTCAATCACCACACTTGTCACATTGTCACATCACAAGGTTGAGAGGTTTTGGTCTATCAAGCCGCCGGGTGACGTAGCTGTTGTCTAGGAGTCGAAGAACTTCCGGATTCATGTGTTCATGAAGCCGCCGTTCTTATTTAATCGCATGTTGCTTGGCCAACTCGCTGACGGATTCCATATTGAGGTCTCGATGGAGGTCATCATTTCTGATGTACCCAGGGGCGTTGACAATACTCCGTAGTACCTTGTTCTGAAAAGTTTGTATAATCTTGCTGTTTGTCTTTCTAGTACAGCCCCAGAGCTGGATACCATAAGTCCACACAGGTTTCAGGATTTGCTTGTAGATGAGCAATTTGTTGTGTACAGATAGTTCAGAATACCTGCCGAGCAGCCAGTACATTTTTAACTTGATATTTAACTGATCTTCTTTTTTAAACACATATTCCTTCAATCTTAATTTGGTATCAAGAATCATCCCTAAATACTTTGCTGTAATAGCGAAGGGAAGCTATTGTTCATTCATCATGAATGGTATCCTTGTTATGGTCTTGTTCGTAAAGTTAGTATGAGTAGATTTCAGTTCATCAAGCTTGAGTCGCCATTTTCTGGTCCAGGCGCTTACATTATTAACAGAATGCTGTAATTTCCTAGTTGATTCCTCTACTGAGTCACCAACCACAAGTATGGCAGTATCATCAGCAAAAGTTGCGATTGTCGTGTTTTCATTGCTAGGTACATCTCGTGTACACAGATGGTATAGTAAGGGCCCAAGCACGCTTCCTTGAGGGACACCTGCCCTTATTTTCTTGAGACTGGAGTACTCCCCTTCGTCTTTGAGTAAGATATGATTTCAAAATTTGAAAAAATGGCTTTGGTAAGTCTCTCTTAAGTTTGTACTCTAACCCTTGATGCCAGACTTTGTCAAAAGCTTGGGAAACATCCAGGAAGACACTTGCACTAACTTGTTTCTTTTCTAGACAATTCTCTATTAAGTAAATCAGTTACGCGATGCACTTGTTCTATGGTAGAGTGTTTTTCCCTGAATCCAAACTGATGGTCGGGGATTAGCTCTTTCTCTTGAACGATTGGTTTCAATCTTTGTATCAGCAATCTCTCAAATAGCTTAGATATTACTGGCAGTAATGATATAGATCGGTAGGATTCTTTATTCTTGGATTCTTTCCCTTCTGCGACTTTCCAGTAGCGGGGTACATATTTCAGTCACAATGCTGCGTTTATCAGATACAATAGCATTCGCATACCTTCCTCTGGAAGTTGCTTATTTACTAGCTTTGGTTCCTTCTAGCAGGCCAGATACAAACAAGGCTGTTTTAATGGAGAAGAAGATTTCGGTTTCCCAAAACGTCTTAGATTCGGAAGCGAACTTAGCGGGTATTGAATCACATCTAGCCCTCCCTCCCTACCGACGAAAGAAACCACATCTTATGACTAACAAGGCCCGTGAGAATACGGATACTCCGTGCACCAAACAAACGAGTAAACTTGACTGTTGACTTAGCCGCTTTCCAACTCATTTCCAGCGAACATTCTTCAAGTCCCGAGAATTAGTGACAACTCCGGAGACGTGACCCAAGTTCGGGATGAAGCATTTAGCGAGGGGGCGCGTCGCGCTACTGTACGAACTGATGACAACCAGCGGGGCAAATAGACTTTTCCGCCACTCTTCCCACGGTCCGACTTGGAACAGATTTGCCAACATCCGGACTCGTTTTACATCATCTTCAACTCTAATGGCACGGCACTTACCCAGGAAATGTAAAATTCAATTATATTTAATGTGGTTCTCATATTTGTGGGTAGGTACCCACCAAAAATCTCAAATAGGTACACAAACCCTTCGTACTACAATTTCACGTGTGTTATTTCGCGACTCCTCCAACCAGATGCAAACAGTATTTTTCTGTTACAAATACGAGAGGGGGTGTGATGGCGTTTCCCGTTAATTTCTAACTTGTGTAAATATTGTTGCACATGTTGATTTTTTTTCAGGTTCGTTCCCCCCATCCCTCATTCCCACTACTAAATAGAGTACAGTTGCAGTTGATAATTTGGGGAGTCAACTTTATGCAATAGGTAACAAAAGTTCAGGCGCGGTAGTCATAATATTGGCTTACTGTTGACTTCATCCAGGGCCGGCATACAAATTTCTGGTGATTACAGCCATTTTCACAGGATTTTGACACATAAATATTGGATTTTGAGAGTTAAAACTTCGTTAGAACCTCAGTACTTTACTCAGTGGCCAAATCAACTTCACATTTGGCCCTAAAAAACATGGAAAACGATACCTCACAAGCCCAAGTTCACTAAAACATCAAAAATACATAATTTTGCACCCATAACACCTCTGGATGTTTTCCAATCGGTCTGCCGAGATAGGGGACACAAAGAAAGCCCAAATGGAGCCTGGGTGCTTAAGAAAGATTACTTTAGACCGGAAATTAAGGTAGATATCGATGACACGGCGGACGGACGTTGCATTTTTGGAATCTACCCACGTTGAAACGTAAAAGAAAAAATGTTTAGGGGGTGTTCCAAAAAAAATTCCCGAACCGAATACATACTTAGGTTTAGGTATTTTTCAGAGAATAATAAACCGAAATGACAGTCGCAAGTTTAAGAAGTTCCAGAAGTAGAAGACTATAAGCAAACTATAATGCATAATCCAGCTGTTTTTCTCCAAGTCATCTTGTTTCTTCCTTTCTGTTGTTCTAGATATTACTTCAATACCTTTCTTTTAAATAAAGCATTATTCAGAAGACGGTTGCTTTCATTACTCACACCTACTCGTAATATAATAACAAAATAACTGAAGCATTCATTCATCGATATAAAAGAACGCAGTGGCTATGAGAGCGGCCTGAACCAAGAAGCTATTACAGCGTTGCCAAATCTTGCGCCGCGGCCTTCTCTAAAGCCGGCCATGCTTCATCCCATTTATTGGTGTGACTAGCTTTCTATATGCGCTACGATCTCCAAGGATCCAGCAGAGGACTCACACTCAGTCGGCGTCTCAGTATTGAGAAACAAGTCTCTGATACAGTCACACGCTTGAGAAGTCGCACCAAACAGTTGAAAATCACTTCTCAACAGTCCCCATGTTCCCCAGCAAAATTAAATCACTATGTTCACGACCCTCATCAGGCCCATATGGATCTACGCCGGATCGGCCACACGAAACGGTAGATGGAAGACGAACCAATTGTCGTCACAGTGGGTGAAAAAGCAGAGACTGAGACGCCCATACTTGCGGAGAGAGATGTAACGATCGAATTTCTCGACAAAAATTCTTAACATCAATAAGGAGTCCATAATGTTCCAAAAAGTCTGCCCCTATAATCGATTTAGAGACGGCTGCGATCGTCGAAGTCCGAAATTTGCGGTGAATAATCACACGCCATGCGTTTTTATGCTCGATCCGTTAGCTGCAAACAGTTGGTAACTAGTGAACGTGTATATTATAAGTGTTTCAAAGATCAGAAGATGTAGCAGGATTAGCAGGAATGGCGTACTGACATACGTTCCGGTGTCCGGAGGTATGGGTTCATGCTGCACCTAGACCTCAAATGAAAAGGCGGTTCCATATTTTATTTCTAAATTTTGTAAATATGTATCTTTTTGTTTTTGCACATGATCAGCTATTTTGTTTACTTACGTCAAGAATTCCGTTGCTATATAAAGTAAGTTGCAGTTGAGAATTTGCAGAGTCAACTTAGTTCAATAACATAACATTTCAGGGGCGGTAGTCACTTCACTTTTAACAATATTCTTGTTACTTTATCTTGAAACTTATTTCTCCGATCACTTCTGAATTTTACACCGTTGAATCCCCCTACTTTTAAACAAGCCTACTGGAATTGAAAGGTTAGGAAACGGATATCAGTCCTTTTTGCGGCTGAGGAGGTTTTCTTGATGGTGGGTTAAATTTTTACAACAGGGTTTTTGTGAAGGAGGGGGGGGGGGGTGGAACCTACATGTTACAGCATGGCAAGAATACTTGAGTGAATCTATTCAATTCAAGGGTACTTGTGCTACTAACCCCTAAGACCCTCTTGCTGGGGTTACGAGTCTCAAAATTCACTGTCCGATATTACAATCATGTTGTATATTTTGGATGCAAACTTAAAGTAAAACAAACTAAAATGCACATTAAAGCGGCGTAGGTACATTTTATAACATTATTTAATTCCCATTTTCTTGAATTTAATTATATTTTAGGTATCTAACTTTCGTTTCATTATTTTTCAATTTTTAAAAAATTATAATAATATATTTTTTAATTTATATTATTAATATAATTTATTTTATTATATTTATTATACTTATTTATTATATTACATTTTTATTTATTTTATTATATTTATAATAATAATAATATTATAAAATTAAAAGAATTAAACTTCTAAATTTAAACTTAATATTATTAATATTAATAATAATACTAAGTTTAAATTTAAAAGTTTAATTCTTCTCTTGACAACAAACAATGCTGGGGCAAGTTTAAGTTCTTCGGGAAGTTTATTGAAGAGCTTCACTCCAATATAACGGTGTGATCGTGTGTAACCTTGGCCAGTTTGCCTTCCATCATATCTTTGTATACTTGGATGATGAATGTTCTATTAATGAGTTCATAAATTGTTGGTACACTGAAACATGTAAGTAAATAGATCCAGATTTACCGAACAAAAGCGAGCTGCAGGGTTCACGTTCAACTTGAATGCTCGACTGGAATAGCAGAAAAGAGATTCGCTATCCCTGCGTACGGCGGATAGAATTTAATCGCACGCAACTGCGTTGTCGTAAAAACTGAGGCTGAGATAGCAATTGGCGATGGTGTGAAGAAAAAATGAGATAAGTTTGGTCGAGCCATTCAGTTCTTTTTTTTAGCCCCCTTTGGGTACGATTGGGGTTCTACCTTGGTGAATGACTTTTTATCGTAGTAATCTACACACGCGCGGCTTTTCAACCTCTGCGTATGATTAACTAACTACAACAACTTTCAAAAATAAATAAGATATAATTTGACCGTGGATTTTCTAGATTTTTTCTTCCCTCCTTATTTCAACAAGCAAGGAACTGAGATACGGGGATAGGTACGTTTGGATTGATAAAAAAAAAAAATTCAAATAATTAAGTACTTACTTTCACTGTATTCAGTAGTAAAATATGGTGGATACGCTCAAAGGTGGTATGTTTGTACCATAGATATCCGAAAGATATGACTGAAATTTGGTTTTATTCTTGATCAGAAAAATAAGATTCATTTGTGTCCCCAAATCAAAAGTCATCACCCTGGTTACTGCTGAGCATTTAGGTGCGACGGGTAGTATGGGTGTGATGGGGGATGCATCTGTTTAAGAAATAAGTGTTTTGGTGAATTTGATGAAAATATGTAATAACTTATTAGTTAGTTAGTAGGTTATTACTACTATCATCGGACTAACTAAGGTCCTTAGAGGTCTTTAGCATTGGGTTGTTGTGAAATGATGGTTAATTTATGATTTTTATGTAGCTCAAACATTTCTAATATCACACAATCGCTATTAAATCGCCCCAAATGTTATAGGAACGGGCTTCGAAAAGTCGCTCTGGGAACAAATCGTTGTGAGAAAAAGTGGATTTGTTATAATATGTAGTTGAACGGGGTTTGTTTTACTTACTTGTAAATGGGGGTTTCTCGTCACAGATCTTATGATAAATTATTATGCATGATGTACATTCGGGAGAAGGTTTTATTATTAGTCTGTCGTTAGGGGTACATTTGGCTTAGCTGATAGTTCGATTAAGCAAACTACACAGGTCTAGTTTTGATTTCTGAATCCAATATACTGGTTTTTGAAGGTTCCAGACTCTTAGATTGGCTATGGTTTTTTTTTAGTCGAATAAAGGCGGTTGTTCTTGTTACATTTTGCGTAGATTCTTCGATACTGGGGTTTATAGTTGAAAACTGGTCGGCGAACTGTGGAGAACATGCAGTTTTTTTTGGATTCCCTGTCGCCCTTCATTGATAACCAATCAACAATGTGCTGATGCAATGTACCGATCAACGATGTGCTGACAAGGGGACCATACACATATTATGCTCCGTTGAGGCACCTCCCTTCTATGCTCGTCTCTTCGCTTTCGGCCCTTATGACCCTTCCCCCCCCCCCCCCCCCCCCAATATACTCCCATGATTTTGCTTCCGAGTCTGCAAGGCAGCGGAAGCTTTGCTTTCACTTTCGAAATGAAAATTTTTGTGTGCTCCAAAATCAAAATTTCCACTTGCATTTTGCGTTTCAGGGCCTCCTGAACAAATTTGGTTTCGTGTCTGTCTGTCCGTCTGTCCACATTTCCTTGCCACAGCCATATCTTCCACAATTTTGACCCGATTTCAATCAAGTTTCCAGGTATTGTGTGGGTTTAGCGCTAGATGGTCCCCTATCAGTTTCATCATGATCGAATCAACGGTAGCCTCTGCGCAGGCGCTAACGAGATTATCTTGTTACGGCCATAACTCCATCAATTTTGAACGGATTTTGGTCAGATTTTCAGGAGAGATGCAGGTAAGGTCCCTTGAGGTCCTGTACGACATTCATCATGATTGAATCAGCGGTGGCAGTGGCACGAGGCACTGGCACCGCGTACATTCCAAACGTCCAGCATTCCAGACCACAGAACTATAAACCTGGAAGGGCGTTGACGAATGAAATGACGGGCTCCGCACCCTGCTCAGCTGATGCGCTAAATTCTCTCCTGTTCACCCTAGGAAATTGAAATTTGATAGGGACTCTTTGCGTTCTCAGTTCTATACGTGGACTAATTACTTTATCTTAAAGCATGAATACTAACTTCGAATTAGGTACCCTTATTATTAAATAAAAGTTAAATCATTCCGTTAATTAATCTGAATCCTTATGTTAGTTAATCCGTTAATTAACCTGAATCTTTATGTATGAAAATTTAATGGTGACATACTGTGAAGGCCACGAAGAAGCTTCTGTGCTATGTCCTTGGCAGTGTATTTTTTTTAAACCTACAAAAAAATATATTTCAGTCGTACAGGTTCAACCTTTAGATTTTTTCTTCATTAGATACTTCACTAGATCTTCTAGATTATCCTCAACTGTTTCGTCATAGATAATAAATTGACCTCTTTTCTGAAAGAATAGCACTGGCCTGAGTAGTCGAAAAATTGGTCATAAAATAACCACCAGAATCTACAGACGTAAATAATATAAAGCCTGAGGTACGAGTATCACACACTACATCAAAATGATTCCTGGTATGGCTCTTATCAAAAAAATTTTAGGTCTTATCTAAACCTTGGCGAGATTTTTTTCGGTGACCCCATCTATAGGTCTATCTGCTTTATAACGGAAGATTCCAGGGCCACGTTACGTGAGGACGGTTTAGGCAATTTTAGGACCTCTGTTCAAAATCAAATTCCTCGATACGAAATTTCATCGCACGTCTGAAATCCCTGCCAGTAACAAGGAAATATGATTATCTGAGACCGGTATTGAATAAAATTATGACCTCATTTATGAGACCATCAGAGGGGCATCCGCCTGATAATCATCTCCCTCCAAGTATCAGAGAGCTACCTACTAACCAAAGCATTAAAAGAGAAAAAAACAAATAAATAAATAAAAAATTATAAAGCACTCATTGTTGAATTCAGAGTTGTACGACGTGAAGATCTTTTTTGGTGTATATTTCAATAATTATAAATAGCTAGTCAATCTAGATGGGTCTAGAATGGTCTGTCTAGTAAATGTCCAATATTAATATACTAGGTACCTATATAAAAAACACGTTAGTACTCGTTAGAAATTCGTTAGTACTCGAGCTTGCCATTTGGTTTATTATTCTGCGAATAATACACCTACTACCTATTAGCTCAGCAAAAATTTTTTATAACACCCCCTCAAAATTTTTTTTGCGTTTCAAGGTGCGTGGATTCCAAAACGCTGCAAAGTCCTTGTCACATAAATTTATTATTCTATTGGACATACCTGCAGAAACGTTGGCTGTTAATTTACTGTTTCTTTCATGGGCAACAGTTGAAATGGCTATTTTTGACGGTTTACACCAATTTTGGCCCCCAAAACACGAATTAGGCTCGGCTTTTGGTTTATTATTCTGTGAATAGTACCTATACACCTGATGTGTAATCGCTCAGCAAAAAATTTTTATAACACCCCCTCAAAATTTTTTCTTTTACGTTTCAAGGTGTGTAGATTTCAAAAATGCAATGTTCGTCCGCCGTACGCCGTACACCGTACGCCGTACGCCGACCGCCGTACGCCGTATCACGTGTACCGGCTTCACTTTTGTCTAAAAAAGTCGTTCTTTCGCACAGTTGCTCTATTTAGACCCTAGTTGTGTCCCGAAACTTTTCAGCCCGATCGGAATATACCCAGGGGTGTTATGAGTGAAAATGTGCACAAAAATAGGTACTTTTTGTGTTTTAGTAACATGAGCTTTTGAGGTATTGTTTTCCATGTTTTTGGGGACGAGAAGACCGAATATGAAGTCGATTTTGACCATAAAGTGGAAAATCGAGGTTCTACCAAATGTTCAGCTCCCAAAATTGATTTTTTATGAGTCAAAAACCTGGGAAATCGTCTGAAATCACCATCAGTTCTTAGACAACACTAGAAAAAGTGTCAATACGTGGATCAAGACGATTAAATGGCACTACCAATTATCAAAGATAATTTGAAAAAAAAGAGCGTACCTAATTCGTGTTTTGGGGGCCAAAATTGGTGGAAACCATCAGAAATACCTTGCTATTCGAATTATTTCACGTGAAAGAAACACGTTTCAAGTTGTATTATTTAATTTTTCACTCCTCTTGAATGTTGTTATGTAATTGGGCTCGCCCGTGAAATAATTAAATAAATAAATGAACAGCCAACATTTCTGTAGGTGTGTCCAGTAGAATAATAAACCCTTGTGACAAGGACTTTGCTGAGTTTTTCTAAACAGATTATTTTTGATCATTGATAGTACCATTTAATTGCCTTGATTCACCTGTTGATACTACTTCTAGTGTCATTATACAAATGTATGGTGATTTCAGACAATTTTCCCGGTTTTTGACTCATAAAAATGAATTTCGGGAGCTTAACCTTCGTTACAACCTCAGTTCTTCATACGTCGGTCAAAATCAACCTAATATTCTGTCTTCTCGCCCTAAAAAACATGGAAAACGATACCTCACAAGCTCATATTCACTAAAACCTCAAAATTCCCTAGAAAGAAGTTTTTGAGGGATTTTTACACCCATTTCTCTCCCATAACACCCCTGGGTATATGCCGATCGGGCTGCCGAGCTTTGGAGCACAGCTAGGACCCAGATGTGTTGTAAAATGGGGCCCAAACTGTGTGCGGAAGAATGACGATTTTAGACCGAAATTTAACGTACATTTAAGGCTGAAACTTCGCTAGAACCTCAATTTTCCACTCTGGTCAAAATCGACTTCATATTCGGTCTTCGCGTCCCAAAAACATGGAAAACGATACCTAAAAAGCTCATGCTACTGACATGTTACTAAAACGCAAAAAAACCAGTCATGCAGCATGACTTAATGAGCGAATTTTCAAAGAAATATTCGAATTAATGGCTATGGTTTTGAATAAAGGAAAACTTCGGTCTAAAATTTGGTTTTCTATGTATATTCTCTTCGTATTTATTTTAATTTGTACGTTTTGTCCATCCTGATTCTACCGTTTGTTATGAGTAGATTCCTTGTTCCTTCTGAATGGCCTTTCCTCTTGACTACGATTTCAGGCCTGGTATCTAAAACCAGTTCAAGATTTGCTCTACTAGGTAGGTAGATCCTTCCTTCTTCATTGATATTATTTTTATCATGTTAAGTACCTACCTACCTTTGAATATCAAATATTCGTATGATACTGATAATAAATTGATAAGATACCTACCTAACCTTCTTCCTCCTACTGTTAGTACCTAAATTGAATAATTTGAAATAGATTTTTTCTTTCGTCTTCCTTCTAGTAATACGTGGGCCGGGTACTTGTCTATCTATGAAGGTATCATAACAATTATATGTCAAATGGGAAATTCAAGGAGTTGTACTAATCGTTTGCCTCCCCCTTTTTTGCTTCGAACTCTCGTCTTCAATTAATACTTCTCACATTTTTCAATCTGACCACTCTAAGGGTGTGGGGGGGGGGGGGGGGGGGAAGAGTTTAAAGATTATCCTAGTTTTGGGTAATTTTTGCGCACTTTAAATGCTCTAATTTAAGAACGGATTTAGATATCTAAAATCCGATTTCACCATCGTGTTCAGCGTGCAAAAACCTTTAAAATGAGGGGTCACTTGTTAGAAAATAACATTTTGGGGATTTTTGGGTAATTTTTGCGCACTTTAAATGCTCTAATTTGAGAACGGATCAAGATATCTAAAATCCGATTCCACCATCGTGTTCAGCGTGCAAAACCTTTAAAATAAGGGGTCACTTGTTGGAAAATAACATTTTGGGGATTTTTGGGTAATTTTTGCGCACTTTAAATGCGCCAAAACCCTCCTTAGAGTAGGCCAATTTCGCCCATCTTCGAACTTAGCTTTTGATTGCCAAGATAGATTTTTTGTGCAAATTTGAGCTGTTTATCGCAATTCTATCGAGAGTTATCGTCTGGAGTGACACATATATATATATATACATATAAAAAAGTGTTAAATTTCAGGAATCGTTTTAGAATGGTCTGAAACGGATTTCTATGAAGAAAATTTCCAAAAATTTATATTATTTAAATTTCGAAGCCATTGCAATAGCTTCATTTTCTTTGAAAATTCGCTAAAAGTACCAATTTTTATAACTATTTTCACTCGTAACACCCCTGGGTATAATCTTATCGGGCTGCAAAGTTTGGGGACACAACTAGGGCCCAAATGGAGCCTGTGTGCGAAATAATGAATTTTTTCGGCCGAATACAAAGCCGGTACGCATGATACGGCGTACGGCGGATGGACATTTCATTTTCTGAATCAACGCACCTTGAAACGTAAAAGAAAAATTTTTGAGGGGGTTTCATAACATTTTTTTAATGAGCGAATGTATAGGTGTATTATTCACAGAACAATAAACCAAAATACGATGTTCGTCCGCCGTATCATCCATATCTATTTAATTTCGGTCTAAAAAATCCTTCTCTTTCACACAAAATCTTTCGCACACAGGCTCCATTTGGGCCCTAGTTGTGTCCGGAAACTTTGCAAACCGATCGGAATATATCCAAGGGCTTCGTGGGTGAAAAATGGGGGTAAAAATGGGTTTTTTGGTGTTCTAGTAACACGAGCTTGTGAGGTATCGTTTTCCATGTTTTGTAGGACGAGGAGACCGAATATGAAGTCGATTTTAACCAAAGAGCGAAGAATTGAGGTTGCAACGAAGGTTCAGCTCCAAAAATTCATTTTTATGTCAAAAATCTGGGAAATCACTAATCAATTATAATGTCTGAAATCACAATAAAGTTGTACAATAACACTAGAATCAGTATCAACAGGTGACTAAAGACAACTAAATGGCACAATCAATATTATCAAAGATAATTTTTCAAAATAGGAGCCTAATTCGTGTTTTTGGGGGGTCAAAATTGGTGGAAACCATAAAAAATAGCTATTTCAATTATTGCACATGAAAGAAACTATAAATGCATTTTCAGGATTCCTGTAGGTACATTCAACAGAATAATAAACCCATGTGACAAGGACTTGTCAGCGTTTTGTTGTGTTGTGATATAAACATGATGTCGGTACATCCGTATCTACCTTCTGTTATTGTGTGACTCTGTTCTTTATTTCAAGTTGACATTTTTTCGTTATATTGTGCGTGAGTGTTGTATGTAAGTAATTTATTGTGTGACTGTGGATTGCAATATTTTGCCTGGGTGGGATACCTCGGCAGGACTGCGCTTAGGCACCTTTCCACACTAGTTCATTCATTATCCATTCAGGTTATTTGAATCTCCTTCTTATGAATTAGGACTTCTCCAACAACTTGATCCCCACGTCACAATAATCCTACCCATCTACTGATCCTTTGTGTTTCGGAAAATTGCTTACAGAAACCATATGCCACGAAAGCTACAATGTCACAGTGAGGCAGGTTTATTAATTATTTGTGACAGAGATAAGGCCGCACGCGACTCGGTGGGAAATTATTCCCTACTGCAGTATAATTATTCATAGCGAGGTCACCGAACTATTGCATTATCAGTTTCCTTGTATGTATCGAAGATTGTTTCACTGAGAACGCCGATGCCAGAATATTAATTTAACGGAATTGCAGTTACAAATTAAAAGAAAACTGAAGAACTGCAACGAAAAAATAAAATGATAAATAGATTAAAACCTACTCTTTTCTTTGAGGTGTAAGAAATAAATAAATAAATAAATAAAACAAAATGTGGGCCTTCCTTCAAATGAGGTTATCGATGATTATTATAACAGAGGAATGTCAATACAATTTGAACCCTAAACGCAGTCTTTGTTAGATTTTGATACCTTGTGTGCCAGAAAAGTTCTGGTGTAAAAGCTCTTGTAAGTGGGCGTAAGTAGGGAGTACATTTTTTTTATGCCTATCACAAATATGCGATATTTTATGAATCCCTGAATAAATATAAATCATTTTTTTGGTTATTATTCTCTGAATAATACAACTATTTAATCGGTTGGGGGGAAACAATTTGCGGTCACACAAACAGACAGAAACGGAACCTAATTTCATCAGGTCTAAAAAGCAAAACATGAATCGAAATTTTGATTTTTGCGGACAACAATTTTTTCTTCCCAAAAGTGATGACAAGGTACCTTGGATGTAGGTAACAAGAAAAATCGTCGGGTCTACTGCAGTTCATTACACGTGGAAAACCTTGAAACTTAAACCATCAAATTTTGAGGGGGAGGGGGATTACAATTTTTTTTTTCTTGCTCGATTCCACAGTTTCATTATTGAAAATAATAAACTAAAAAACAAATTCAGTCCTTACGCAGTGTAGTTTTGGTGAGGTACTGTCTATTAACAGTTACAGTTCGAAAGTTGTGTGGAGCATTTAATAACTTTATATATACATATAGCATTTACAAATTTATTTAAACCCTTTACAAAATAATTTAAATGCTTTACAAAATAATTTCAACCTTTTACCAATTTATTTAAACCTTTTACAAAATTATTACAACCCTTCACATAATTATTTAAACCTTTTACATAATTATTTACGCCCTTTACAAATTTATTTAAACTCATTCAATAAATACAGTGGTATTTGCAATAAGCAATAAAGAATATTTAACTTCTGAAGTCTGAACATTTGAAGGATGTGCTTTAATATGAAGGTAGTTCTAACAGACTAATGAAGTGGATGGCCTGCTGCTGCGTCGATCAATAACTATCAACAAAACCCAAAATTGTCATCATTCTTCTAATAAAATTATTACACAACGGTAAATTACTACACAACACTTATCAAATGAAATTTATTTCTGTTTAAGAACCAAAAATTGCAACCATGTATCATGTTATTAACTCGAAAAGTTAAGGCTAGGTAGAAATCTACTACTTGAAACGTATGTGCTCGTTTCTTCTGACGATGTCTTGTCTACATTTCTTGAGCACCATAGATGTAGAGCAACCAAACTATATAGTCATTGTTTACTATCCATTTATAACATTCATTTATATAGTTATAGTATGAAACTAGGAAATAAATACCAAGAACAAATACGAAATAAATTCGTGATAAATCAAGAGCTTTCCAACGAATGGAAATTGGAAAACGATTTTTGTCCGATGAAAATGAAAGAAGCTTCATTTCCCTAGCAACTACTCGGTTGTTCGTGAAAACCACTATGCATTGTGCGCGAAAAAATTTGACGCTTAAAATTGACGCTCAAAATTGACGCGCAAAATCGACTCGCAAAAAATGCTAGTACCCCAGGGCTAAAACATGATACATGTTAATAACATCATGTCCATTACATAATTCGCACAATCTTGAGGTGTACTGAAAGCAAACTTTGCTGAATAACTTCTGGAAGCGTTCAGCATAGGAGACTATGGAGGCTCTAATCAGGAAGATTAGAAGCTGAATTAAGGTACGTGGGAGAAGTTATTGGAGATGGTCTCAACCTTCTCGTGACCATTGTAATAAAACGTGTGCACCTCAACGTAGGTTTTATTCAGCGAAATTCTGCATAGGTAATATAATAGGAACGGATTTTTCAAGAACATTCTAAAACAGCATGGTAACCAATAAATACTTAATTGATGGGGAATAGGGATAATTCAGAACTGTAGTTTTATCACATTTTCCCCCTTTTCATTTTGGAACGTAGTCGGCAAGATAGCTCGGGGGTTTCTTCACCCTGCTGCTCCTTCGAATCAATTGATTTTCCAAATTCGATGTCTCTTCAACTTGAGGTATGACTTCAATTGGTTCATCCCCACGTAGTGACGTAGGACTGGACTGGATGAGTTCCGGCGTTTCCTCTTCTACCACCACGTCAGTATGATTGCCTTTTCCTGTTGGAGCTAAATGCTGTGTTGATACAGTAGTCTCCCGTCCATCTGCTAATCGGATGTGTGCGTAATGTGGGTTTGCCTCTAGTAACTCGACTTCGTCTACTAATGGTTCATTCTTGCTGGGACGGACATATCTTTTGAGCAAGACCTTTCCAGGTTCTAGGAGCCAGGAAGGTAAAGCTTCACCACTTGGTGACTTCCTTGGGTGTGTGAACATGCGTTCATGCGGGGTTTGGTTTGTCGCAGTACAGAGAAGCGATCGAATCGAATGCAAAGCTTGTTGTAACACGTCTTCCCAATCTTCTGTGTTCAAATTGTACGTATGTAAAGCTAGCTGTATCGTTTTCCACAAGATACCGTTATACCTCTCGACTTGTCCATTGCTTTGTGGGTGATAAGGAGTGGTTCTACTAGATGCTATTCCACTAGAATGTAGGAAAGTTTTGAATTCACTTGACATAAAAGATGCTCCTCTATCAGAATGGACGTACGATGGCATACCAAACACCGAGAATATTTGCTTCATACTTTGAATAAGAGTATTAGCGCTCAAATCTTTACAAGGAATTGCGAAAGGAAAACGGGTATACTCATCTATCACTGTCAAAATGTATGGACGTCGATGTCGTGATGGCAAAGGACCCTTGAAATCAATGTTCAATCTTTCGAAGGGCCTTGTAGCTTTGATAAGGTGGGCAGACGGATCGCCTTGAAAATACCGAGGCTTTAGTTGAGCACATGTGTTACATTCGGACGTAGTTTTCCTGATTTCCTCCAACGAAAATGGTAAATTTTTGGTTCGAACCCAATGGTACATCCTGGTAATTCCCGGGTGGCATAAGGATTCGTGCAGTTTTCGGAGATCCCAACCTGACATAGATCCACAAACCCTGGACAATGCATCTGCAACTGTATTATCTTTCCCGGGGCGGTAGATAATGTCGTAAGAGTATGCAGACAACTCCAGTTTCCATCTACAGATCTTCTCATTCTTCACTTTACCAGCATGTTTGGTATTGAACATGAATGCGACGCTCTGTTGGTCAGTGATGAGATGGAAATGTCGTCCCATTAGGAAATGACGCCACTTCCGAATAGCTTCAATGATCGCGTACGCTTCCTTCTCGATTATGGAATGATTTTTCTCAGAGCAACTGAGAGTACGAGTGAAAAATGCTATGGGCTTTCCAAGCTGGCTAAGTGTGGCAGATATGGCAAAGTCCGAAGCATCTGTCTCCACAGTCATTGGGATGTTGTAGTCGATAGCATTGACCACTGCCGTCGAAATATCTTGTTTGATCCCTTCAAATGCCTCACAGGCCTTAGCATTGAGAGGGAAAGATGTTGTATGAACCAGTGGATAGATTTTGTGTGAAAAATTTCTTACCCATTTAGAATAATGGGAAAACATCCCCAAAATTCTTTGCAATGAGGCTGGGTTAGTTGGAGGTTGGATTTCAAGAAATGGGCGTAGTCTCTCTGGGTCGGGTCTGATTTGCCCATTCGAAATTACGTAGCCTAGTAAGCTTATTGACTTCGACTTGAATGTGCATTTGTCTTCGTTGATGGTAAGGCCGTATTTTCTGGTCATTTCGAGAAAATTCTTCAGATTATTATCGTGTTCAATGTTATCATTACCGCATATGGTCACATCGTCCAAGTACACATAACAGCCTTTAATACGTTCGTTCTTAATAATGCCAGTCAAGAATTTCTGAAATGCTGGAACACCATTGGTAACCCCAAAAGGTAAACGAGTAAAGTGGTACAGTTGTCCACAGGCTTCGAATGCTGTGTAAATGTATTCCTCCTTCGCTATGGGGACCTGATGGTATGCGCTGGTAAGGTCGATCTGGCTGTATACTTTGTACTTTGCTACCTCTTCGACTATATCATCAATTCTCGGAATGGGAAAAGCGTCATGTAACGTAAACTTGTTGATTGTCTGCGAGTAGTCGATGACCATTCGTTTCTTACGTGTGCCTGACACAACAAAGGCTTGGGCTCTCCAAGGAGAATCACTTATCTCTATAATTTTGTTTTTTAAAAGGTTTTTTATTTCATTTTCCATAAATTCCAGATCAATTTTCGAGTGTCTCCTCGAACGAACAGCAATTGGCTTGCAATTTGGAGTCAGATGTGAAAATATATGAATGGGTTGTACAAGGGCAGCCCTCACACTACCACAGATTTTCAACGAAGGTCTGTTCCCTCCAAACGATATCTCAACTGAAGAGTGATTTTGTAGTACATCATGTCCCAGAATGATATCCGAACACAAATCATCCATGACATAAAGCTTAACAGATTCGTAAATACTGCCATTGATTTCAATAGGAACTTGACAATAGGATTTAATCTCTGTTGCTAGAGCTAAGGAAGCCATTGATATCCGACCTGAGTAGGGGTGCGTTCGTAACGAGGTATTATGAGCTAATTTAGTACTCAGAAAACTCAGTGAGCTTCCTGTATCGATCAGGGCCTCTGCAGGAAATCCGTTTATTTTGACAGGTATGGTCGACTTAGCTAGCGTAGGTGATGAAGTTGCTACTATGGTGGCTAGAGGACCAGCTTCCAAAGACGCGGTTGTACCCTTGGATGCACGTCCTCTAGATAGACAAACCTTTTTAAAATGTCCCTTCTTGAAACAAAGTTTGCATGTTTCATCTAATGCAGGGCAGACTTGTCGGGAATGTCGTGGTCCCCCACAAAAATAGCAGTGATTGTTACTTTTAGCAGCGGCTCCGACTGTATGTTTGTCACTGGAGATTGTTTTGTCTTCCTTATTAATGACAGACTCCCTCATAGAACTGATAGGTACTGGATTTGCCGCTTGGTAAGACAATGAATGCTGATGAGCTAGGTCTAAGGTCCTGGCCTGTTTGAAGGCTTCATCCAATGAAAGTGTGGTGTTCTCCAATAGGCGCTGGCGGATGGTTGACGATTGTATGCCAGTGATAAATGCGTCTCTAATACAATCATCCCTATTCTGCACGGCTGTTACATTTTTGAAATCGCAGTCTTTGCTCAGTGATTTAAGAGCCTCAATGTATTGGTCGAGCGTTTCCCCAGTATGTTGCCGTCGTGTGGCTAAGCAATGTCGAGCATAAATTTCGTTGTGTGGTTTGACATACAGACTTTCTAAGACAGCAAGTGCCGCGTCAAAGCTAGCGCATTCCGATATATTAATGTAAAGTTTAGGGGCTACAAAATTAACTAAGAGTTGACGTTTTACCCCATCTGTTAGCTCTTCATCTGACGATGTCAAAAAGTTCTGGAAAGTTTGTTTCCAATGAGTCCAGTTTGCAGGAGCACTTGCATCTGACGGGTCCACTTCCAAACGGCTTGGTTTCAGGAATTTCTTCATACCTAACCCGTACTGTTTAGAATTTCGCTGAATAAATTGTAATAAAACGTGTGCACCTCAACGTAGGTTTTATTCAGCGAAATTCTGCATAGGTAATACAATAGGAACGGATTTTTCAAGAACATTCTAAAACAGCATGGTAACCAATAAATACTTAATTGATGGGGAATAGGGATAATTCAGAACTGTAGTTTTATCACAACCATTACTACCGTTTGTCTTACGCGAGTAACCTATAGCCGTTTTCGTTCTAATGAACACTATGATGTATAGAGGTTTAGATAAAATTGTAAAGGGTTTAAATAATTGTATAAATGGTTTTAATAAATTTGGTAAGGGTTAAATACATTTTCAAAAGGTTGAAATTATTTTGTAAAGGGTTTAAATTATTTTGTAAAGGGTTTAAATTATTTTGTAAAGGGTTTAAATAAATTTGTAAATGCTATATATATGTACATAATGAATCTTTCTTTCTTTGTCCCTTATGCGTTCCTATACCATTCATCAGATTGCGATGAAACTTGGGTGAGTTGCTGGGCGCACGATTTTGACGAAAGAGTGGAAAATTGAGGTTCTAACGAAGTTTCAGCCTTAAATTTAGGTACGTTAAATTTTGGTCTAAAATTGTCGTTCTTCCCCACATAGATTCGGTCCCCATTTGGGTCCTAGCTGTGCTCCGAAACACGGCAGCCCGATGGCATACACCCAGGGGTGCTATGGGAGAAAAATGGGTGTACAAATTGGGGTTTTCAAGGGATTTTTGAGGTTTTAGTGAACATGCGCTTGTGAGGTATCGTTTTCCATGTTTTTTACGGTGAGAAGACCGAATATTAGGTTGATTTTGATCGAAGAGTGAAGGTTTGAGGTTGTAACGAAGGTTAAGCTCCCGAATTTCATTTTTTTAGTCAAAAACATGGGACATTGTCTGAAGTCACCATAACTTGTAAAATAACACTAGAAGTAGTATCAACAGGTGAATCAAGACAATTAAATTGTACTATCAATGATCAAAAATAATCTGTAAAAAAACAGCCGAGCCTAATTCGTGTTTTGGGGGCCAAAATTGGTGGAAACCATAAAAAATAGGCATTTCAATAATTGTACATGAAAGAAACAATAAATGAAAAGCCAAATTTCTGTACGTATGCCTAGTAGAATAATAAACCCTTGTGACAAGGACGTTGCAGCGTTTTTTCTAAATGCAGTATATTTTTGGTGATTCTTAACTTTTTATGATTTTTTGTGATTTAACTGTACTATGCGCTAGCATTGAAAAAACCCGTTGCAACAATGACTTTCCTTCAGAAATTCACTAACAGGAGGTAAACTGAGACGTCCAACATAACCGGTACCATATCACCGCTGTACAAATATATACATATATATAGTATATGAGTAGGGTAGAAATGTCACTCCTGGGTACACTCCTGTTTGAACATGCTCGTCAGTCTAACCAGCTGCCTCCTGCCTTAGCGGGCGAGTCCACCTTCTCACCCACCCCTTACCAACCACCCCCCCCCCACCCCCTCACTCGCCCTCACCCCCTCACTCCCCACTCCCCCCTCACTCCCCCCCCCCCACCCCCTCATTCCCCCTCACCACCTCACTCACCACTCCCCCCTCACTCCCCCCCCACCTCCCTCACCCTCACCCACTCACACCCCTCACTCCCCCCCTGGACGTTGTCCTATCGCCCCCTGCCGCCTACAACCGCCCCCTGCCGCCTCCAGACCTCCACCCACCCCGCCCTCTGCCACCTCCAGACTCCACCCACTCCGCCCTCTGCCGCCTCCAGACCTCCATCCACCCCACCACCTGCCGCCTCCAGACCTCCACCCACCCCACCCTCCTCCTTAACCCCCTCACCACCTCCTACCCCTCCGCCCACAAACCTTCACCCATCACCCCCCACCCATCATCCATCAACCTCCTACCACCCTCACCACCTCTCACACCACCACCCCCCTCACCAATCACCTCAACCTTTATTATGAATGCTTACCAACTTAATTGTACTACCTATCAAATAATCATAATGACGTCACCCCACCCCACCCCACCCTACCGCCATCTTGGAATACCGTTTTGACTATGAATACCTACCTAATTAATTGTATCAGGTAATCATAATGACGTCACCCACCCCCTCCCGCCATCTTGGAATTTCTGGAATTCCGTTTTGATTATGAATACCTACCTACTTAATTCTATCAGGTAAGCATAATAAAGTCCCTCGGAATTTCTGAAAATCCTGTTTGACCATGAATACCTACTTACCTACTTGACACTCAAAAAACAGTGGACTTATTATGATACCCACCTACTTTTGTAAATAATATTAAGGTGAATGTTCGAAATGTTGATTCTCACCCAGACATAATGGGGAGATATTAATCTACCTATGAAAATATTTCATTATGATTGTAATTAAAATGATCATCTCCAACCAGACAGGAGCCAGCGTGTCTCGTTATTATATTTGTCTTGAGCTAAACAATTTTTTGAGGCCACCCGGAGCATTGTACGTCCACCCGTTCCTGTGCACCAAAAAGCTTCGTCAACACGATCGTGAATCAAACGGTATAAATCCGGCCGGGATATCATCACTAGGGAGCACCTGATTATAATCAAGGATGGCTGTATGAAGTCGAGTTGGTTGTTCTGCGATATGAGTGATGGACTACTGGATTTTGTTGGTAGGTACTTGTGAAACTTGAACAAACGATGAAGTATTATTGATGGGTAAATTATTACACAATGGTAAAATTATTAAACAAACGGCAAATTATTACACAACGGTAAATTATACATAACGGCAAATTATTAAACAACGGTTCATCTACCAAGAAGGGTCTGGATTTTGTTGATGGGTACTTGTGAAACTTGGACAACCGTTGAAGTACTATTGATGGGCAAGTTATTACACAACGGTTCATTACAGGTATTGACCACAGAAAACCGCGATCAACGCAGAAGGGGCATCTATTTCACTCCACATAAACAATTTTCCTTTAGAACTCCATTATTTGCGTTTCTTTTTGTCGTTTTAGTTACTGTTTGTCATCGGCTGTATTATTCAGTCGAGGTTCTCGTGATTCAGGTAGGTACCTAGTAACGAGTACGGGGTTAGGTACTAACCTATGGAGGGTCTGCGATTCACATAGTATATTATATAGACGGGTTATATATACAGAGAGCTGTGATCTGTAACAGAAGGGGTATTCTGTACAAAATAATAAACCGTTGTGCAGGGATTTGCAGCGTTTTCTTTTTCATTTTATTCAAACCAAAATATTTCAAACATACATATAATAAATTCAAAATGTTTGACCGCCGTACAATGATACCGGCAAATGAGGCCATGATTCGGTCATGAACGGAACTCTTGATCCATGCTCAGCAGCTCTTAATCTTGTGATTATTCTTTTAGGATCATTATTCAATCGAGCGGGACATTGTTCTAGGATTATCGAGCTGATTGGGTGTGCAATTTGAACTGATCTTAAGAGCGAACGGGGCAATCTCGTGCCTGGGTAGGCTGCACTGGGCCCGGGGTGAGTTCTAATATTGTGATTCATTGTGTGAATATTATTAAGACGCCACTACACACATGTGAATAGACTTTCTGACTGCGAAATTAGTATATTAAATAGTCCGAACTTGTACCTAAAAAGATCTGTATTTTGTCGAATATAAAGTTGAGTTCATGATCGATCCAGAGCTTGTGTTTATCCCGAGAACTTTTCATTGGTGCCGAAACCCGGGAAGTTCTGCCCCATGGCTGAGTGACTATCCAGCGTGTGAGGTAAGCTCAACTGCGGTCATTCGCCTAACTTGTAGTTTTTAATCAGTAGTCAGGCTGTCATTGGACGTCATAATGAGCCCAAGATCTTTGAAAATTATCCTCGACGTGGCCATTTTAGCTCTGCTGAACACGGATCTACAAGGCCTTACAAACCTGGAGCCTTCAGGTGGGTCCAGCTCCAACTGCAAATCAATGGACAGAGGATCTAGTACAGCAGTTTGTAGTTCAGGATCGATCTCTTACAAACGATGTGGCTCAGGCGGGTTTTGAGGATACCATGGAGGAGATCCTCATTGTTAAGGTAAGCAAACTGATTGTACGCTTGACTTTGGTCCCGAAACCCGTTCCGTCCTATCTCCTTTGGAACCGAAGGGCAGCTCTGGGTCCATGGCCTGATGAAATAAAGTACCAAGCACTTCTCATTCAACTTAGCCCTGAAGTGCAATCATCATTCCGTCGATCTGGTTACAGGTATCCCAAACTGTATGAAGCACTGTGCGCTGAAAATTCGGGCAAGTGTTAGCTTAGCACACCAACCGTAGACTCATCCCAAGGTTGCAGCAGCTGGATGATTGACGGATTTCTCTCATCTGCCTGGAGCTGGGTGAGTTCAATGGAGGGACTTCCACTAATGAACTGGCATCCATCCTTCTGTTCGAAGATCTTCTCAGTAGTTGGATCCGGCTATTAAGGACAAATTCATACAGGGGGAGTTGGAAGACGAGATCTTCTCATACAAGCAGCTCCTCGAAATAGCTCAAATTTGCCCAGATGATTCCCCAGGGGTCACGACCTAGATCAAGTTCTGACGAAAGGGGCTCCAGTAAGCAGCGAAAACCCAGGCCCCCTCCCACTCCTCGCACAACAGATCGACCACCCTCGCTCGGTCAGTCACGAGGGAGCGGTTCAAATGTCATCACTGCTCAGGACCTCACTTCCCTATACCACGGCGAAGAGTTCCGGTAGGTCAGCGTCGAGAGTTCATCAGATCAACTGGACTCCCCATTCATTGCTTTTTGTGGAAGCACAACTCCGCTCAGAACTGTACTTCACTCCAACAGTACCATTGCGGAGGATCACACCACATCCTACTCCATGTCGACGAGGAATCCGGACGATCTGCCTTCACCATCAAAACATTAAAAGGGTATACGGGGAAAACAAAACCTTAGGCTCCCAGGCCCCAGCTCCCAAGGAGGGCTCCCGTTTGTCTAGTTAGGACCTTGTTGGTAGTCGTTGTGGATGCCCATCATCTGAAATTCCTGCCAGAGCCAGTACTCGCAAAGTAAAGCTCAATGGTTCAGGTTCTACCTCAATGTTCAAGCTCAGCTCTTGGCAGGGAGTGATAAGTGGCGGGGTAGAGTCCAAGGCTCCTGTTTTCTAATTTGCGCTTCCCTTTCAGCTCTCATAACGTTACCAATCCCGTAAGTGAGAAGGGCTGACCGTAGCTTCCGGTAGAGCGGTAGGGGGCCTCTGCACCAGGAGATGACAGGGCGTAAGAACTAGCAGATCATTGGGCGAATTAGACTGAAACACCAAAGGCCTACTGTTTGGCACTGCCTCAAGTGTTGAAGGACCCTTCTCTGCTGAAAACTAATGATGCCATACACAGGAGAAGTGGGATTCATTGCATTACTCTTTTGGTTAGTAATAGAGTAGATCTTAATAACCCTATTGGATCCGTTGTGCCACCAACCGCCCTAGGTCATAGGCCTGGCACACATTATCCGCGAACGTCTAGCGAGCCCCACCGATCGATCATAGCGAGTAACTTCGGTTCTCATACGTCCACTAGTAGGAATGTTTATGGGGTCATTCTAAGTCTAGTTCAGTTCTCTCAAAGAATAGGTCTTCCTTTCATTTCCCACGGTCAAAGGGACTACTTCCCACTGCTATAATAGTTCGGGTGTCCTCAGACGTTACCTCTCCCCGTGTAGTCTGCAGGGCTTTTCTTGACACGGGGTCTGAAATCCAATTTATGTACCACAAATTGGCTCTTGCGGCAAGTTTACTGGTGACACCGATCAACCATGTAGTCTTGGGCGTGGGAGCCCAGCCACAGACAGTATGCTGTCACTTTTTCGGCATACTTGAACTGGGCACAGATTGCCCTTTTTAGCCTATGATGTAGATCAGGTCACAGCTCCCTTGACCTCCTCTAGTTTCTCGTTAAATCGTTGGCCTCATACCTGGAGCGTGGGATACAAGCTTGCGGACTCTTTGTTGAGTGAGCGGAATGACATCGATCTTTCTTCTGGTGTATATCTTTACTTGTATCCGGAGGTTGGCCGTTCTGTTCAATTTAGTCCACTCGCCGAACTGCAAACCTTTAACTCGGATGAACCATTCCTGTCCATCAGACACTACACTCTTTGTCCTAGGTCAACCCCCTCGTCCCATGTTCCCAAATTTTTCTTGCCCTGAATGGACGGATTGCATACAGATTGTACCCAAGGCCTTAAAGGAAGTTATTCAGGTGTTGCGCCTGGTGATTAGTCGGACCCTCCCCAGCATGAAGTCAAGGATCCTTGTCCTCAGCATACCAAGCTGCCCCGTTCCCATAAACCCTTGTTCTTTCCTAAGGTCCAGACAGCTCTGTCCAAGGCTGCAAGGGTGGCTGTGTAACATTGATCCCGCTGACATCTTGTTCTCAATTCTAATTGGTGACTTGCTGGTTTCTCCGTCCATTGTTCCTGTCTCTCAGAACCCCGCTCGTTTCGTGGTGGCAGCGGCACCTGTCTCTGTTGATGTGGGAGAGTTGATTGGGGCTTCTCCGTCAAATGTTCGAGATTGAGTCATTGGAGGGGGCAGTTTGATGCACCACAGCTGAATTAGAGGCGGAGCAGCTCATTGTTAGTCAAACTCGCCATGACGAGAGTGGGTGTTTTGTAGTTCCTTTGCCCATTGCCCAGGACCATACTGTTTTAGGTGCTTCTCGTACGATCGCTCTTCAACAGTTCTACCGACTCGAAAGGATCCCTTTCTAGCTCAGTCTTACCGGTAGTTCATTCACGAGTATAGAGATTTGGGTCACAAGTGCCTTTGGACTTACCCCATTATTATATACGGCATCATGCTGTGCTTGTTCTGGCGACCCCCCAAACAATATCTGAGTGGTATTCAGTGCCTCGCAACGCACATCAAATGGCCTTCCACTCAATCTAAGAAGTAGGTCCCAAGCTCCAACAGGACATATATGTCTTGTAGTGCTTCGGTCTCGGTTGTTCCGTTTTGTGTTCATTGCTGACATTCGTCAAATGTTCAGACAAATAAAGCATGTCCATGAGGATCAGGGCATGCTGCGTATAGTTTGGAGAGATTCCCCTTCAAATGAGGTAGAGCTCTTTGTACACTAACTTATGGAACGGCCCCTGCCCCTTTCTTGGACATACAAGTACTTGTGGATCTGGTAAGGAGACTCACCCAGTGGCCATGGAAATATTATCCAATGACAAGTACGTAGATTATGCTTATGGTGGGGGAGAAACCGTTCAGTTGGCTCTGCAGGCTCGAGATGAACTGATTGATCTTCTGCAGACGGCTGGTTCCGAGCTTCTAATGTGGGCCTCCAATGATCATACGGTCCTGCAGAGTACTGCCTGCAGAGTACTGCCTGCATGTTGCGGAGGCTGTTGACCTCGGCGTAGAGGATGAAAAGCCGTTAAAACTATTGCGTGGAATCCCAGATCTGACTGTTTATTCTTCAGAGTCCTCACTACCCCCCATATCAGGCCCAAGCGGGAGTTGGGCAGTCCAGTAGGTCGAGGGGTGGGTCATGCCAGTGTCGATCTTTGCTCAGTGCATTCACCGTGAAGTTTGCTAAGTTTGGATGGGATGATCCGTTGCCTAGTTCCTTGGTTCATGATTGGATCAAACTTGCCGGTTCCATGGGAATGTTGGCAGACCTACAAATTCCCAGGTACATAAATCTGATCAGTTCCAATCAGTGGCTTGTAGGCTTCGCCGACGCGTCTGAGAGAGCCTACGTCGCTGTGGTGTATCATGTTTCTCTTCAGAGTTCTTCGTTCGTAACTCACTTGATCATGTTACGAGCAAGGATCGCTCCATTAAAACAAGAGATGATACCTCATCTCGAGCTTTTGGCACCAGAATTGCTCGGAAAAATCGTGAGAAAGGTATGTCACGTGTTTTGCTCAAATCCTGGACAGTAGTATTGTGGCATGTTCTGATAGTTCAATGGTGCTCTCGTGGCTCACTGCCAACCCTGCTCCACAGTGAAAGGTCTTTGTAGGAAACCGGGTAGCCAAAACACTGGCAGATCTGCCCGTTGAGCACTGGTTTCATGTTGACTGGGCACAACCCCCCAAATGTGGCCTCTGGAGGCGAACTCCGAGTCAGTTAGTCCGCAACTTATTGCCGTGGACTGGACCCACATGGTTGCAGTTAGCGAGAGTTCACTGGCCAATTCGGTGAATCGTCCCGATTTAGCCCAGGAGTCCTTAGCTGGAGAGATCCGTGCTGCGGGCGCTCATTATGTTATTGTTCAGCAGATTTGCTAGAGAAGGACTTTAGTTCACAGGGTCGCCTTAGACGCGTGTTTGCTTGGATTCTACAGTTCAAAAAAAATTGTCGGCCATCCCTAGTAAGTTCGAGCGGTTCCTGTTCCAAGAAAAGGCTCTCAATCACTGAACTTTTGGTTAAAATAGCTCCACTCAGCACAGAGGAGTTGAAAGCAGCAGATATGGTTTTAGTCAGGCGTGTCCAGAAACGCCACTTCTATGATATCACGGTGGCACTTGACAAGTAAGGCCAAGGTGATGAGGCAGTTAGCTCTTATTCGTTTAATGGATGGGGTTCTCTGTGTGGGAGGCAGATTGGTGCATAGCTCTAATCTGTACGAGACCCAGCACCCCACTTTGATTCCAGCACAGTACTTCCTTACCATGTTGCTCGTTCGTTAGGCTCACGAGAGCTGTCTGCACGTGGGACCTCACGCTACACTAGCATATTTGTGCATTAGGTTCTGGATAGTGACTGGGGAGATCTGTGGTGACTCAAGTTCAGTCCGGGCTGTACCTGCTGTTCTTCCATTATACCCAAGCCCTTTCAGCCCGAGATGGGCCAACTTCCTGCCAAACGAGTGCGGCGTTCTTATGCCATTGGTCAGGGGGCCTGCCCCTTCGGGGTTTCGATGGGCAGATTGCGAGGCGCTCGCATTTTGGAGATGTATTTGGCAGTATGGCCACCAAGGCTGTCCATCTGGAGGTGGTTATGGACCTCAGTACTGATGGGTTTTTACAGTGTCTCGAACGCTTCATAGATCGCAGGGGTCCCTATGTCGATTGGTCGGAACTTCCTTGGCTCAGCCACCTTTCTCCGTAGGCTCAGAATCGTACTCGAGAATGGAGGCTCTCTGGCCCTTGCTAACAGATTAGCAGCTCGAGGGGGTCATTGGAAATTCATCCACCTCGAGTGCCCCACTTTTGTGGTCATTGGGAGGCCGTGGTCAAGTTAGCCAAAAGGCTCATTAAGGTGAACTTACCAGGAAATTACCAAACCTTCGCAGTTCCAAACAGTAGGCCTTTGGTGTTTCAGTCTAATTCGCCCAATGATTTGCTAGTTCGTACGCCCGGTCATTTCCTTGTGCAGAGGCCCCATACCGCTCTACCGGAAGCTAAGGTCAGCCCTGATGTTGGTTCTCACTTAGGGGATTGGTAACGTTATGAGAGCTGAAAGGGAAGCGCAAATTAGAACTAACAGGAGCCTTAGAGTCTACCCCACCACCCACCTTCCACTCCCTGCCAGGAGCTATGCTTGAACTTTGAGTTAGTTCCTAAGCCAACCATTTAACCAGAATCTAGAGTAGGTCAAGGGAGCTGTGATATGACCTACATCACAGGCTAAAAAAGGGTATTCTGTGCCCAGTTCAAGTATGCCAAAAAAGTGACGACTTGCTGTCTGCGGCTGGGATCCCACACCCAAGACTACATAGTTGATCAGCGTCACCATTAAAATGGTCGCAAGAGCCAGTTTGTGGTAGATAAATGGGATTTCAGACCCCGTGTCAAGCAAAGCCCTGCAGACTCCACGGGGAGAGGTAACGTCTGAGAACACCGGAACTATAGCAGTGGGAAGTAGTCCCTTTGACCGTGGGAAATGAAAAGAAGACCTTTTCTTTGAGAGAACTGAACGAGACTTAGAATGATCCCCATAAACATTCCTACTAGTGGACGTATGAGAACCGAAGTTACTCGCTATGATCGATCCGTGGGGCTCGCTAGACGTTCGCGGATAACATGTGCCAGGCCTATGACCTAGGGCGGTTGGTGGCACAACGGATCCAATAGGGTTATTAAGATCTACTCTATTACTAACCAAAAGAGTAATGCAATGAATCCCACTTCTCCTGTGTATGGCATCATTAGTTTTCAGCAGAGAAGGGTCCTTCAACACTTGAGGCAGTGCCAAACAGTAGGCCTTTGGTGTTTCAGTCTAATTCGCCCAATGATCTGCTAGTTCTTACGCCCTGTCATCTCCTGGTGCAGAGGCCCCCTACCGCTCTACCGGAAGCTACGGTCAGCCCTTCTCACTTACGGGATTGGTAACGTTATGAGAGCTGAAAGGGAAGCGCAAATTAGAAAACAGGAGCCTTGGACTCTACCCCGCCACTTATCACTCCCTGCCAAGAGCTGAGCTTGAACATTGAGGTAGAACCTGAACCATTGAGCTTTACTTTGCGAGTACTGGCTCTGGCAGGAATTTCAGATGATGGGCATCCACAACGACTGCCAGCAAGGTCCTAACTAGACAAACGGGAGCCCTCCTTGGGAGCTGGGGCCTGGGAGCCTAAGGTTTTGTTTTCCCCGTATACCCTTTTAATGTTTTGATGGCAGATCGTCCGGATTCCTCGTCGACATGGAGTAGGATGTGGTGTGATCCTCCGCAATGGTACTGTTGGAGTGAAGTACAGTTCTGAGCGGAGTTGTGCTTCCACAAAAAGCAATGAATGGGGAGTCCAGTTGATCTGATGAACTCTCGACGCTGACCTACCGGAACTCTTCGCCGTGGTATAGGGAAGTGAGGTCCTGAGCAGTGATGACATTTGAACCGCTCCCTCGTGACTGACCGAGCGAGGTTGGTCGATCTGTTGTGCGTGGAGTGGGGGACCTGGGTTTTCACTGCTTACTGGAACCCCTTTCCTCAGAACTTGAACTAGGTCGTGACCCCTGGGGAATCATCTGGGCAAATTTGAGCTATTTTGAGGAGCTGCTTGTATGAGAAGATCTCGTCTTCCATCTCCCCCCTGGTTGAACTTGTTCTTAATAGCCGGATCCAACTACTGAGAAGATCTTCGAACAGAAGGAAGGATGCCAGTTCATTAGTGGAAGTCCCTCCATTGAACTCACCCAGCTCCAGGCAGATGAGAGAAATCCGTCAATCTGTATGGCATCCAGCTGCTGCAACCTTGGGATGAGTCTACGGCTGGCGTGCTAATCTATACTTGCCCGAATTTTCAGCGCACAGTGCTTCATACAGTTCGGGATACCTCGAACCAGATCGACGGAATGATGATTGCACTTCAGGGCTAAGTTGAATGAGAAGTGCTTGGTACTTTATTTCATCAGGCCATGGACCCAGAGCTGCCCTTAGGTTCCAAAGGAGATAGGACGGAACGGGTTTCGGGACCAAAGTCAAGCGGACAATCAGTTTGCTTACCTTAACAATGAGGATCTCCTCCATGGCATCCTCAAAACCCGCCTGAGCCAGATCGTTTGTAAGAGATCGACCCTGAACTACAAACTGCTGTACTAGATCCTCTGTCCATTGATCTGCAGTTAGAGCTGGGCCCACCTGAAGGCTCCAGGTTTGTAAGGCCTTGTAGATCCGTGTTCAGCAGAGGTAAAATGGCCACGTCGAGGATAATTTTCAAAGATCTTGGGCTCATTATGACGTCCAATGACAACCTGACTACTGATTAAAAACTACAAGTTAGGCGAATGACCGCAGTTGAGCTTAACCTCACACGCTGGATAGTCACTCAGCCATGGGGCAGAACTTCCCGGGTTTCGGCACCAATGAAAAGTTCTCGGGATAAGCACAAGCTCTGGATCGATCATGAACACAACTTTATATTCGACAAAATACAGATCTTTTTAGGTACAAGTTCGAACTATTTAATATAAAAAATTTCGCAAAGTCAGAAATTCACATGTAGGTATGTAGTGGCGTCTTAGTAATATTCACACAATGAATCACAATATTAGAACTCACCCCGAGCCCAGTGCTGCCTACCCAGGCACGAGATTGCCCCGTTCATTCCTAAGATCAGTTCAAAAATTGCACACCCAATCAGCTCGATGATCCTAGAACAATGTCCCGCTCGATTGAAGTAATGATCCTAAAAGAATAATCACAAGATTAAGAGCTGCTGAGCATGGATCAAGAGTTCCGTTCATGACCGAATCATGGCCTCATTTGACGGTATCCTTATATGGCGGTCAAACATTTTGAATTTATGTATGTTTGAAATATTTTGGTTTGAATAAAATGAAAAAGAAAACGCTGCAAATCCCTGCACAACGGTTTATTATTTTGTACGGAATACCCTTCTGTTACAGATCAGAGCTCTCTGTATAGATAACCCGTCTATATAATATATTATGTAAATCGCAGACCCTACGTAGGTTAGTACCTAACCCCGTACTCGTTACTAGGTACCTACCTAAATCACGAGTCAAATGTTGCTAAAATAATACAGCCTAAAGGAAAATTGTTTATGTGGAGTGAAATAGATGCCCCTTCTGTCACTGTTTTCTGTGGTCAATACCTGTAATGAACCGTTGTGTAATAACTTGCCCATCAATAATACTTCAACGGTTGTTCAAGTTGCAAAAGTACCGATCAACAAAATTCAGACCCTTCTTGGTAGATGAACCGTTGTGTAATAATTTACCCTTGTGTAATAATTGGCGTTATGTATAATTTACCGTTGTTTAATAATTTACCATTGTGTAATAATTTACCCATCAATAATACTTCAACGTTTGTTCAAGTTTCACAAGTACCTACCTCCAGTATAGTCCGTCACTCATATCGCAGAACAACCAACTCGACTTCATACAGCCATCCTTGATTATAATCAGGTGCTCCCTTGTGATGATATCCCGGCCGGATTTATACCGTTTGATTCTCGATCGTGTTGACGAAGCTTTTTGGTGCACAGGAACGGCTGGCCTCAAAATTTTTTTAGCTCAAGACAAATATAATAACGAGACCCGCTGGCTCCTGTCTGGTTGGAGATGATCATTTTAATTACAATCATAATGAAATATTTTCATAGGTAGATTAATATCTCCCCATTATGCTTGGGTGAGAATCAACATTTCGAACATTCACCTTAATATTATTTGCATAAGTAGGCGGGTATTAATAATAAGTCCACTGTTTGGAGTGTCAAGTAGGTGGGTAGGTATTCATGGTCAAACAGGATTTCCAGTAATTCCGAGGGACTTTATTATGCTTACCTGATAGAATTAAGTAGGTAGGTATTCATAATCAAAACGGAATTCCAGGAATTTCAAGATGGTGGAAGGGGGTGGGTGACGTCATTATGATTACCTGATACAATTAATTAGGTAGGTATTCATAGTCAAAACGGTATTCCAGAAATTCCAAGATGATGGGAGGGGGGGGGTGGGTGACGTCATTATGATTACCTGATACAATTAATTAGGTAGGTATTCATAGTCAAAACGGTATTCCAGAAATTCCAAGATGATGGGAGGGGGTGGGTGACGTCATTATGATTACCTGATACAATTAATTAGGTAGGTATTCATAGTCAAAACGGTATTCCAGAAATTCCAAGATGGTGGGAGGGGGTGGGTGACGTCATTATGATTACCTGATACAATTAATTAGGTAGGTATTCATAATCAAAACGGTATTCCAGAAATTCCAAGATGGTGGGAGGGGGTGGGTGACGTCATCATGATTACCTGATGGAATTAAGTAGGTAGGTATTCATAATTAAAACGGTATTCCAGAAATTCCAAGATGGTGGGAGGGGGTGGGTGACGTCATTATGATTACCTGATACAATTAATTAGGTAGGTATTCATAGTCAAAACGGTATTCCAGAAATTCCAAGATGGTGGGAGGGGGTGGGTGACGTCATCATGATTACCTGATACAATTAATTAGGTAGGTATTCATAGTCAAAACGGTATTCCAGAAATTCCAAGATGGCGGGAGGGGGTGGGTGACGTCATTATGATTATTTGATAGGTACAATTAAGTTGGTAGGTATTCATAATAAAGGTTGAGGTGATGGGAGGGGTGGGGAGGGGTGACGTCATTATGATTACCTGATACAATTAATTAGGTAGGTATTCATAGTCAAAACGGTATTCCAGAAATTCCAAGATGATTGGAGGGGGTGGGTGACGTCATTATGATTATCTGATACAATTAATTAGGTAGGTATTCATAGTCAAAACGGTATTCCAAGATGGCGGTAGGGTGGGGTGGGGTGGGGTGACGTCATTATGATTATTTGATAGGTACAATTAAGTTGGTAGGCATTCATAATAAAGGTTGGAGGTGATGGGTGAGGGGGTGGTGGTGTGAGAGGCGGCTGGGGGCGGGGTGGGTGGAGGTCTGGAGGCGGCTGTGGGCGGGGTGGGTGGAAGTCTGGAGGTGACAGTGGGCGGGGGTGGGTGGAGGTCTGGAGGCGGCAGGGGTTGGAGTAGGTGGCGGTCTGGAGGTGGAAGGGGGTGGAGTGGGTGGAGGTCTGGAGGCGGCAGGGGGCGTTTGTAGGCGCCAGGGGGCGATAGGACAACGTCCAGGGGGGGGGGGGATGAGGGTATGGGCGAGGGGGGGAGGGGGGTGAGGGGAGTGGGGGGGTGAGGGGCGAGGGGGAATGAGGGCTAGGGGGGTGAGGGGTGTGAGGGAGTGAGGGGGTGTGAGGGGGGAGTGAGGGGGTGAGGGGAGTGAGGGGTGTGAGTGGGTGAGGGGGTGAGGGGTGAGGGGGGTGGGGGGGGAGTGAGGGGGGAGTGGGGAGTGAGGGGGTGAGGGCGAGTGAGGGGGTGGGGGAGGGTGGTTGGTAAGGGGTGGGTGAGAAGGTGGACTCGCCCGCTAAGGCAGGAGGCAGCTGGTTAGACTGACGAGCATGTTCAAACAGGAGTGTACCCAGGAGTGACATTTCTACCCTACTTATATGTAGGCGTCTCCAGCCATTCTAATTATTCCCTGATCAATTAAAATCTCACGGTTCGATTCCCCAAATTAATTTTCCAATCCGCCTCCGCCCAGCCACTGCGATATGACGGAGTGAAACCCCAGAAGGTATTTTTACGGGAAGATGGCAAAGTCTAGGAGCGTAGCAAGACAAATGACTGCTCTACCAAATGTACCGTGCTACCTCCTTCTCCCTTTATGGACGAACGGAGACTTTTTTTCAACTCCTTTTTACTACTCACGTATTTTTTATGGTCCCTCGTTTGTAGCTGTTAGCGGAGGACGCGAGATTTTTTTTTCGGGGTAAAGAACGAATAATTTACTTAGGGTCCGACATCGGTCACTCGGAATAGTTTGAAGCCAAATTTCGAAAATTCAAGTTGTAAGGATAGGTATAAATTGAGACGCAAATCCGAAATAACGCCGTGGAATTTGTGGATCCGAGTACAAAACTACTGTCGAACACATTTAGTGTGTTTACAGCAACGTTAACATCCGAAGTCCAATAACTTTACTGCTTCTTTTTCAACAAGTTAGATTTTACAGTGACCGCGTGAAAAGCTTCGGTAAAAGTCTGTTCAAAATGTTTATTCAATTCCATATTCAGAGATGAAATTGATTCGCCCGTGTACCCAAGTTTCAGTAGGTACTGCTAAGTACGAACGAAACATTCCCATCAACATGCCACGCAGGGCAACTATTGAAATAAACACTTGAGTTATGAACCCTAGATAACTGTTATCCTAGGGTCCATAATAGCATTTCCAAGTCAAATTCACTTTTTCTAAGTCAAATTCAACTTTTTGGTTTATTATTTTCAATAATGAACCATTGGAATCGAGCATGAAAAAAAAAAAAAAATTCTTACCCCCCCTCAAAATTTGATGGTTTACGTTTCAAGGTATGTAGAATCCAAAACTGCAATAAAAAACGCTGCAAATCCCTGCACAACGGTTTATTATTTTGTATAGAATACCCTTCTGTTACAGATCACAGCTCTATGTATAGATAACCCGTCTATATAATATGATATGTACTATTCTATGCATAATTATTTAGATCGCAGACCCTCCGTAGGTTAGTACCTAACCCCGTACTCGTTACTAGGTACCTACCTAAATCACGAGTTAAATGTTGCTAAAATAATTCTGCCGATGACAAACAGTACCTAACAAAAAGAAACACACATAATGAAGTTCTGAAAAGAAATTGTTGATGAGGAGTGAAAAAAGTTGCAAAAGTACCTACCAACAAACTCCAGCCCCTTCTACGTAGATGGTATAATGAACCGTTGTGTAATAATTTACCGTTGAGTAATGATTTACCGTAGTAATAATTTACCCATCAATAATACTTCAACGTTTGTTCAAGTTTCACTACCTACCAACAAACTCCAAAAGAGCCATCATTTTTCAAATTAAATAATATCACAGAACATCCAACTCGACTTCATACTCCGCCAATATAATCAGGTGATCCCTACCAATGATTGGCCGTATTCACAAATTTAATTCCTATTGTGGGCGCGTCTCTGGTTACGAGATTTGGTTTGAATTGTATACAATTTCATTTACACTGGAGTCGAAAATGCCTGTCGGTGCAAACTTCGGGGCCTTACTGTGAACGAACGGCTGGACGTACGATGCTCCGGATGGTCTTAAAAAACTCGCAAGTTCAAGAACTATTTAAAACCGTAAAAATATTTACGTAAAAAAATGGTATAGGCGTTTTGAAAATTTCAACCCCTATTTTGAACCCCTTAGAGATGACTCACAGTAACGTCGAGCTTCGAGGACCAACTAGACGCCGAACGGAACCTATAACCCGAATTTCATCAATTTTTTTTCATGGTAACTAAGAAAAGTGGCCCGTACGGCGTACGGTGTACGGCGTACGGCGTACGGTGTACGGCGTACGGCGTACGGCGTACGGCGGACAGACAGAAATATTTTTATTGCAGTTTTGGATTCTACATACCTTGAAACGTAAACCATCAAATTTTGAGGGGGGGTAAGAATTTTTTTTTTCATGCTCGATTCCAATGGTTCATTATTGAAAATAATAAACCAATATTTCTGTCTGTCCGCCGTACGCCGTACGCCGTACGCCGTACGGGCCACTTTTCTTAGTTACCATGAAAGAAAATTGATGAAATTCGGGTTATAGGTTCCGTTCGGCGTCTAGTTGGTCCTCGAAGCTCGACGTTACTGTGAGTCATCTCTAAGGGGTTCAAAATAGGGGTTGAAATTTTCAAATCGCCTATACCATTTTTTTACGTAAATATTTTTACGGTTTTAAATAATTCTTGAACTTGCGAGTTTTTTAAGACCATCCGGAGCATCGTACGTCCAGCCGTTCGTTCACAGTAAGGCCCCGAAGTTTGCACCGACAGGCATTTTCGACTCCAGTGTGAATGAAATTGTATACAATCCAAACCAAATCTCGTAACCAGAGACGCGCCCACAATAGGAATTTGTGAATACGGCCAATCATTGGTAGGGATCACCTGATTATATTGGCGGAGTATGAAGTCGAGTTGGTTGTTCTGTGATATTATTTCATTTGAAAAATGATGGCTCTTTTGGAGTTTGTTGGTAGGTAGTGAAACTTGAACAAACGTTGAAGTATTATTGATGGGTAAATTATTACTACGGTAAATCATTACTCAACGGTAAATTATTACACAACGGTTCATTATACCATCTACGTAGAAGGGGCTGGAGTTTGTTGGTAGGTACTTTTGCAACTTTTTTCACCCCTCATCGAAAATTTCTTTTCAGAACTTCATTATGTGTGTTTCTTTTTGTTAAGTACTGTTTCTCATCGGCAGAATTATTTTAGCAACATTTAACTCGTGATTTAGGTAGGTACCTAGTAACGAGTACGGGGTTAGGTACTAACCTACGGAGGGTCTGCGATCTACATAATATGTATAGAATAGTACATATCATATTATATAGACGGGTTATCTATACACAGATCTGTGATCTGTAACAGAAGGGTATTCTATACAAAATAATAAACCGTTGTGCAGGGATTTGCAGCGTTTCCAAGTCAAATTCAACTTTTTCCATTTCAAATTCAACGTTTTCCATTTCGAATTCAACCTTCCCCTAGTTCAGCAAAAAAATATAAATTTGAATAAACTGAATTGTGAACCCCATTACTAACTATTTGTTGCATTATTTAAGGCTTAAATTAAACAACACTATAGTTTTTCAGTGCAGGTACTATTTATGTGTGTTGTGAACCTTTAACTGAAGTAGGGAACATAACTTCGGTGTTTGAAAATTATTCGTGTTTAATTCTTTAATGCCTATTTCGTTGCCCATCAAACCTTCTGATTAATCGAACGCACCTCGTTTATGTCATACGAAGTAGCGAGGAGTTTGCAGTCGCTATCTGATGTCACACGAAATTCAATTTAAGCCTCAAAATGCAACAAAAAGCTAGTAATGGGGTCCACAAATTCAGTTTATTAAACTTTATATTTTTTGCCGAAGTATGGGAAGGTTGAATCTGAAATGGAAAAAGTTGAATTTGACTTGGAAAAGGTTGAATTTACTTGGAAAAGGTTGAATTTGACTTGGAAATGCTATGATATATTCTTCCCTACCTTCCTTTCACTTTTTGGCATTCACTTCCAGGGCCAATCAGAATCGACCCCCCTTCCTTTGTTCCCTTCACCATTCTTCTTCACAACCAATCCCAATCGACCACATTTCAATTTTGAGACTATTTATAAGGTCTCCTCTCCAATGTGCCTTCAGTTATTGTTTGTTACTGACGATGGCTTGATAACCGAAACCGGTATAACAGTGTATTTTTCGCGTATCAGTGGAAATAGACTAATATTTATGGAGTTATTTTCAATAACTCCATTTTTCTTTGGTCCATACGATTTCGTTATACAGCATTTTCCAGTCAAATGAATAAAAAGCCGAACGGATAATAAATTGCTCCAACTGAATTAATGCAGTCGTACCTAGTACTGATCGGGTCATTCCAGTTAATAGTTCCCAAAAAATTCATATCCGGCCCACCCAATTCGTCTGGGGTAGGTAGGTAGTTATTAATTTGGTTGGGATGATTATTAATTCAGTTCAGTATGGGATAGGTAGGTAGCTATTAATTCGGTTGGGATTAATTCAGTTGAACAATTATTAATTCGGTTCGAATTTACTTGACTGGAAAGTGCTAAATTCTGAAGAAAATATACTAATCAAGAAGCTGAAAAGTAAGTAGGTTCAATCAACAACAACTGTCAACGTACCTACTATCAATGAACTATCAGCGTTCCCATTCTGGCAAGAACTGTGGCACAACGGGAGTAACAAACGGTATTTACTACTAGGTAAGTAGTATACCCTCCAAATTTCAGGATGTTACTCAAAATAAGCCGCTTTTCGTTTATTATTCCGCGAATAAAACACCAATGTGTTCGCTCAGGAACATTTTTTTATAACACCCCCTCAAAATGTGTTCTTTTACGTTTCAACGTGCGTAGATTCCGTCCGCCGTATCACATGCATGCCTACTTTATTTTCGGGTTAAATATTCGTTCTTTCGCACACAGGCTTGACTTGGGCCCTCGTTGTGTCCCGAAACTTTGCAGCCTGATCGTATTATACCCAAGGGTGTTATGGGTGAAAAATTGGTGTAAAAAGAGGGTTTTTTGGTGTTACGGTAACATGAGCTTGTGAGGCGTTTTCCACATTTTTTTAGGACGAGGACACCGAATATGAAGTCCATTTTGACCAAAGGGAATATGGAGGCTCTAACAAATTGTCAGCCTTAAATTTACGTTACATTTTGGTCTAAAATTGTCGTTCTTCCGCACAAAGTTTGGGTCCCCATTTTAGAACACATCTGGGTCCTAGTGTGCTCCGAAGCTCGGCAGCCCGATCGGAATACACCCAGGGGTGTTATGGGAGAAAAATGTGTGTAAACATAAGGGGTTTCTAGGGTTTTTTGAGGTTTTAATGAACATGAGCTTGTGAGGTATGGTTTTCCAAGTTTTTTAAATTTTTTTATTTTTATTTTTAGGGCGAGAAGATTGAATATGAAATTGATTTTGATCAAAAAGTAAATAATGGTCATAGTGGGCCCCTCAGCCCAGGCGAGAGGAGTGCAATCATAGAAAAAGAATTACTTATCGTAGAAGCGTGCGGTTGGTCTCAAAATCCCTTAATATAAACAGATTTGATGACCCATGCAAATAATCCATTCGTTTTGGGGGGCCAAAATAGGTGAAAACCATCAAAAATAGCTATTTTAATTATTGCACATGAAAGAAACAATAAATTTATAAACAGCCAGCATTTCTGCAGGTATGTCCAATAGAATAATAAACCTATGTGACAAGGACTTAGAGCGTTTTGTATTTTACGGCGCTCTGCTCTCTGGTACAGATGTAGCGACAAAAACAACTGTGCTTTTGATGGTCTAGCTCTAGCACATGAAAATTTTGAATCATAAGACCACGTAAGTGTTGCTGAAGCCTCAATAAGAGCTTCACTATGAATTTATTAAACATGTATGATGTTCTTTGTGTGGCACTTATACTTGTATGATAGACTAACTTGGTAGCGATGGGAACGAGGGACCAGTCGTATCCGCGCAGGACTTTGGAGACGGCTTCCAGGATCTCCGGATTGTTGTCTTGCGGCTTCTTCGGAGCGGCGGATTTCCTTTGAGATGCCATCGTAGAAAAACAGTTATCACGAACGTCTTTAGACACGAACCGCGATACTGAACCGGAGAGGCGAGATGGAGACGGAGAGCTAGGAGGAGCCTGCAGGGGCCCAGGGTGGGAGGACGTCCACGCCCCGTGAGGCCACCCTGGGGGTAGAGTTTCCTCGTTCTGGGGCATACCGGGCCCCTCCTTTTGTCTGACCCCCCCCCCCCCCCCCCCCCACCATCTACACAACAGAGCTATTTAATTGTCTCGGGTAAACATCTAAACATGGAGGGAACCAAAATGATGATAGAATCGAGTAGGTACCTAACCAAACGAAAATGTTCGAAGGCACATGTCAATAGATGAGACCTTTGGTAGTGTGGGTCATCACGCTTAGCTATGGGGAAGAAAACACATGGAAAGAGTCAAACTGAGCAAGGGAACTCCAAATGGTGCCAAAAAAATGGCGCGATTTTGCAATATCTTTTTGGCTTATTATTTTCAATAATGAACGTTTGGAATCGAGCATGAAAAAAAAAAAACAAAAAAAACAAATTCACCCCCCCCCCCCTCAAAATTTGTAGGTATGTGTATTATTTTATGTTTTATGTGTGTTTTATGTTTACTTTGCACTTTTCTTAGTTACCACGTATCAAAATTAATGAAATTTGGTTTGTAATACCCGTTCGGGGTCTAGTTGGTCCACGAAGCTCGGCGTCACTGTCAGTCTGAGGGGTGAAAAATAGGGGCTGCAATTTTCAGAACGCCGTTGCTCGAAAGCTTTCGATAAAAGAACTAAAGCATTTTTTGAGACCACCCGGAGCATTGTACGACCAGCCGTTCGTTTGCACCGAAACATTACCGTGAATCAAACGGTATAAATCCGGCCCAGATATCATTGCGAGGGATCACCTGATTGTAATCACGGATGGCTTTAAATGCGCCGGATTCAATAATTGAATCATCAATTATTTGTAGTTATTCATGAAGTATCAGGCAAATAATAAACCGTTGTGTAATAATTTACCTGTATACGTGCCCCTTCTACGTAGATAGTACCATAAACCGTTGTGTAATAATTTACCGTTTTGTAATAATTTGTTCAAGTTGCAAAAGTACCTATCAACAAAATCCAAAAGAGCAATCATTTTCCAAATGAAATAATATCACGGAACAACCAACTCGACTTCATACAGCCATCGGTGATTATAATCAGGTGCTCCCTAGCAATGATATCTGGGCCGGATTCACGATCATGTTGACAATGCTCCGGGTGGTCTCAAAAATTCTTCAGTTCAAGAACAATTTGAAAACGTAAAAAAAACCATACCCTCCTATTGAAAATATTCGAGGTACGGCGTTCTGAAAATGTCAACCCCTGTTTTTCACCCCTTAGAGATGACTGGCAGTAACACCGACCTTCGAGGACCAACTAGACCCCAAACGGGACCTAAAAACCATATTTCATTAATTTTGGTTCATGGTAACTAAGAAAAGTACGTATAACCAAGAAAAGGCGAACGGCGGACAGAATTTTTTTAATTGCATTTTCGAATTCTACATACCTTGAAACGGAAACCATTAAATTTTGAGGGGGGTGGGGGTGGGGGGAGTTAAATTTAATTTTTTTTCATGCTCGGCTCCAAAGGTTCATTATTGAAAATAAAATAAACCAAAATAAAAATAGAATGTTCGTCCGGAATTTCGATTTTGCAGAAGGGGGCTATATATTTCAGATTAATCACTGAGTAACGATGAACCTTCGGCCTGGTGAGATAATTTCCAAGATAGCGTGGCCACGGGCTGGCATCCGATAAGGGAGCGAAAAAATCGGGAATCGATCCGATCATAATTCTGGATCATGTTGAAGCGGGAACCAACGGCTCTGCACGGGTAGGTGCGGGGCCGCATGATTAATTTTTGAACGTGATTGAGATTTCATGAAATTTCTTGGGCACAATGAGAATAATAGTGTCATCGTCTTCGCCTAATTCAACACACATTGAAAATAATCGAATGAGATGACCTTTAATTATAGTATTTTACCGATATATGCGTTTACTTGATAGCCAACTTCTCAAGCCAAATTATACCAAAACCATCAACCAGCCACCTACTAACAATCATTCAATCAACATCGTGAAACAACATAACCCGTTGAACCAAAAGCCACCCCATTTAGCCTTCCAGATTTGTGCAGTTTGCTTATTAATCACGAAATTACAAAGGATAAACAATGTAGTTATGCTTAACGACTCTAACTATGAGTGAGCATCCTAATCTGAATTACAAAGATCTGATCAAGTTGATCTGTATCAGTCGTAAGTACGCACTGTAAATAGGAACGACTGTTACTGACATCTTTGCTCAGTCAATTCAACATCCAGTCCATCCATGGCAGTCATAGTTGAATGTTGTAAAGAAAACGAAAGTAACGCACAATTGTTGATTTTGAAGAAAAATAATGAAAGTTCTAGTTTAATTTCAATATCGGCAGGAAAAAATAATCATACATTAAATCGTACATCATGCACATATACCTCACAGAATTATACTACACTGTTATATAATTCGACAACCTATATTGAATTCTTCTGCTTTCAGATCGGTTTAACCTTCAAAATTTCATCGGTAAACAGGACCAGCCAAAAACAACCCAGTTGTAAAAACTAACCGGCCAAAAAACCTCCTCAGTCGCAAAATGGATATCAATCAATTTTGCGGCTGAGGAGGATTTTTAGGCAGATACATTTTTACAACAGGGTTTTGGGGGGAGGGGGGATATCACATCTTTTGCATAGACAAAGTAATCATTTTTTCCCAGTACCTTTAATTTTCTTTCTCAGTAGGTAGGTACCTACTACTTATACATAAAAATTTCAAAAGGGGGGGGGGGGGGGGTGGAAAATGTACAAAAGCCTCCTTGGAGCATAATGACTGTGCGGCAAAATTTCAGCTCGATCCGTTATGTTTGTTAGGCTGTATAACTATTAAAAAAACTGTTCATACCTAAAAATATAAGGTATGTCTGTGAGGCTGTAGCCCTGTCAAAGATGAAGAAGAACTAGAAAAACTTGAAAAAAAAAGCGATTTTCTAACTTCCATAATTCCGGCACCTGATGGTCCCGAGGGTTGAAATTTGGAACACGTCCTCAAAAGCCCCTCGAGGATGGGTGTAACGAAAAATCAACAACGGAGACCCCCAGGGGGCCGAGTTACCGGGGGGTGGGGGTAAATACCCTACTTGTTCTGTATAATTAATTTCTGGGACTGTATTATTAATTTTGTATTCTTTGAAAAATCGACAAAACCTGCTAAAAAGCAAAATGGAACCAACTTCTCTTCAGTTACGTGGTTCATTTCGCTGAATACGCTTCTGAGTTACTTTTGATTTCGGATTTTGGAAACTTCTGAATTAATGGCATTTTTTAAAGATAGTAAACTGATAGTATCATCGATTTAATAGGAGATATTTAAAGTTGTGGAGCCCCAGGAATCGATTATAAGTCACTGTTCATATTTTGTGGGTTGATTGCACATTATGCAACAATCAGTTCCAAAAGCAAAATGTACTGATACGTTCACGGACTTGAGCGTCATCTTCTGCCATCTCGAAGAACGACTTCAAACATCTACTGTAGGTACTTAGGTTCTGCTTAGCTCAGCTTTCGCCTAAGTAGGCACTTGCCTAATATCCAGTATAAGAACGTACCTACACACAGGATACTTACCGATCATCCTATATACGTACTATAATTTCCTTCGTTGATACCTGAATTGTTGCTTATCGGGGTTTCTTGTACTCTCGTTACCTGTCTTTTTGAAAACATTAGGCCAATGTTCAAGTAACTAGTTCATTCTACAAACGTAAGACATGGGTTATAACAACAAATCACGATCGTAATAGAGAAGGTAGGTATGGTGTTGGTATGGTATGGTAGGTATGGTGGTGGTGGTGGGTGGTATCAATGTAGAATGCACAGTATTAGCTCCTGATAACCGTTACGTAAAATACAGACATGAAGGTAGATCCTTGAAACGTTACCAACGTTACGCCACACAAATCAGGTGTCCGGTCTGAAATTATTCCTTTTTTTCCTCGTATAAATTTTGCCTTACTACACAAATATTAGATAGCGAAATGTGAAAAAGAATCATGAATGACCAACCGCCTAAAAGTGAAGAACAATAACTGAAATTACTAATGTTTATATTACTCACTGAGAGGTCCCTGCCATGAAGGGTGTTGTTGGGTGATAAATTTAGCGCCGACTGATGTGATGATACTGATTCACCGATTATTTTTTCGAGTTATCTGTCTCCCCCCGCGTTGATATAAGAACTGGACGTGAACGGCGAGGTTTTTCGTCATCAGGATTTATTTTTTTATTTCATCCCGATAACCTCTTTTTCCGGTCTCATGCTATTAATTGGGATCGTGCCTATCTTCCGCCGGGAAGGGGCACGAGTTGGGATGTAACAGTTGGAGAATTCTGTGAGCGGGTGAACGACTTTTTGAATGGTTTTGGCGCGGGTTTGACGCTTTTATTACTCTTTCTGTTATTGTTTCTTAAAAGTCCTGGGCCTACGAAGTGCAGGGAGGACTCATTCACAGCTCGGCTACGGATGGACGTACACAGAATCAAAGTTAGCCCCATCAAACGAAAAAGAATATTAAATTTCCTGCAGGATAGAGTTACAGATTTGTCTTCTATCTCCCATAGTTTTCGAGATATCCGCCCTCAAAAAAATGTCGCAAAATTTTGGACATGGATATATTATGCCTTTAGGGCTGGGGTTCATTCTAAAATCTGTGTGACGAAAAAAATGCAACGGTTTTTCGAACACTTCCCGGGGTGCTAGAGTGTTGAAATTTTGTATGAAGGCTCCGCTTGGAATCCAGTTGGCTGAAGGTCCTCGCCATTAAGATCGGACCACTATTAAGGGTAGTTTAGGGGGAGGGTAAAATACGAAAAAATGTATTACTTTTTTGCAGGTAGACCTATCGCCTTGAAATTTGAACCACAGCTTCTTCAGGATGGTCTCATACGGGAACTTCTTCATTATCTGGTATACACCAAAAAAAATTCTCAAATTTTGATTAAATTATTTAATAACGTTTCTCAACAACAAAACAACTATTGCATACTTGTACCATCTATTCAGAAGTCCCAAACAACCTGCTCATTCACGGGATAGTTTCTGGGATTGTTTATCTTTTTTGAGATGCGAGCGCTAGCGAGCATCCAGATCGCTTGACAATGCGAGCGGCGGAATGGGAACTAAACTTCTTGTACACCCACCGTCTTGTCTGACTGAACAATCGATGTATTTGAGATAATGGTAATTGTTGTTGAGAAACGTTATTAAATAATTTAATCAAAATTTGAGAATTTTTTTGGTGTATACCAGATAATGAAGAAGTACCCTCATACGAATTTTAGAATAAGGTGGTCGTCACATCAGCTGAGTGCCCTGTAGAGATAACTTTGTTGCAGGTCGACCTATCGACTTGAATTTTGGACCACAGGTTCCTTAGGATGGTCGAATTTTAGAATAAGGTGGTCGTCATATCAGCTTATTGCCCTGAACTGATAACTTAGTTGGGTTCGACCAAACGACTTCGAATTTGAACCATAGTTTCATTCGAAAAGACATATCCATGATCTGAACTTTCTCCCAGTAAGGAGAAATTTGAATTATACCTGTTCGAGGACTCAGGAGCTGAAGGTCCTTCAGCTGCGCTGATAGATTCACAAGATAGATGCGCAAAGGGCGAATGAATGGCAGATACATGTGAACGCAAAAATGTCAGGCGTCGCCCTCTTAAAAAAGAAACCAATCCGTTAAGTCCCCCATCATCACATTGGCACCTCAGCAGAAAATCCCACTATATTGCCAAACGGTATCTGAAAATTGTGAATATAATTATCTGCCTTGAAACATTCACGAAAACATGCAGTTCTGTATAACAAAGCACGTCTTTATAATTTTTGCCCTACTTTTCTGTCAGACTTTTGCAAGGTGCCCACACACGTGCAGGATTTCCTCAAGGTTTGGACTGAACAGTCCAGGCCTTGAGGATTTCCTTCACGTGAGTGTTGTAGCCTCGAGGCCTACGAACGGCCTGCGCAGGCCAAAACGGACGAATCGAAAAACAATTCCGACGGCCTCTGAGGCCGGGACTGTGCAGGCCGCTCCCTCACGTGTGTGCCGTTTCCTTCAGTCTGCTTGGAGTTTTTGAAGTGTTTGCGCGTCGGTCACGTGTTTTTCTTGTTTCGACTATGTCGGATCGCGAGAATTTGGAACAGTTTCTCACTATATACGAAAATGAGCCTTGTTTATGGAAAGTGCAGAGTAAAGAATACCATGACACATTCACATGGGAAAAGAGCTCCTTCTTTTTAATAACTACTGTTTACACCACGTACTTTTGAACACTCTTTTCTTCTTTTTCGAAATGTAATTTTTTGCAATTAAGCAGCTCGTTACTGCCAACAACATATCGTCCTCCATTGCTGTCACGAACTGAACTGAAGGAAAAATTCCTCACGTGTGTGGGCAAGGACTGTTCAGGCCAAACCTCAAGGCCTAGGAATTGAGTCCAGTCCTCAAGGCTCGGCCTGTACGTGTGTGGCTACCTTATTATAAATTACTAAAGCCTTTGGTTTTACAGTAAAGATTCCGGACAAAAAGTTGTAGAGTATTCAACTACCTTTAAAATGATTTACAATTTTAGTATTCTATGTTAAACCAGTCAAATATACAGAAATTTGATTTAAAAAAAATTTAGGTATTTCATTTATTGGGTAAGTCTAGAGATTCCGCAACAGTCCTGTACATCCCACTTTTTCGCCGTTTCACATTTTTTATATACTGTCACATTGTGTACTTGTGCATAAGCGGCAAAAAAGTGGGATGTACCTACTAACCACTCCAAACCAAATTCCTGAAGTCGATTTTGCTTCCTTACTACCGAAGGTAGGGAAGCCTTGGATCCGTGATTCTTGGATTCCTGTTCAGACCAACGATGAAACTCCAGCACAGTCAAACCCCCGACAGGAGGTTTCCCAGCACTCGTTTGACAATGCAATACTTATGGGTATTGGCTTGGCTCGACGGGCGGCAGAAAAGGACCAAGGCCATCAGCCACAGATAAACGCCGCGAGAACGGTCATGCAAGACCAGAACCCCCAGGACGATCTACTCCTCTGGCTATCACACATCAGTGGTCCAGCACCTCGTCCGCCCAGAGACCACGCTCAGAGTAATGATACACCAACAGAAACGAGAAGAGATAGATTTGCTAGGTTCAGGAGGCTGTGGGATGGGGATAGAACTGCCATAGCAGAAGATATCCTGGGCAATGGAAGAGCACAATCCAGGCATATAGACCAAGAATTGCGGCACTATTGGGCTGATCAATGGTCACTACCCTCCCGGGAATGGACTGCTGAGGTGGTGCAACACCCGCAGGACCAGTCCATGCACCAAGTATGGGCGCCAGTAACAGAGGATGACATCCGTAACTCTGAACCGACCAAGACAGCATGCGGCCCTGACGGGCTGCAGGCCGGGGTATGGAGGGATGTGCCTAATGGGCTGAGGGTGTTATTCTTCAACATCATCATGCGCCAGGGGGTCATGCCTTCCATGCTCTTGCAGGCCAGAACCACGATGATACCGAAGAGTAATATGCCGCAAACAGAAGCAGACTACCGCCCAATTACAGTCCCATCAGTAGTTGTACACCAATTCCATAAGATCCTAGGAAAACGATTAGAGTCCTCCATTACTCATGTAGAGCAACAAAGAGGACTCTGCAAGGGCGTTGACCGGCTGGCAATGAATGTGGTAGCGTGTAATACAATATTAGTTTAAGCCAACCACAAGAGAAGGGAGCTACATCTGGCATTTCTTGATGTTGAGAAGGCTTTTGATAGAGTATCTCATTTTGCCATCATGAACATAATAAAAGCCAGGCAATGGCCCAAGCAATTGGTGGAATACATTGAAGCAGCCTACCAAAATGGATCAACAAGAATTGGGGCAGGTCCGTGGCTGAGGAATGCGCATGGATCATGTCCTATTAGCCCTATCCTCCAGAGTGGGTTACTTCCACGCAGGTCGGTGTTGGTCCTCGCTTGCGTTTGCTGATAATGTTGTATTGATTGCTACATCGAGGGCAGGAATACAGGCCCAGGTAACAGCACTCAATGGTGCCTTGGAACAGGTGGGACTAAACCTCAATCTCAGAAAATCGCTGTACCTTCCCCTGGTGCCAAGAGGCGGCCGACTAGTGGTGCCAATGAAAGGTTTAGCCATTGACGTTGATGGTGAATACTCAAGAGCTTCTCCACATAATATTCGATGGGCATAGCTGGGGGTCCCATTTGGAGCCCAGGGCATATGTCGCAATACAGCCAGCAAAGTAGCTCCCATGCTTGAGATAATTGAATGAGCCCCCCTGAAGCCTCTACAAAAGCTGGTGATCTTGCGGGATCACGGAATTCCATCAATGACGCATTAACTGGTACTGGGGAATACAATGCTTGCTACCCTGAAGCAAATGGATGTGGCAATCAGAGGCCACATCAGAAAATGGCTGAGGCTACCATTCGACTCTGCTAATGCTTATATCCACGGACTGGTAGGTGATGGGGCATGGGCGTGATGGAGCTGCTCATCCAGATACCTGCAATAAGGTCTAACAGGCTAGGCAATGTCCACACGCAGCTCTTTGAGGATACTAGTGAGCAACAGCAATGGTCAGCACGATTCGACTGTCAGATTGCCAGAGCACAGCAGCTTCATAGCACCACTGATGGAGCAGAATTGGTGAGATCACGGGACACCAGAGCCAGCACTGCATGGATCAGGAACCCGTCAGCAAGAATGCATGGCTGGAAATCCCTAAGACTGGTGAAGGTTCACTCTGGTTCTCTGCCCACCAGGATGAGGCGTTCATGGGGTCAGCGTACCGGAACTACCCATCACTGTTGAATGGGTTGTCACAACATAAATGAAACGGCTGCTCATGTCCTCCAGGTCTGCCCCTCCATGGTGCGACCTAGGTGCGCTCGTCATAATGCTGCCCTGGACCTGTTGCATGTTTATGCACGACGCAAAGGATGGCCAGTGTGGCTTGAGCCCCACTTCAACCTACTGGAGCGGAGCTATCGACCAGATCTCTTGGTGGTGACCCCGAGAGGGGCCTTCATCATTGATGTCTCTGTGGTCTCTGGATCCCGATCCCTCACTGACGTCAATACTGCCAAGATCCGTAAGTACCAGGTGGATGAGCTGCTACAAGCAGCAGCAGGACTGGCAGACATCCCTGGCCAGATAAAGGTGATTGGCGCAACCATCACCTGGCCCGGCGTGTGGCATAGTGGGTCAGCAGCAGATCTCAAAAGGGTGGGCTACCCAGAATTCATACTTGAATGGATGACCACGCGAGTCCTAACAGGAGGAGCATTTATATGGTCTGCCTTCAGGAGAATGGCTGCTCAGTGTGTGGCTGGCCGACCATGGGGGCGCCGTAGGGCCCGGAGCTGAACTCGAACCTTCAATGGGGAGGAGAGAAGCCGCCTGACGACACAGCCAGAAGAGGCCCAAACCTCCTGCCTCCATCAACTGGGCGGCAAGTCAACTGAAGACCTGCCGCCCTCCCCATTGTCCGGGGTCGGATCTCGGACCACGGCTGCCTGTGCTGCTGGATGGATTCAACAGCACCTCAAAGGGTGATAAAATGACTAGTGGTGAAGTACTATTCTTATTACAATACCATCGTTGTAATGTTAATAATTATCATCCAAATATAACATGTTAAATGATTGAGTAAAAAAACAAAACAAAATGCATGTCCTCCAAATGAAAATTTTCACAACCATTTTGCGTTTCAGACATCGAGGAACATTTTTGGTTCGGTGTCTGTCTGTGGTAATTCCTTGTAACGCCCATAACTACCCGAAATAATGGTCGAAATGGGCTGAAATTTGGAGGGTAGGTGCGGGTTGGGTCGCAGATGTAACGCCCGTAACAACCCTAAATATCGTTGAAATGAGTTCAAACTTGGAGGATCGATCAGGAATAATACTTTGATAGTACCAAATAATGAATTTTATTGAAATCGTAATGTAACTTCCGTCTGCGCATGCGCGAATATGAAATGTTGACTATTTCTTTTTAACGCTTCCAACTACGCGAAAAATAGTCGTAGAGAGCTGAAATTTTGAGAGTACACGCAGGTTAGATCGCAGATGGTCCCCATTTCAAAATCATGGAAATCGACCCGTCTGCGCATCCGCAAACGTGAAATACTTGAAACGCCCATAACTCACTTATATATCGGTGAAATGAATCCAGATCTGGAGGGTCAATCAGGAATAACACTTTGATAATTGCATATGAATTTCATTCGTCTGCGCATGCGCGAACGTTGACCGTTTCCTTGTAACTCTTCTAACTACGCGAAAAATAGTCGTAGAGAGCTGAAATTTTGAAGGTAGACGTGGGTTGGATCGCAGAAGGTCCCGTATCAAAAGGAACCTACCCAACTATTCTATATGTTCATGTGATTCTAGTGAGGGAGGGAACTACTCGAATTGGCAGACGTTTTTGGTTCCCGCTCACGCTCTGTCTCTTCCTTGCTTGGTGTATTTGCCCTTCTTACCCATTCGCGACCTACGGGCAGCCATCGTACCCGAGGTCAAGGCGCAATATATTGCTCTTCTTCCACAGCCTGTTGCTTCAATAAAGTTTTTTTTCTGAGCCTCAGAAGGTCAGAAACGCGAGCGGCAGATGTCCAGCGGATTAAGATGGTAGAAACTGATTTTCCCAAACGGTCATTCGAAAAATCTCATCGGGGCGCACCATTAGCGGAATCCCAAACCGAGTGAATAAAGCCTGGCTTTGTGGTTCCTGTCATCCTCTTCTTAGACCTCGGGCTACTGGTCTTGGTTGGGCATTAGGTACGGTTAAGTGCACGACAGATTCAAGGGGTACGCCGCTCCTGGCTAATTGACGTAGTTAATTCGACCACTAACGCCAAACATTTTTCTCTCTCTCATGGCAGATGAGTTATTTATTTGAAGGGTTATCAAAAAATATATGCGATCACTGGAGGACGGCTGTCGTATCGGAAGGCAACCTCAATATCTGCTTATGATTTATAGCAGGAATATAACAAAGGCCGTCCACGTTTTGGATAACTAGGTACCAACGTAAGCACAGTGAAAGAGGAGGTCTAAGCCGATTTGCAGAATCATATTCAAGCAAGACAGCAGGGGTTTCAGTGCCTACCTGCAAACTCATGAGTTCGGATTCGGTCATATTTGCATTTTTTTTTTCCTGGTATGCATAGGCCTCAAATTAACAGATTAGGACCAGTTTCACGTCCGTAGGCGTCTCTAGTTTTAAAAGTATAATTGTCATGTTTTGGAGTTTTCCAGAATACCGCAATATTTGGAGGGTTTGGTCAGATTTGGCATCGAATCACATTTCGAATTCCTCCCTTCGCCGGTTGCAACCCCACAGACTGAAGGAATGGATTCGGCCCAAGCAGTGGGAAAAATCGTCGACCTGAGGGAAGCAGCAAAATCGTACCAAATAGGGACCACGGGATCGAAGCTAAGGGACAAATTTGGGCCGCAGTACTGAGACGCAGTCATGGTTGGGTTACTGCCCTTCAGCTATCCAGTGTGCTCAGTGATGAAGCCTCCAACTTCCAGGAGTAGGTACAGGGTACAACATCGGAAATATCTTCATTAAAGCACCTACCGATGGTGTTACGTAATGTTGAGAGATCTTTCTCAATACTGAAACTGCTGACTGACAGGAGGCAGCGGTTCCATGTCTAAGTAAATTAGGAAGAATCATTAATAGTTCAAAGTAACAAATTTTATAACTAACCATTTATAACAAACTATTTTATTTATAGGTTATTCTTCGATGTCTTATCTTAATTTTAATAAAAATAAGTAAGTACCTACAGGGAAACCCCTCACGGAATCCCTCGGGACCGACTGAATTTTCTGTCAGACGAGTTTCCGTCTAGAGGGGAAAATAATAATAATAATAATAATAGGTAGGTAATCAAAGACGCTAAGTTTATTCTCGCTGATTCATTGTTTCATGCGTCAAAGTGGATAAAATTGTGTGTGTCAATTTCAACAGTAACACATTCATCACGAATCCCATCCAAAGCATTTTCTGGTGACAAGCCGTCGTCCATTCCCTCAGACAAAGTAATTATCCCGCTTTACCGAAACACTTACGCACAGTGTCCTTTTACAGACTGTTGCAGGCCAATCCTACCCAATTTACAGCATCCAGGACCCACATTGATTTGGCTAGCTGACGTGCTGAAGAGGACTAGTCTATTTTGCCCACTGAAGACTGTAGCATAATAAACCTGGCTGGTAACAACTGGCTCAAACAGCTGGTAGGTACAAAACGACTGTAAGCAATAGAAGTTCCCCGCCGGAACCTACTATTTTCCGGCTTACGGGGGTCTTTGAACTTAAAACTCGGCAAAAATCTGTCCGTTTCCGGCTTAGGGAGTTTCCGTCTCATAGGGGTGTCAACTTAAAAAAACACATAACGTGACTACGGAAATTTTCCGTGTTCACTGTATTCAGAAATTTATACATTTCCGACTGATTTCCCCCCATTTTCATTTTATAAGTAAACACTCAGCATGGCTGCTGTTCCGGGCGTGCCCATTCTGGGGGTTTCGGGACTTACACTAGACATTCTTGGTTTTTTCGGGGGTTTACAGGGGATATTCCGGGTTTTTCCAATAATATTTTATGTCATATTATTTGGAGGTTATAGATAAAATTTGTTGGTCATATTCCGAGGGTTTTCCGTCATCCTATTTTGAAGCTTTTTACGTCATAATTATATACTGCATCGAACTCGAGAAGAGAGTAGGTATATGAGAGATATGAGTAATAATCATGGGTTGGTAGGTAGGTAGGTATGTGGATGAAGAAAATATGGCGAGTTTAAAACCGCTATAAACACAGCAGCCCAGCATGCACACGAACATTTCTCACCGCTACTAACCTTTCGACTAATTCCCCTCGTAAAATTCAAGCATCACACTCAACTACTTTGCACTGTGTAGCATAGAATTTAGATAAATTGGAGGGAAAATTGAATTTTAATCATTAGTTCCTCTGACGGCGACATCATAATCGATGCACGTACGAATATTCATTCGTACGTATTCATTCGGTATTGGAAGTATATTCATTCGGTATTGGAGATACAACTTTAGTAGATATAACTTACTGGAGTCTCAGCTAAAACAGCCACTGCAGTAGACGACTAGTTGGTCCGACGACTGTCGAAGTCGGAAGGCCTACTTCCATGTAAGCATATCCCTCTACTCTCGTAATATCCTCATTTAGTGCATTTTCACCCTCGTTCTAGATGCCAACGTTATGAGCCGTGCACCATTCCGTAGTTGCTAATTATGACAAACCGAGGGATGCGGCGCCTTTGAAGTTGCCATCTTCCGGGGAGCCAAAGATGCCGCCTTCCTCACATTCTGTGGGAACCCCGCGGCCGCATGAACCTTCGCTTCCCCGAATGTGTATAAAATTGCTGGATGAAATTTCAGAATTTCCACTGATCTAAAAATTGAACTCACAGACAAAATGTTCCCATAGAAATGGGTGATGAAAATCTTTTTCAACCCTGTCATCAAAAACGCTGCAAAGTCCTTGCCACAAGGATTTATTATTCTACTGGACATTCCTAAAGACATTTTGGCTGTTCATTTATTGCTTTCATGTGCAATTATTGAAATGGCTATTTTTAATGGTTTCTACCAATTTTGGCCCCCAAAACACTAATTAGGCTCGGTTTTTTTTTACAGATTATTTTTGATCATTGGTAGTACCACTTAATTGTCTTGATTCACCTGTTGATACTACTTCTAGTGTTATTATACAAATGTATAGTGATTTCAGACAATTTCCCATGTTTTTGAGTCGCAAAAAATGAATTTCGGGAGCTTAAACTGCGTTACAACCTCAATTCTTCACTCTTTGGTCAAAATCAACTGAATGTTCGGTCTTCTTGACCTAAAAAACATGAAAAACGATACCTCACAAGCTCATGTTACTAAAACACCTATTTGTATAGGTACCCATGTACCCATTTTTCACTCATAACCCCCCTGGGTATATTCCAATCGGGCTGCAAAGTTTCGGGACACAACTAGCGCCCAAATGGAGCATGTGCGCGAAAAGAGCGAATTTTTCAGACCGAAAATGAAGGCGGTATGCGTGATACGGTGGACGGACATTGCATTTTTGGAATCTATGCACCTTGAAACGAAAAAGGAAAAATTTTGAGGGGGTATTATAAAAATTGTTTATTAACAGGTTATTTACAGAATAAATAAAAAATGGTTAGCTGCGGCGAGATCGTCTAAAGAAGGTGATAACGAGGTATGTGATCCGAGAAAAATGATAAGGAGAGGCATTTTCAAATTGGAAAAACTGCAGAGGCATTTTCAAATTGGAAAAACTGCAGTTGAAAATAGTGCCTAAATGATGCAAATTATATGAACGAAGCATGGCACTCATCCTACACGATGTGCCTAAGTAGGTTTATAACATCTATGGGTACCTAATTTCATCATACTATTGACCTAGGCATGTCCACATGAATTTCCACTACCTAACCGAAACTATTCAGACTGTTGATAATTTGATGGTTGGGGTCCAGAGCATCTAAGACAAAGCCAAATTTCTATTTTTTGGAGTACCTACTACATACCTACCTTCAACAAGAATACCTATCACGACCTACTGTGTGTGAAATCGCAGTTTATGAGGTATAAAACCATAATATGACACAAAACCAGTTACGGCATAAACGCATCCACTTTGCCCCGTTTCGTTACAAAATTACATAAATCAACTTTTTGATTCTTCCTATAACATTAGATAACATTATGGTCAACCATACAATGTTTTATACATACATTTCGCGTGAGTGTCGTTTGAGACAACGCTTCGCTCATATGAAATGAATCACCCCCATATGTCGGTTTTCGCAAGTTTGCTCCTTATTATTGCAATTAATTTGTCAAAATAATATCTCTCCAACAGACCTCGGTGAGAGGGTCAACATCCCCAGAATGGTGAATACCACAACTGCAAGTGTCCCGTATTCTCCAAATCAAATAGTTTATGACGAGAAACCTATGTTACAGATTACGGAGGCGGGTATGCGTTGGTTTATTATTGTCAATAATGGACCTTTGGAATCGAGCATGACAAATTTTTTTTACGTTTCGAGGTATGAAGATTCCGAAAATGCAATAAAAAAATTTCTCTCTGTCCGCCGTACGCAGCACTTCTCTTAGTTACCATGAACCAAAATTGACGAAAATCGGTTTATACCCGTAGGTCCCGTTCGGGGTCTAGTTGGTCCTCGAAGCTCGGCGTTACCTACTGTCAGCCATCTCTAAGAGGTTCAAAATAGGGGTTTAAATTTTCAGGACGCCTATACCTTTTTTTACGTGAATTTTTTTACGTTTTTAAATAGTTCTTGAACGAGTTTTTTGAGACCACCCGGAGCATTGTAAGTCCAGCCGTTCGTTCACATTGTACGTTCCGTAAGGCCCCCAAGTTTGCACCGACAGGCTCCTTGAACAGGAGGGTGAATGAAATTGTACACATTCAGCCTAAATATCATCACTAGGGAGCACGCACCTGATTATAATCACGGATTGCTGTATGAACTCGAGTTGGTTGTTCTGTGATATTATTCCATTTGAAAAATGAAGGCTGTTTTGGATTTTGTTGATAGGTACTTTTGCAACTTGAACAAACGGTGAAGTATTATTGATTGGTAAATTATGACGCAACGGCAAATTATTACACAACCGTTCATTACACCACCTAAGTAGAAGGGGCTGGATTTTGTTGATAGGCAACTTGAACAATCGTTGAAGTATTATTGATGGGCAAATTATTACGCAACGGTAAGTTATTACACAACGGTTTATTATTTGCTTTATGCTTCATGAATAACTACAAATAATTAATTATTGAATTATTGAATCCCGCGAATTTGTAGGAAATTTTAATTCCGGGGCCGGCTCCAGTACTCGATTTAGGGCTTTCCTGGGGGGAGCTCCAGGGTATTGACGCAGAAAACAGCGATCTACGCAGAAGGGCATCTAACAGGTAAATAATAAACTTTTGTGTAATAATTTGAAGTGGTTTTTTTAATGGACCGCCTCAATTTCAGAGTTTTTCATAAGAAGAAATTCCTCTACAGCTCTCGTTTCCGAGAAGGTAAATTTATCGGGTTTTCTTTGGGTTTTCCAAAACGGCAGCACGCTCCTTCAAGGAATTGTAATTTTCGAAAATCTTTTGAAACTCCTTGGTGTCTTTTGTATCTCTCGGAGCCTCTGGAACGCGTGGCGGACAGAGACAAGTCTCTTCGGTGAACAAACCGGACATTTCGCCGTTCAGGTGATTCAATTTCCCCAGCAAATCCTATATTTCCGAGCCAGCCGAATTGACGGTTCGGAGAACAACGTGACGTGGACTGCAGCTGGGAACCCGATTGTGACGCTTTGGTTGCAACCATGGCCGGCTTTAGAGAAGGCCGCGGTACAAGATTTGGCAACGCTGTAATTTTGTTTATTTCATGAGTAATACAATTGATACAGTTATTTCTGACAGTTTTTCACAAATTTTGGCTCCAAAAACTCGAATTAGGCTCCTATTTTTGACAAGTTATCTGCGATCATTGAACCTGTCATTGAACTGTCCTGATTAACCTGTCAATACTAATACCTGTGTTATACAAATTTCTGGTGATTACTGCCATTTTCATAGGTTTTTGACCCATATAATTATATTCAGTTTTGAGAGTTAAAACTTCGTTAGAACCTCAATACTTCACTCACTGATCAACTTCACATTTTTTGGTCTCCTCACCCCAAAAAACATGGAAAACGATCTCACAAGCCTAAGTTTATTAAAACCTCAAAAATATACAAAAATGTATGGTGATTTCAGGCAATTTCCCATATTATTGACTCATAAAAAACGAATTTCGGGAGCTTAGCCTGCGTTACAACCTCAATTCTTCAATCTTTGGTCAAAATCAACTTAATATTCGGTCTTCTCGCCCTACAAAACATGGAAACCGATGCCTTACAAGCTCATGTTCATTAAAACCTCAAAAATCCCTATTTTTATACCCATTTTCCTCCCATAACACCCCTGGGTGTATTCCGATCGGGCTGCCGAGCTTCGGAGCACAACTAGGACCCAAATGTGTTCCCAAATGGGGACACAAACTGTGTGCCGAAGAACGACGATTTTAGACCAAAATGTAGCGTAAATTTAAGGCTGAAACTTCGTTAGAACCTCAATTTTCCACTCTTGGGTCAAAATCGACTTCATATTCGGTCTTCTCGTCCTCAAAACAAGGAAAACGATATCTCAAAAGCTCATGTTATAACATGTTACGAAAACACAAGAAGTACCTAATAGTATGCCCATTTTAACTCATAACGCCCCTGGGTATATTCCGATCGGGCTTCTACCTAGTTGGACATTAATTTCTATTTAATACTGATACTCAATACTTAAACTTACTTACTTTTAATAATTTTTCAGATTAATACTGACGGTGGAACCATAGGACCCCTTCCGGGGTATTTGTGTACAAAAATGCACCTCAATCTCAAGTGGACGACCTCTCTTTTTTTCCCCTTCGTCGATCCCCCTCGTAGGTCATTTAGTTTGTCGACGCAAACACAAGAGAGCAGCCGACGACACTGATCCCACTTGACGAGTGACGTTGAGCGTCACCGCGCGCCACATTGCCGGCTGAGGCTCTTCGAAAAAGAAAAAAAAATTAATCTTCAAGAAGCGCTTGCACGCCTTCCAGTGACGGCGATGGACTCCCGGTTCTGTTTGATCCGAAGGAATAAGTAAACATGTAAAGTAAGAAGGGAGTGAAAGCCGTAAGTCCGGAGCCAGAAACTTGAAGTGTTTGGCTAGTGACTCGACAACCTGCGCTTCAGCCCTCTTGGTGTAGCTCGTTTGAACTCCTTTAGAAGTTACTTTCTAGGCATCCAAATACCGTACCGTGGCGCCAAGTTCCCGATCTGTCACTGGTTATGAAATAGCTTCGCTGAATAACGTCATAGATGGACAACATAATGCAAATGGAGGAATTACAATAGTTGACATCCCAACACTGGGAAATTCATTTATCCACATGATCATGCTAAAGCACTTTTCAAAGCCGACGATTATTGCAATTTATAGAATTTCAAAACCAAATTCTACCTTTTCCAAAGCAAATTCAACTTTTTCCATTTCAAATTCAACCTCCCCAACTTCAGCAACAAATATAAATTTTAATTGACTGAATTGTGAACCCCATTACCAAATTTTTGTTAAATATTTAAGGCTTAAATTGAACAACACTATAGTGGTTCAGTGCAGGTACTAGGTATGTGTTATTACAATTTAAAATTTTCCTTCTGTCAACCTTCAACTGAAGTAAGAAACATAACTTCGGTTTTTGCAAATTCTTCGTGTTGTACAAAGAAAATTACTTCTTTAATGCCTATTTCGTTGCCCATCAAACCTTCTGATGGCAACGAACTAGTAAAGAAGTAATTTTCTTTGTACAACATGAAGAATTTGCAAAAGCCGAAGTTATGTTTCTTACATCAGTTGAAGGTTCGCAAAAGGAAAATTTTTAAATTGTAACAAAAAAAGAAATAAAAAACGCACATACCTATAGTACCTGCACTGAACCACTATAGTGTTGTTCAATTTAAGCCTTAAACATGCAACAAACAGTTAGTAATGGAGTTCACAGTTCATTTTATTAAAATTTATATTTTATGCCGAAGTCGGGGAAGGTTGAATTTGAAATGGAAAAAGTTGAATTTGACTTGGAAAAAGTTGAATTTCTTCTGAAAAGGTTGAATTTGGTTTGGAAAAGGTTGAATTTGACTTGGAAATGCTATATTTGAATTGGTCATGAAAATCTTCCAAACTAACCAAACGAGTAGTTTCTGTTGATGACTATGCAGTCCAGCTTCCAAACCTACTCTCACACATTCAAGTCTAACCAGTAACTATAGCTACTTCAGAATCTCTCATGCAATAAAAATGTATTATTTCTCCTTTGTTTTTGGTTCTTCTTCTTATTTATGTATCTGAGGAGCTCTAACGAACGAAAATTTTACTTACCTACTGGAAAAATTAGAAATAAGTATTTCCGAGCGACTGCCAAAGATGGGAATACTTCAAAATTGAGTGTTAACCCTTGCAAAATTGATGATTTAACGTTTTTTAGTGAGACATTTCTGAATAGACAGTATGTAACATCTACGATGGCAAAGCTGGTTCCAGAGTTGTGCTCAAATGGCTCAAACAATTTAATCTCACCATTCATCCAAATTCGGGTTCATCAGGAATCACAAATTGCACTTTAACTGTAATGTAACCCCTTACCTACGAACTATAGGCATTTTATGTAACTCTTACCGACGTAATTTCCATATCCAGATCCCAGCTCTTCCTGTTATAACATAAGTACGGCTTTATTCGTAAGTAAGTCGCCTGTATTCGTGGGGCAGTTTAGTGCAACTCCTGACATCTTTGGGAATTATTTGCCGACGGTGGATCCGCGGTCCCCGGGTCTTATGAAAAGATGTCTTTGGAAGCGAAGAACGAAACTTCCGAAGAGAATTGACTATTGGGAGCCACAGATGTTTGTTTCGAGATAAAGGCCGCTGCCACATAGACCAGACTATGGACAAACAATGATAAAACCATGAATATAAAAATAAGGGGCCGTAGGTAAAACTCATGAGCCGGTCCTCGTCCCTCACTTTGCTGGACACCAAGATTGAACAGATCTTCAGGTGGTTTTCAGATATTGTATCTATTTAATGCAGATCCTACCCCCAAGTTTTAGGGTTGGTACCGATCCAGTTATTTAGGTGTATAACTGGTAGTAAGAACAAACGTAGTAATAACATAAGTTCAAGTTACTTATTTCCATACTCCGAAATGGTGAACATTAAAATTCATGTCTCGAGCATCTCAGTTAACATTTCCGTAATTAACCAACTACTATTTCGGGGTCCGGATTCAACCCCACGCTTTTCTATGTATTTCCATCTCGAAGTTGCGAGCTCAACAGGACCATGGGTGAATATTCTAAATCTAACTAGGTTCAGCTGTACATGAATGCCTTACTACATGAAGCTAATCCATGGATTACACTACACCAAATTTTGGTGTATTATTCTGTGAATAATACACCTATGTAATCGCTCAACAAACAATTTTTATAACACCCCCTCAAAATTTTTTCTTTTACGTTTCAAGGTGCGCAGAACCCATAAATGCAATGTACGTCCGCCGTATCTTGCATACCGGCTTCATTTTCGGTCAAAAAAATTCGTTCATTCGCACACATGCTCCACTTGGGCCCTAGTTGTGTCCGGAAGCTTTGCAGCCCGATCAGAATACGCCTAGGGGTGTTAAGGCGAGAAAAATTGGTGTAAAAATAGGGGTTTTCGGGGGATCTTTGAAGTTAGTGAACATGAGCTTGCGAGGTATCGTTTCCATGTTCTTTAGGGCGAGAAGACCGAATATTATAGGCTGATTTTGACCGAAGAGTGAAGGTCTGAGGTTGTAACGAAGGTTAAGCTCCCGAAATTCATGAGTCAACATGGGAAATTGTCTGAAAGCACCATACATTCGTATAATAACACTAGAAGTATTATCAACAGGTGAATCAAGACAATTAAATGGTACTATCAATGGTCAATAATAATCTGTAAAAAAAAAGCCGAGCCTAATTCGTGTTTTTGGGGGCCAAAATTGGTGGAAACCATCAAAAATAGCCATTTCAATAATTTCACATGAGAGAAACAATAAATAATGAACAGCCAGAATTTCTGTAAGTATGTCCAGTAGAATAATAAACCCATGTGAGAAGGACTTTGCAGAGTTTTCTTAAGTAACTGGTCCTTCGTTTGAATTTAAAACCTGGGTCTAACAAAATAACTATTACGATCTTTTCAACGGAAAGGCGTCGAGTCTGGTTGAGTGAATCCGTTACGGAAGGGCTGAAGAGGTTTTCAAGAGATTCAGAGATTTGATTTATGTCACATCGCCCCGTCAGACTTGTGCCACAAAACGGCTCTATCGCCGACCACGGATCTCCAACTTGGGTATGTCTACAGGCGTAATCTCGTCGAGGAAATCGCCCAAGACCCTCCCACTACACCCTGTAACTAATCACTCACTTCCTCCTCTCCAAAATTGACGTCCCTTCTTACAACATTTAAAAACCCCTCCCAAAAGGTCTTGCTCGTTGCCGAAGTTTTTTTTTTCTTTTTCTTTTTCTGGTGGGGAGAGACCCAGACTGAAGGACTAGTCGACTGATTTCAATTATTTCTAATTAATACTCCCGTCTTTCCGAGGTCCATCTACACCGAGGTCCATTAGCCGAGGATCTCAAGAAAAACCCCCACCCCGCGTAGTATCTCATAAATAAGCGACGTATCGGGCCATGATCGCTGGCGTAAATCTGATGAGACTCGGGAGGAAGTAAAAATAGTTCGCCTTCTCTCCATTTTTCCCCACCCGGTGCCGTTGGGCTAATGGCACTTCCACACAAATAATAATGTACATCCTGATAATGAACGAGGTAAACAATATTTAGGTAAACAATATTATTATATATTCCAGACGATGTCTGTCCTTGGATAGGTACATGATAAACATTCCAAATTTCGCTAAATATTTCTGTGGTGATCGGCTGCTCATCTGATACACTGTAATGTCTAAACAGGCCGAATCTAATCGACCTCCTAGAGTGGGGACCCCCGAACCCCCTCTGGGTCCTGTACCAGGGATACCTATATAAGAGTTGCAAATTTACCAATAAATCATCCTATTCACAAACCGACCTACTAGCGTCAAGTGAACTCTATTCTACCTCAGCTCCCGCTGGATCATCACAATTTCGTACTGCCAAACAAAAGGATGAGTTCGAAGGTGAGCAATTTTCAAAAATTCTAAAGAAGTCAAATTTGAGTTTTTAGGGGCCAAAAGTCGGTAAAAACGGCTAAAATCGCCAACAATGGACACAAAATCACTTAAAGTGGTATGGAAGGGTGAGTTAAGACAAAAAATGGCCATTTCAGTTGTTTCTCATGCAGAATGGGGGTCAAATTTGGATTTTTGGGAGTCGAAGTTAGTATTAAGGGCTAAAATCAATATTAATTCACCTGACGTTGTGCGGAAAGGTCATTCACGACGTAGGGACTATTTCGATGATAAAAATATTTTTCTCAAAAAAGAGTGGGTCAAATTTGACTTTATAAGGGTAAAAAATCTGTAAAAATTGCGAAAATCAGGAAAAAATTATTTAATTTTACGAGAAGTGGTATGGGTTTTCGCTATATCATCTTTTTACATAATATCACGAATACTTCTTTGAAAATTCGCCCTTACAGCCATGCTGCATGACTGGAACTTTTTCTTTTTTTTTGGTAGTAGTAGGTAGCTCGCTACATACGTAAGTCGAAACGTGAGAGCTTCGAAAGGCCAGCCGATGGCTACAATACCTACGAAACGGGATGGAGACCTTGGAACAGCATGAGTTCGCCAAGCCACCTCACAAAGAAGCAATACTTATATCTTATACTGCTGCAAAAATTTACAGTCACCTACCAGCAGTATCTCTGAAGAATCTTCCTCCAAATAAAATCAAGTCATCCCTGAGGTTAGATTGATCGGAGTCCCCCTCTACTCTTCAGATAAGTTTTTGCATAGTCGTGGACTCTTCCAATTTAGTTACCTCCGGCTTTTATAAAGTCGTGTTTGTCCGTTGTAATATAACTAAAAACGCTGCAAATTATTACACTAAGGTTTATTATTTTACTATAGATGCCTCCCCCCAGGAAAGCCCTAAATCGAGTACTGGAGCCGGCTCCGAAATTAAAGTTTCCTACTAATGCGCGGGATCCTTCATGAATGCGGGATGCTTCATGAATAACTATTCATGAAGCATAAGGCAAATAATAAAACATTGTGTAATAATTTACCAGTACAGGTGCCCCTTCTACGTAGATAGTATAAAGAACCGTTGTGTAATCATTTGCCCATCAATAATACTTCAACTTTCGTTCAAGTTGCAAAAGAACCTACCAACAAAATCCAACAGATCCATCACTTTTCAAATGAAATAATATCACAGAACAACCAACTCGACTTCATACAGCCATCGGTGATTATAATCAGGTGCTCCCTAGCAATGCTATCTGGACCGGACTTATACCGTTTGATTCACGATCGTGTCGACGAAGCTTTTCGGTGCAAACGAACGGCTGGTCTCAAAAAATTCTTCAGTTCAAGATCAATCTAAAAACGTTAAAAAACCATACCCATCTATTGAGTTTTCAAGCTACGGCGTTCTGAAAATTTCAACCCCTTAGAGATGACTGACAATAACGCCGAGCTTCGAGGACCAACTTGACCCCGAACGGGACCCTTTAAACCAAATTTCAATTTTTGTTCATGGTAACTAAGAAAAGTGCTAAGTACGGAGTACGTACAGACATTTTTTATTGCACTTTCGGATTCTACATACCTTGAAACGGAAACCATCAAATTTTGAGGGGTGGAGGGGTTAAAAATTTTGTTTTCATGCTTGATTCCAAAGGTTCATTATTGAAAATAATAAACCAAAATTGTACGGCCATTTTGATGTATCTCCACTCATTCGTTATTTCCTGTGTACCTACTATCTACCAATCTGGGTTATACCTTATTGACCGACTGGTCGAGCCATAGCTGCATGCATAAGCCAGACCGCAGCGTGTTCCAAGGCACTGCGTACTGAATAACGAGTCAGGTTTCCATAGCAATCCGCCTTCTTCCAGAGTTTTGAGTATTTCGCCTTCAAAAACAGGTGGTACTGATCTATGAGCAATTAACTAATACCAGTTCGCTCCCCCTTATTAGCTCTGGAAGCCGCAGACTCCCAACATCTTTTTTCCACCGCTTTCCTGCCGACCCTTAAGACACACCCTCAGCAATCAACCCTTGCGATACACACCCCATCCGCAATTGGTGGCGTTGTCATAACAGCTCTGGCTTTTTTTTACCTTAGCGTTTTCTCCTTTTTCCCTCGGGCCCTAACTGTCAACAGCCTGTAACTTATTAGTCCCGATATGGTTCATTTCGACTGTTATTCTTTATTGGTACGCAGGTTTTTTTATATTTTTTTTACACGCAGTTTGTCGTGGTTGAGTGTGAACGGCACATCAAACTCCGTGTTTTTCCTCACTTCTAGAATGAAGACAGTCAACTGTTTGAATACAACCAATTTATATCGAGACTCAAATACCGAGGATGAGTGGGACGGTTGAGGGACATTTGTATATTGTCGTTCAACCGTGCTGTTGTTTTGAACTACACTAACTGCTCTGTGTAGAACGGCGAAGCCGTGAAAAAATGAACCACAAAAACTACATTATTTACGGGGCATTATAGTACAGAACTTTGGTACTATCAGTCGACGACGCAATTTAAAGGTATCCATGTGGTGTAAAAGTACTAAAAAAGTACACGTAGTCTCAAGCTGTATCTTCCAAAGCATAGACGATTTTTTATAGCATGGAAAATGGTTTTGCTAACTAACGTGCTCCGCAGCTCGTATGTGTCTAGGTAGGTCTGATACAGCTGAGCCCTTAGACTAATTTCGTTTCTATTCAACCAACGACGATAAGCTAATCCAAAAATGAAGCTCTCAGAGCAGCAGTCAAAAACTGAGCTCTCCGATCAACTGAGCCAAAAGTTGAGCTCTGATCAGCTGAGTCGAAAATCTCAGATGAGCAATGTTCTTCTGTACCCGTACTAAGTGCGAAGCTGTCAGTGGCGAAGCCAGAATTGTTGAATGGGGGGGGTTATCGGAAAAAGAAAAAGTTCCAATCATGCAACATGGTTTTAAAGCGAATTTTCAAAGAAATATTCGTGCTATTGCGTAAGAAGATGACAGCGATTTTTCAGTGATAAAAGTCAAATTTGACCCACTTGTGTTTCAGAAAAGTATTTTTATCATAGAAATAGTCCGTCCGTCGTGATTCACCATCCCACACAACGTCAGGTGAATTAATATTGATTTTAGCCCTCAACACCAATTTTTGACCCCTCAAAAATCAAAATTTGACCCCTATTCTGTATGAAAAACAATGAAATGTTGGTTGATGGTGGTTTTGTGTCTTTACTCACCCTTCCATACCACATTCAGTGATTTCCTATCAATTGTTCGCAATTTTAGCCGTTTTTACCGACTTTTGTCCACTAAAAACCCTAATTTGACCCCCTTGCTCATCTTCGAACTTACGCTTTGTTTAGCAATACGAACGTTTTGGCGAAATTTGGAATTTTTATCATGAACCCAAGGGCAGATATCGTCTGGAGTGACATATAAACATATATAGGTACGTATAAATTGTTGTTACCATCATCTAGAGATGAAATGCTCTGAAACGGATTTGCCTATAAAAAAATTTGAAAAATTCATGTTCTGAAAATGTTGGACCCATTGCAATAGCTTCATTTTCTTTGAACATCCGCTTATAAGGTTTGAATTTACAAACAAAGCTGAATGTAAATTTAATAAAGCACTAGATGTTACAGGTAATTAGGTAAGTTAACGGTAAAACAAAACATATTTATTTGGCAACAATGTTAGCGAATTTTCAAAGAAAATTAAGTTATTGCAATGGGTCCAACATTTTCAGAACATGAATTTTTGAATTTTTTTTATAGGCAAATCCGTTCCAGAGCATCCTGAGTTCATCCCTAGATTTTGTACGTATATTTATATTTTATTTATGTGTCACTCCAGACGATATCTGACCTTGGATAAGTGATAAAAATTTCAAATTTCGCCAAAATGTTCTTATCGCCAAACAGTTGGAAGATGAGCCATTTTCAAAAGTCTAAGGGGGTCTAGTTTGTTTTTAGGGTAAACAATTGATAAAAACTACTACTGTTGCGATATAAAATCACAACGTGAAATGGAAGGATTAGTAAAGACAGAAAAATACCATTAATTGTTTTACATACAGAATAGGTGACAAATTTGAATTGGGGAGGTGGTCAAAAATGTGTATTAAGGGCTTAATATACATTATAGGTATTAATTCACCTGACATTGTGTGAGATGGTGATTCACGACAGAAAGAGGGACTATGTTGATGATAGAAATATTTTTCACATTCATATATTTCAGAAATATTCACATTGCTCGTTTGTAATAAAATAAACCTTAATATTATTTAAATGTTTGTTACTGTTGTGATTGATATCATTATTGAAGATTTAATTTTAATTTGTGATAGATCTGATTTTAATTTAAAGTTTTCGAGCCAATGGGGAGGGGGGGATGAACCCCCCCCCCCCACTGGAAGCTGTTGTCAAAATTATTCATGGATACAAATTTCCTTTCGATCTGCCAGTATTATTATGAACATACATGGGTAGGTACCTACTCAATTTGAATTTCACTGGAATTTTCCACTTTACCACTTCCACTTTCTGATGATCCCAATCTGAAGTCTCCAACGTGAGTCATGTTTTTCGGATATTAACTTGAATTAGGTTACGGCGCAGTGTTCACGCTTGACATGACCAAAAGCCTGGTTTGTATCTGCCCACATGCGTTCGGGTCCTTCCTTGAGGAATTAATCTGGTCCAGATGACGTCCAGGGTACCCGATCGGGCCTTGCCGACTCAAGAGATTACCGAATTATCTCATAGAGTAGGTATATATATTGAGGCCGAAAGAATGCTCTCTAGCTTTAAATGGAAGCATTACAGCTATCGATTTTGTAATTTCGCTGAAGAAATTCCTCATGTCAGAACTTGGCCTTTTCAATAATAAACCTTTGGAATCGAGCATCGAAAACAAAAATTTAACTCCCCCTCAAAATATGATGGTTTCCGTTTCGAGGTAGATAGGTACACACCTACCTAGAATCCAAAAATGGATTTAGAAAATTTCTATCCGTCCGCCGTACTTTGCACTTTCCTTAATTACCTACCAAGCACCAGAATTAATGAAGTTTGGTTTGTAAGTACCATTTGGGCTCTGGTTGGTCCGCGAAGCTCGGCGTTACTGTCAATCAACTCTAAGGGGTGAAAAACAGGGGTTGAAATATCCAGAGAATCCCCATACATATTTATATATACTATATCTATGTATATATATCTATGAGAACCCCTATCTAGGAAAATTTTATTTTTAGGCGTGGGTTTTCTCGCATTTTTGAATAATTTGATTTTTGGTTTATTATTTTCAATAATAAACGTTTGGAGCCGAGAATGGAGGAAAAAAATTAACCCCCCCCCCAATTTGACGGTTTACGTTTCAAGGTAGTATGTAGAATCCGAAAATGGAATAAAAAAAAATTCTGTGTGTCCGCCGTACGCCGTACTTAGCACTTTTCTTAGTTACCATGAACCAAAATTAATTAAATAATATGATTTGTAGGTCCCATTCGGGGTCTAGCTGGTCCTCGAAGCTCGGCGTTACTGTCAGTGAAAAATGGGGGTTGCAATTTGCAGAACGTCGTAGCTCGAAAACATTCAATAGAAGGGTATGGTTTTTTTGGCGTTTTTAAATTGAACTTCAGCTTCAGCTCCCAAAATTCATTTTTTATGAGTCAAAAACCTCGGAAATTGTCTGAAGTCACCATAAACTTGTATAATAACACTAGAAGTATTACAACAGGTGAATCAAGACAGTTAAATGGCACTATCAATGATCAAAGATAATTTGTCAAAAATAGGAGCCTAATTCGTGTTTTTGGGGGGCAAAATTGGTGGAAACCATAAAAAATAGCTATTTTTAATATTGCACATGAATGAAACAATAAATGTATTTCCAGCATTCCTGCAGCAGAATAATAAATCCATGTGACTTTGCAGCGTTTTTGTTTTTGGTATCATGAGCTTGTGAGGGATAGTTTTCCACGTTTTTTGGGGGCGAGGAGACCGGTCGATTTTGAGCAAGCTAAGAATTGAATTTGTAACAAAGTTTCAGCCTTCAATTTACGTTAATTTTTTGTCTAAAATCGTCTTTCTCCCGCCAGGCTCCATTTGGGTCCTAGTTATGCTCCGAAGTACGGCGGCCAGATCGGAATACACCAAAAGGTGTTATGGGCGAAAATGGGAGAATAAATTGGGGTTTTGGTTTATTTTTTGAGGTTTTAGTGAACATGAGCTTGTGAGGAATCGTTTTCTGTGCTTTTTAGGGCGAGGAGACCGACCGAATATGAAGTTGATTTTGACCAGAGTGAAGAATTGAGGTTATAACGAAGGTTCAGCTCCCACAATTCATTTTTTATCCGTCAAAAACCAAGGAAATTGTCTGAAAACACCATAAATTTGTATAATAATACTAGAAATAGTATCAACAGGTGAATCAAGACAATCAAATAGCACTATCAATGATCAAAGATAACAACTGGAGCCTAATTCGTGTTTTTGGGTGCGAAATTCGTTGAAACCATCAAAAATAGCTATTTCAATTATTGCGGATGAAAGAAAAAATAAATGAACACTGTAGGTATGTCCACCAGAATAATAAACCCATGTGACAAGGACTTTGCAGCGTTTTTAAATTAGGACATCTTCAATCTCAACGTTTTTAGCTATTAAAATAGTCTTTTATTGTATAAAGGCACCAATTCCCTGCATTTTAACGGAATTGATCCAAATTTGCAGGTATTTTCAAATTTTCCATAATTTTTAAGGCCAATAAGGTGACTCTTAGGAGTTTTTCTTTTCTTTTACTTTTGTTTCATAGGTACCTGCATATTTGATAATATTATTCATTTCCTCATTTTTTCCCCATCTCTTCCTGATAGATATTTACAAAATATGTGAATTACTTACATAGGCCATTTTATGCTGATGTTTAATATGTTTTCAAGTTGTTCTTGTATGCACTATAGACTACCTAGTCTGAAGCATAATAAAAGTCAAATAAATAAAATAAATAAATAAATAATAATTTTAGAGCAACCGGCTCTTCGCATGCGCAACCGTGGAATCCTATTTAAGAACAGCATCACTGTGGAATTGGTTGATCTGCAAGGGCCAATCTGGCCCATGAAAATGTCAATAGAATCGGTACAACAGAACCGGGAACAAGCTAAGACCCGGTAGGCATTTGTTATTGAGTGTGCGTAGTCGCTACTACCACCACTCACTCAAACGTTCACAGGGAACCATCAGGGACGGAATCACCAAGATTTCATCGAAACTGACCGAATAGAACCTGACTGCCGGCAATGTTTGCGCACTGGCAGACAAAAGTTGAGGTCGAATTTTGATGAGAAAAGTAATATGGGACCTTGTGAGGATCAATAGGTGCATACCCTCGAAATTTCAACTCGTTTGGATTCATTCCATAAGATAATTACGTACAGTTACTTGGTGGTTAAAGGAACTACGTACCGATAGACTAATAAAAAGGCAAGAAACCAAATTTTTTTTCTAGGTAATTGTATTTTTTTTGTAATTGCAGCTTTTGCAATTATTGTAACTGTAGCCTTTGCTCTCCAACCTTCGGTACGCAGGCACCTACCTAATGAGGAAGCGAAACCAGTGAAGTAGGTATATTTACTACTGCCTAACGATTCTTTTCTGGAACCAGTATAAAGACAATCGCTCCAAGATTATTTTCAGATCCTTCACTACGTGCCCAGATCTGATAGTAGGAAATCTTCACCTCAAATCTGTACTTAAGTCATCTAGTCGTGCATTCGAGTGCCCCAGAGTGAAATACGGCCGGCCCATTTATTTTGCTTTTCTTTTCAAGCGTGTTCTCCCTGAAAATAGAATTATTTCTTGGTATAGCGTCAAATGAGCGTTCTTCAAATAAAATAAAATAATTAGATGGCTGTGTAAATTAGTTAAGTGGTGTCATACAAAGTAATTGTAAGCTTTGATATAAGTGGGTTGTGTCATCGCATTTAATTTGTAATTTTAATGTACTGTTGTATTATGGGGCCCTGCCCTAAAACAGTGTTAATAAAGAAAGTTTAAAGTTTAAAGTTATCGGAAAAATTTCAGCGTGACGGACGATTGAGATTATCTAGTAATTACAGTAGCGAAGACGTGTTTGAATTCATGCGTTAGCCAGCTAATTATTAAAGTTCCAGTCATGTAGCATGGCTATGTGAGCGAACTTTCAAAGAAACATTCGTGCTATTGTGTAAAAAGATGATATAGCGAGAAACAATACAACTTTTCGTAAAATTAAATCTTTTTTTCGTGATCCTAGCAATTTTTCACCATCCCACACAACTTCAGGTGTACTCGTATTAGTATTGATTTTAGATGTTAATACCAATTTTTTACCCACAAAAATCCGAATCCCCTATTCTGTATGAGAAACAACGGAAACGGTCATTTTCTGTCTTTACTAACATGGGTGATGGGGGGGTATGGCCCAGAGATCTCATATGAATTGATCGCGATTTTAGCCGTTTTTACCCATTTCTGACCCCTAAAGACTCAAATTTGACCCCCTTAGAATTTTTGAAAATCGCTCAGCTTCGAACTCATCCTTTTGTTTGGCAATACGAACATTTTGGGGAAATTTGGAATTTTCATCACGTAACCAAGAAGATACCGTCTGGAGTGACACATAAACAACAAAACTGTATATAAATATATATAAATTATGTATTAAACAATTATACATAAACTATAAATATATCATATATTTTTGGTAAAATGTAGGGAGAATTCAGGATGCCCTAAAACGGATTTGCCTAAACAAAAATTTCAAAAATTCATATTCTGAAAATTTTGGACCCACTGCAATAGCGTCATTTTCTTTGAAAATCTTCCAAAAAAATTAGCATAGGGATGTACGTAAGTATAGAGGCTTCATCTTCAAGTAAACAATCAAAGAACACCCGTTTTGCATGGCTGAGTGAACAAATTGGTCTGATTTGTGAGGTGTTTAATTAACTCATTAGGTTAACCCGTCCGTTGGATACCTACCATCAAAAGGATTTTGAAGGCGGGACGAAGGACACGGATGGTCCCTTGTAAGAAGTTATAGCGACGAAATCTTTGGCAATGGTCCGAAACGGAGACGCACAGCTGAACTGCTCCACAGGCTTTTACGTCATCTAAATCCCAGATCAGTAATGAGCCAAGTCAATGAATCTATAATTCATATCAGAAAATTTTAGGTGGTCACCTAACTCACATGTACCGGTGGATAAATCCCAGCACTTCTACCAGGAAAACAATGAGGTCTTGAAACACCGTGTAACTATTAGTATCCACCTATCTTGTACTCAGTTACTGCACTGTGATTGTTATTCGACAACCAACAACTACGCAGTACAGCTACCTACCTACCTAGTTGTTAGTTCAACTAAAACTACACTAGCGTGAACAACTAACTAGCAAATAATACTATTTAGTTGAATCAACACAGCTGAACTAAAATTATGGTAATCCAAAATTGGTGGAAACCATCACAGAAATGCTATTTCGATTATTTCACACGAAAGAAACAATAAATGAACAGCCAACATTTCTGTAGGTATGTCCAAGTGACAAGGACTTTGCAGCGTTTTTACCTATCGAAGGTTCAGCTTACTGAACGAATCATACTAAGAAGAAGCTATAGCTATTGCCTACACACTTGGTAAACAATCCTTCATCTTGCTATAGGAGGTACCTCGTAGATAAAGTAATAATGTCATGAATTCTCTAAGTACAATAGCTGAAGAAGAAAAGAGCTCGAGTCATGCAGCATGACCACTTGAGCGAACGTTCGAAGAAACGCAGCAACTGTAATAAGTATCGAATACTTTCTATAATTATGTCCACATATATAATTATGTCATTCTTTGACACTTCTGCCCTCAATCGTGCAGGTACGTTATTCATAATGGTTTATTGAGCCAAACTACTCTTTTTTTAAATTTTACAGAATTTACTGGATTTTACTGTCATTCACATTTTGGAAAAGTGTTGGGAGTGACAAAAACTCAATATTGAATCCTTTTGAAGAAAAAATAAATTTTTAGACGACAGATAACTTTTATTGAGCTTCAGACAATTCAGTCCATGTGCCCATTCCAATTAAACATAGGCATCAATTATTATTTATTGTTACCTGCTATTTCTGCCGCTAAACACTATATTGCTACGTAGGTACCTACACAGGTAACTAGCTGTAATACCACGTTACCTAGAAACATGTTAGCACAATGGGCAATGTATCGATGGAGGCGGTACCTAGGTATGAATTAAAATTCCACCCGATGATCCATAGAAACGCCACTACCCACGTCGCTATAGCTCCCTTCCCGTGAAATGAATGGCGACGGGCGGTGCCCCAGGAATAAACGTGGTTGAATCTGACAGGGCCCATTAGCTGCCTCTTTGCCACCTGTCCTCGCCATCTCAACAGTAATTGTCACCTACAACACACTATATAGGTAACCCTATTTATTACCTACCTGCGAGAAAGATTCCATCGATGGACTGACTTTATTCACTGTTTAATGCACGCCTCTCAAAAGAATAGGAATTTTCGTTATATACCCTTATACATGCTCTGCCCCCCCCCCCCCCCCCCCCACAAAGGAAGGACACATTCTCATGCCATTCTCCTTCAACAACTTGCGGTAACTCTGCAGTTCTAAGCAGTCATCGGATTGGACGCTCCACGAAAAATGCTCACTTATGAAAAAAATATTCCGTGTCCTTTGAAAGGGCTGGGAAAACCTTTTCATGGAATATCTCCAATACGAATTTCACTGCGACGGCTGGGGGTCTGGGACTGTCTATTCAGGTAAAAGGCGTTCACAGCATCCTCAGTGGTGGTTGAAACACGCAGTGAATGGTTTCACAAACCTAACGATCTCCACTTTTATATTAGGTACTGTCTTTTCTAGGGATACCTCGAAAGACCAGTTTGTTTTATTAATTGGTAATTGTCTTCCATGTTAGTTGTTTTTTTGTTAAAGGCATTCCTCCCACCCGGTCGCGTTGGTCCTCAAACCAAAAGATGGCGCTGAGAACCAAATCGGGAAGTTGCTGCTTCAAGCAATGGCAGAGCTCCCAACACCGAACTGCAGCAACGGCTGTCTATGGAACCAGTAACCTTGAGTTACGTATAGTGTAGGTACATAGGTAGTGTTTAATCAATGGATCAGTTTAGGTCATGAGAAGGTTACTTATGGAACACAAACTTTACTTTCTTATCGTTTACTCATCTAGCCAAATTACCTAACATTCCCTACACTGTTCATCCCTCCTTCTCCGAGGTATCACCCTTCAAGCTGAACCACAGCCATCGAAACACAGAGAAGGTGTCAACAATAATCGACAAAAGATCTTCAACCAGGTGATATCAATTTCTTATTCTAAATAACCGAATGTGCTGATCCGGTACTCGTATGTGCTTCTGCCTGATTTAGGTTCATAATCCTGAGAAGTCGGAAAGCAATTTCACTAATTCCATGTAGGTAGTTTATGCAGTACTGTCCATGTGTATAGTGTTGCAGTATGCCAACTTTCCTATTCCTCTAGTTCGAGGTCGCTAATACAACGAATCCTTGTGTACATCTGATGTATACTCGTAGTATTGATAACTAAATCTAACTTAAGTTGATCCAAAGGTTCACCCTCGACTTGTTATAACTGAGGATGAGTAACTAGGTAGTACGAGGGTGGATCAAATATAAACGGGACTTTTTTTAAAAATTTTATTCGTTAGAAAATAAAAACCAGGTATGTCACTTTTCTACATAGTCTCCTGCTTTCGTGACGAATTTTTCCCAGCGAGTAGGAAGTTTTTTGATCCCAGCATCAAAAAACGATGAAGGTTGCGTCTGAAGCCAATTGCGCACGAAACCCTCCACCCCCTCATCATCCTCAAATCGTTGTCCGCCTAGCGCTTCTTTAAACGGCCCAAACAAGTGAAAATCACAGGGCGATAGGTCAGGGCTGTAGGGAGGATGATCAAGTGGAGTCCAATGCATTTCTTCCAATTTTTGAACAGTTAGGGCTGCAGTATGGGTCTCGGTCGTGGAGGAGGATGACGTCAGGAATTGGTTGATTCCGTCTTTTGTTGCGATATGCAGCCCTCACCTGAGTCAGCAGCTCACAATAGTAGGCAGCATTGATTGTTCTTTGCTCACGCAGAAAATCAATGAGCAAAACACCTCGATAGTAAAAAAAAAAAAAAAAAAAAAACAGTTGCAAGGACCTTGCCAGCAGGCAGTCGAGTTTTCGCTTTCACTGGGGCTGTCTCCTCCTTCATCCGCCACTCCATACTGGCTTGCTTCGATTCGGGTGTATAATGATGGACCCATGTTTCGTCGCAGGTGACGATGCTAGCCAAAAATGCTTCCCCTTCTTCCTCAAACCTTGCAAAAAGCCTCTAACAGACCTCCAAACGTCTCAACTTCTAATCTGCAGTCAAAAGGCGAGGGACCCATCTGGCACACACTTTACGGAATCCTAGGTGCTCTGTAATGATCGTTTGGTAGCTCCCATAACTTATCCCTACCTGCTCGCAATTTCGGAGACAGTCACACGTCGATCACCTTCAAGAATGTCACGAACCGCTTGAATGTTCTCATCCGTAATGCTGCTCCGGGGACGACGATCGTGTTCCTCATTCTCTTCCCTCCTGAAACTCTTTGTGCCAGGCAAACACACGGGTTCTAGAGAGGGTTTGGTCCCCGAACTGGGCGGTCAACCTTTGAAAATTTTCCGAAGGTTTGACTCTTTCAAGGGCAAGAAATTTAATGATAATTCGTTGCTCAATGGAAACGGGCACCTTTTCGTCAGACATCGCGATCACTACTCATGAAAGGTCGTAAAGGGGGAGACGCCCCCGTCATCCACCTTCTAATGAACCTGTCCAAACAATCTCGAAGTGACGGCCCGCTTCTGTCAACCGTCGGCGCTCAGAGGTCAAAGTCCTGTTTATATTTAATCCACCCTCCTACCTTTTTATCCAGTCAAAGATTGATAACACTGTTATCTGTCACAATTCACATCTGTCTTGGTCAGTTGTGTATTATACTGTAAATTGTTTTTGATGCTTCACCTACGTAGGCGTTGTAAAAGTTCTCTAACTTGGGAAACATTTTTTCTCACAAGAGTACGTCATCTCTTTGGATGGTTTTCATGAAAATGTAGGGGGGTCCCCTTTCGAACGAAGAACCACGTAACATTTATTTCTCCTAGTTATCTGCAACGCCCCTTGAATCTGAAACAGCATAGAAACATTATAAAAGATTAGCTGAAAACAAGTGCTCTACTCATTCAACAAGGGCTAATACAGAGAGACATATTCGGGATGCAAAACTAATAAACTAAAACTTCAAAGTGGACAATTTTTAAAGTATGTACAGACATTTACAAAATATAAAAACACCACTGACACGTACTTGACATCACAGTACATAATACAGATATAGCATAATCTCACTAATGGGTGTATGAATAAAATGCAAAATTGAATCGAATGCACAAGAACATTGGGAGGCAGAAAGTGAGATAAATTTATGTTTAAGAACCAAAAATTGCAACCATGTATCATGTTATTAACTCGAAAAGTGAAGGCTAGGTAGAAATCTACTACTTGAAACGTATGTGCTCGTTTCTTCTGACGATGTCTTGTCTACATTTCTTGAGCACCATAGATGATACATGTTAAAACGTGACAACCAAACAAGCGTCATTGTTTACTATCCATTTATAACATTCATTTATATAGTTATAGTATGAAACTAGGAAATAAATACCAAGAACAAATACGAAATAAATTCGTGATAAATCAAGAGCTTTCCAACGAATGGAAAACGATTTTTGTCAGATGAAAATGAAAGAAGTTTCATTTCCCTAGCAACTACTCGGTTGTACGTGAAAACCACTATGCATTGTGCGCGAAAAAATTTGACGCGCAAAATCGGCTCGCAAAAAATGCTAGTACCCCAGGGCTAAAACATGATACATGTTAATATAACTGCAATACATCCTGTTTGAGGCATAACACTACCTTCCTAATATATTATTCATTTGATAAGCCCAATAATACAGGTATAACTTAGGAAAGCAAAGCAGCTGTATTTCTGCTTGGGATGTGGCTCTCTTGCAGTTTTAACCATTTTTGTTGTTGTTGCAAACAACGGCCCTCACAGTACGTTGCTGGGCATAAAATGTATTGGGTAACATTTTGGTACCGATTACATTAGTAATCCGTGTTAATTTCACCAAAATCTTTGAAAGTGCCCTGATATCTTTTTTATTTATTTTATTATCTTTTTTTTTAGACAACTCAGAAGTGGGGTATGGAGCACAAACATTTCGACCCTAGGTAGGTAGGTACTATCGCGGCTCCAACTGATGGATGTGAATTTGGTTTATTAGTTTCAATAATGAACCTTAAAAATCGAGAGAAAAATTGATATCCGCGTGTGTAAAATTAGTAGAAATACAAGCACCTCATTCAAACAGAAGACCGTGGAAAAGCAATTACAGATTTTGGCACCACATAATATGCCCAGGATCGGTACTCTGACTTAACATAAATATATAACACAAACCAACGACAAATCAATAATTTTTTGTTGAACAAATAACAGATTGGGATAAAACACCAAAGGAGGCAGCATGGCGCTTGGTCTAGGTACATGCCTGACAGACCGATAGAAATTAATAACCCCACATAGACCCTCATAGTAGACCCACATAGTAGAACCTATAGTGCATGGTGGGAAAGAAAATCCTTCATTCACTGTTCACGAGAATGAGTTTGTAAGCAGGGGCGTTGCGTCCAAGAGGCCACTTGGGCCACTGCCCGCCCCGGCACCCAGAAACACTAGGAGTAAAAAAACTCCATTGTTCAGTTAGCATTTGAATTTCCCTCTGTACACTGTACCTACATTTTTCACAACGTTCAACAGGGACTCGCCAGATTTCTCTGGCTGTGGAATGGAAATTCTATGGATATTCAATATTATAGTAGAGCATCCATGGTGTGCTCCACAGACCGAGCATGTTATCGGAATAAAGCGACAGTAATCAATGTCCTGCAATCGAAATCGAAACCTAGGCTCCTGAAACTGGCAGGTAGGTTCTGGGTCCTGGGACCTAGTGTCGCCATGGCAACTGAGAAAAGTGGCCCATCCGCGCATGCTCAGTCGAGTAAAAATATTTTTTGCCACGCCCACTTTGGGTCCAGTCCCCAAAATCTGATTTCCACTCCAAAATCGTCCATTTTCACAATCGATTTCATCCCTTCGATTCAATTTGTTGTTGTTTTACTTCCTCACTACCGGAGGTAGGAAAGCCTTGGATTCGTGATTGAGTAAAAAAAATTTAATTGGTCACTACCGTCCCGGGAATGGACTGCTGAGGTGGTGCGACACCCGCAGGACCAGTCCATGCACCAGGTATGGGCACCAGTAACGGAGGATGACATCCGTAACTCTGAACCGACCATGACAGCATGCGGCCCTGATGGGCTGCAGGCGGGGGTATGGAGGACTGTGCCTTGTGGGCTGAGGGTGTTATTCTTCAACTTCATCATGCGCCGGGGGGTCATGCCTTCCATGCTCTTGCAGGCCAGAACCACGATGATACCTAAGAGTAATAGGCCGCAAACAGAAGCAGACTACCGCCCAATTACAGTCCCATCAGTAGTTGTACGCCAATTCCATAAGATCCTAGGAAAACGATTGGAGTCCTCCGTTACTCATGTAGAGCAACAAAGAGGACTCCGCAGGGGCGTTGACGGGCTGGCAATGAATGTGGTAGCATGTAATACAATATTAGTGGAAGCCAACCGCAAGAGAAGGGAGCTACATCTGGCAGTTCTTGATGTTGAGAAGGCTTTTGATAGAGTCTCTCATTTTGCCATCATGAACATAATAAGAGCCAGGCAATGTCCCAAGCAATTGGTGGAATACATTGAAGCAGCCTACCAAAATGGATCAACAAGAATTGGGGCAGGTCCGTGGCTGAGGAACGCGAGGGGAATTAGGCAGGGTGACCCCCTGTCATCCACCCTTTTCAATGTGGTCATGGATCATGTCCTGTTAGCCCTATCCTCCAGAGTGGGATACTTCCACGCAGGTCGGCGTTGGTCCTCGCTTGCGTTTGCTGATGATGTTGTATTGATTGCTACATCGAGGGCAGTAATACAGGCCCAGGTAACAGCACTCAATGGTGCCTTGGAACAGGTGGGACTAAACCTCAATCTCAGAAAATCGCTGTACCTTCCCCTGGTGCCAAGAGGTGGCCGACTAGTGGTGCCAATGGAAGGTTTAGCCATTGACGTTGATGGTGAATACCTAAGAGCTTCTCCGCATAATGTTCGATGGACATATCTGGGGGTCCCATTTGGAGCCCAGGGCGTATGTCGCAATACAGCTAGCAAAGTAGCGGCCATGCTTGAAAGAATTGACAGAGCCCCCCTCAAGCCTCTACAAAAGCTGGTGATCTTGCGGGATCACGGAATTCCATCAATGACGCATCAACTGGTACTGGGGAATACAATGCTGGTTACCCTGAAGCAAATGGATGTGGCAATCAGAGGCCACATCAGAAAATGGCTGAGACTACCATTCGACTCTGCTAATGCGTATATCCACGGACCGGTAGGTGATGGGGGCCTGGGCGTGATGGAGCTGCTCACCCAGATACCTGCAATAAGATCTAACAGGCTAGGCAATGTCCGCATGCAGCTCTTTGAGGACACTAGTGAGCAACAGCAATGGTCAACACGACTCGACCGTCGGATTGCCAGAGCACAGCGGCTGCATAGCACCACTGATGGGGCAGAACTGGTGAGATCACGGGACACCAGAGCCAGCACTGCATGGATCAGGAACCCGTCAGCAAGAATGCATGGCTGGAAATCCCTAAGTCTGGTGAAGGTTCACTCTGGTTCTTTGCCCACCAGGATGAGGCGCTCAAGGGGTCAGCGTACTGGAACTACCCATCACTGTCGAATGGGTTGTCTCAACATAAATGAAACGGCTGCTCATGTCCTCCAGGTCTGCCCCTTCCTGGTGCGACCTAGGTGCGCCCGTCATAATGCTGCCCTGGACTTGTTGCATGTTTATGCACAACGCAAAGGATGGCCGGTGTGGCTTGAGCCCCACTTCAACCTGGTGGAGCGGAGTTATCGGCCAGATCTCTTGGTGGTGACACCGAGAGGGGCCTTCATCATTGACGTCTCTGTGGTCTCTGGCTCCCGATCCCTCGCTGACGTCAATACTGCCAAGATCCGTAAGTACCAGGTGGATGAGCTACTACAAGCAGCAGCAGGATTGGCAGACATCCCACCTGGCCAGATAAAGGTGATTGGCGCAACCATCACCTGGCGCGGTGTGTGGCATGGTGGGTCAGCAGCGGACTTGAAAAGGGTGGGCTACCCAGAGTTCATACTTGAATGGATGACCACGCGAGTCCTAACAGGAGGAGCGTGTATAATGTCTACATTCAGGAGAACGGCTGCGCAGCGTGTGGCCGGCCGACCATGGGGGCGCCGTGGAGCCCGGAGCTGAACTCGAACCTACAATGGGGAGGAGAGAAGCCGCCTGACGGCACAGCCAGAAGAGGCCAAACCTCCTCCCTCCATCAACTGGGCGGCAAGTCAACTGAAGACCTGCCGCCCTCCCCATTGTCCGGGGTCGGATCTCGGACCACGGTTGCCAGTGCTGCTGGATGGATTCAACGGCACGATCCTCAAAGGGTGATGAAATGACTAGTGGTGAAGTATTTTTCCTATTACAATACCATCGTTGTAATGTTGATAATTATCATCCAAATAAAACATGTTAAATGATTGAGTAAAAAAAATTTATGTCTTCCAGAATGTTTCCACTTCCACTTTGCGTTTCAGACAACAAGGAACATTTTTGGTTCCATGTCTGTCTGTCTGTGGTAATTCCTTGTAACGCCCGTAACTACCCGAAATAATGGTCGAAATGGGCTGGAATTTGGAGGGTAGGTGCGGGTTGGGTAACAGACGGTCCCATACCAAAATCATTGAAAAAGTGCGGTAACTTTCGGCTGCGCATGCGCAAACGTAAAATATTTGAAAAGCTCATAACCGCCCTAAATATCGTTGAAATGAGTTCACACTTGGAGGGTGGGTTAGGAATAATACTTTGGTAGTTCCAAATGAATTTCATTGGAATCGTACTGTAACTTTTGTCTGCGCATGTGCGAACATGAAATCCAAAAGGCCACTTGGGCCACTGCCCGCCCCGGCACCCAGAAACACTAGGAGTAAAAAAACTCCATTGTTCATTTAGCATTTAAATTTCCCTCCGTACACTGTACCTACATTTTTCACAACGTTCAACAGGGACTCGCCAGATTTCTCTGGTTGTGGAATGGAAATTCTATGGATATTCAATATTATAGTAGAGCATCCATGGTGTGCTCCACAGACCGAGCATGTTATCGGAATAAAGCGACAGTAATCAATGTCCTGCAATCGAAATCGAAACCTAGGCTCCTGAAACTGGCAGGTAGGTTCTGGGTCCTGGGACCTAGTGTCGCCATGGCAACTGAGAAAAGTGGCCCATCCGCGCATGCTCAGTCGAGTAAAAATATTTTTGCCACGCCCACTTTGGGTCCAGTCCCCAAAATCTGATTTCCACTCCAAAATCGTCCATTTTCACAATCGATTTCATCCCTTCGATTCAATTTGTTGTTGTTGTTTTACTTCCTCACTACCGGAGGTAGGAAAGCCTTGGATTCGTGATTGAGTAAAAAAAATTTATGTCTTCCAGAATGTTTCCACTTCCACTTTGCGTTTAAGACATCAAGGAATATTTTTGGTTCCATGTCTGTCTGTCTGTGGTAATTCCTTGTAACGCCCGTAACTACCCGAAATAATGGTCGAAATGGGCTGGAATTTGGAGGGTAGGTGGGTTGGGTAACAGACGGTCCCATACCAAAATCATTGAAAAAGTGCGGTAACTTTCGGCTGCGCATGCGCAAACGTAAAATATTTGAAAAGCTCATAACTACCCTAAATATCGTTGAAATGAGTTCACACTTGGAGGGTGGGTTAGGAATAATACTTTGGTAGTTCCAAATGAATTTCATTGGAATCGTACTGTAACTTTTGTCTGCGCATGCGCGAACATGAAATGTTGACCATTTCCTTGTAACGCTTCTAACTACGCGAAAACAGTCATACAGAGCTGCAATTTTGAGGGTACACGCGGGTTGGATCGCAAATGATCCCGTTTCAAAATCATGTAAATCGTTTTGTCTGTGCATGCGCAAACGTGAAATACTTGAAACGCCCATAACTACTTTAAATAGGTATCCTTGAAATGAGCTCAGATTTGGAGGGTCGATCAAGAATAATTACTTGATAGTTCCAAGAGAATTTCATTCGTCTGCGCATGCGCGAACATGAAATGTTGCCAGTTTCTTTGTAACGCTTCTAACTACGCGAAAAATAGTCGTAGAGAGCTGAAATTTTGAGGGTAGGTACATGTGGGTTGGATCGCAGATGGTTCCGTATCAAAATGAACCTACCCAGCTATTCTATACGTTCATTTAATTCAAGTGAGGAAGCTATACTGCCTACTCGAATTGGCAGACTTTTTTTTCTTGAGTGTGCCACGAAGAAACACTCTTCATGCCGACAGTGGTGGTTTGAGTTGCGTATTTTCTTCTTGTGCATTCGATTCAATTTGTCATCTCGATACGAGATGCTTCTTCGTCTTCTGATGTGTTTTTGTTGAAAATTATATTCGCGTTCGGTCCGGTTCTGATGACAGATTTGTATTCGCGGTACCTACTCGTACGTGCATTTTGTCCTGCTTGCTGTTTGTGGTTGTGGATTGATCGGCTTCGTAACACACAGATAACTATCTAGCTTCGAGTGAACAGCTTCTCCATTGAAGTAGGTACCGGCCGACGGGTCATTGTTTCGTTATATTTTATTTTACTATATTTTTATAACACATGAATTTGGTGGCTAATTTTCAGTAGAAATTATTGTGGACGTTTTCGTAACGACGATAGAGATTGAAAGAGAATTTGCTGAATATCAATCAGTAAATAAGGGAAGGGTGTTGCTGCCTTGGGGTATTTTGCAGACATATCTGTTGGTATTGAGTTCTGGTTTGGTGCCCCACTGATTTCAGAGCCCAAGCGCCGCTACTGTTTGTAAGTATAGTGGTGACGATTTTCAAAATGGACGGGACAGATGAACACAGAAAACAATTCATGAATCCTTGTACTGTTAAGTACTACTAATGAACCTCTCGTCCAACCGGTGAATGATTGATTTTAAAAGCTTTCACACACAAATAATACGTAGGAATAAATTCTAGCCCACAAATATAATTAAACAATCAACCTACCTGATGGGACAGGTTGATTAGGATTATATTAGGTAGGGACGAGATTTGTTAATAACTGGCAGCAGCCTCTTTTCTGCGCTAAGAGCCAACCTAGCTTAAAGATGAAAAAGACGAAGTTTCTTCGTCTGTCATGTTGGCAGCCTGGTTTTCGCCAGCCCTCCGGCTGTATCGATCCGTGGCCGCCATTCAGTTTGAAGGGAAATCCCTGGTGGATGCCTAGGGGCGGGAGCGGCTTTCTTGCCACCCCCGGCCCAGCCGGGCAAAATACAAAGAAAGCCGGGTGGGACGTAATTAACAAATCTCGTCCCTACCTAATATAATCCTAATCAACCTGTCCCATCAGGTAGGTTGATTGTTTAATTATATTTCGGTAGGTAGAGATTTGTTAATAACTGGCAGCTGTTAGAAGGATCCATCCACCAGGCCCCCGACTACCCCGGGTACGCTGGTCCGATGGGCCCATCTCCCTCTCCGCACCTCGATACCCTCCAGGAAGATCAACCCAGAAGACGCAAAATCAAGATCGTTCCTGGTAGGGTACCCCCGCCCTGGCGGGGTGAGGGTCACTAGGTTTGCGGTGTAAGTGAGGAACCCTACCGGGGGTCCGCCCCCCTGGTCCTGCTCCCACCGTTGAAAGTGTGTTGGAAACAAGCAAACAGACTCCCTCTCCAGCGACATTTAGGAAACGAATTTAATTGGTGCACCAATTTAAAACAAACAATGTAGAATACCACAATACGTAATCTATCTCAATCATTAAAAGAAAATGACCAATACTTGAATGTCGCCCCAAAAACAAAGCCATGGGCTTGGGGTCAAAAAACAAAAAATACATTGAGCAACTCGCTGTTCCTAGCGATCGGAGACTGACGTCGACGGAGTTGTTCCCCACACCGCTCTGGCAAAGGAGTTCTGCGAACAGAGCGGCCTGTTATACACCTGGCAAAACATTTTGGAACGGGCTGACCATCCGGCCGCCGTGAAGATAACATCAATTGGAACCCCTTTCCTAGCCGCCGCAGAGACTGCGGCATGTCTAGTCGAATGGGCCGAGAACAAGTTAGTATCCACCCCCGCTTTTCCCAGAATATCCGTCACCCACCTGGCAAGCGTCGCGGATGACGCCTGGGTCCGGCGCCCTCTAGTGGTCAAGAATAGGGGGTCCCCGGGAGATGCCACATGTGAAGTCTGACGGAGGTACGCCTCGATACACGACGGGACACATGCCCCCGGATCCGCCGGTAAAAAAGGGAGGGTGATGGAGGGGGCTACCGCCCCCGGCCGGGAAGATTTAAGCAGTTGCGGGACAAAAATCGTTACCTGGGAAACTGAGAAATGAATATCCGCCCTCCGAATAGCCCGAATTGTCTGCATTCGCTGGCCCGACGCCAGCAAGAGCAGCACCAAAAGTTTACGTGATAAAAATTCGACCGATTGGTCCGTGGAAGTACGAAAAAAATCTAACACTTGAGTGGGGTCCCAAGTTGATTGGTACCGCGCCCCCGTTGGTCTCAATCTATAGACCGATTTAAGGAAACGCCGAATATCCCCGTTACGCCCTATATCCTTATCAGTAAGTAGGGCGAGAGCCGAGCGATGCGTGTTAAACGAAGTATAGGTATGTGTCGTGGAGTCTAATATATGCTGGAAAAATGTTAGCACCTTCATTATTGATACCTGTAATGGGTCCCATGAGCGGGAACGACAGAAGGCCATCCACAGCCTGTACGTCGAGCAGTATTGTCGGTAGGTCGACGCCGCGATCGATGCGCACAGGGTATCCGCTATCGAGGCCGAGAGTCCTCGAGCGAGGAAGGATCTGCGGACAATATCGCTACCATCAGGGTTAGCGTCGGCGCCGCTGGGTGGTGCTCCGAGCTGTAAGGAGAAAACAAGGGGTTAAGATCTGGCGTTAAGCGAATGATGACGGACGCTACTAGCCTCATAAAAACTGGGAACCAAATTTGGGACGACCATTCCGGGGCCACCACTATGCCCCTAGCCCCGTCCGTCTGTATCTTATGCAACACCCGAGGAAGGAGAGTGAAGGGGGGGAAGGCATAGAAAAATTCCTCCCCCCAATGGTGAGTGAACGCGTCCACCCCCTCCGCCTTCGGGTGTGGGAACCATGAGAAAAAACGGGAACATTGGTGTAGGTCCTGGGATGCGAACAAATCAATATTCGGTGTCCCTAATTGGTTAGATATTTCCAGGAACAGGTGGCGTCTAAGTCCCCATTCCGTATGTCTATTGTCCCTGCGGGACTCAAAATCTGCTATCACGTTTTCCGCCGAAGGAATGTACGAAGCGAACACCCACAACTTTCGCCTCTCACAAAACTGCCATATATCCCTTACTAAATTGTGAAAGTGTGGGAAACGTACACTGCCAAATTTATTCACGGCGGCTATCGCTGTAGTGTTGTCCACCCTGAGGATAATAGACTTATGAGACCAGCCTGACGCCAGTGCCCGAAGGGTAAGTAGGATAGCCCGAATCTCCTTCTCATTAATATGGGCCTCTCGTTGGGTCGCCGACCACCACCCTCCCACTCGGTGCGGGTCGGAATACCCCCCCCACCCGGTATCACTGGCGTCCGTGAAAATTTCCTCCTCGTAAATATCCTGACGAATTCGAGCCGGAGGCCGGAATAAGGCCTCCCGCCACCAACGTAAATCCCCCCGTGACAAATTCGATAATGAGCACTCGGCGTCATAATTATCCGCCTGCGCCCGCAACGCCAAGTAGCGATCTCTTTCCAGCGCCCGTACATAGAGCAACCCATAGGGTACCGCGGGACTTACCGCTATTAACCCCCCGATGAGCCGAGCGAGTTGACGGATCGCCATTCGCGGTTCTCGAAGGGCCTCATCTACTGCCGACCGTAATTTTACCGCCTTTGTCGGCGGGGTCCCTATGGTCATGGTCCTCGAATCAAATATAAACCCCAAGAAAGTTATTACTCGCGCGGGGGAAAGCTGGCTTTTCTCCCGATTGATAATAAAACCCAATCTCTCGAACAGCGATAAGGCCGCTCCAATCGCCGCCTCGCATACGTCATACGACCTTCCTAGGATTAGGGAGTCATCTAAATAATTAATTATTAATATCCCCCTCTTCCTCAGCGCCCCTACTACCGGGCGGAGTAACTTGTGAAACATATAGGGAGCGGAGGCTAGGCCCATGGCGAGACAATTCATGCAAAACAACTCCTCCCCCCAGGCGAATACTAGGTACCGCCTGTAGGCCCGATGGACGTTAACCAAAAAATATGCATCGGTAAAATCTACTACCCCCCCAAACATGTCGGGCTGCAGCATTTGCAAAACCGATCGATGGTCATCCAGTCGGAAATGATCCACCCTCAGCCACTCGTTCAGCCCTTTTAAATTCAGAATAAATCGGAAACGGCCCCCCTCCTTAGGGATGAGAAAAACGGAGGATTGGAAAAAGGGCTCCCCTTTAGGGAATTTTGAAATTGCCCCCATATTCAATAATTTGTGAATAAATTCATTCATGATTGGGACGTGGGCTGAAGGGATACTCGGAAACCCCGAGGGGTCCGTAGAAAGGGGGGGGTGCCCTTCGAATGGAATTCTGTATCCCTTTACCCATTCTAGAATGGTGGGTCGCACTCCCAGCGCCTCCCAGGCGTGATAAAAATTTGTTAAGCGGCCAGCATATCTTACCTCTGTGCTTATCGGCGATCCTTGGGGGACGTCCTCCTCGTGGGCCCTTGACGTTGACGCCGGCTGTGGCCGCGGAAAGACCTGAAAGAGCCCCTCTGAGCAGGCGACGGGTAGGTGGTCCGTGCTGCGGGGCGCCTGGCGTTTCCCGACTCCTGTTGCGGTGGATGGGGAGCCCGCGGTGGCGGTGCGACCTGAGCTTGTCGACCCTGACGGTACTGCCGTCTCGGCATCAGCTGGGTTGAGATCCGTTTAGTCTCCGTCAGTTGTTGCAGCCACACCTGGGCCTGACCGTTAAAGAGGTACTTGTCTCCGATATCCGCCGCCATGGCCACCTCCCGGAACTCCCCCGTGAAGGGAATAAGAGCCGCTCTTTTGCGCTCCCTTGATATTTTATGAAAATTGGCACATTGAAGCGCTGAGGAGTGCCACAAAGCATCCAGCAGCCTATTTCTCAGTGGCGGGTCGTTGAGGTCCGCCCCCTCCACGACCAAACTTGAAAGCGCCGCCCCCGTGGCGACCAGTGCCGCCGCCTGGATAGCCTGGCCCCGTACTACGGTGGTGTCCCTGAGCTGGGCTGACTTCCCAATCGCGTCGTTTATCAGCTTATCCATCGCCGGCGGGGATAAAAAACTCAACCCACCCCTGGGCGTGTACTTCTCCATGAGGGTCTTATAATACTCCCGAGGCACCCCTGAGCGAACGTATTCCCCCAAAATTGTTAATATTCTGTCATGGATGTCGGGTGCCGCCTCGACCGGTGCCCGACTTTCTTCCAAGTGACGCTGGAGCCAGGCCGGGTCCGCCTGTGCGGTCGCCGGAGCTGACAACGCTCCCGTTATCGATGGCCCCTGTCCGTCGGGAAACTGGCGGGAGTCCTCCGACGACGCCCCCTCCGAAAAAAACTCCGAATCCGACGCACATTCGGCGTCCTGTCCGACGCCGAGATCGGCCGACGCATGTAGGGGGGGTCCCTCCTGTCCGACGCCGAGAACGGCCGACGCATGGGACGGTGGTCCCTCCTGTCCCTCACCACAAACGGCCGGCTCCTGGGCCGGTGGTCCCTCCTGTCCGACACCGTAAACGGCCGACGCATGGGACGGTAGTCCTTCCTGTCCGCCACCGCAGACGGCCGACGCATGAAGTGGGGGCCAGTAGTAACTGGGGCCCGCCCCCGCCTCATCTTGTCCGACGCCATAATAGGCCGACGTATGGTGTCTGACGCCATAACAGGCCGACGATAGGAGGTGGTGAGCGCCTGTGGTGCGCATGGTATGAGGCGGGGGGCCGACATCTCCGACTATGCGGACATGCCGATGAGGGTTACCGCACGTGGTCGTGCCTTGTCCGACACCCCTTGGGGCCGACGTTTTTCCCTTCTCGCACTTACCATTTATCCTCGGAGGGTCCCGGGTAGTCCCTTCTATCACCTGCGGGTGCGACGTCTATCCCGCGCCTTGTCCGACACCCCGAGGGGCCGACGTAACCTCCCGTACCGCGGTATTCTCCACCGCCACACGCGGCCTCTTTGTCCCTCCGGACTCCTCATCGGGAATAAAAAATTTTTTCGGGCATTTTTTACGATCCGAACGTCGCGGCTGCTCGGCCCGCGGTATTTCGACTCCCGACACCCCGCGAGGCCCGCCAACTGGCATAGCCGGTAGAAGGACCGCCGCTAGCGGATTTTCATCCGCGTCCATCGTACAAAACTTTTTTCCGCACGAAAAAACACACACTGTACCGGGATACACTACCCCGACTTAAAAAAAGCAAAATACGGTTGACAAACACAAAAGAAACTATGAAAAATCACTGCAAAAGAGATTTGAAATTAGAATGTAGGTTAGCTCTCAAACGAACAAAAGAGAATGGCGGCCACGGATCGATACAGCCGGAGGGCTGGCGAAAACCAGGCTGCCAACATGACAGACGAAGAAACTTCGTCTTTTTCATCTTTAAACTAGGTTGGCTCTTAGCGCAGAAAAGAGGCTGCTGCCAGTTATTAACAAATCTCTACCTACCGAAATATAATTATAGATAATATTTCATTTTTTCAGTGAGGCTGAATAATTATTATTGATATATACCCCCTCCCCCCCCCCCCCCCAACCATGTCGAGAAAAACCAAACAGTAGGTATCAATTTACTTTCAGTGAAATAATAAAACCTATCGGTCTACTTTAACCAACATAATAAACTCAGGACTTGTTGATCACAATCGCTCGCCACAAGTTATGAAGACATCACAAACATTGAACCAATGAAGTTACGAACTCTTGGAGTCCTAACGATTTTTAAAGTAGGTAACATAAATTATTGCTATCTAATCAAAAAAGTATGTAATGAAAGTTAGTGACCAAAGATTGACGGCAGCTTCACCTGTAAACCCAGGAAGCGTTGTACAGAGCCATTAGAGCACCAGCTACCATAACATAAGATACCTACCTAGTCCCTACCTACATTACAAGCCAAAATACGTGATAATGTCTCGGTAATTTGTAAATAAATTACACATTTCTAATGATTAAAACATATTTTAAACAGCATAGGTAAGTACCTAAGAAAGCCTTCACTGTTACTGTTTGTCTAATCACCATCCGACAAGGCATATACGAGCGTTTGGCCCAATTGCCATCTGCAATGACGGTTATGAGAGGTTTCCCTTCATCCAACGTTAAAAAAATCACTGAAACTACTTTATTTAACCGAAAGATGGTTCGTAGTTGTCAATTTCACTCAGAACTACAAAAACTGAAAGCAAACAATTTAGATGATTTCAAATAGTATTCAAATGCGACTTTATTCATAAATGGAGAGAAAAAGGCTAAACTCAGTTTGCTCTAACGTGGCACAACATGGTAAAATGTCACCAAACATGAAATAATTCTACAAATTGGTATATAGGTACTACCTGCCTGAAATGTTCAAATGTGCATGTGTTCAGAAATCGATTGAAAAAAACGCTGCAAATTGTTAGACAACGGTTTATTATTTACCTGTATAGATGCCCCTTCTGCGTAGATCACCGTTTTCTGTGGTCAATAACCTCGAGCTCCACCCACGAAAGCCTAAACGGAGTACTAAAGCCGGCTCCGGAATAAAAGTTTCCTACAAATGCGCGGCGTTCAATAATTCAATCATTAATTATTTGTAAGTTATTCAAAAAGCATAAGGCAAAAATAATAAACCGTTGTGTAATAATTTACCTGTATAGGTGCCCCTTCTACGTAGATAGTACATATAATGAACCGTTTTCTAATCATTTACCGTTGTGTAATAATTGGCCCATCAATAATACTCAAATTTCAAAAGTACCCATCAACAAAATTCGTATACAGGTATAGATGCCTCTTCTGCATGTATAGTATAATAAACCGTTATGTAATAATTTGCCGTTGCGTAATAATTTACCCAATAATAGGTACTTCAACGTTTGTTCGAGTTCCAAAAGTACCTATCAACAAACTCCAAAGAGCCATCATTTTTCAAATGAAATAATATCACAGAACATCCAACTCTACTTCATACAGCCATCGGTGATTATAATCAGGTGCTCCCTAGCAATGATATCTGGGCCGGATTCACGATCATGTTGACAATGCTCCTTCCAGAAGTTTTATTGTTTGCTAAATAGAAAACCCTCTTCTGCCTGTATAGGGTAGGATGGACTGCAGTAGAACCAACATTTTGTCTCGGTACTGGACACCAAGTGACTACAATCCATTGGTAGTGAATATATAGCGAGTCTAATATACCCATTTTCGGGAGGAAAAAAAAGTTGTGTAGCTAGCTAACCTACACCAATACCAAAATTTCAGTTTATATTCGTAACCAAACTAGGTGTGTTTCATTCTGAAAACGCTGCAAATCCCTGCACAACGGTTTATTATTTTGTACAGAATACCATTCTTTTACAGATCACAGCTCTCTGTATAGATAACCCGTCTATATAATATAATATGTACTATTCTATACATATTATGTAGATCGCAGACCCTCCGTAGGTTAGTACCTAACCCCGTACTCGTTACTAGGTACTACCTACCTAAATCACGAGTTAAATGTTGCTAAAATAATTCTGCCGATGAGAAACAGTACCTAACAAAAAGAAACACACATAATGAAGTTCTGAAAAGAAATTTTCGATGAGGGGTGAAAAAAGTTGCAAAAGTACCTACCAACAAACTCCAGCCCCTTCTACGTAGATGGTATAATGAACCGTTGTGTAATAATTTACCGTTGAGTAATGATTTACCATCGTGTAGTAATAATTTACCCGTCAATAATACTTCAGTTTGTTCAAGTTTCACTACCTATCAAAAACTCCAAAAGAGCCATCATTTTTCAAATGAAATAATATCACAGAACAACCAACTCGACTTCATACTCCGCCAATATAATCAGGTGGCCCCTAGCAATGATTTTATATCCGCCCAATTTCCGATTGTCCGATTGTGGCGCGTCCCTGGTAACGAGATTTGGTCTGAATGTATACAATTTCATTCACACTGGAGTCGAAAATGCCTGTCGGTGCAAACTTCGGGGCCTTACTGTGAACGAACGGAGGGACGTAAAATGCTCCGGGTGGTCTTAAAAAACTTGTAAGTTCAAGAACTATTTAAAACCGTAAAAAGATTCACGTAAAAAAAGGTATAGGCGTTTTGAAAATTTCAACCCCTATTTTGAACCCCTTAGAGATTACTGACGGTAACGTCCAGCTTCGAGGACCAACTAGACCCCGAACGGAACCTATAACCCGAATTTCATCAATTTTGTTTCATGGTATAACTAAGAAAAGTGGCCCGTACAGCGTACGGCGTACGGCGGACAGACAGAAATATTTTTATTGCAGTTTTGGATTCTACATACCTTGAAACGTAAACCATCAAATTTTGAGGGGGGTAACAATTTTTTATTTCATGCTTTTTGATTTTTTTTTGCTTTGCTTTTGTTTTTCATTATTGAAAATAATAAACCAAAATGCTCATAAAGTCATGCTGCATTACTGGAACATTATTACCTAGTCAAAAATGTGCAGGTACTTTACCATTTTATGAACTCTTGGAACAGCTCAGTTGCTGTGGGTCTTCCTTCATTATCTTCCTCCCACAATCTCGTATCACTGGGAATCTGGAAATGGGTTCAAGATACATCAGTATCTAATCTAAAGTATACACCAAATTATACATTAAAATTCTAGTTAATTATGATATTTAATATAAGTAAATTATTTTATAATTTAGTACCTATTTGTTTTAGACCACTAAACATAAACACAGTATCATGTCAGGTATTCTACCATTTGAATATCTTTTGAAGTATCATTTGTTGCTGAGGATCTTTCATTATTCAATCTCATTTTACTGGGACACTGGAAATGATTTATGCGGTGTTGTATTAAATAATAAGTTAATGATTACACGGTACACGCAAGTAACATCACAAGAATTAAACTCAATTTATTTTTTAGCTGACGTGTTCTATACAGCTTCGCTATGGAAACATAATAATAAGTAATAATGATAACTGGCTGACACCACATCTCCCCTTCTTTATAATTGTCAAAAGAATATTCAGATTTGGTATCTTGGTGGTGGTTTGGGAATCCTTGCGGATCTTCTGATCAGTTGTCCATCGCTGCCCTGATCACCACCAGGGACACAATCAGGCACTTCCCTTCTTATGGGCATAAGGTGCCATCGATTTCTTCTGACTTCGATCCCGTTCCTTAGAGTGACCACGTAAGATCGAGGATGACCAGTTTCACCTTTGATAACACCACTAGTGCGTATACCACGAACCCACACCTTCTTTCCGGTAGCAAGTGGTTCTAGATCTTTTGCTCCCTTGTTCTTATCAAAATTCCTCTTCCCGCGGCTTTTAATCTCCATGTCACGTTTGCGGAATGACTCTGTTGTTTCTTTTTCCACTTGTACTTGTTGTTTGAATTTCCGCCCATACAGTAATTCTGCAGGGGACAATCCTGATTCTAATTTGGTTGTTCGGTAAGCCAATAAACCTAAATTAGGGTCTGAACACTTTAGGAGTATTTTTTGGCAATGGCTACCGCATTTTCCGCTTCACCATTCGATTGAGGAAAGTGAGGGCTGCTCGTCGTCGCTCTAAATCCATACTCCCGTGAAAACGTTTGAAACTCGTCCGAGGTAAACTGGGTGCCTCCATCAGTTCGAATTTCCAGCGGAATCCCGTGTCTTGCAAAGACATTTTTCAATCTTCCAATCACGGATGCTGAGGTCAGTGAATGAAGTTGGACAAGCTCCAAGAACCGGGAGAAATAGTCTTGTACTACAAGGTACCATTTTTGGTCACACTTTAGCAGGTCGGCTCCCAGGTAAGTCCATGGTTCTTGTGGTAATTTCGTTGTTAGGAGAGGTTCCTTATGTTGCTGACGATGCTCGATGCACACCATACAGTTCTCCACTGTGGCTTCAATTTCCGTCGAGCAGCCTGGCCACCAAACCGATTCCTGTGCCGTCGTCGACATTTAACAATCCTCAAATGACCCTCGTGAAGTCTATCCAGCATTTCCTTTCTCAAAGCTCTTGGTATAAACATTCTTCTGCCCTTGACAATCAGTCCATCTTCAGTAACTAGTTCGTTACAAATTGAAGTCATTAATTCTTGTCCTTCAGTGTCCTCCCTCTGAGCGTTTCGTACTTCAATAAGTCTCTTGTCCGAACAGGGTAGCGTTTCTACTATACTTCTAATGAAAAGTTCCGTCTCCTTGATGCATTTTGCATCCTTTTCTTCATCCTGGGTTGCAACTTCCGGATTTCTGGACAAACAATCTGCTGTAAAATTATTTTTCCCTGGAATATAAGTAATTTCATAGTCGAAATTCAGCATTCTCAACCGGAATCTCTGGAGTCGGGCTGATAAGTCAGAGATCGGCTTTGATCCCATAACTTCAACTAGGGGCTTGTGATCCGTGAACAACTGGAACTTTCTTCCCAACACAAAGCTGGAAAACCTCTCACAAGCCCAGGTTAAACCCAAAGCCTCTTTTTCGATTGAGGCATATCGAGATTCAGTCTCTGTTATAGTTCTAGAAGCAAAAGCTAGCAGGCGCCAGATTCCATCAGCTCCACATTGCTCAATCACTGCCCCTAATCCATATGAAGATGAATCCACTGTGATACGTGTATTTGCTTCCCTACTATAGTTGGCTAACACTGTGCCCTTGGACAAAGCTGTCTTCAAATTGTTGAAAGCGTGCTCTTGGGGCTCGTCCCAGATCCAATCCGCCTCTTTCTTGAGAAGGTATCGGATTGGTGCGGTTAGATCAGCCAAATTAGGGATGAATTTCATGAGGTGATTCACCATACCCAGGAACTGGCGTACTTCTGTTACATTTGTAGGGCTTTTCATGGGAGTTACCCACGTTACTCCGCGTGTGAAAAATGGTGGACAGTTTACTCCCGCAATATTTGAGGTCACCTTACTCCGCAGGCCATTTTACTCCGGTTAGGAAACTACCCGACGGACAATTTATTCCCTAGCATATTCTCCTGTGTTCCCAAGGAGAAAGGACAAAAACTGCAGTTAAGTGGATGAAAAAATAATTTAATGAAAAGCTCAAAGAAATATGTTTTTTTTTTTTGCCAAATATCGGTGCCTACAGACTAAATCAAGTACTTAAATGTTGATGCGACGAGCATAAGTCAAGAAAATTAATTTAAAGAAAAAATCAGTCGTCTTCTATACGAAGACGATAATTCCCCGAAACCCGTTTCATGAACGTAAAAAGAGAGATTGTTCTGGCGTCATATTTTTCAATAGTTTTGGACAACCAGCCGGTTTTTCTCCTGGAGGCCGCAAGCTTAGGCCGACTGGTCTCTCCCATTGCTGAACTAACTTTAGCATATATTTCTGTTTGCATAGAGATTAGAGCGCGGATCTCACGATCTGTAACATCATGAGTACATTGTTGTTAATTTAGTTTTCTAACTCAACCTGAACATTAACGTTCTGTGCTATTTTATTGGACTACTTGCCTTGGAAGGACATGCGGACAGCTCTTCGGTGGCTTTTCTCTTCACAGTTGCGCGGAGTACGGTTCCCTGCACTCGTTTGTCATTGTTTTGTTCGTCGTGCGTGTGGATTTCCGACCCCTCCAAAACTTCCCTCCCTATGGTTTTAATATAAGCCTTACACCGCCACTTCTTTTGGTTCGCACAGTACCATCGTTTCACTCCTCTCACTAAGTATTTATGAAAGACGAACTTATAATTATCGCGGAAAACGACGCACCTCCCTTTTTCGCTACCACCTTCGACAAAAACAGTCTTAACATCCGACATGGTCAGGTACAACACATAAACTGAGGCTCACTGCCTTGATGTCAGTGCAAGACTCTTCATTTGTTATCGGGGGTCAAAAGTCTACCCGTGTTTACCGTCCATATTTTCCTCGCGTGGACCCCAGAGGACCCCAAATATTACGGGAGTAACGTGGGCAATCCCCAATACTTCTTATCGGAGTAACGTGTCCCCCTCGCCAGAGCGAAGGGTCCACATTTTCCTCGTCAGGGAGTAACGTGGGTGTCACCCCTTTTCATAGCCAAAATAGCCTTAGTTTTATTAGGATCTACGCTAACCCCTTGCTCTGAGACGACGTGACCCAAGAAAATAACACTCTTCACTCCAAAGTTGCACTTATTCTTGTTCAAAGTGATTCCATTTTCTGTGAGTCGTTTGAGGACTAACTCCACCCTTTGTTGATGTTCAGTTTCCGTTCTCCCTGTCACCAAAATATCATCTGCCTGGTTCACCACCCCTGGAATATCCGCTAATATTTGGCTCAGGCGAAACTGGAACACCTCTGGACCTGAACAGATACCAAACGGGAGTCGCTTGAAAAAGTATCTTCCGAAAGGTGTGATAAAAGTAGTGAGTTTGTAGGAATCACTATGGAGAGGGACTTGCCAAAACCTATTTGCTGCGTCAAGTTTACTAAAAAATTTGCCACCCTCCAATTTTGCTATGGATTCGTCCACTGACGGTAGTTGCAGCAACTCCCTTTTCACGTGCTGGTTGAGTTTTGTGTAGTCCACACAGAGCCTGATTCTCCCATTATTCCTTGGTACTACCACAATTGGCGAGCACCAGTCTGTTGGCTCGGTTACAGGCTCGATGACGCCCTCACTAACCATTCTGTCCAACTCGTCTTTCACCTGCTTGTGTAGGGACACTGCCACTCTTCTTGGGGACATAACTGCGTAAGGTCTAACATTTTCCTGAAGCCTAATTTTGTAGGGGTTGTCCATTTTACCCATACTCCCGAAAGCCCTGGGATATTGTTTCTCTAACGTCGTTCCATCTATCATGTTTACGTTAAACGACAGTAGTTTCAATTTCAATAACGCATTTCTACTCAACAAGGGCGAGTTTTGTGTGGATAAAATATAAATGTCTTCTTTCAGACACTTTTCTTTGTAATAGATAGTGGCTGTACATACGCCCTCTACAGCCAATTTGGTCCTACCTGGCCCAAATAATATTTCCTGAAGGTCCTGAGCAAGCTGTTTTCCTACAACTGAAACGTCCGCCCCCGAGTCCATTTTAAATCTCACTGGTTGGCCCCTTATTTTCACTTCAACACTGGGACAGCTCTCATTCTGCGAAAATTCGATTTCACCTAGGTAATAGCTCGAGTAATTCTTAGCTTCAGTTTCAACTTCCTTCACTTCTCTTGATTTGTAGCAAAATTTGGAGAAATGACCAAAAAAATTACATTTTGAGCACTTATGCTTAAAAGCAGAGCATTCGCGAGGGCCGTGAGTTGTTCCACACCTACGACAATAAAATTTTTTGTTGCTGGAGGATTGTTTTTTAAAGGAATTGTTGGAATCCACAGCACTAACCTCTCCTCTAGACGATTCCCCTCTGATAACAAGTTGTTGCTTTGATACTGATTCAGCCTGTCGCACTCTAGCAATAGCTTTATGAAGCATAAGAGATTAGTCCATCTGAAGGGACTCTGACAATTTTTGATTATGGACGCCGATGACAATCAGATCGCGGATCAAACCGTCCTTCAGTTGCCCCAGTTCACAGCTTTCTGCAAGTTTGTGGAGGTCATTTATGAAACTGTCAATCGGTTCGCCTGATTCTTGTCGTCGTTTTAAAAACTTTGCCCTTTCGTAAACTATATTCTTCTTAACCCTAGATACCTCTCAAAAGCCAAAACTACGTCCTCAAACAAAAGATTTGCTTCCTCGCCCAAATCAAATGTTCCAAAGAGTTCTTCACTTTCGTGACCCAAAGTGTATAATAGTGTACTGATCTGTTGACGAATAGGTTTCAAATACAACTCTGATGCGATTCGGTAACGCTCAAATCGCTTTATCCACCTAGGCCACAAAGCAGGATTTGTGAAATCGAAGTTTTCGGGTGCTGGAAGCTGTGATTGCATCCCCACTACTATTGGAACTGAACTGAACTCGTTAGTGGGCTTACCCCGTTTTCCACACACCTTACTCCTTGTTTCCGCACCAGTTGGTTCGTCTTCAATATCGGAACCATGTTCCGGCGTAGAATAATTGAGTTCTTGCTCTTCCTTTGCAAATCTCCGAGCGGTCTTCTTTGCCTTCATACTGCATTTCTTATTAGGCATAACTTTTTACACCTCATACCATGCGGTGTTGTATTAAATAATAAGTTAATGATTACACGGTACACGCAAGTAACGTCACAAGAATTAAACTCAATTTATTTTTTAGCTTACGTGTTTTATACAGCTTCGCTATGGAAACATAATAATAAGTAATAATGATAACTGGCTGACACTACAATTTACAACATGTTACAAACATCATTACCTATCAATGAGCATGAGTGCGTACCTAGTGGAATAGAATAGAACAGAATTTTATTTTTGCTTCAAAATTTCATGGACAAAATTACAGATATGATGTACATAAACTATACGAGCCAACCACGTGTCTTACCAACCACCAGCAAGTATCGTTGACACAGCTATTATACAGGTATAAGTTATATAAATACTGATTTGGTTGTGGTGGCCTGAACCGGTAAGCCTAGGGCTGCGACCCAGTTCAGTGTTGCTTTTCTAGGCTAGAAAAAAGCATCTACCTACCCAGTACCTTTTTATCCAGTCAAAAATTCTTTATCGCGAAATGTTTCCGCCTGAAGACCCTTATCAAATCAAGGAGAATTGGGTAAAGCGTCAAAAACAATTCACAGTATAATACACGACTGACTCAAGACAAAAATGAACTGTGACAGATAACAGTGTTACCAATCTTTGACTGGATAAAACTGTACTACCTACTTATCCACAGTTATAACGAGTAAAGGGGGAAGTTGGATCATTATCAACATTACGAGTATACATCAAAAATGTACACTAGCGACCTCCTCTATTTCACTAGAATAGGGCTATTGCAAGTTGGACAACACTGCATAAACTACCTACTCTGGTTGTACCTACGTGGAATTAGTGAATTGCTTAACCAGACTTTTCAGGATTATAAACTTATCAGGCAGCACATACGAGTACCGGATCATCGCATTCGGTGTTATTTAGAATAAGAAATTGAAATCACCTGGTTGAAGGTCTGGTGTCGATTTTTGTTGACACCTTGCCTGCGTTTCGATGGTATCCTATAACTTTCATCCACGCTTGCCTCTCCTCGGCGACATGTTCAGCTTGAAGGGAGATACCTTGGATAAGGAGGGATGAACAAAGTAGGTAATGATTGGTAATTTGGCTAGATGAGTAAACGGTAAAGCTGGGTGTTCACAGTGACGTGTAATCGACGTAAAATGCAAATGCCGTAAAGGTTCGCATAAAGCGCATAAAAATGACAAACCATTCACTAGCAATGGACAACACTAGCGACAGACGTGGAGTGCGTAATCGTCGAGATAAGTGTAGCACGTAAAGATCTAGATTTTTTGATCTTGGACACTTCGGTTCAAAAGTCGTCGCACATAAAGCGCACAAATCTGAAAAACCAATCAAATTCAATTACGCGGTTCACGTCGATTACGTGTCAATGTGAACCCAGTTTAAGAAAGTAACTATTTGTTCCATAAGTAACCTTCTTCTTACCTAAACTGATTAAACACTACCTACCTACACTATACTCACCTCAAGGTTACTGTTGCCACAGTCCGGTGCTGGGAGCTCTGCCACTGCTTGCGGCAACAACTTCACGATACGGTTCACAGCACCATCTCTTGGTTGGGGATCAACACAGCCAGGTGGGAGGAATGCCCTTAACAAGTAAGTATACCACATTCACTTAAAATTACTGGAGTCATATTATATATGATGTTTATTACTGTAAAATGGGGGGGGGGTCTGCACCTGTATATTTACTTTATATTTTAAAAAAGAAAGCAGATTCCGTCCTGAGAATTTTGACGGGTATATCTTCGTGAGTGTGCATCAAGGTCCTTCCCATCTCCACTAGTGTCCGGTTCTCCCTCTCACTGCAGCCCTTTTGTTCAGGAGTGCATGGCATAGTAAATCATCGCCTGATACCATTTCATTCCAAAATATGCTTGATAGCCGCACTGTCAAACTCTCCTCCATTGTCACAAAGAAATTCTTCTATGGCATGCCCTAATGCTTTTGCTTCCTCACTTTCAACTTTTCAGGGACTTGTGCTTTGAACTTCATGAAATATAAAGCTTTGAATCTCGAAATATCCTCTTTGAAAATCACATAACATCAGCTACCCGAGAGTATGGGAAAGGGTCACATACGTCTGAAAGTATTAATTCGCCTGGCTGATTAGCTCGCTTACGAGAACCGAACTTCAATCTGTGGGCCTTCCCGTATACGCATCCCTCACATAAGCTCACTATCTAAATCGACTTTTATTCCTAATTCATCATACATTTTCTTCCTGATGTATTGTTTATTTTGGTGTCCCTAACCGTTCATGACACAATTGAAGCAAGTTCTGGCATGACACCTCATTCACTTGTTGACTCCGAGTATAGCCCTGTTGAGAGGGATTCCGGGTGAGTTCATTGTGTATCATGTAATATTCAAATACAGATCTCTGTTTTTCCATTCTAAAAGAGAATCATCTTACCTGGTTACGGGTCTAGCACGTGTATAAGTGCTCTGTACAAATTACTCTCACGGATGGAAAACATAAAGTTTGATATCGGGTGTCTTGAAGGTCGGTCTAAGTGTATGAATTGGAAGCCTTTATACCTCCAAGTCATCCAGTTAGACCGACCTGGCTTTCCATAGGCCTGTTGAGAGGGATTCCAGGGGCGGTTATAGTAGTCGAAAGCAAGTACGTGAAGCAGACTCTTCCTGATTCACCTGAACACAGCTCGGAGCAGGTAAAAGCTTATGAAATAAATAATGTTGAGAAGTCTGAGAAGTCGACAGCGCAGCCTTCTAGTTTTAACCACTCATATGACAGAAGAAACGTCGGAAAAGGTGATGAGGTTCACGTCTGCTCATGAAGTTTGGTTGGAGTTGCATCGTATTTACGATAGTATGAGTGAAGACAAGGTATATGACAGACTTGGAGTTTTTCAGTTTTAAGGAAGATGTCGAGGATGATATGGCTACTCACATGTCAAAATTGAAAAATTTGTGGAATTCATTTACGAAAGAACTTGCTACGGAAAAAACGAATTGCAAATGAGAGATTCCAAGTTTAATTTAAGTGTGCAAAATTTTAAATACTTTGCCCGAGGAATATTTCCCTTTCAAGTCAAGCTGGATGCTGATAAATAAAACTGAGTGAACTGTCGAAAACTTGACTAGTCGGTTGTGTGCTTTTGAAAAGTCTTTAAGGAAAAGTAGTGAGATTTTAGCAGTAAATTCCAGTCCCTTACAGTCAACTGAGAAGGCAGAGGAAGGTCCTCCTTCTCTGTAAGGAAGAGGAAGGTCCTCCTATTCTTGTTATTGTTGCAATAAGGTAGGACACTTGAAGATGCGTTGCAGGAAGTGGATAGCTGATGGACCCAGGGTTCAGAACGAGGATGGTGAAATGGCTGCTGGTATTAATATGTCAATTTTAGCCGAATCAGCATTTCTCCATTCTTTGTGTGCTGCAGATAACCACAGCCGGTGGGTCGATAATGGCGGAACGAATCATGTAACGAGGGAAATATTTGCAACATTTGAAACATTTAACGTTACCCCCGTTTGGGATAAAAAGTTCACGGCGTCTCTGGTTCTCCAACTGACCTGCCAGCGTCACAGACATGATTGGGTGTCCTGGTTACTGTCCCAATTTATTCCATCGATGATTTCTTCAAATTATGTAAATATGACTAGTAAGTACTGAGTTGTGGCACCTATGTAAATGAATCATCGTGCTAACTTACATTTATGTTTTAACTTGATTTATCTTAAGTAGGTACCTTCCAATCAATAATGATGATGCATTAGCATGTATTAGTACCTACCTAATATATTAGCAACCATTTGGTGTCACACAAATAAAGATTACCACAAATGGCAATGTGCAATCCCCTTCACTAATGGGTCTCCATTGGCGAAGGCTGCACATTGTTATTAATTTGTGGTAATGTATTCATTTGCATGATGCTATAATCTTATCTGCTACGATATAGGTAATATTCCATACCATCTGCATCTGTCATATACCTCAACAAACTCGTAAAGCAAGGGGGAGGTGGCGATAATTATTGTATCATTATGATATAATCCAATTTCATGGATGGAAGGAGGTAAAACCAGCCTCCCACACAGCATAGTTTCCGCTTCCCCCAGGGCTCAAGAAAGGTAGGGTGAGGAGTGTGACGTCTCTGGTAAGACAATGGTTAGAGTAACAATGCTTCCAGGAGTTGATGGTTCGTTTCCGCAAAACGCTGACAACATCCCTTCGGCCATGTGTGCAAAAAGAAGAGAACAGCCCTGTTTCATTATGGACAGGATTCTCATATACCGTCACACCCCCCCCCCCCCCCCTTTACTTATTTGAAGAATGATCATGTTACGGAAGAAAAAAGGGACTGAGAGTAGTATGGATTCCAGGAAAGATTCAACTGAAAAATCCAAGTTGAGACCTCCATTGTAATGCAAATCATTTGCTTGTGGAGAACTTAGCTCCTACAAACATTGTATCTATTGGCGAATTTGGAAATAAAAACTATAAATTAACTTGGGAAATTAGACCATTTCAAAGGAAGAAATAAAGGTTCGCCATTTTGATTACCATTGGCTGTGCTGTGATCGCATCCAAGAAGGGGTGTGTAGGGCTGATTAGATTTTGTTGACATGTGGTAGGCTGCTCATGCTCAGTCCTCGGTGCTCACTTCTCGGGTTGGCTAGAACTGGTAACATGATCCAACAACAACTAAGCTCCCTAGCCAGAAGCATCACCTGGATGACATTAAATATTCCCCAAAAAAATTCTGCAACCAAATTTTTTCATTAGTAGTGGCACAGCTTGACACAATATGTCATATAATTAGACACAATAATTTGAGTTTCGAAATTCAGAAAAACCCAACCAAACACGTACCTACCTATTTATTCTTCCTCTTATTACCAATAGCATTAATGGTAGCTTCGAATAATGTAGGTGTATTTTCCAAGTATACAGGGTCCTCCCTCGAGATTTCAAGTCATAAAACTCAAAATTAGACATGGTTAGCCAATATGAGATGGGTGGACACCTTAATGGGAAGAGGTCCACTGGACATATACATTTCACAGCAACAGTAACAGTACATCGATACTCAGTAGATGCTGAATCCCAAAACTTGAACACCACGGTAAGGTGTTGGAAGAAACTGCAAATAATATTAGGAACATTAATAAAATCAACAATTTAAAGGTAATTTTAATACTCATATTTTAAAAAATCAACATTTAAAGGTAATTTTAATACCTTTAAAATTACCATTGTTGATTATAAAATTACTATTGTTACCATTGTTGATTAAAACTACCATTGTTGATTTTAATACCATAAAATCAACAATTTAAAGGTAATTTTAATACTACTATGATCTTACGTCTTTACTCAGTAGATGTTTCACTTCAAAATTAGACTTCTTGCAAGGTCCTGAAAGGCAATGCAGAACATCTATTAGTAAAATCATCAATACTTAACTTTTTTCCTACACGGCTATACATGCACAAGTTGGTAAACGTATCAACTGTGTATAGGTAATTTATCAGCCTATCGTAATGATTTTTTGACCCAATTTCCACCTAAACTGAGCGGGGCCACAACCTCTATCACTGATACACCAGTAACTATAATACTATGGTGAGGAATAGATATACCAAATAAACCTGGATCATTGCTCGTAATACAATGAGCCAAATATCGTTTGAGCATTAAGGCTAAATGTAACGACAAGTTAGTGAGATTCTCAGATAAGAGATGGCAGCACTATCGGGGGTAAATTTCCTTGACTCCTCACAGGAGAACGAATCAAGATATTTTGAATCTGAAAATGGATTTGATAAGATATCAACCCATAGTTTGGACGAAATCGGTTTAAAAAATTTGCACAATTTTTTTGCGCACTGTTCAATAAATTTTTTGATTAAATTGAGACTTTTTCAAAAATGTCGCCTTATACAGCAGTGTGCCCATGCATACAGTGTACAAATCCGTTTTCAGAATTGAGATTGGTCAAAAATTACGATCGTAATCCTTAAGATTGGTGAAACAATAGTAGGGCTGACGGGGTGGAGGAGTGCGCTCGAGCGAGGGGGGCAGTTTGGTGAGGTGGTGCCGGCCGCCTGGACCCCTCGTATGAACGTTCTCCGAATTCTCCTACTCAAGGTCTGCATCAAAATCGAGTCTTCCTGATGTTGGTTGGAAAAGAAGTTTTGTCTGTGAACAGGATTGGGTCAAGCCTTGTCTCACGTTTGTGGACTACGAGAAAAGGGGGGCCTAAGTTGGGGGTAGTAGATTTCGTTTTTTTCTTGTAGGGGATGTGACTGATACGCAAAATCCATGTTTTTGACAACGGTGGCCCCCAAAACTTTGGTCAAAATGCGAGAAACCTCAAAATTTTCGCACTTTTTTTGTTTTTCCCCCATTTTGGCCATGAAAGAGCGCGTTTTTGACAAAAAGTGTACATTTTGAAACTGAATTAGATTTGCTAGAATACTAGAATAGGCTCGGTAGACTCAATAGTTTCCGAGATACAGCTAAAATACCATACATACCACCACTCTCAAAACCGCGTTGTGAAATCCAATTTTCTTTCTCGTATTTTTCGCTATATCTCCAAAACGTATTGTCACATCCGGAATTTAGTAGTGAAGTATTTCAAAACTCAAATAATTTTAGATTGTATTGCAAGTTGTGTCCCTAAATACATACATACAGACTACATACACACTTTCAAAATAATTTTGTTACTTTTGCGCACTGCAACAATTTTGTATTGTTCACAAAGATTGGCAGGTACCTACAACAGCGTGCCTACATGCATATAGATGTTTCAAAAAATACAAGTCGATAAATCTTTCATATAGGTACCTACGCGGATTTTATGGGACAGCGTGTAAAATCATAGTCCATGAATCTAGTCTTGAAAAATTAAACTGGGTATTTCAAATCTGAGCAGTATCGAAATTAGGGGACATATAGGTACAGATCATCAAACACTTGAAACATTTCTGCTGTTGAATATACTATATTTGCTTTCAAAATAAAGTATTATACTTTGAGGAATTTTCATCCCAAGTCCTGGGTAGGCTCCCGTATTTCCAGCGAACGTGGTATCCTTGGATCAATAATTTCTGGGAGCAGAACATTTTCATAACAATATTTCAACTTTGTTATCATTTTGTCCTCCCAGAATGAGCGATCCCTTTGTATTATCTCGTAATGTAGATCCCTAGGGGTCCACACTACGAAAAAACAACGCTCTCTCATCGTTATTTCCAATTGTCCTTGAATTTGGAAGAAGTAGTCGCTAGTTTTTTTAAGTTTTTTATCTTTACCCAAACAAAAATTTTTAAATTTGTGTCCAGAGTTTTCGCTCTGGAAACACTAAAGTTTTGCACCATAGTAATGCACCAAACAGACTCATGAAACCTACTAAACACTATGATCGCAACATTTTCCATGGAAATTGGGTAACGGAGTTACGAAATATGGACGCACGCGTTGTTGTAGAAGTCCATTTTTGTGAAGCCAATTTTTGTTGGAGCAGTGCAATAAAGTTTTGGCACATCAAAAACATCAGGTAGGTACATACTGTTGGCAAAGTAAATACCATTCAGATTCATCGACTATAATAGTTATGTAAACACAGTTGCATAAACGCCACCTGATTTCGAAAAAATCAAATCCAAATCAAATCGAAGTGTCGGCTTCTTGGAATTTGGGCAACCTTTTTGGTGAGTTCATAAGAGGAACTATCTAGGTACTCTGTAAGCAGATACCTCGTGACATGGATATATGTGTAGGGGTTATTATTATCTCTATCTCTATCCTTATTATCCTTATTATATTATAAATTCGAATCTTTGTCTGTCTGTGAAACTGTGATTCTTTTCACGGCAAAAAGCATATTATACCTATTTATGTTATCACAATATATGTACAAAAGTAAATAAAAAACGCTGCAAAGTACTTGTCACATGGGTTTATTATTCTTGCGGACATATAGAACTGTACTCCATCAATATCAAAATGTCAAACAATTTTTTCACCATTTATAAACAATGTGCCAGTAATTCGTTTTTCCCGTGTTTTTTCCGATACTTTTAGGTAACAAACATCCCTAATATAGATACCATCTTTGGACCAACCCCCACCTACCCTCCAAATTTGAATCAATTCGACCATTTTTACGGTAATTATGGGCGTTCAACGGTTTTCACTTCAAAACTCCTAAAAAACGCCTCATTTTTGCCAGTTTTTGTCCATAAAATCCAAACCGTTGGTCCGATCGAGCTGAAAAGCTTGCGGGCACCATGTCTGCCCTAGATGAGTATTTGGTGCAAATTTCGACTCAATTGGACCAATTTTGAGGCAGTTATGCGTGACACTGCGGACGGCGACGGACATTGCATGAATCTAGACACCTTGAAACGTGTAAGAAAAAATTTTGAGGGGGTGTTCCAAAAAATTTTTGCTGAACGACTACATAGGTGTATTATTCGCAGAATAATAAACCAAAACGATTGATTCATCTTCTAATAGACAATCACACTCTAGGATACCGCACCAAGCCAGTTTCCGAAAATACCAATTTTGGAAAAAAGTGTCTAAAAATGTGAAATTTGAGCCTATTTTGAAAAATATGTGCTTTTAGGAATCACGTATCAAAATTTTAGGGACGTATCGACAAATTTGGAAAAAATCGAAAAAAGACTTATTTTTGGCGATTTTAGCTAAATGGCTGAAGCGATTTTGACGTACTAAACTCCAATCGACGCGCAATTTTATGCTCCTTATTCTAGCATAATGATAGTGAAAATAGTTTTCGAGAAGCGAAAAAGCTGAAAAAGGTCCGAAAATTTCGCAGTTTTTTGGCTCTCAAAAGTTTAGCACAAGCCAGAGTCCGTCGCAAACTCACATTAAGTACTCGTATTATGCCCAAATTCGATTAAAATAATTTCCAGCTAGTGCACATTTATTAGGCAGCTAGCACAAGTCCAATTTGACTTGGCTATGACCCAATCCTGCTCACACACAAAACTTCTTTTCCAACCAACATCAGGAAGACTCGATTCCGAGAACGTTCATACGAGGGGTCGAGGCGGCGGGCCCCACCTCACTGAAATGCCCCCCTCTCGCGCGCGCACTCCTCCACCCCGTCAGCCCTACTATTGTTTCACCAATCTTAAGGATTACGATCGTAATTTTTGACCGATCGAAATTCTGAAAACGGATTTGTACACTGTATGCATGGGCACACTGCTGTATAAGGCCACACTTTTGAAAAAGTTTCAATTTAATCAAAAAATTTTTTGAACAGTGCGCAAAAAAATTGTGCAAATTTTTTAAACCAATTTCGTCCAAATTATCGGTTGATATCTTATCAAATCCGTTTTCAGATTCAAAATATCTTGATTCGTTCTCCTGTGAGGAGTCAAGGAAATTTCCTTCATTTTGGTGCTGCCACGTGGTGGCAGGTTTTGCAACTAAAAGCGTTACATTTAGCCAAACTGTTATTGAAAGATATCCACGGAAGGTAGTAGGTACCTAAACTATCCCACAGCACATCATTGGCTTCCCCATTTGGCTGTTTCTTCTAGAGATTGCGTTAGAAGGTATAAGGTCTCTTGTAGGTAGACCTGATATTTATTTAGCCAGCCTGTGGGTCAACTAGCTTTTTAGGAGCTCCGTTCAACTTGAACTTGTCTTCCGCTGGCATATATGCACCTATGTGTTATTACAGAAGCTGGAAGAGAATGTTTGGTAATGTGGTAAATTAGTAGTACATTGATTAGATACACCTACTACGTTATTCGGAAATTGGCTCATTATGGTCATGCCGTGAAACCATTTTTTTTTTTTTTTTTTAATCAGCCCCATTTGCACTACCAGCAACTTATCCAACTGACTTAAAACCGTTACCAAGTGGTTGGGTAATGCAGAGTCAACTAAAGCTATGTTCACATGGAGACGCAATTCCACAAGTCGTTCTGCAATGCTATTGGCCAACACAAAATGGATTATTGCAATGCAATAGAGAGTTCCTAGGCGATACCGTTGCTCAAATGCGTCAACCATATGTCTCAGAAAAGTGTTCTGCGCATGCGCCAAATGGTTTGACGTATCATACGGTTGACGTATTTTGCCGCATAGGTACATCCGTCACCGCCTCTCGATCCCGTGAAACGTAACGACTAGACCGTGAGTAAAAGTAACCTGATATGTTGAAAACAGTACATGTTGAAATCATTAAGTACCCACTACGTGTTAACGGTGAGAACGTGATCACGATGAATTTTCCACCATGCTTTCAAACACCAACGTTTTCGCAACCCAAATACCTACCTCCCTTTCAAGCCATTTCTGCTGAGGAGAATCAAGAGGAAAGAGAAGTTGTTATGGGAATTCATCAACGGAGAAGATCATGAAAATGATATGAACCAGAACCCATAGAATTGGATTTTTGTTGGAGTGAGGGTGAAGATTAATTCAACTTTCTTGCTTTAACCAAATTTAGCAACAGCAAACAATTCAGTAACTTTCTTCACGAACATTTCTGATAATCCTAACTCAAGTTATACCCGCTTTTCGTGTTTTGTACTGGTGTACTGTAAAACATTTCTGTACCTACTGTTTTCTTAACCTGTAGTACTTTACATTGTTTTCTTAACCTAAAAAATTAAATGGTTTCAATTTGTAGTGATTGAGGCGTTGAACAGACGAGTCGATCGCTTTGATTGAGAATGGTAATTTTATTGTTGGCACTCGGCTCTTTTATATCCCCCTAACATGATCAGAGGGGGGTCGGGGGGGTCCCCACTCTGAGTTACAGCATGTTCATACATAATGTAGGTTGTGGAGGAGCAGCCGATCACAACACAATTGCTTAAGCTTTTTTAGTTTAGACCTACCTTTCCCTCATAATAAATCCTAGTTTCACAAATTTATAGCTGGTTTTGCAGGCTTTTGCAAAAGAATCCAAATATGTGCTGCAGAAGCAAACCAACTTCATACAACATTAATTTCGCAATAACTAATTAGACGTTCTTCAAATTTAACAGGCTTCTGACTTCAGATTTAACAGAGCTGGTGCATAGTGGTTTGCTGTGCTCTTTTGTCTTTTGAGATGGAAGGGGGTAGAATTTGCGGTACTTCAACAATCAGTAAGGAATTGACGTCACTTTAAGATACCGACTATCATGCTATAGGCCGTGCGCGAGAATATTGCCCTGCACTCTATAAGAGGATGGGAGAAGCTGAGGGCTCGGCAGCCTGAGTGGGATGCAATGTTGGGACTTTTACTCTGTTATGATGGCAGCCATGCTGCCATTCCAAGCCAGCTCATTCCGTACCCGTATCGTGTTTTCGTCGTTTGCATCTTGCTTTTCGTTTCACCATCCTACCTATATCGTCTTGTTAACCCTTCTTATTTTAACTGTGAGTATCATCACAATCCCCGTCATCCTATTTTTGAACTTAGTATCATCACAATCCCCCGTACCCGTCAGTTTCCGTGTGTCGCCTACACAAACCTCGCGATGGAAGATCAACCTTCATCGTCAGCAAGAAACCGGAAACCTGCTATCGCAAGACGCAGGGCTCTAAGGAGTCAGGCACGAGAAATGGTGTACAACGTGTGCCAGTATTTTGCGAGGAAGAAGAAAGAGGATGACGCGAAATACAACGTTCGCGATGTGACTAGTGCAGCGATGGGCGTCTCGGCGAGAACAGTCGGCAACATTATGAAGGAAGCTGGAAACCAAACAACATCAGATCGGGCGAGACCTTTGTTATGCCAACCAAGTCCACACCGCACAAGAAGGTCATCGATGCTGATGAATTCGCCGATGCTGCTATACGAAACAAGATACGTGAATTCTACATTGTTCGGAAAGAGTGCCCTTCATTGAAAACACTGAGCGGAATTGGCGAGTGACGGAGTTCTCAAGTGTGGTAGAAGTTACCTTAGGAAACGAATGGTTAGTAGCGGTTTCAGGTGTAAGAAATGTCAGTCCAACCGAAAAAATTGAGGACGACTACCGTAAAAAAAATCACTTAGTTGAATCGGAGATCGATAGTTTCATCATTAATGTTGGGGGGGCTTCTGATACTGATAGCAGTTCCGATGAGGATTCGGATTTTTCTGATTAGAAGTTTTACGTACCACAGTTAAATTACGTACGTAAGTACTAAATAAATGAATAATAATATGTACTAAATAAGTAAATAATAAAATAACATTTGTTTCCAATCTTTCCTTTTATACCTACCTACCTTCAAAAAATTTTCCTTATTTACCTCATTGTACCTTTTCAAAAAAGTACTCCTAATTTTCAAGAAAACATTTTTTTCATAGAAAAATCCTATTACACACGAGTTTGTCTGTCAGCTCAAAGGAGTCACGCTCAAGGGTCCGATTTTACAAAAATCGGGAAAATTCTACGTTCATTCACTATGGTAGGTACCTACCTATGGCTTTTATGACAGTATCATTTTATATAACGAAAAAAGTCAAGTTTTTATGACGGTTCACACACTCAGCTGGAAAAAGGATTACAGGGGGAATGTGCTGCCACTGGACAGGGGAAAAACAAAAAAAAAAACGGGGAATTCCGTGTTGAAAATGATTTCCACGTTCTCCGTCAGATGGCAGGGTCGGAGGGCAATATTCTAGCGCACGGCCTATAGTTGTCTCTCGTAACCCATGGCAACGGGTTAGCATCCATGTTGTTCGCCCTAACAGCCAATGCGGCATTGATATCACCGTATCTCCTAGGAACACTCTAATCTCATGAATACTAGAGAGTTCCTAGGAGATACGGTGATAACAATACCGCATTGGCTGTTAGGGCGAACAACATGGATGCTAACCATGTTGCCATGGGTTATGAGAGACAACTAGCATGACAGTCGGTATCTGAAAGTGACGTCAATTCCTTACTGACTGTTGAAGTACCGCGAATTCTACCCCCTTCCATCTCAAAAGACAAAGGAGCTACACACAGACAAAATAAACCACTATGCACCAGCTCTGTTAAATCTGAAGTCAGAAGCCTGTTAAATTTGAAGAACGTCTAATTAGATATTGCAAAATTAAAGTTGTATAAAGTTGGTTTGCTTCTGCTTGGATTCTTTTGCAAAACTGCAGAAGGCTGCAAAACCAGCGATAAATTTGTGAAACTAGGATTTATTAGTAGGGAAAGGTAGGTCTAAACTAAAATAGCTTAAGCATTTGAAACCATTTCATTTTTTAGGTCAAGAAAACAATGTAAATTACTACAGGTTAAGAAAAAAGTAGGTACAGAAATGTTTTACAGTACACCAGTTGTTGGAGCCAAACACAAGTCTAGTTTATTTTAAATTTAGTTTCGTTTTTCTTTATACCTATTTGGAAGTGTTGCGATAGTTTCAAGTCGTGGAGAGAGACGTCATCTGTAATCGACGGCAGTGTTTATTAATGGATTGTCGAAGTACACAGCGATAGTGATCTTTCGCCCATCGCCTGATGCCTCCTTGCGCCAGTCCAGTCCAGTTCGCTATTACGATCGTATCGGCTCTTCTCTTTCCGTCTCTTGTGGTACGAATTTTCGCTCACGATTTTCGTTCACCCTTGTGTTGGCTTTTATCCCCAGCCACGCAGGGAAATAAGCCGGGAAAAAGGATCACACACCGTGACCAATTCCTTCCACCCGCCACGAGCGGAAATAAGCCGGGATTTTCCGAGTGCGACCGTCCGCCGAGACTTCGTAGTCCGAGTCCGGGCAATCCAACCGATCACAGCTGAAGTTTCGCGAGTCCCGCCGAAGAGCCCTGAGGCCGCCGAAATTCGAAGTCGCCCCTCCGCTCAGTGCTTGCACGTCGGCCCCCTCCTTACCATCACTTCGGACGGCAGGCGACCCTCTTCTCGACCTCCCCTTGTCAACCCTGGGTCTGCGGTTCGAGGCCCGCCGCCGGCAACATATTTTCATCAACAAAAAGTGACACTTTCTTTTATTAATTTTTATTCAACCAAATCAAATAGGAGCTCCTATAGGTCATTTTAATTTGTTCAAATGTTGAATTATATGCAGCTATTATTATTGTGCTATGAGGCTCAGGGACGCTTCTGACGCAGGAAAGAAGGCATCTGCTCCCGGTGCTGAAGATGGGCGTGAAGCTTATTTTAGAGGCATGACCGAACTATTGGACAGTTCATTCTCTAAACTAGATGAACTGTGGAACCAACTTTGTGAGCTTGGCGATGAAATGGCTGCTGCTGCGGAAGGTGAAACAGTTCCATCAAATGACGACAAGTCAGTGAAGACTGCTGCTGAAAAATACTACCTTGCTGCCTGCGCAAGCCTTGAGATACTGAACCAGCGGGCAGCTGCTGAGGCTGAAAACAGGCGACTGTCTACCGAAGCTGCTAGTAGATTGAGTTTTGGTAACACCTCATTGGCTCCATCCCAGCCTTCGAAATCGCTACCAAAGTTGACACTCCCTGCCTTTGATGGTACCCTCCTCCAGTGGCCTAAGTTTCGCGACACCAGTACAAAACACAAGAAGCGGGCATAACTTGAGTCAGGATTATCAGAAAAGTTCGTGAAGAAAGTTACTGAATGTTGTTGCTAAATTTGGTTAAAGCAAGAAAGTTGAATCAATTCTTCACCCTCACCCTCCAACAAAAATCCGATTCTATGGGTCTGGTTCATATCATTTTCATGATCTTCTCCATTGATATGTGTTTCCATAACAAATTCTCTTTCCTCTTGATTCTCCTGAGCAGAAACGGCTTGAAACGAAAGGGAGGTAGGTATTTGGGTTGCGAAAACGTTGGTGTTTGAAAGCATGGTGGAAAATTCATCGCGACCACGTTTTCACCTAGTAGTATTTTTCATCACAGTTTCACGTAGTGAGGTACCTGAGGTTTTCAACATGTCAGGTTACTTTTACTCACGGTCTAGTCGTTACGTTTCACGGGATCGAGAGGCGGTGACGGATGTATGCGGCAAAATACGTCAACCGTATGATACGTCAACCATTTGGCGCACGCGCAGAACACTTTTCTGAGACATACGGATGACACATCTGAGCAACGGTATCGCCTAGGAACTCTCTGCCAAATCTCCAGATATTTTCCGTTGCCCTACATATCTCAGTGGTCCGCAACCTTCTTTGAGTCACGGCACCCCTTTTCGTGACGGCCTCACCCTGCGGCACCCCATCATACAAACACAAGATTTCGCAGTGTAATAAGCTGGGAATAGAAAAAGTTTTCAGTAGTGGACAAACACTTAAATTAATAGGTAGATAAAATGGTAATTGTTTTCTATAGTGATAGCACCCGGAGCATTGTACGTCCAGCCGTTCGTGTGCACCAAAAAGCTTCGTCAACACGATCGTGAATCAAACGGTGTAAATCCGGCCCGGATATCATCGCTACGGAGCACCTGATTAATCACGGATTGCTGCAGGAAGTCGAGTTGGTTGCTCTACGATATTATTTCATTTGATAAGTGATGGACTATTGGATTTTGTTGGTAGGTACTTGTGAAACTTGAACAAACACGTTGAAGTATTATTGATGGGTAAATTATTACACAACGGCAAATTATTACAGAATGGTAAATTAATACACAACGGCGGTTATTACTACCAAGAAGGGGCTGGATTTTGTGGATCAGTACTTTTGCAACTTGAACAAACGTTGAAGTATTACTGATGGGCAAGTTATAACACAACGGTTCATTATAGGTATTGATCACAGAAAACAGTGATGTACGCAGAAGGGGCATCTATTTCAGTCCACATCAACAATTTTCCTTTAGAACTTCATTATTTGCGTTTCTTTTTGCCGTTTTAGTTACTGTTTGTCATCGACTGTATTATTTGGGCAACATTTAACTCGTGATTCAGATAGGTACCTAGTAACGAGTACAGGGTTAGGTACTAACCTACGGAGGATCTGCGATCCCATAATATGTATAGAGTAGTACACATATTATATTATATAGACGGGTTATCTATACAGAGAGCTGCGATCTGTAACAGAAGGGTATTCTGTACAAAATAATAAACCGTTGTGCAGGGATTTGGAGCGCTTTTTTTGTTTTTCTTATTATAATTATACAAAAAGTTATTCCGATCTCAAAATTTTGCGGCACCCCTGGACGGGGCTCACGGCACCCCAGGGTGCCGTGGCACCCCGGTTGCGGACCACTGCTATCTGCACAGAGGTCACTGCGCACACCTCTCATGTTTGGTTGTTCAGTCATATTGGAATGCGACATTCCTAGTTGATTTTGCCGGTTAGATATCTGGTAATGATTCCGCTGCCATGTGAACGCCTCTGCGGCAAAAATTATGGCGAACGCGTTGCCGTACCGGATTGCCGTCCGGAATTGCATCTCCATGTGAAACTAGCTTACTGCCAGAAAACCCCACTATGAAAAACAACATACTTAGGTACCTTCTGTTCCAACGTTATTAATATAAGCAACACCCGACTCTATGACGCAAGGTACACCAAGGGTAAAATGTTATTGGATACAAACCCACACGCTCATTTCAGAAAGTACTTTTTACAGTAAGGCAATTTACGAACCTATAGCTGGAGTAGGTTAAAAATGCTTACCCAGGGCCAAGAGATGCGCACATTCCCAGGGTGTTTGACGGCTGTTGGCTTGGTTCGCAGAAAACAACCCCTCGTCATACACTCCGGTCCAATTCGTGATTCATGGGATCTCACCAGATGATTTGCACACATTTTGAACTACCTATCTTCATATATGTTAACTCTGAACTGAGAATGACCAATGCATAAAGACAGCCTACATATATCTCGATTGATGCAATTTGGGAATGATTACCAGTATCTTGTAGGTATCAGTGGTAGTAACATTTGATTACGTCCACCTCAAAACCTCGCTCATTTAGCGGCTCCCAAGTCCCAACAATGTGGTGTTTGTTTTGTGACCCTTGGGGTAGGTAACTACACGAAGTACGAGCGGAACGTAAATAAACAATATCTCCCATCCCCATGATGTCATAACAATATCTCCTATGATGTCATAACTAACTAGATACCGACCAATTTCCGACACAGGGAAACAAAACTACCTACTTTCAAATCAAAACCACTTGTAAATCAAAAATCGCTTCTGGTGAATCAAAAAAATCAAAATCAAACAGTGCAAACAAACACTAGAAAAGTGGAAATGGAATGTGTGTGTGAGCTTCTCCGGTCACTTGCCTTCGGCTTTCAAGCCACGCGAGTTGCTGGCTTCACCATGATGTTTATGGGGTTCTACAGAAGCCCACCTGGTTTCAACAAGCAAAAACAGCCTTTCACATTATGATAGAGGATAGTGTATAGCTCTTTTCCGCTAAGTCCAGAAATGCAACATTTTTGGATGGGAAAACCCGCCAAGTGCTCCTAAATGGAGTTAGCGGATTCTCCCACTGATCAAATTATACTTCTTTCATGACCATGAGCAGCAGAACGTTGAGAATCCTGTCTATGGTGCGTCCACTGACGGAGAGCGACGTTCATACCACATCCACCAGTCGAAGAGGTATGTTAAATAAAATTACGTAGGTATCTACCTTCTTAGATAGGTACATTCTGTAATGCATGCATCCAGCGCCGGATTTACCTATGGGCCGACTGGGCCGCGGCCCAGGGCCGCAAGCCTCAGGGGGCCGCAAGGCTGAGGTTTTTTTGATTTTCTAAATTGGGGATATAAATACAAAATCTGGCTTACGAAACGCATACATATAAGTTATATCAGCAATTATGCTGATATCCACCTTTTCTGCTGAAACAGCACAACGAGCTTATAAATACGAGAAGCCCGAGTCCCTCGAGTTAGTCAGGGCGGGACTCGCCCTGACTCCGTTTAGCTTAGAACTTCAATAGATCGTTGGCGCCCTGCGCGTTAATAATTAGGAAAGAATATCCTGTTAATTCGCCCCCGACGACTACTGCAGTTAGAAGTCCTGCCCTGATGTCAAAAATTGAAAAAAAAAAAATAATAAGAAGAAAAGAAAAAACCAATAAGATATAAAACATTTAAGTAGATTAGAATTTGTATAAGACAAACTCTCCAGAGAACGACACCATTCTGAACCCCTAAAACAATAAACTTCCAACATTCCGAAATCCAACAAAACTCGTCAGGCATTTTGGGATTGGAGAGAATTAAGACATCTCCATCGAAACACCGACATGACCAGCGTTCAAGATATTCCCCTGCCTCAAGGTAACACTCCGGTTACCTCGATTATCCGCGAGGCCCTTCAGCCCATCCCAGGAGGACAGTCATTAAATTCACCCAAACTACGACTTCCCATTTGTCGAACCCACCCCATCAACACGGATTTACTTCACGACCGCTCCCAACGCTGCGACAACCAGCAGATAATTATAGACTAGAATACGATAGACTAATTCCTACCTATGTTCGATGGAGAACCTCTATTGTTGAATAACTACATTAGAATTGCGATAAATTGTATAACCGATTTCACTGTGCCCATAACGAAGAAGACTTTCAGAACGACCTTCTATTTAGTTCTTTCACTTCGAAATTAGGTACCTAGCAAGGTCTCTGCAAAGATTTTTGTAAACAACATCACAAATTACCCAGAACTTAGGGAAGCACTTCTCCAGTCGTTTGACGACAAGAGTGTGAAATTATGAATGATCAATTTCGTATTTGGCGCCTCTTCTCACACCTTTTCGAGAATATTATTGCAGGTTGGCAGTACTGGAGCTCCGACTCGCTCTTCTCTTGAGAGGAAGCCATCTTGCTCATCACACCGTTTCTTGAAGTCCCCGAGTTAACAACTCTGCTTCCCAGCTACCAGATAACCTGAGAATACCACCGTTTGAGTTTGAAGACTTCTTGGAGCCTGCCACTTCCAAATCAAGCACAGTGGCTTTGAGCATCACACCATTAACAACAAGGTAATTAAAGAAATAATCCGATACGGCGCCGTTGGGCAGTCTTGTGCATTAGAGGTTAATGAAATTAATTTCCCCCACGTTTCAGTCACAAGCTCATGTTGTATTCCTTGCCGGGGTCGCTGCATCTTATCCGAGTTCATCTATTCGCTAGAAAGTATCTGGGTTGAATATCATGTATAATCAACCAGGAAATGATATTTTGGAAGCAATAAAATATAGATGATAAGGGGCTTGGGGAAATTCGAAGCCCTGGGGAACTCGGATATTATGCGATGTTGAGAGGTTAGGGTAAACAGCCAGGGAATAAATCTTTTGATGTTTGATTTACTCCGAGAAGGCTAAGACCCGAGTTGATGTTCCGAGCTTAACAATTCCTGACGTTTTTAAATAAAAGTAATAACCTCACCCACGGAATTTCACGAAAATTATTGTTGATAAATAATGATCGAAAGATCGCGTGGTAATTACCGCTTGGGGGTTAGGGTTGAGGTTAGTGGGGTATAGTCCTCGCGAATTAGGACAACAAACGAATAAATACGCGAAACAAACGCGATGAAACGAAAATAAAACCGATCAAGAGAGTTGATGAGAGATCGTTTTTCGTGTTTTCTTTTTGTTGTCCAACAGCTCGGAAGCCCACTCGATGTTTTGAAGGGCGGGTTGAGGAAAGATCGATGTTTGCTAGCAGATCTTTCACTTTGTAATTCCTGCTGATGAAATCATAGATGTGTCCATAATATATTATTGATGCAGTACTGGGGACAATCTATGCTGGGTTTTTATAACGGATTCCCAGAAATACCTGTCTGGCTGCATGCGTAAGAAATGTTTATGAAAATTTAGAGGATGTACGTACATAGATGTATAGGTTATTGACTTCCTATGATGAAATTAGAGTCTTACCAGACAGAAGATGTTCGGATGTGGAACATAGTGCCCGGAGAGAGGGGCACAAACAGGAAGAGATGGTCCTGTTATTTGATGTCGAAGTTAAAAATCCTTTAGAGAGGTGTTAGTTATAAATAACACAATCCGCACATGTGGGCATTCGAAGAAAAGGCGGAAAGCGACCGGAATGGGCAAACATGATGTTGGGGGGGGGAAAGGGGTCCGCCATGGGGATTTCCTTACTTTTCACCAACCATGTTTAGGGAATACAATCATGACGCAACGTGGATTTACTGACATATAGGGGATGTTTTCTCGCTGAGGCGGTTTACATACCCTGTCAAGGATGTTTGGTTCTGGTACCAAAAATTAGCCACCTACCTTGTTGTATTGGATAGCCGTACTGGTAAGCTGAGGAAAGGGGAACCATAATAGATGATGGTAACGGTTGTGTACTAGAGGGTTGTTGCATTTGATGAAGTTTGATGATGAAACTAATTAGAAGAGCTTATCAAGAGACCAGTGCTATTAGATGGAATTAATAAGAGTGGCTAAGTAGAGTTGTTGAAATTGAGTTCAACGATGTATATATACCAGAATAAAAAGTCAAAATCGAGGTTTATGGTGCAATTTACAGTGTTAGCTAACGTCGATGACCGGCTGTAAGCACAAACGAATTTTAAATTCTTTTTGGCCGGACATGGGCCTAATATAGATGATAGAAGTGAATTTTCTTTTGGCCGGATCTGGGCCCATTGATGTGATTGAAAATTTTAAAAGCCGGATTTGGGCTATTGATGAAATTTAAAATTTTCTTGAATTTTAAAATAAGAGTAGTTGCCGGATATGGGCGACTAAAAAGCACTGTGTCAGGTTAAGCAATAGAAGGAAAGTTTCAAATTTTTTTTGCAACAACATTAGATGTAGAGTAGGTGCTCCAGTTCAATAGATGGAACTGATTGCTCCTCTCTGTATTGCATTAGAGGCAAACATTTGATGTAAAGCAGTTTATACAGTTCAATAGATGGAACTGACTGCTTATCTCCCGATGAATGTTTATAGTGCTCCTGGAGTAGACAATTAAACACCACAACGTAGATGAAGTAAAATTTTTGATTTACTTTCTATTGATGAGGTTACAATACCTAGAGTTCTGTTGTGGGTCTGTTTGTCTGTTTATGGTTTGGATTCACAGAGCAGCAAGATGAGCGCCAGTGAGGAACAGATGGAGTTAGAGGAGCAGGAGAGAGCGTTATTGGGAGAAGAGGAGGAGATGGGCGAAAGCCAAACAGGGGAGGAAGGTGGAGTAGCTAGCTGGGATGGATTGGCCCAACAAGCTACTGCACCCGAAACCCCACGGGAATTGAGTCCCGAGGAGGGGATGTGAGTGAAGCTCCGTAAGCTCGAGGAGGCTATGGGACATATGCAGGAGTCGATCTCAGCGATCGCAGGCATTGTGGTAGGCACCTCAAGTGTCCCACAACAAGTCCCGAACAGTCAGACCTCTCAGAGGATGACTGATAGCCAGTCGATGATCTTCGCAATGAAGATTCAGTTTGCGAAACTTGATTCGGAACTGACTTACGGAGCAAACTTTGAGACTTGGAGGGCGAGGATAGTGACTGAGCTGGAGAGCCAGAACTGCGCCTTCCTAGTGGAAGAACACTCAAAAATCCTGAGAGAGTTTACTGAGGCTAGTGTGCAAGTAGCCAAACGAAAGGTGCTAGCTTTCATAGTAAAGTGCATAGATGATGAGTTGCACGCACTAGTGAAGGGTGAGAAAGACCCGATGCAACTCATAAAGCGCCTGGAGGCCCTCTGCCAGCCAAAAAGTAGGCACTATAAGTTTGGCCTTCGTGCCAAAATGGAGCAAATGGAGTACGATCCGAAGGCTGAGACACCAACGGCATTCATGGCTAGGTTTAATGACCTGGCAGAGAAGTTAGGGCAGTACACAGCTCTCAACGAAGAAGATAAAGTGTACAACTTTCTCTTCTCAATCCGTTCAGCCATGCCCGATTTATACGCGGCGGAGGCTGACAAGACGGATGACGTTGATCTCCGGAAGCTTCAGGAGAAATTCGTTGAAGTGGGGAGACGCCAGGAGGAAGAGAACCGTCGAGAGACGGCTCCTGGTGGGGCATTGTGGACTAGGCAGCGCCAGCCCAGACAGGGCGACAAGCCCGGAAAGCTCCTAAAGAGCAGGGGACGTCCAGCTCTGGACATGACGGGAAGCCAAAATTTAGGAAGACGAGTGCCAGCAAGGTGTCGAAGAGGACAGTTTGTTTCAAATGCAACAAGCCGGGCCATTTTGCTTCTAAATGCAGAACTGAGGGGTGGTTTTGCTACTCGTGCAAAACCATAGGCGACCATAAAAGTCGCAATTGCCCTCGGCAAAATGGTGGATCAGTAGGCGGCAAGGCCAGAGGCAAAGGGCAGCAGGCACAGGAGAGGCTAGCCAAATGGCAAGCCCAGGCGGGTGCAAACCCGAAGCCTGCGATGAATAGAATGCCCTTATCGAAGGCTAAAGAGTTGAGGGACAAGAGAGGGAAGGCTCTTGTCATATGTGGTCCGGAGGAGGATTTTGATGAACCTCACCGCCAGGTGTGGGTTGTCCAGTCCGAGGCTATGTACGCCAGCACCACATAGCCTGCCGGTACCTCTCGATCGGCGATGCTTAGCGATTCTGATGGTAAGTCTAGAGGTTTCATATCAATGATTTTAGACACTGGTGCTACAGACCACATAATAAATACTAGAGATCCGCTATCTAACATTAGACGGTTAGATGTTCCCAAGCGGATTTCGTGCGCAAATGGGGATTCCGAGTCCGATTTAATAGTTGAGGAAATGGGAGACATTATAATAGAGAATGATGGAATTCTAGGACGTTTGCGTGATGTTCTTTTTGCGCCATCTCTGTCGGTTAACCTTTTTGCACTTCGCAAAATTTTGAGTAATTCCTTAGCTGCAACCTTCACCGGTCGAGGAGTGTCTGTAAAAGACACAGCGACTGGTAGGTTGATTAAGGAGGGTAAGTTTGATGGGAGATTTTGGCGCTTGAAGTTTAAACTGCCACTTGTAGGGGCTACGCCGAAGAAAAGATCTGCTATAATGGCAGAGCTTGGTATAGATGAGTCTCCTCAAAAGAAACGAGTATATCTGGGAGATGTTGCGGAGCAGCCCAATGTGTCAGACATTGTTCTGGGAGGGAGGAGCATGCAACATAGCGAACCAGATGCTAGGAGACTGAACAGTGAGACAAGCAAGCCAGGTACAAGTGGAGTAGATGAAAACTCAATAGATGAAAACTCGCATCACAAGTATGAGTTTAATACACCACCGAGTGTAGGAGAGGAACATTTGAGTCCGAGGGTTAACCCAACCCTCACTAGCACAGTTGAAGGAGTTCAGACCTCGAGAGCAAGTCCAGGGATGCTATGGCATCAGAGGCTGAACCACATCTCCAAAAATTATCTCGTAAAAGTGCTAAAAGAGATAGATGTAAAAATACGAGTTGGAGACGATGTTCTGGACTGTGAAGATTGCAAATTGGCAAAAGCTAGACGACAGCCATGCAATAAAGAGAGACAAAGGTCGAAGACGCCTTTTTCGAGGTTGTACTCTGATCTTCAAGGACCCATAAAACCAGCAGCGTGGACCTCTGGTTATAGATACATAATCACGTTCACAGATGACTGCATGAGGTATGCATTTGCTTATGGGATGCCAGGCAAAACGCAAGTTCATCTTGCCCTGTCGAAGTGTCTGTCGGAGATTAGACTACTAACAGGCGACAGCCGAAAAGTAGTGGAAATCAGGACAGATGGAGGAAGTGAGTACAAGACAATGTTGATGAAGAAGAAACTGTCAGACGAGAAAATCACACTGACAGTATGTGAGCCAGCAACCCCACAACATGATGCATGCTCGGAAAGGTTGAACCTGGAGCTGCAGCAGAAGATACGAGCGATGTTGATATCAGCAGGAATGCCAAACTCGTACTGGGGATATGCGCTGAACAATATTATGTTTATCCATAATAGAGTACCAAATGCCTCGAATAAATTCAAGTCACCATATGAGATGGTTACTGGGGCAAAACCCGATCTAAAATAATATGTTAGAAGATTTGGGTGCGAAGTATACTACCTTGTGGCTGCAAAAGGAAAAATGCAACCACGAAGCAAAAAGGGGTATCTCTTAGAGTGTCAACAAACAGGCTATCTGATAATAGATGCAGCTAACAAAAAGCTGATCTGGTCGAAGCATGTTGACTTTATCGAAGCAAGGACCTATGGGACAAACTTGGAAAAGTCAGGACATCGAGAAGGGAGGGAGCTGCTTGGAAGTGAACAGCTGGAATTCTCCTGGGGTCCAACGACTGAGGTGTCCGAGGGTCCAAACAATCGAGGAACTGTCACTTCAGAGATAGATGAAAGCATAACGGAGCCTCAACAGCTCCAGCACTCTGAAAGTGAACAAGTAGAGACAGAGGAACAACCACCACCAGTGAATGTTATAGATGAACATCATGAAGAAAAAGGTGGTGATCAATCCTCTACAATAGATGTTGAACTTGAAGAAGTCATTGGAGGAAATGAAGAATATGACTTCCTCGAGACTAGAAGAATGTGCACACTTTGCTGAAGGCAATGAGCCTGAGTCATATGCAGAAGCAATGAGCTCGAAGGATTCAGCTAGATGGAAAGAAGCCATAAACCTAGAGTTTAAATCATTAGAAGAAAATGATACTTGGAGACTAATACCGAAGTCTGAACTTCCTCAGAACACAAAAGTGATTAGAACGAAGTGGGTTCATAAGAGGAAAGCAGAAGCGGATGGCTCTGTGAGGTATAAAAGCAGACTGGTTGCAAAAGGCTTTGCAGATAAAAACAGGTACGATTTGACGGAGGTCTACTCCCCTGTTGCGAGACTGAACGACGTTAGGTTCATTTTGTCCATTGCTAATAAGATGGATCTGAACCTATATCAGTTGGACGTGACGACGGCATTTCTGAATGGAGTGCTTGAAAAAGAGGTGTATATTCAAAAGTGGGTGGATTGAATATACAAATTCAAGCAGGAACCTATCTCAGAGTCACGTGTGTAAACTTGAGAAGGCCATATATGGTCTTAAGGTTTCTCCGAAGAGATGGCATATTCGATTTTCTGAAGCCATGGAGAAACTGGGCTTTGAAGTGTATCCTCACCAGAGGTGCATCTTTGTGTGGAGACAAGACAAGGAGTTTGCCATTTTAATACTGTATGTAGATGATATTTTACTGGCAACAAACTCCACGAAGAAAGGAAAGGAGCTAAAAGAGAATTTAGCTCAGGAATTCCAAATTAAGGATCTTGGTACTCCGAAGTAGTATCTGGGAATTGAGATACTGAGGAATAGAGCTCAGAGAAAGATGTTCATTCATCAAGGGAGCTTTATTGAGAAGTTGCTGAACAAGTTTGACCCAAATTCAAAAGCAGTGGCAAACACCCCGATGGTTCAAGCAAAAATAGATGAGAAGCAAGAGATACATGGAAAGCCAAATGTGCCCTACAGGCAGTTGGTGGGGTCTCTCTTGTATCTTCAGAATGGGACAAGACCAAATATCACTTATGCAGTGAGTATGTTGTGTAGAAGACAAACTTCCTACACAAGCGAAGACTGGCATAGAGCACTGAGAGTTCTACAGTATCTTAGAGGAACTCTGGATTATGGATTGCTCTATAGAGGGAACACTGACAAATTGGAGTGTTATCCCGATGCTTCCCTGGGTCTCAATGACAAACAGGGACTCTCGACTTGTGGATATGTAATCAAGCTTTGGGACGATGTTATATCGTGGAAATCGAAGAAGCTGACTCAGGTATCTCTGTCATCAGCAGAGAGTGAGTACATATCGATGTCAATCGCTTTTCGAGAACTCGCAGGATTGCAGGAAATGTGCAATCAAATATTGGCGCTTAAGTTAACTCCATCCGTATTTGAGGACAATCGAGCTGCCATAGCTCTGGCTAAAACGGATGAGTCGAAAGCGTTGAAGCATGTAGTAAACCTACATATGCACTTTGTTCGTCAACAAGTGCGGGAGGGAAAAATTGAACTTAGATGGATTCCCTCGAGCGAACAATGTGGTGACATTTTCACCAAGCCATTGACGGGCGCGTTGTTCGAAAAATTCCGGAACAAGTTAGTGGTATCATTCATGGATGCCTAAACTTTGGGAATTTGATGTTGGTTATAATAACCATTCGAAGATGTTAGCTGATAAATTTTGATGGAAGCTAACTGGTCATCTGGACCGAGGAAAAACAGTATTCTATTGATAAGACTGATGGAATGAAGATTATGGTGTTAGATGTTTGTAGCATCCTGTGTCAATTTGAAGGATGAGAATACAATCCTTCAACTTGGAATTAAACTTCAGAATTCATATCTTAAGGGAGTGTTCTATAAACGAACACTCAAGACTCCACTGGGCTTATCCCAAATGAAGTATTACCGAGCTTGTATTTAGGAAAGACAAGCTCCTTAAATAAGCCTTGAACTAACACTTGTTTTTGTTTGTTTTGTTCTACAGACGTCTGGCAGTAGACAGAGGGTCGGCATGGTGTGAGACGAGACTCCAGTCCTTCTCTTATACCCTAGGGTCATATAAATTTTTCAAAATTTACAATTCACTCTTAACCCTTTGAAGTAAACTCTTTGATGTATATCTCTCTCTCTCTCTCTCTCTCTCTCAATTAAGCTCTAAATAGATGAATAAGTGTAATTGATGTCACTTAAACTCCTTTTGAGTCTCTACCCATAAGTTCAAATTTGATGAATAAGTGAAATAGATGTCACTTATAACTAGAACTAATATCAAGCCCATCTTCTGAAGAAGACTTGAGGCGCTCTAAAATTGATCAGGAGGGAGTGTGAAATTATGAATGATCAATTTCGTATTTGGCGCCTCTTCTCACACCTTTTCGAGAATATTATTGCAGGTTGGCAGTACTGGAGCTCCGACTCGCTCTTCTCTTGAGAGGAAGCCATCTTGCTCATCACACCGTTTCTTGAAGTCCCCGAGTTAACAACTCTGCTTCCCAGCTACCAGATAACCTGAGAATACCACCGTTTGAGTTTGAAGACTTCTTGGAGCCTGCCACTTCCAAATCAAGCACAGTGGCTTTGAGCATCACACCATTAACAACAAGGTAATTGAAGAAATAATCCGATAAAGAGGGACACGTATACCCTCAAACTCGAAATGAGTAAGCTCTCTCAAAAACAGGGGGAAGACTGTTTCGAGTTCCACAGTAGAGTCACAACAATATTAAATTCACAGATCGCATATTTACAGACACGTGAAGTTGAGTCCTCCCACATTCTTGTACCTTACATGCAAAAATTAGCTCTAAGGGTATTCCTACATGGAATATTGGAACCTCTAGGTTCGCTCCTCAGGACAAAAACACCCTGTACGTTAGCGGAAGCTGAGTCAATCCTAACGAACGACTTCAATCTGAAGCCTCGTAACGTCGATAAGACGGCGGCTCATAAACCGCCGACAAAAACTCCTTACCATCCCGCTCAGCAACCGTGGAGGCCACCGGCTTATCAACCGAGACCTCCTCAACAGCAACCCAGACCCAGTTATTTCCCGATACCTAATTACCCACCTCGACCACCTTTCACTCAACAACCAAGAATGACATACAGTACCTAATCAAAGAACTCCCCCTTATCAAAATTTTAATAAATCTCCACCCATGTCCACCAATACTCAAAGCGGAAACTATGCGACCAAGCCCACGCCAATGTCTATTTCAACAAGGAATTCGAACTTTAACACGCTCGCCCCTGGCGACCAAGGAGAAGACACCCAGTTAAATTATGATTCCGAACTAACCCCCCAAAACGCCCAATATTTCGATAGTAACTATTGGCATCCAAACGTCGACTGTGACTACTACAACTCGCAAGTAGAAGCTTACGACCCCTCTGAACAATTATTTTCAAACATGAATCTGACAGCTCAAATCCAAGAGCACAATCAAGAAGGTCACGAGGATTTTTTAGGCGGACCCAGTCCGGACCAGAAATCATCGAACTGATGAATTCTGGACACGGACTCCCCTTTATTATAATGAACAATTTCAAAATTTTAATTGATACCGGGAGTACCAGATCGTTTATAAATCCCGAATTAGCCCACCACCACTTTAGAAAAATAGAATCTGACTCTGGGCTGGTACGTACCGTACACGGAATGTCCCAGATACAGAGTAAAGCACAAATACCTTGCGGCGATTTCTTCAAAATCCCTAGATTAAACCTATCGTTCAGTCTGTTTAAATTTCACGATCATTATGACATGCTCCTTGGACTTGATAATTTGCAATTCCTCAAGGCGAACGTTGACTTAAATAAGAACGTACTGAAAACCCCCGAAGTGTGCATGAAACTTTTATTTACCGACCCAACTACTGACACAAACATAGAAGACGTATGTCGTTATAGAACCTAGATCCATTCAACAAATACGGGTGAGGGTAAACAATGCGAAAAACGGCGAAGCCATATTACCTCATACAAAGGTTGGAGAAATAGAAATACCCCAATGCATCGTCAGGGTAGATAAACATAAGGCTTACGTTCATGCAACTGATTCCCAGGAACACGCGGTAACGGTAAAACTTAACAACCCGATTTCTGGCGAAATAATTGCAGATAATTCTTTTGTTGAAAATCATGAATCCCAAAAATTTAATTCAAACAAACAACAGTCACCAAAAAGGGAACTAGATGTAACGAAGTTGAGACTGGATCATTTAAACGTTCTAGAGAAGAGAGAAATCATCAAACTTGCTACAGAATTCTCAGACATATTCCACTCAGAGAACCAACCATTAACATTCACTCACGAGGTAAAACACCAAATTAGGACGACAGACGAAATACCTGTTTACCAAAAACCCTACAGATACCCTACGATATACAAAGACGAAATAAGGAAACAGATTGACCAAATGCTAGACCAAAACATCATCAGGCCAAGTAACAGTCCGTATAACGCACCTCTATGGGTCGTCCCAAAAAAACTGGATGCATCCAATCAGCAGAAATATCGACTCGTTATCGACTTCCGCCGGCTTAACGAGAAAACGATTCCTGACAAATTTCCGCCCCCTAACATCACGGAACTGTTAGACAAACTACGTCGATGTCAGTATTTTTCCAGTCTAGATCTTGCAAGCGGGTTCATGCAACTCGAACTTGACGAGCAGCCAATACCTAAGACCTCACTCTCGACTGACACGGGAAAATACGAATTCTTCCCCCCCCCCCCCCCCCCCCGACCTTTCAACGACTAATGACTAACGTACTCAGAGGACTACAGAACGAAATCTGCCTCGTCTATATATAGACGATATTTTGGTATATAGCACTAGTCTGGAGGAACATTTAGATCGGCTCAAGAAGGTGTTCATCAGGTTACGGAATTCAAACCTTAAGGTACAGTTAGACAAAACCGAATTCCTTCGTAAAGACACGGCCTTCTTAGGACATGTCATTACGAAGGAAGGAGTCAAACCAAATCCACAAAAGATAGAGGCACTATCAAAATTCCCACTCCCAACGTCAAAAAAGGAAATTAAACAATTTTTAGGCCTACTCGGATATTACCGAAAATTTATAAATAATTTTGCCAAAATAACCAAACCCCTGACAACCTGTTTGAAAAAGTATACCTATGTTCGGACGTAGGTACATAAATGTTGTACTAGCGTTATTTGGCTATATCATGTTGGCTGTACTGTGCCGTTCTCACGATGTAGATGTGACAAACATATTTTTATTATATCGTTCTATCTCGCCCTTGTTACCCGTCTCCTGTACAATTATTTGCTCTCCCCGTTGCTTCCTATTTTACTTCAGGTTATGAGTCCAGGAAATTACGCTTTTTAAAGTCAGTTTCGCTATAGTCATCATGTCTAGTCAGATTCCGGCAATTGAAAAATTAAAAGGTCGGGAAAACTACGACGGTTGGAGGTTTGCTGTTGAAGCCTACCTCACGGACCAGGACTTGTGGGATTGTGTCTCCGGCGTTTGCAAGACAGAACTCTGTCGAAAGGATGTCAAAGCGAGAGCAAAAATTATTCTACTCGTCGACCAGGTAAATTACGTTCATTTACAGTCGACTAAGACGGCAAAGGAAGCCTGGGAAACGTTAGAAAAGGCCTTCCTCGATTCGGGATTGACGCGAAAAGTTGGTTTGTTGCGAATTCTTATAACCACTAGGCTTGAAAACTGCGATTCAGTCGAGGATTTCGTGAATAAGATAATCACGACTGCCTATAAACTGACTAATGTTGGTTTGAATGTCTCAGACGAATGGGTTGGTACTATTTTGTTAGCCGGCCTACCCGATCATTTTCAGCCTATGATAATGGGGATAGAGAGTTCTGGTATTGCAATAACCGCTGACGTGATCAAAACTAAGCTTCTGCAAGACGTCTCAACCGTAATAAATGAAGACGAAAAGCAAGTTTCGGCAATGTATGGCTATCAAAATCGAAAATCGTCGAATTATTGTCCCAAATACGGCCGAAACAACTCTCAGAAACAGTTCCAAAAAAACCGTTCCGAGTCAGAAAAGAACCGCGATTACGATAAAATCAGTTCTAAAGGACCTCGTTGTTACGAGTGTGACGGTTATGGTCACATCGCTAAATTCTGTGCGAACCGTGGTGACAAAGCACAGGTATCCGGGAACAGTTACGTCGCAGATAATGATAAAGAGCAACAAAGCATGTTTACAGCTCTTTCTGCTAAGATTTCCGAGAATGAAACCAAGTGGTATTTTGACTCAGGTTGTTCCGCGCATTTGACAAAGGATTGTAATGTTTTTGTAAATGAAACAACACCTGCCACTATGAATATAAGCACCGCAAACAGTGCAGATATTATGAAAACGTCTAGCATTGGTGATGTAAAGCTACCTATGTCAGTTGATGGTAAAACTTCCAATGCCACAGTTCGAAATGTTTATTATGTGCCTGATTTACGTGTAAATCTTCTTTCTGTGAGCCAAATTGTCAAGAAAGGAAATACGGTTGTGTTTGATTCAAGTGGTGCACGAGTTTTTGATGCAAGTAATGACATTCTGGCATCAGCAACATTGGAAAACGACTTATTCAGGTTGAATTTGTCTTCTCAATCAGCCTTTTTGGCCAATTCCGACTCCTTCAAAGAGGAGATTTTATGGCACCGGCGCATGGCGCATGTCAATCTTCAGCATTTGGCAAAGTTGAAAAACGGATTAGTGCATGGCATAAACTTTTTCTACTAAAATCCCAAAAGAGTTTGTTTGTGGAATGTGTGCTGTCAGTAAAAGTCATCGTCTACCTTTTCCGCTTAGTGAATCAAAATCTTCAAGGATTCTGGACCTTATTCACTCCGACCTTCTAGGGCCACTAGAAAAATCGCTAGCTGGGTCCCAGTACATACTTACATTTCTCGATGACTACAGCCACATGGCATTTTGTTATTTTCTTGCCAAAAAGAGCCAGGTTTATGAAACTTTTGTCAGCTTTAAACAGTTTGTAGAAAATCAGACAGGTATGAAAATTAAAACTCTCCGAACAGACAATGGTGGGGAATTTTCTTCGAACAATATGAGTAAATTGCTCATTGTTTCAGGCATCCAACATCAGACAACAGTCCCACATACACCAGAGCAAAATGGCAAGGCGGAACGTCTGAACCGTACCATTTTAGAAAAGGTCAGGTGTTTACTGAACGATTCACAACTTCCTAACAAATTCTGGGCAGAAGCGGCAAACACAGCGTGCTACCTGATGAACAGGTCTCCCACGAAATGCACAGAAGCCACCCCACTGCAACTTTGGACTGGAAAAAAACCTACTGTGAAGCATGTTAGAATATTTGGTTGCAAAACGTTTGCTCATATTCCGTCTGCCAACCGCAAGAAATTGGACCCGAAATCTTGCCCAAGTATTCTTGTAGGATACAGCGATACTTGTAAAGCATACAGACTCTATGATCCAGCAAAAAAAACTATTTTTGTCTGTAGAGATGTTATTTTTTCGGAATGTGAGAAAGGCTCCGATTTGATGAATGAACCAGAGACAAGTCATGGTAATGCTCGTCTCATACTTGATGACCAGGTCGCAGTTGATGAGGAACCAGCTGAACCCGAGAGTATGGCAACACCACATGGTGCCACCGGCAATGTGGTTGGAGAAGCAGGACCCTCAGTTGACAGCTCGTCAGCATCACTGAATGCTGCAGATGACTCCAGTGATCAGACGGATGATGAAATAGACGACCCGACGTATCATGTGAACCCCCAACAGCGAAGCGTTGATGTTATCACTGAACCTCAAAGAGGACAAAGAGTGAAGCGTCAGCCAGAAAAACTTAAGGATTATGTCACATATGCCATGAGCTTAAGTGAGCCGGATGATCCAACGACCATAGGAGACATGGGGTCTCGTTCCGACAGAGATCTCTGGAAGCAAGCTATGGACTTGGAGTATAAATCCCAGCTAGAAAATGGCACGTGGGAACTTGTCGATCTTCCTCCTGGAAAGGTTCCACTGAATAGCAAATGGGTCTTCAGGACTAAACGAGATGCTTCTGGTGCAATAGTAAAGCACAAAGCTCGGCTTGTTGTCAAAGGCTGGGCTCAGCGCAAAGGCTTAGATTTTGAGGAGACCTTTTCACCTGTTGTGAGGTATAGTTCGATCCGATATCTCCTCGCCCTGGCAGCAAAAAGAGATATGGACATTCACCAAATGGATGCAGTCTCCGCGTTTCTTCAAGGAGATCTCACTGAGGAGATCTATATGCGTCAGCCTGAAGGTTACCAAGAATCGGGCAAAGTGTGTCGTCTCCGGAAAAGTCTTTATGGACTCAAACAGGCGAGCCGTGTCTGGAATATCAAACTAGATGGAAGTTTGAAGCGCATTGGCTTGACACAATCAAAATTCGACCCTTGCATCTATTTCAAGTCAAGTCAGGAAAAGATGGTAATTGTTGCAGTCTGGGTTGATGACTTAATAATTTTCACTGACGACAAAAAACTGAAACAAGAAGTCAAATCGCAACTAATGAAATGCTTCAAGATGACTGATATTGGTGAAGCCAAATTTGTACTTGGTTTCCAAATTTCAAGGGACAGAGAGAGGAAAAAGATATGGATGGATCAAAGACCTTATATCGAAAATGTTTTGATTCAATTTGGAATGGAAAATTGTAATCCAGCCGCGACACCTCTCGATCCCAATGTTAAGCTTTCCAAAGACCAGCAACCCAGCTCTCCGGATGAGAAGAAGAAGATGGAAGCTATTCCTTATCAAGAAGCTGTGGGTAGTTTGTTATTCGCATCACAGGTGTGCCGACCAGATATAGCGTTTGCTGTTAGCCTTGTTAGCCGTTTCAACAGCAACCCTGGACCTGCACATTGGGCCGCTGTGAAGCGCATTCTGCGGTATATGAGAGGAACTGCAGACTGGAAGCTGGAGTATAATGGAACTAAATCCAGCGAGATCACTGGATATTGTGATTCAGATTTCGCCAGTGACGTCGATGAGCGAAAGTCAGTGACAGGTTATGTTTTCCTGATGTGTGATGGTTCTATATCCTGGGGAACCAAGAAGCAGCCAACAACTGCGTTATCAACGACCGAGGCCGAATATATGGCATTGTCGGCTGCCACCCAAGAAGCCCTTTGGCTCAAGGGACTGTCAGAGGAGCTCGTTCCCCGATCAGAGAATATTCCACTCAGAATCTTTGTAGATAATCAAGGTGCACTCAACCTTGCGCAAAATGGATCGTACCAGTCACGTACAAAACACATTGATGTGCGTCACCACTTTCTGCGAGAGAAGATCTCTGAGAAGCTCATCAAGCCAACCTATGTTCCAACCAGTGATATGGTAGCTGATTCTCTTACGAAGTCATTGTGCCCTGTAAAATTTATTAAGTGCATTCAGCTACAAGGAATAACCAAATAGGAGAGGTTGTTGTACTAGCGTTATTTGGCTATATCATGTTGGCTGTACTGTGCCGTTCTCACGATGTAGATGTGACAAACATATTTTTATTATATCGTTCTATCTCGCCCTTGTTACCCGTCTCCTGTACAATTATTTGCTCTCCCCGTTGCTTCCTATTTTACTTCAATAAACGCCCGAACTAGTGTGTCTAGTGTCCATTCGAGCGCTAGCTGCGGCTAGCGGGGTCGATCAGAACATGAGGTTTCTTTCAGGTCTTAGAACGAACGAATGTAATTGTACTTATACTAGTAAATTGCATCAAGCATCAAGTCAGCCATAGGCAGTGCAATTTCGATCCGACGGGCCAGAGTGGCAAAATAATGCATGTTCATGTAGCTCCCTTTTTATTGCAAACCTGAGCACCTCTCGAACGGCAAGATGGCGTAGAACCAGGAAAAGTAAAAAGTTATATGCAAGTTTTTATCGTTGTGAAAATTGTTATAATCGATCGCTCTCAATCGTTCTTGTATTAAATTCGTTCGATCGGAATTTCGTCAGTGTTTTTCGTTCCCGCACAAACATTTTCTGGTGCCGAAACCCGGGATAACTTAGCGGAATAGCTGAGGACTTGCCAGTATTTCGCGTTCGTTCTGTACGTTCATTCGACGATGAGTAGCGGTGCGTTCGGCTTCGCTCGAGGAATCGAGGTTTCTGAGGATGCGTTCAGAAGCTTCACGCCCAATCAAAAGGCGCTTTACAAAGCGCTCCGTTCATGGGCGATTAAAGGACATTCGCTGCTGAAGGTGTCTCAGTGGTCTGAGGAAGCCCGATCACGTGCGAGCGAGTTGACGAGAACCGCCGATGGGCTGTTGTCGCAGATCGACTCCGCCAATTTTGTTGAGGACGTGTGTGAATCGCTCTTGTCCCAGGTAGCCAATCTCCAGGTGTCACTGGACATAGGACTGCCTACATTGACCGGGCGGCTGTCGGAAAGTGTGTCGGAAGGTGCTGGCGATCAGAACAGGTCCACGTTCGAGGCGGTTAAGTACATGAACGTCATGTTGCCTACCGTCCCTTCTTACGATGGTGACATCACCAAATTCGCCGCGTTTCGCGGTCTGTATGATCGGGCGGTTCATGATGTACCGCACTTGCTGAACGAAATTAAGTATCGGGCGCTTGTCGAAAAGCTAAGCGGTCCAGCTCGCTCGGCCCTCACTAGCTATCGTTCGGACGGTTCGGACTATCAGGCCCTTTATAGTGCCTTGATTGCAAACAATTCCGGGCGGTATCGCCTGGCTCGACGTTCATTTTCGAACCGAAAATCCATACCTTCTGTTCGGACGTAGGTACATAAACGCCCGAAGTAGTGCGTCTGGTGTCCGCTCGAGCGCTAGCTGCGGCTAGCGGGTTCGATCAGATCATGCTGTTTTTTGGGTCTTAGAACGAACGAATATAATTGTGATTATATTAGTAAATTGCAGCAAGCATCGCGTCAGCCATAGGCGGTGCAATTTCGGTCTGTCGGTCCAGAGTTTTGAAATACGTTCTTTCATGTAGTTCTTTGGGTTTTGCAAACCTGAGCTCCTCTCGAACGAGAAGATGGCGTTCTTCCTCAAAAAGTGAAAGTTGAGAAAGTTTTTTATCGTTGTGAAAATTGTATCGAAGTTAATCGTTCTTACCCGTTCTGTAATTAAATTCGCTCAAGTGAATTTAGTCTGTGTTTTTCGTTCCCGATCATACATTTTTGGTGCCGAAACCCGGGACTTTTGCGGAATAGCTGAGTACCTACATTCCAGTATTTCGCGTTTGTTCCTTTCGTTCATTCGACGATGAGTTCCAACGCGGTCATCTCCGTTCGTGGACTGGAGATCTCAGCTGAAGTCATCGAGAGTTTTAAGGCCAATCAAAAGGCGCTTTATAAAATACTCTGTTCATGGGCGACTAAAGCCCAGTCGTCGTTGAAGATGTCACAATGTTCCAAGGAGGCCCGATCACGTGCGGGCGATTTAGCGAAAGCTGCTGACGACCTGTTTTCGCGGATCGAATCCGCCGATTTCGATGGGGACGTAAGTGAATTGCTTTTATCCCAAGTAGCCGAACTGCAAGTGGCGTTAGAGATAGGACTACCCACACCGACTTTGAAGCCTTCAGGATGTTTTTCGGAAAGTTCTAATGATCGGAGCAAACTCACGTTCGATGCAGTAAAATACATGAATGTTATGCTGCCTACAGTTCCATTGTACGATGGGGACATTACGAATTTCGCCTTATTTCGTGGTTTATACGATCGAGCGGTTCACAATGTACCGTACCTACCGGACGAGATTAAATATCAGGCGCTCGTCGAGAAGCTGGTTGGTCAGGCTCGTTCGGCCCTTACTAGTCATCGTTCCGACGGATCGGACTATCAGGCTCTTTATAACTCCTTGATCGCGGAAAATTCCGGTCGGTATCGTCTCGCACGTCGATCCTTTTCGAACCTTAAATTCGTACCTACTATCAAAGAAAATGATGCGCAGCAGTTGGAAGCGTTCCTGAGTGCGGCCCGGTCTTGGATCCGTTCAATGGAAGAGGTTGAGACACACAACCTCGAGTCGTTCCTGCTGTTTGAGGCTCTCTTCGCTCGCATCGACACCACGCTGGGGGATAAATTTAATCGTCAAGAAATGGAGGTCGAGGATGTGGTTCCGACTCATCGGAAACTGCTGGAGTTCCTAGACAAGGAGGTCAAGATCGCTCAAATGATCCCTTCGACCTTTCAGGGTTCATTTGATCGTGATAAAAAATCAAATTCGGCTCAAAGACAGGCCCTTCGATCATCCCCTACTCCTCATTTGTTGAGCATTCAGGAAGATACTCTTCGACTCCGGTGCCACTATTGCGAGGACCACTATTTCCTATATCGCTGCCCCAAGTTCTTCACCGTTCCCGTGGAAAAGAAGTGGGAATTCGTTCGCCTACACAAGCTCTGCGAGAACTGCTTTTCCTACCGACATGACAACGTTCAAGACTGTCCTTCTCGACGACGTTGCGGCTGTGGACGAAGACATCATGCCTGGCTTCATCGTTCAAAAAGGGAGGTAATGTCGAGGGGGGCTCAGGGTCTTCCTCCCCAATCTGATAGTTCAAAGGGGGGATCGTGCCAGAGGCGCAATTCGCCTGTCTTGGCACAGTCACCACCGGTTACGAGCACACCGGCCCTCTCTGAGATCAACTTGTGTGAGTGGGCCTCGGAGGAGGTCGGGGGCTCAGAGGTGGCTGACCCTCTGTTCCGTTCGGCTAGATCTTTTACTGATCGCGAATGAGGCTGCCCCACTGGATGGGATCGGGCCCATCCTCCGACCCGTTCTGTCCGGAGTGATTGGTCTGATCCCTCCAGGGGGAAAGATGCTATAATAATCGATCCTTGTTCAAGTCGCACTAAAATATTCGTTCGTTCCAATAGGGCCCATTGCATTGATCATAATAACCGATCCGGTCCCACAGGTAGGATGTTCGATCCTAAGTTCCCAGGCAGCAGCTCGGCTGCCGCTCTAGGTAGGCGCATGTTCGTACCTAGGACCACTGAGGAAGGGGGCCCCACTCCGTTGAAACCTTGCGGTGATATACCCAGGAGTGGAGCTTCCCATTGCACTACTCAGCTGGTTAGTTCTAAGTTAGTTCATAGAAGTCCCTCTTATTTGGTGCAGCCTTCCCCAGTAGGCGTTAGGTCAGGCGCACAAGACGAGCCTCGACCGTCGAACGTAGCGAGACACCTTCCGGAGTCTCATGCGTTCAGTAGTAGGGAAGTTAATTTCCGGGACCAAGTTAGTTCAGGCGCTCAGCTAGTGGCGGGAAGTTCTCTTCCTGCGCTAGGTTCATTATCTAGATCATGCATTAGGCGTCCACGATCAGGAGGCTTAATACCTACCGCACTGGTGCACGTGACAAAAGGGGAAAAGGCTAGGGGCCTTGTGGGGCGCGCGCTCCTGGACACTGGGTCGGAGGTTAATATAATCACCTCTAAATTTTGTCGAGCGCTCAAATTGAAGGTTTTCCCCTCAGAACGACGCATAGTGGGAGTAGGGGGAAATTCGCACGCTGTTCCGGGATTTACTTCATTCGGACTGTTCACACGTTCAGGTAGGCACATTTCAGTCACCGCTTTCGTCTTAGACGAGGTGACTGCTCCTATCCCGTCAAGCAGTTTCTCTATCGATCGGTGGCCCCATATCTGGGAGTTAGGGTCTGAATTGGCTGATCCGACTTTTTATACTAGGGGTGAAGTTGACCTTTTACTAAGCGCCGATCTATTCATACAGCTCATAGAAGTGGAACGCGTACCTCCGGTGGGTAACTCACCATGGTTGTTACGTTCTGAAGTAGGCTGGTTGGTGCTAGGTCGAATCGAATCACAGAAGGGGCAGATAGTGAAGTTCGGGGATAAGAATCACCTTCAGTGGTTCATTCCTACCGAAGCCCCTTGTCAAGTTTTTCCCTTAAAGTCCGAAATTAGCGCTCGTTCCAATCCCGCTCTAGTGAGTACAACACAGCCGGCATGGAAGGACGTTCGGTCAGCTGAATATCGTAAGTGGGCCATTCAGGACATTATTAGAGCACTTCAACTAACCTTGGGTGGAGGCAGTGTACGAAAGGGAGAACATTCAAGGGAGGCCACTGCTCCACCTAAGGAACGTCGCTCCCCTCCTCCTCGTTCAGGAGTGCCACTTTTTCATTCCAAGGGTGCTCTGTTAGATCCGGTACGTAATTTATTCTCGGTAGTGCCCCCTGTGGAGTTCTCATCAGTTAGTCCACCATTGTTCAGTTTGGTTTCAAGGGGGGTAGTACCTAATAAGGTGAGTTTTGGATCCCTGAGTTCTGCACACATACAGGTTCAGAGTTCCGTTCACGAAACCGACGTACTTCTTAAGCGAATGTTCGAGATCGAGTCAGTCGAGGAGGTGGAGCCTTGGACACCTGCCGAGCGGGAGGCTGAGAACATTTTCTTAGATCAGGTGCGCAGGGACGGTTCAGGTAGGTACACCGTTCCATTGCTACTTGCCCAGGATCGGAATTCGCTAGGTCATTCTCGATCAATAGCCCTACGGCAACTTTACAGATTGGAAAGCAAATTTAGGCGAAATCCTGATCTCGTTCCACGGTATAAAAGGTTCATGAATGAGTATGCCGCTCAGGGTCACATGAGACCTGTCGATCCCCCGGTGCCGGGTCTAGCTCATTATTATATGCCTCATCATGCAGTTCGTCGCCTGGGGGACCCAGCAGATAAGATCCGTGTCGTTTTTAATGCGTCCCAGCGGACAGCAAATGGTCGATCACTGAACGAAATTTTACATGTGGGTCCGAAGTTACAACCGGACATTTGTGATATTCTCCTCCGATTCCGCTCGTTCCCCTATGTGTTCATTGGCGATCTTAAACAAATGTTCCGCCAAATTTTACACCCGAGAGAGGATCAAGATCTTCTCCGTATTGTCTGGAGAGATTCCCCGGATGACCCTGTTCAGGATTTTGCGCTCTGTACAGTCACTTATGGTACAGCTCCGGCTCCGTTCCTGGCGAACCGGACCTTGAAACATTTGGCAGAGACTCAGGCCAAAGACTACCCCAGGGCCTCTATAGTTCTACTCGAGCAAACCTATGTGGATGATGTTCATGGAGGAGGTGCCTCGATCAAAGAAGCACGTGAGGTTAGGGACGAACTTATTGCTCTGGTAGGCTCTGCAGGTTTTGAGATGCGAAAGTGGGCCGCTAATCACCCCGATCTGCTTCAGGGTATTCCCCAAGATCATTGCCTGATATCGGGCGAAACAGTGGACTTGGATCCCACAGAAGGCACGCCCCTTAGAATGCTAGGAGTGGCCTGGGACCCCCGTACTGATACGTTCTTCTTCAAGGTACCAACCACACCTGTAGTTCGAACCAAGAGGGAGCTGGCTAGTGAGGTCGGTAGAATTTATGACCCCGCGGGCTGGGTCATGCCGGTTTCGGTCTTCGCTCGAATGATCCAGCGTGAGGTGTGCCATGCACGTTTTGACTGGGACGATCCACTTCCCCTCTCCTTGGTTACTGATTGGTCGAACATTGCTAGATCCATCGATACGCTCTCAGAGCTGAAGATTCCCCGTCACGTTCAGGTTTCTAGTCCCATTCAGTGGCTAGTAGGATTTGCGGACGCCTCTGAAAAGGCATATGCAGCTGTGGTTTATCATGTTTGCGCACAAGGAGGTTCATTTGTGACCCGGCTAGTCACCGCTAGAGCTCGAATTGCCCCCATAAAGCAGGTTTCAATACCTAGGCTAGAACTGCTCGCTGCCGAATTGCTCGGAAAGACCATGAACAAGATTCGGCCACAATTCGCTCATGCTCAATTGGTTGCGTGCTCTGATAGCACAATCGTTCTGTCCTGGCTCACAGCCGACCCAGCGCCGTTATGGAAAGTATTTGTGGGAAACCGTGTAGCCAAAACTCTCTCTTGTTTGCCCCAGGAGCTTTGGTTCCACGTTCAGACGCAAGACAACCCCGCTGATATAGCATCTAGGGGAACCCTGCCCAACAAACTGATCAAGAATGAGCTTTGGTGGAATGGTCCTCATTGGTTGCGCTCAGACCGGTCCTTGTGGCCTATTTGCAGAATTAGGCCCAACCTCAGTCAAACGAGTGTGGCTGAGGAGATCAGGACGGTGAGGTCGCATGCCACCGCTCTGGAGACAACTGACGAGTTGGAGAAAAAATTCAGCTCATTCGGTCGGCTTAGAAGAGTGGTTGCCTGGATCTTACGTTTCGGACGAAACTCCCGCGTTCGAAGAGTTAGGTGTGCAACAGTTCAGAGAACGCCGATCGAACCATTGGCAACTGAAGAGCTGCGGGCAGCTGATCTAGTTTTAGTACGACGCGCACAAAGTCGACACTTTCAGGACATTTATTCCGCCTTAGACCGTTCCACTCCCCGTACCAAGCTCATGAGACAACTCGCTATATTTCGATCACGAGAGGGCATCATTAGAGTGGGGGGCCGTTTGGAGCATAGCAGTAGCGCATTCGAGACTAGGCATCCAGCACTTTTACCAGCCAAGGATCCGCTCACCCAACTTATCATTCGTCAGGCTCATGAGAGCTGTTTGCATGTCGGTCCGAGGGCGACCCTAGCTCACCTGCGTACGAAGTTCTGGATTATAGATGGTCGGAATGCGGTCGCTAGAACTCTGGCAAAGTGCACCCGCTGCTTTTCGATCAAGCCCATAGCCTTTCAACCAGAAATGGGTCAGCTCCCATCAGGGCGGGTTCAGGGAACGTTCACATTCGATCAGGTCGGCATTGATTACGCCGGCCCATTTTCGGTCTCCGTAAGTGGTCTCCGTGGGGCACGAAAAGTAGAAATGTACTTGGCCGTGTTCGTTTGCTTTGCCACCAAGGCGGTGCACTTAGAAGTAGTTATGGATCTGAGCACCGACAGTTTTCTGCAGTGCCTGGAAAGATTTATCGCTCGAAGAGGGGTGCCCTCCGTCATTTGGTCGGACAACGGTCGCAATTTTTTGGGGGCAGCCAACCTCCTTAGGAACATTAGGATTGCGCTGGAGACAGGCGTATCGATCACGCTTGCCGAACGTTTGGCTGCTAGGGGGGTGAGCTGGAAGTTCATACCACCAAGGGCTCCTCATTTTGGGGGGTTATGGGAAGCTGCGGTCAAGTCAGCAAAGCGACTTATTAGGGTAAATTTGCGCGATCATACGGTCAATTTCCAAACGTTCAGCACTATAGTGGCTAAGGTCGAGGCCATCCTTAATAGTCGGCCTCTTGTGTTCCAATCCGCCTCGCCGGATGATATCCTCGTTCTTACACCAGGTCACTTCTTGATACAAAGACCACTTACTGCTCTCCCGGAATCTGAAGGCTGCCTGGACTCCAGCTCGCGCCTTATTCCCAAATGGCGGTTTGTGAACCAGACCGTACAGGGCTTCTGGAAGAAGTGGAGTAAGGAGTACCTGCTTGATCTGCAGGCACGGGCCAAATGGAATACTCCTGACCGACCCCCTGTTTTAGGAGATGTAGTGTTGATCATGGACGACAATCGTCCACCGCTCTCTTGGCCCATGGGCGTGATTACCGATCTTCATGCTGGGTCTGATGGTATTGTTCGGGTAGCCAAAGTTAGGTCCACCAATGGAGAGCTGACACGTCCATTGGTCAAGCTTTGTCCCTTGCCCAAGGAGCAGTCCGAATGACGGGCGTCATTGGGGGGGGAGGATGTTCGGACGTAGGTACATAAACGCCCGAAGTAGTGCGTCTGGTGTCCGCTCGAGCGCTAGCTGCGGCTAGCGGGTTCGATCAGATCATGCTGTTTTTTGGGTCTTAGAACGAACGAATATAATTGTGATTATATTAGTAAATTGCAGCAAGCATCGCGTCAGCCATAGGCGGTGCAATTTCGGTCTGTCGGTCCAGAGTTTTGAAATACGTTCTTTCATGTAGTTCTTTGGGTTTTGCAAACCTGAGCTCCTCTCGAACGAGAAGATGGCGTTCTTCCTCAAAAAGTGAAAGTTGAGAAAGTTTTTTATCGTTGTGAAAATTGTATCGAAGTTAATCGTTCTTACCCGTTCTGTAATTAAATTCGCTCAAGTGAATTTAGTCTGTGTTTTTCGTTCCCGATCATACACCTTCGATCAAGAAGGTCGACGCGCAGCAGCGTTCCTGAGTGCGGCTAGGGCCTGGGTTCGTTCAATGGAGGAGGTGGAGACGGATAATCTCGCGCCGTTCCTGCTTTTCGAGGCTCTTTTCGCTCGGATTGACACCACGTTGGGCGATAAGTTCAATCGCGAGGAGATGGAGAGCGAGGATGTAGTCCCGACTCATTATAAACTGCTCGACTTTCTTGAAAAGGAACTCAAGATCGCAGATGACTCCTCCGACCCTTCCGAGTTCATCCGATCAAGCTGAGAGGGGTGATACGGTTCAGGTAGGTACACCGTTCCATTGCTCCTTGCACAGGATCGAAATTCGCTAGGTCATTCTCGATCAATAGCACTACAGCAACTTTATCGATTGGAATGTAAATTTAGGCGAAATCCTGATCTTGTTCCACCATATAAAAAGTTCATGCATGAGTATGCCGCTCAGGGTCACATGAGACCTGTCGATCCCCCGGTGCCAGGTCTCGCTCATTACTATATGCCTCATCATGCGATTCGTCGTCTAGGGGATCCAGCAGATAAGATCCGTGTAGTTTTTAATGCGTCCCAGCGGACGGCAAATGGTCGATCACTGAACGAAATCTTACACGTGGGTCCGAAGTTACAACTGGACATTTGCGATATTCTCCTCCGATTCCGCTCGTTCCCCTATGTGTTCATTGGTGATCTTAAACAAATGTTCCGCCAAATCTTACATCTTAGTGAGGATCAAGATCTTCTCCCTATTGTTTGGAGAGATTCACCGGATGACCCGGTTCAGGATTTTGCGCTCTGTACAGTCACTTATGGTACAGCTCCAGCTCGGTTCCGGACCTTGAAACATTTGGCAGAGACTCAGGCCAAGGACCACCCCAGGGCCTCTCTAGTTCTACCCGAGCAAACCTATGTGGATGACGTTCATGGAGGAGGTGCCTCGATCAAAGAGGCGCGTGAGGTTAGGGACGAACTTATTGCTCTGGTTGGCTCCGCGGGTTTTGAGATGCGGAAGTGGGCCGCTAATCACCCAGATCTGCTTCAGGGTATTCCCCAAGATCATTGCCTGATATTGGGCGAAACAGCGGACTTGGATCGCACAGAAGGCACGCCCCTTAGAATGTTAGGAGTGGCCTGGGACCCTCGTACTGATACGTTCTTCTTCAAAGTACCAACTACGCCGGTAGTTCGAACCAAGAGGGAGTTGGCTAGTGAGGTCGGTAGAATTTATGACCCCGCGGGCTGGGTCATGCCGGTTTCCGTCTTCGCTCGAATGATCCAGCGTGAGGTGTGCCATGCACGTTTTGACTGGGACGATCCACTTCCCCTATCCTTAGTTGCTGATTGGTCGAACATCGCTAGATCCATCGATACGCTCACAGAGCTGAAGATTCCCCGCCACGTTCAGGTGTCTAGTCCCATTCAGTGGCTAGTAGGATTTGCGGACGCCTCTGAAAAGGCATGTACGCAGCTGTTGTTTATCATGTTTGCGCACAAGAAGGTTCATTTGTGACCCGGCTAGTCACCGCTAGAGCTCGAATTGCCCCCATAAAGCAGGTTTCAATACCTAGGCTAGAACTACTCGCTGCCGAATTGCTAGGAAAGACCATGAACAAGATTCGGCCACAATTAGCTCATGCTCAATTGGTTGTGTGCTCTGATAGCACAATTGTTCTGTCCTGGCTCACAGCCGACCCAGCGCCGTTATGGAAGGTATTTGTGGGAAACCGTGTAGCCAAGACTCTCTCTTGTATGCCCCAGGAGCTTTGGTTCCACGTTCAGACGCAGGACAACCCCGCTGATATAGCATCTAGGGGAGCCCTGCCCAATAAACTGATCCAGAATGAGCTTTGGTGGAATGGTCCTCATTGGTTGCGCTCAGACCGGTCCCGGTGGCCTATTCGCAGAATTAGGCCCAACCACAGTCAAACGAGTGTGGCTGAGGAGATCAGAACGGTCAGGTCGCATGCCACCGCTCTGGAGACGACTGACGAGCTGGAGAAAAAATTCAGCTCATTCGGTCGGCTGAGAAGAGTGGTTGCCTGGATCTTACGTTTGGGACGAAACTCCCGCGGTCGAAGAGTTAGGTTTACAACAGTTTGGGGAGTTCCGGTCGAACCATTGGCAACTGAAGAGCTGCGGGCAGCTGATCTAGTTTTAGTACAACGCGCACAAAGTCGACACTTTCAGGATATTCATTCCGCCTTAGACCGTTCCACTCCCCGTACCAAGCTCATGAGACAACTCGCTATATTTCGATCACGAGAAGGCATCATTAGAGTGGGGGGCCGTTTGGAGCATAGCAGTAGCGCATTCGAGACTAGGCATCCAGCACTTTTACCAGCCAAGGATCCGCTCACCCAGCTTATCATTCGTCAGGCTCAATGAGAGCTGTTTGCATGTCGGTCCGAGGGCGACCCTAGCTCACCTACGTACGAAGTTCTGGATTATAGATGGTCGGAATGCGGTCGCTAGAACTCTTGCAAAATGCACCCGCTGCTTTTCGATCAAGCCCATAGCCTTTCAACCAGAAATGGGTCAGCTCCCATCAGGGCGGGTTCAGGGAACGTTCACATTCGATCAGGTCGGCATTGATTACGCCGGCCCATTATCGGTCTCCGTAAGTGGTCTCCGTGGGGCACGAAAAGTAGAAATGTACTTGGCCGTGTTCGTTTGCTTTGCCACCAAGGCGGTGCACTTAGAAGTAGTTATGGATCTGAGCACCGACAGTTTTCTGCAGTGCCTAGAAAGATTTATCGCTCGAAGAGGGGTGCCCTCCGTCATTTGGTCGGACAACGGTCGCAATTTTTTGGGGGCAGCCAACCTCCTTAGGAACATTAGGATTGCGCTGGAGACAGGCGTATCGATCACGCTTGCCGAACGTTTGGCTGCTAGGGGGGTGAGCAGGAAGTTCATACCACCAAGGGCTCCTCATTTTGGGGGGTTATGGGAAGCTGCGGTCAAGTCAGCAAAGCGACTTATTAGGGTGAATTTGCGCGATCATACGGTCAATTTCCAAACGTTCAGCACTATAGTGGCTAAGGTCGAGGCCATCCTTAATAGCCGGCCTCTTGTGTTCCAATCCGCCTCGCCGGATGATATTCTCGTTCTTACACCAGGTCACTTCTTGATTCAAAGACCACTTACTGCTCTCCCGGAATCGGAAGGCTGTCTGGACTCCAGCTCCCGCCTTATTCCCAAATGGCGGTTTGTGAACCAGACCATACAGGGCTCCTGGAAGAAGTGGAGTAAGGAGTACCTGCTTGATCTGCAGGCACAGGCCAAATGGAATACTCCTGACCGACCCCCTGTTTTAGGAGATGTAGTGTTGATCATGGACGATAACCATCCACCGCTCTCTTGGCCCATGGGCGTGATTACCGATATTCACGCTGGTTCTGATGGTATTGTTCGGGTAGCCAAAGTTAGGTCCACCAATGGAGAGCTGACACGTCCATTGGTCAAGCTTTGTCCCATGCCCAAGGAGCAGCCCGAATGACGGGCGTCATTGGGGGGGAGGATTTTCGGACGTAGGTACATAAACGCCCGAAGTAGTGCGTCTAGTGTCCGTTCGAGCGCTAGCTGCGGCTAGCGGGGTCGATCAGAACATGAGGTTTCTTTTAGGTCTTAGAACGAACGAATGTAATTGTACTTATACTAGTAAATTGCATCAAGCATCAAGTCAGCCATAGGCAGTGCAATTTCGATCCGACGGGCCAGAGTTGCAAAATAATGCATGTTCATGTAGCTCCCTTTTTATTGCAAACCTGAGCACCTCTCGAACGGCAAGATGGCGTAGAACCAGGAAAAGTAAAAAGTTATATGAAAGTTTTTATCGTTGTGAAAATTGTTATAATCGATCGCTCTCAATCGTTCTTGTATTAAATTCGTTCGATCGGAATTTCGTCAGTGTTTTTCGTTCCCGCACAAACAGAATAAATCGATAAATATCCACGATACCGAATATACGGAGTGCTTCACATATTGCAAGACACTCCTAACAAATGCCCCAATATTACAGTATCCGGACTTTGAGAAGGAATTCCACGAAACCTGTGACGCGAGTGATGTTGCACTAGGATCTGTCCTGAGCCAAATTCGCAATGGATCCGATCTCCCGATAGCATTCGCAAGCAGAACCTTAAATGATTCAGAACGGAGGCTATCCACAATAGAAAAGGAACTATCTGCGGTACTGTTTGCTCTAAAGACATTTCGACCATACGTATACGGTAGAAAATTTCCATTATTTACTGACCACAAACCTTTACAGTGGCTTTTTGGGTTAAAAGACTGTTCCTCCAAACTATTCCGTTGGCGCCTAAAATTGAGTGACTATAATTTTGTCATAAAATATAAGCCCGGATCTACCAACCACGTGGCAGACGCTCTGTCTAGAATAGAGTTGAACCACAACGAAATCGACCCTATCCCCTCCACTAGTCACCAACCTCCCCAGCCTCACTGGACATAGACAGACTGTTAGAAACCATTGACGACGAAAACACCTTACAAATCTTAGACAACCCTGATTTAACTCGACTGATTAACGAACTAGAACACGACGTCGACAACCAATCCCTCAGAGCCAACAACCCAGACTCCGAAACCGCGGCGACCGTCCACTCAAACGCCGAAGGCAACACGGTATTAACTATACCGATCAGAGAAGGGTCAGTAAATCACGGACAAAGTCAAATTATCGTAAAAGAAACTACAAACGCCCCCAAACCAGTCAAAATTACAAAACCATTCCAAACCAAAACCCGCATGACCGTTGAATTATCGAAATCCGATTTCGTCAAGGATGTCGTGAACTTCGTGAAGGAGTTTGTACGACTTAACTTCAACTACTCCATCTACTTCAAAAACGACTATGACGGCAACCTGTACCAAAAATTCACAAAGACCATGATGACGGTTTTCAAGGAATCTGACATACACTTGACAAAGTACACGGACTTCGTCCAAGACGTAGAAAACGACGATGAGATCGAAGATCTCATATCGAACTACCACATAGGCAAAACAAACCACCGCGGGATAACAGAAACTTACAAAAAACTTAAAAGGACCTATTTTTGGCCAAACCAACACTCAAAACGATACAGAACTTCATCAACCGCTGTGAGCCCTGTATGGTAACTAAATATGACCGCAACCCGATCAAACCGACGTGAAACATCACCCCCACTGCCTACAACCTTTCGAAACTATACACATCGACAAACTGACACTGGATGGCAGTAAGTTTCTCAGTATTATCGACGCGTTCACCAAGTAGGTACGCTCAAGCATATTACTTAGTATCAAACAACAGCCTAGACGTGGTGAAAAACTTACTGACATACTTCTCCCACCACGGAATTCCCCAAAAAATAATATCCGACAATGCGGCTGAATTCGACTCGTCATTGCTAAAAGAACTTTTAACGCTTCACAAGATAGAAATCCATTTCATCTGTAGCCAAAACCCCAATAGTAATGGCCTATTAGAGAGATTTCATTCAACCTTGATTGAACACATTCGCCTACTTAACGACCGTCAAGAATTCTCGACTGACTCGTTGGTGACTAAAGTTAAATACGCCCTGTTGGCTTACAACAACTCCCTTCATTTCACGACTGACTTAACTCCTGTCGTGGATCATCCCAGACCCACAACCACTATATTCGCAAACTTTAAGATCTCGCAAATATACACGCAGCAGTGGGGACGAAAGACGTAGGGGATGAAAGCCCAGCCTGATTCCCCAACATCCCCTACCAACTAGGGGATGGAGGGAGAAGGCTACCGGGGTCTATAAAACCCCGGCGCCTGCCTCTTTTTCCTCATTCTACGGTATCCTCTAGTCGCTGACTACTTTCTCTCCTCCTTACCTCATCTCTCTCTCCTCGACAATCTGTACAGATTGCTTAATAAACATAGTCAGTCAGTCCTCTCCTAAAAGATGCTGTGCATGGTGGTGGTCCGCCCATAACCAACAGCCAAATTATCCTAAAAGATCCCAGGAAAGGGTGGTGATTCGCTCATAACCCGCCTGGGTATATCCAAAAAGATCCTAGATGAAGGTGGTGGTCCGCCCATAACCTCCTAGGCAACAACCCTCAAAAGATCCTAGATGAAGGTGGTGGTCCGCCCATAACCTCCTAGGCAACAACCCTCAAAAGATCCTAGATGAAGGTGGTGGTCCGCCCATAACCTCCTAGGCAACAACCCTCAAAAGATCCTAGATGAAGGTGGTGGTCCGCCCATAACCTCCTAGGCAACAACATCCAAAAAGATCCCAGGAAAGGGTGGTGATTCGCTCATAACCCGCCTGGGCATATCCTCACACCACCGTGATGAAATGCGCCAATTTAAATTCATCACAGTGGTGAACCCCACGTTCACACAACCTTCTGATCCCTTGAATTCATCACCTTCTGATTCCTCAAATTCATTTACAATTTTAAATTCATCACAATTGTGAACCCGACGTTCACACAACCTTCTGATCCCTTTCAACTCATCACAGTCCCGCAATTTTAAATTTTAAATTCAAAATTCACCTGACAAATTTTAAATTCCAAATTTGCCTGACGCAAATTTAAATTCATTCATTCTGCTCCCTCAACATTCACGCATCCTTCTCGATCTCCCGAACCTCACACGGCCTTCTGATCCTTTAAATTCATCACACACGCTTCCTTCTCCATAATGTAATCTTCCTCAAACTTCTCCCAACCCCTCTTGTCATTTTTTTCGGCGGACCATCACTCTCACTTTCGATCGCTCCCCTCCCAACTACACCCAACTACCGCCACTCCGCGGACCCCTTTCCCCTTCTTTCACTTTTTATCACTGCCCCCTCAGCAATCCCACTCACCCTTCCACCCTGCTACCAATAAGTCGGCGACTGGGGATAGAATCATCTACCCCCCTACCCCACCACCGCCCTTCCCCCAACGTCATGGAATGCCTTACGCCCAACCCCTTTTTTCCGCTCGCCAGTATTGCAAGCGTATTCTTACCCCCCCATATTCTTACCGCTCGCCCATACCGCAAGCGTTTTTCTTACCCCCCCTCAGGGAGGGCCACCCCTTTCCCCTTCCCACACAGAGGTGCTCCTACTCAGCCCTCGTCGCACCTGCGACCACGGCGAACACTGCCAGCCCCACCCCCTCATCGCACCTGCGTCCACGGCGAACGCCGCCGCCACCAACCCCTCACACTCCAACCCCTCAACGCACCTGCGTCCACGGCGAACGCCGCCGCCACCTACCCCTCGCCCCCACCCCCTCGACGCCTCTGCGCCCGTGGCGAACTAGGGATGTATGATACTTCAAAATGTATCGATACATATCGTATCGATATTTCTAAAAAGTATCGAAAAGATCAGGCCGATACTTTCGAAAAGTATCGATACATTCAAGTATCGATACTTTTTACAAACTCAAAATTAGAAAAGTTCCGGCCTCATGGATTGTGTTGTTTTGCGCCTTCCCCTTCCAGTGTTCCAGTTCCACCATAGAATAATTCTATGCCTGACATAAGTGCACAGTATCAGTTGAGTTGTTTCACGTTTCCAGTCCTACTAGATGCCGGACAGTATCAGTTGAATGAGTGATCATCTCCATTTTTATGTCAAGGTTGTTGACAAATGGTGGGACTTCAGGCATGGTAGCGATCAGGCTTTGTAGTCTTCTGTGAATCTTGGAAGTAAGAAAAGATCCTTGAAAAAAGTAACGGTGTCGATACCGCGAAAAAAGAAAAAGTATCCCGATACATTGCAAAAAAAAAGTTTCAAAAAGTATCGATACTTTTTCTTAAAAGTATCGATATTTTGAAGTATCGATACTTTTTATACATCCCTATGGCGAACGCCGCCTCGGCCGCACGACCCGCTCGACCCCCCACTCACATGGCGACCCCACCGCCCACCCCTCCACTAGCTCAGGGGCCCTCTCTGTAAACTGTAAATATCTGTAAATATCAATCTCCCTCTCTTATAATATGTCAATGTACATAATCTCTATCATTCAACCTAGCTGTAAGTCACTTCTTTTTATACGCCCATCACTGTAACTACTATCATCCAACTGTATTACTCATCATTGTAAATATCTCTACTTGTCAATACTCATTGTAAATACTCATCACCAATGTACTTCTAAATTCATAGCTCAAACTCTCGACCGCCACTGTACATAATTCGTTCCCTACCTTGTAACTCTCTACCACCAATGTCAATCATTCATCACCTAGCTCTAACATTTTTGTAAATATTGTTACTCTTCATCACCTAGCTCTAACATTTTTGTAAATATTGTTACCCTTCACCACATGTATTACCTACCTACTTTTAAGCAATCAATTGTTACCTAGTTTAAGCAACCAATTGTTAACTAGTCATAAGCGCCAAGCCCTCAGCCTTGTATACCTGCTACCGTGCCCTCAGCCCTCCCTGTTTGCCACCGGCCCTCAGCCATGTCAATCTGCCCTCAGCCTCGCTACTTTGTTTCCTTGCTCAATCTGGGGGGACCTATGTCGTGGATCCTCCCAGACCCACAACCACTATATTCGCAAACTTTAAGATCTCGCAAATAAACACGCATCCTACCAACTAGGGGATGGAGGGAGACGGCTACCGGGGTCTATAAAACCCCGGCGCCTGCCTCTTTTTCCTCATTCTACGGTATCCTCTAGTCGCTGACTACTCTCTCTCCTTACCTCATCTCTCTCTCCTCTCCTAAAAGATGCTGTGCATGGTGGTGGTCCGCCCATAACCAACAGCCAAATTCTCCTAAAAGATCCCAGGAAAGGGTGGATTCGCTCATAACCCGCCTGTAGTGCGATTCTGCAACTTGCTACCTTATTGTCGGTATAGAGTCGGGGTCGCTATCCCTCTCGTGTAACGACACCCGGATAGCGAAATTGGTATTCAGGAACTTATGATACCGAACTTGAATAACAAATTGTCGTTGCAGAATGAGATACCGACTTTGTTAGCTTGTCTCACGAAATCTGAGTCTAGGGCGAGCAATCGACTGGAACTCATTCCGTTTCCATGGTGATAAGCAGTGATGAAATGAATTGAAGAGTGTGTGTGTGTGTGCGCCGGAGTCAATGATTGTGTTTTGAATCCCCCGAATTCACTCGATGGCCGAAATAAATGCTCATACGTTGGAAGTCAAAATTGCAGTTTGGGATCACTTGACACATGGGATAGGTTTTGATTTCAATTTGTTTATCGTCTTGCGGTATTAATAAAGTTTTTACCGTTTTTAGCTTAAATGTAATATGTATTATGCCAAATTCATTTGTATAAATTCATGTATGATTTTGTTGTGATTGGTAGGTACCTACTCGGAAATTCTGATAAATATGCAAGTGAATGAATAACTACCAACGTTTACGTTATTTTCAAAATCCAATATTTTCTAATTAATTAACCACCTATTAAGGTCACTTGCATTTATTAAAGAAAACATAGGGGATCGGTATCTACAGCAAAATTAGATAGGCATGTACCTGGATGGGGATAATCCATTCAGTCTGGAGCACTAGAGCAATGGTCGAATTTCGGTTCATTGCCAAGGGTCGACTTATCCTAAAGGTTTTTCTGAACATGCAGGAATCAAGGGAATAAGGACTTGGG